>JACRUU010000005.1:18767870-19182870 GCA_030449085.1 Kryptopterus vitreolus | reverse complement strand
ACACTCAGCTGAGCTGAGAATAAGCGTTCCAGGGACTATTTGTGTGAATATCACCAATATGCTGTTCATAGACTCTTATGTGCATGTCATCACCCTTCATAGGCAAGGCAGTTTATTTCACATATCTGTGTAAAAGATATTTTAGGATTGTTACTATCTACAAAAAAATGCTGTAAAAATGCTGTTAACATTAGATAAGATTGCTTTATCAAATCAAGTTATTGAGAATGCAATCATTGAATCTCTATGGGGGGGTCAAATGTGCAAATCTGGCCCTGTCTGTCCAGTGCCTCAGCTACTCTTGATCTCACTGCACATCACTGACTGTTGCAGTAACAGAAATTATAACCTTGCATTATCAATGTTGATTATATTTACCATTACTATTTTTATATGCATATGTCAATCTGACTGGTCATTTTAATGCGTTATTTATATCTATAATAAAACAATTCCACAGTGCATTGAGCCTATAAATCAGGCAAGTTAATACTGCTGGTGAAAAGTTCAGAAATAAATATAGTATAATATATATATATATATATATATATATATATATATATATATATATATATAATACTATAAACTATATAACTATATATAATCTATATATAATCTCACATTTGTGACAAAGTCAGAATTCTGAGATAAAGTTTGCATCATGCAATTCTGAGATTAAATAATCGCAGTACTTTTTTTAGTGTTTTTTAGTATTTTCTATGTGATTGACAGATGACAGATAGAGTGATTGATCGAATGAAGCAGTTTCCACCACCCCAGCATCCTCAGTCCAAAAGCTCAACCTGTCCTACAGTAGGTCAGCCTTCAACCCCTGAGAGTGGGACCTTGGCCCCAGCTGGGATTTTGTCACCAGTACTGCCCCATCCTCCTTCCTATGCCAGTGCACTGGTATCACCACCTCTAGAAGAGTCCATCAATCCCCATGTATCAGTGAGTCAGGAGTCTCCAGCTCCACCTGCATCCACACCTACTGTTGAAACAGTTCCCTCAGTCACCTTTACTGCACCTGAGTCTGCACCTGATTCGGTGCTTTCAGTTAAAGACCATAAAGTGGTGTTCCCACCCAGTGACTCTGTGCCTTCATCACCCACTGAGTCTCTGCCAATAATCACATGTCCATTAAATTTCACTGAGCCTGTGGTCTTGCCTCTGCCATGCTGACCATGTACCTATAATATTGTCATCCTCTGATGAAGCTGTGAACAGTTCTCCACCACCAGTAACTAATACTGTGAAAGCTCCTCCAACCACTGAATTCACAACCCCATCTATTGATGCCACAAGAATCCCATTTACTAATAATGTGCCAATAGCACCACCTGTTAAAAGCACACCATTGCCTACAATACTTAAACCCACTGATATGCCTGTGGAATCATCTGTTCCATCTACATATACTCTTACTCTAGATACAACTATTTCTGTTAAACAAGTAAAACTCCCTACAACACCGTCCTCTGGGTCAGAGTTACAAACCAAAATTTCATTCTCGCCTGATACAGCAATTCCGACTTCTATTCAATCAGTTGAAACTTCAACAGACATTCCACCTATACCTGTCAAGCCCAGGGACCTGCCCAGTGACATGGAGACGCTTCCTCCTCCACCTTCTTCTGCACTTTCTGAGTTCTGTAAAGTTTCCTCAGGATGTTTTCCCAATGAAGGTAACCCAGCTCCTGCTGTTACACCAGCTGCCGCACAGCTGCGTCCTTCTCTAACTGAAGCAGTGGTCCCAGCTTCCTCTCCACAGGCTGCAGGTAAGTTTGGTTTATCATTTTAATGATGTGTTTTTATAACGTGTTGATAGAATGTGCTTTTCATGAAAAAGTCTTGTTATTTTTAAACAAAAAAAAACTTTGCCGTGTCTTTTATTTAGTCACTGAAGAAGTCCTAAGGAAGCACATTAGAGAGGAACTGCAAAAAGTTCTAAAAAAAGAGATGATAATGTCACACCTGAAATTCCAGAAACAGTAAGAAAATACCATTGTCCTTTTAGTGTCATGTATGCCTTTATATCCGACAACTGTCTGTCATGTCTTTTATTAGAGTACATGTATATTATTTATCAAAGTATAGACCAAAAAAAGAAAACGTATGTTTCTGATTCAGGTTGGAGGAAAAAAGTGCTAAGGATAAGGCAGAAGTTCAGACCTTTGTTCAGGAGCAGATCCAAGCAGAGGTCCAGAAGGTCCTGGAGAAAGAGCAGTTAGCCTTTCAACTGATTCTAAAAGATGTAATTATGCAGGAGCGGAAGACCATTCAGGACGAGCAGCTTGCAAGCCAGTATTATGTAAGGCAAACTGAGATTGTTCCACATACACAATGTGCGAAGCGAGCTTGAACACATTTGGTGCCCTACACAGGCTTCAATCCATTTAACCAAATCCCTTGCCAAAAATGTGCCACTTTGGCAACGCATTGTAAGCTTCTGCTCATGCTGGCTAAAGCAGGTGCAAAAGCGAGCGGCCTCATTTCTTCTGTGCATGTCATTTTGTCACCCATTTTCCATAGAAAATAAATTGAAGCATATTTTCCTTTATGACATTTTATAATCCAATCGAATCTGACCATAATTCAGTTTTATGAATTTTTCATTAGTTTTACGTTTAACACAATTCTCATATTTCATTTTCACATTTTCTAATCAAATCCACATGGAACACAATGACTAAGGTAAAATGTGTTACTAGAGATAAACTAACTAATTGTGTCATAGCAAAATAATGAGAGTTTAATGCAAACCATTTGTATGTTTTTCCCGCAATTGTTTCACACAGATTTTAATTCTGCTTTATTCTCACTGTTCCTCACACCATGACCCTGTCCAGAATGAAACGTAATGCTGGATAAATGATGGACTACAACCTACTAATGAAGCAATCAATGAATATTTATGTACGATGATTTATTTAGGAATAACTCACTTTATAGACAAAACTGTGTTATTTTACATTTCCCTCAAAACCTACTGGAACAGAAAGATTTTTTTTGCTGCTGAATTATGTATTTATATAGGTGACATTAAATGACATTTAACACACATTTTCTATGTTTCAGTGCCACTGAGTCAGACGCCCTCATAGCTGTGTTTCTACTCTTAGGATTTAAACTTCTTTTTGTCTTGCATTTGTTCGTAAAAAGGTTAAACCAACATGAAGATCAGAGCTGTCTATTAGAGAAAAGCAAGTCATTTGAAACTGGAAAAACAGAGGGAAAAAAAATCAATCAGAGGCAAATATTGCCCACAGCCTGTGCAGCCAGTTGGAAAGTCTTGAAAAGAAAGAAACCACTGGAGTACTGAGCAACAAACACCCAGTGGGATGGCCAAGGAAAACAACAGCATCTAATGACAGAA
Organism: Kryptopterus vitreolus; assembly: GCA_030449085.1. Lineage (NCBI taxonomy): Eukaryota > Metazoa > Chordata > Actinopteri > Siluriformes > Siluridae > Kryptopterus > Kryptopterus vitreolus. The sequence goes on along the minus strand of JACRUU010000005.1, from coordinate 19,179,494 downwards.
ATATTTTACCGCTGTGAAGAAAATAACCCCGAACCCCGAAAAATATATAGTAACTTTCACCTGGCAGACAAAACCAAGATAATGTTTTACCTGAAAACATCCAAATGATACAAGCAAGTCTGTTAAATATGATGGAAGCAGCGTCAAACCTTCAGCTTGCATGGCTGCTTCTGGAACAGATCTTTTAATAACGATGTATCCCATGATGGCAGCATCAGAATGAATTCATAGGAGTTCGCAGGAACATTCTGTCTGCCAATTTACAGAGAATTGCATACAAATTAATTGGGAGGAACTTCATCATGTCGCAAGATAATGTTCCAAGACACTCTGCTAACACACCAGAGGACTTCATCAGGGGCAAAAAGTGGAAAGTTAGAGCATGAACAAGTTCATCACCAGACTTTAAACCAATTCTGCATCTGGGGTAAAAACCCAGAAAAGCACAATTACAGAAAACCCTAACAGTTTGTTCATGTCAGTGTGTAACCCACTTGATACAGTTACTGCAAGCAGTGGGTACATAACAAAATATTAATGTGTTATTTAACACTTAATTAACATGAGCTCTATTTCAATACTTACTGTTCCTATTGTTTTGCAACCTTAAATAATACAAAGAAAGAAAAGGTTTTATGTCTACCTTTGATATAGTGTTCTACATAAACACCAAAAATAAAAGCCAAAAATCCACCTCCCTCTTGTCTCACATTCATCTTTACTTCTCAAACTGATTTGTTTTAAATTTACAACAAATAAAAATGAATTGACCCCAATATTTTTCAGAGGAGACTGCAAATTGTCTAAGCATTTGTGTTAACCATAAACTACCATTAAAAACACTGACATTTAAAAAAAAAAAACAAATCTTAGTTATACAAAATAACCAACCATAGATTAATTTTTATTTTCTAAAATTCCAATATATTTGTAGTTTTCCTTTACCATTCTCTTATTCTTTATTTCCTTCCTACTGTTTCTGCTCCCGCTTCTCAGTGGGTGGAGAGGAAGGTAAGTACAGTGCAGCTCAGCTCAGCCCTATCTACAGCATGCTTTATTACCATCATTCCCGGCTCTTTCTAAATTGTTCTCCTGAATCCTTAAAAAACAATACGTTTAAATATGAAGTTCTGTATACATATTAGCATTGCATTTAACTAGTGCATGATGAGGCACAAATCTCGGTTCTAATCGCTTTAAATCCCACAGCGATATTGTTATTGAGGATGACTCCAGTAATTAGGTAGCTTAATATAGAGTCCCAGCTGATTAGTGCTCTTTGTGTAAGTCGATGTTTCTGAAGCAGATTCAGAAGCTGAAAACAAAGGAGAGAGACCTGGTGAAGCAGGACACCGTGTACACGGAGCAGATTGTCAAGCATGAGGAGAAGGTAAGAAATGTGTTCAATATGACCACAAGAACAATAACAATCACACTCATATTCTCTGTATGTCTTTTCATACAGACTGCACAAATTGTCCGAGTCACAGCAGAGAGCTTTAAAAAGGGTTTGGAGGAAACTCATAAACGATTCATGTGAGTACGTCTCAGCATGTGCCGTGCGCTCAAACTCACTTAGACGTTTAGAAAAATCTACGGAGATAAAATCTTCATTTCAACACTATTCCGCATCTGTCGAATCATATGGAACTAAATTACACCTAAAGAGGGGACGGCTATTGGAAATGTGTGCTTTATTCCTATAATCTACATACAGTATGTGTTTCGGTCTTTATGATGAGATGACAACTAAATCAACCAGGCAAGGACTTGCATAGCTGGTGTTATTATCACACTGTCCTAGATTCTAAATTACAGCTACTTAGTCTAATGGGGGACTGTATAATTACAAAAGTGTATGTGTGTGTGCCACCCTCTGTCTCTCGATCTATCTCTTTTTCTGTAGGAGGTACCAGAATAAACCAGTTTGCTCAGAGCTACAGAATGAGATTTTGCAATGTTATTTGCAAAACACAGGCCAGACAATGAAGTGCTCCAATATTGCCTTGCAGTACGTGAAGTGTGTGAACAATACTAAGCAGGTACGGCATCTCTTCATGTTTTGACTGGCTTAAGGGAAATTTTCTTACTATTTTCTTACTTCTTACTTGCCTTTTATGTGAAACTCATTTATTGCGTCTCCCTTGAAAACCCTGCACAGCCTGTAGTCATGAAATAGGAAATGTGTAGCATATTTCAACATGTTATTTCTCTCTTTCTAGAATAAGAAGCTGAACACAGGGGGTTAAGCCTGTTTCTAGGAAGATACCTGCCGAAGAAACTAACCTACATAAAGGAGAGAAGACATTGCAAGAACGTGAACACAGTTTTTGCCAGACCTTATCTTTTTGTTACTGTACTCGAAAATGCAGAGGTCATAGACATGCCACTCTAGCATTATTTTAGGCAATTTCCCCCGGAACCCTTTTTTTTTACCCACCAATTTAAGGTGTTTGACATTAAAAACACATTTACAATTCGCATGAAGGAAAACTCAGTGCCATGTACTTTTATTTTGCTGAGGAAAAAAAGGACTAAAGCCTATTTTGTTTATTCTAGAGATCTGTGAGATACTGCTGTGAAGGAAGAACCGTAAAATACCCTCATTAAATAGTCAGAAGTGTTCCAGTCTCTTTGCTTGTGAAGTTGTGAAGATGCATATCGTTTGCAATTTAAATGATGCGAGTGGGAGTGAGTGTGGAGCTGACCTGTATTTCAGAGGGAGACCTCTGCCAAGTCATACGCGTCTTTTCTCATTTGTCCACAAGGCTGCGCTGTGGTAAAGCGTTATCTCCTCATTCATTCTAGAGTATTGAACCTTATCAAGACGCTTCATCACTTCTAAACCACTCATCCAGCTCCATGTTTACACCAACAATCAGTGTTACAGCATGTGTTATTCAGTACAGATGTGCGATCTACAAAGTGCTAATTCATCCAAAAGAAACACAAATTCACTTCCACCGTCTAATGTAATGGCAGAGATAGTATAATGACTCAAATGTATTGAGTTATAGGGCAGAATCCCACATTACTCCACCTGTTTAGCACTTTTTTTTAATCAGCCGTTCGAGCTGTCAGATGCGCTTCCACACTCCCACACACTCGCACAGAACAATCACGCAACATTGCACATTCCCTCACTCACTTGGTTTCACACATGTCCGCGCTTACACATTCAAACCAGTCATACTGAAATATGTTCAGCCTCTCTCGTTCGTCTTCCCCGTGTTAGCTAAAAAAGAGCAAGGAAGGAGCTGCACTGACATTTAAGATTAAAACTCTATAAACATGAAGTGGGGAGTTGAGTTTGTGCTAATGACCTTTTCTGATTGCTTGGAAAAACCAAACATTATGAAAGTCAATAGAGGCCATGTTGGCTGGGTCGAATTCCTTATTACATGTTTGGCTGTCAAAACAAATGCGACCTTGATCAGACAGGGAGCTCAGGCATTTTATTAGACACGCAACTCTCCTGCACATTAAACAGATGGTCTAAAAACAAAATAGGAAATAGCCTCCTGCAGTGCCCCCCCCCCCCAAAAAAAAAAATCATAAACAGGCCAGCTTCGGGATTGCTGAAAATTGATTATTGAATTTTTTTCTCATAATTTATATGCCTCTGGGATGGACAGCTCTAAATTTAAGCCTCCACTGCCTATTTAGCATTGATCTTCCCCTTATGTAATGCAGAGCAAGCCAGTGTCACGTGGCTTACTGTAATATTGATGTCGAGGCCATCCTAAATTAAGCTCTTTTACTGAGCCTGAATGACCTTCCATATTGGAGAAAACCACATATTTGTGTTCCCGAATACAGCAATGACCTTGAACAGAAGAGCAAATTGTCTGTCTGTGTGGAAAATAAGGTGAATGACTCTCCAGCCTTCTTTTACATTTCTGCAGTGTTGAAACTAACCAGACATTTCCCTTGCTCACAAGTCACTTGATCTACGGCATAATGCCAGGAAGTTTGCTTGCCTTTTTAACTACAACTCTGTGTGTGCATAGCAATATGCTAAGTCGTAATTTGAATAATGACTTGCCTAGTCCATGATGAAAACACAAAGGGGGAAGAGGATAATCTAATAAAAGGATGTGCCATAACATTGTATTACATCTCAAAGGTAAACCGATGTTTCTGCTTAACAGGGCAGCATGTGTTGAACCCCAGAGACATAATTTTTGCCTAATTTATTACAAATACTTGTGTTGGCTTATGTCTTCTATTATTGTTACATATAGTATTTCAAGTGTTCATATATACACATATTTCAATTATTGATTTATATATACATTGTTATAAAAACATGCAGTTTTCAACAGCACAGTGAATGTCATACTATTATAATAAATTTCAAGTTCATATAAATAGTAATAAACCGATATTAATTCTTATATTCACATCTAATATAGTTCCATCTATTGCACACATACACACACTCTCCAGTCAGTCTCTTTCAATTATGCAGATTTTGAACGTTGTTGAGGCTACAATGTGTACTGGTGTTCCTGCAAGTTACTGGCACTTAGTCAACATCTTCAGATGACAGACACTTTTGCTTGGCCTCATGGTCCTCAAATGTCACTTTTTTATTCCTCTTTGGATCAATCCACGAGTTTTTAATGACTGAATTGGTGGGCATTGGATCTGCCTCGATGATAGACACCACTCGTTTTTTCATTTTACTTTTTAGAACCTTTTGAAACTTTTGCCGCGTGAAAGCGTAGAGGAGCGGATGGAAGACTGTCGTTCCATACGCCATGACCAAGAGGCCCAGACGTAGCTTTCACGTTGAGGTCGCTGGGGCCTGTGCTGAGGATGATGCTGTTCAGAACAGTAATAGGGGTCCAGCACAGCAGGAAAGTGGAGATGATAAGGAGTGACATGCGGAACACCCGCTTCTGTCTCTCCCGTCGCTCACGATGGCGTTTCACAGCTCGCCGCAGGGCAATGATCACAGACACCGAGGTTCTCATGCCCAGTGGTACATTGCGGTTCCCACTACTGCCCTGAGAGCCATCTGTGACTTCGGGCAGCTGCTGTTGTGAAGATGACATGAGTGAGATGTTCTTTTTCCATCGCATTTTCTTCTTCTTCTGTGAGGCGTGGAAGCGCGTTCCAATGCGAATGTTTAGCGCCTGCAGGATTTTAGAGTAAGTGACCAGCATTACCACAGCAGTAAAGCAGAAGATAGGGATCTGCGCAACCAGGTGGTAATACAAGCCTAACTCTGTGTAGTACTCGTTCACATGCACTACAGCAGTCTGGTTGGCTTTGGTGGGTTCTGGTCCTAAGAAGCCCACCTCAATAAAGGGTACCAGGAAACTAAGAAAAGACAACACCCAAATGCCCCCCAAAAGAGCCACGGCTCGACCCATGGTCAGGACGCGATTGGCTGGTTTGACCGAGATATCATAGCGATCGAGTGTGATGGCTAGGACATTTGCTGCTGTAGCCACGCTAGCAAAGGACACACAGGCCTCGTGGAAGCAGCAGACCAGCACAGTGTCACCTTGCAGTGAGAGAAGCAGCACAACAATGGTCAGAGGGATGCAGCAGACGCACACCAGCACATCAAGCACGTGCAGGTTCATGGTCACAATGTTGCTAACGGAGTTGACCAGGTTCGACTTCATGCAGTACAGGACCAGTACAGTGAGGTTGCTGCTCAGGCCCAGCACTATTTCTAGCATCAGAAAGCCGGTAAGGGAGACCTGGAAGCTGAGAGGGTACGGGTGAGGTTCGTCCGCCGTCATGGCTGGGCTTACGGTCTCTGTGATATCCAAGACTGTAACGTTACTCATGGTGCCTTCTTCCTCCTGTGTTGAAGGGATGGGCTTGTGCATTATCCTGTTCCAAAGTAATGGGGCAGAATCAGAATGCATAATCAGGACAATATCAGAGATTAAATGTTCAAACGATCAAAGGTGGTACGTCAAACTACATTTTTACAATTCTATTTTGTTTGTTACATTCCATGATATATTTGCTTGGGTGACACACATAACCACAAATATGCATAGCTGTATTTTATTGCTTGTAAAAGCTATGGAACAACGATGAGGAAAGCCCAGCAAAAAAAAAACAGTTTGTTGTTGAGTTGTGGTGTTCCACAGAAATGAAATATTGCATGTTGTATCTCATTTTTTTTTTCAAACTTGATAAATGCAATAAAAGGAAAATGAAAGGGAACAGGAAACCGACTGGGGCAAAGAAAATCTACCTCAGAAACATCGAGCACAAAAGAAACAAATTGTAGTAATTTTCATTTCGAATAATGCCCTTTTAAAATTTAATGCACTTCTCATGCACTTCAGCAGGTATAAGACATTTGCCACATTTTCCAGACTGTATGGAAATTGTCAGAAGACAAGTGAATAATCAAAGATGAATACTACAAAGTATCATGTTTTTTTCACTTGTATTTGTCTTTGGCAGTGTGTTTTTGTACACCAGGAAAAGGAAAAAAAAAAACAATGGCAGAGGTATAGGGTTGGGGGTAGGGTGTGTGGACAGCATGGATTATATAAAGAGGCTTCAAGGTCGCTGTATGGCCACTGATGGCCACATAGAGTTCAAGGTGACATTAAAAAAAAACAAAGTTAGGGTCAGATTTAAATCAAAGATAACATTTTGAAAGTCTTGTCCTGATATATGATAATATGGGTTGCTAATATACTCACAATAATCATTTAAGTCAAAGAACTTACCCCTCTTTTAGTCCGCTGAATCTTTCACTATACACAGCCTGTGGTTGGCCCAGAAGAGTCTGGGAAAAGTCCAGATTGTACATCACACCCAAGCATTTTCAAAGAAGAGTTTTTCACCTTTTTGTAATCCTCACAGTCCAGCAGGGAATTTGCATCTCTGTGTTTCCACAATAGATTGGCACTTCTTTATTATTATTTTTTTTTCCCCTCTCAAACTGTTTGCAACTCTTGGGCCACAGCCATGCTCTGGTTTAACAGTAATAGGCCAGCATTCACATTCCCTGTTGGCAATGGATAAAACTGTCCTATATCTCTCCCGTTTAGAAACCACCTTCTGTGCCAGTTTCAAACAATTACATACAGTACTAAAGCTCGTAAAGGTAATCCAGTGTATTGTTTGGAATGATTCGGCGCAAAGTTCACACGTCGATCTATTAATACATCCACTTCAGATTTAAAAATAACAGTCTTTAAAGCTTCAGATGCTTTCAGTTATTCATAGGATTCAAATGACCCTGTCCTATATCACTGTGCCTTTCTGTCGGTTGCACGGTATTTCCGTAATTAATATTTTATGGACCAAGCACGGTGATAAGTCCTTATTGATTTGCTGTTGTTGATTTACATAAGCCTCCACCAAGGAAACCAAGGTCACAGTATTGGTGAGGTCAGCCCTTGTGAGTGGTATGTTTGTATGGAGGGGGGACTTTCATCCCCCTTGTTAACAGTAGCCCATAAATCCAGATTTTGTCATTGCACTGGCAAATAATAAATCCATCCCCTTCTACTGAAGTACATGTAGTCATTTATTCAATGCCACTGTTTTTCCTTGTTCATAAATAATGACATTTTCCATCTCCAGTATAAGCTCTACTGAGCGATCTGGATTCATATGCTTTATGGACAGTCAAATTATACAGAGGATAAGCGATGAGTCCTATTGCCATGGGTCCTGTCTTGGCAAATTTCCGCAAAGTATCGGACTTGTGCTTGTGTGGACCGCGCATTGCCTCAAAAGCCCATTCCCTTTCAGCTCCATTTCTCCAGAAGCCTAACAGGGAAAGACAGAGCAGAAAAGCCTTTGTGAACCAAACAGCCTGCACTAAGCCTGTCACCAATCCCTGACGTAAATACAGCCATGCATGACCCATACATACTCCTGTTGCAGGCTGAGGAAGTACATTGTCTCTAGATTTAATTATGGTCTCTGTTAAGGTAAGAGAAAGGACAGCTGGGGAGCTGCAGCGGATAAGGACCAGAAGCTTGCATCTTCTATACATATACACAGCTTCCCATCCTGAGCAAGTCCTTTTTAGGAAAGGTGTATGTGATCTTAAACTGCAGACTAAACCTCTCACACTGTGCATTTTTTTGTACATTGCATTGTAAATTCTTGCATTGTAAAATTTAACGTATTGAAATTGTGGCATTAAGGTATTTAAAGAGAAATGGATCATTTTTGGATAATGGATAGTTTGCCCTAAACACCACCTCCCTTTATTTATTTATTGTTGATTATAAACACAGTCTGATGTTGAGCACAAGCAATCCAGGTCGGATATGATGATTGGTTGGCTAAAAAATTCAGAGTTCTGAATTAGAACACTTGATATTTGTATACTACATAAAGCTTAACATTACCCAGCAAAAAAACAAACAAACAAAAAAAAACAAAAACAAAGATTGATGCAAACAGCTTACTCCTGGTAATGACTTATGTTCTTACAAATGGTCTATCATTATCTCTATCTTTTAAAGACGAGCTGGTGTATCCATGGGAACCCAAACTCCTGATCTCTGCTTTCACACACACACACAAAAAAAAAACAAAAAAATACAACCTCGCTATATTAGTTTTCAGTCTAACCAAACAAGTGACTTTCCAAGATATGGCTGGTCACCACAGCAAATGTGCATCCTTTTTAATAGTCAAGGTTGTTGATGTCACCAACTTACCTCCAATGTTAAAACAATCCCAGCAGGTACCTGTTTTATTAGAATCTCACAAATCCCAAATGGTGCAAAAAGGAAGTGTGTTGCTTAAGGGTTTCGCCACGGTATTTCCCTGAGGTTTCCAGAGCTGCCCTGGAGAACAGCATTAAACATTCATATTCCTTTCATCATCCAAACGGACAAGAGAGCCAAGAAAATGAGAATACACAGAGAAATGCAGGCAGTCCTCACACTTTCTTGTCCTGTCCTCCTTATCCCTGCTTTCTATCGCTCGTCATCTCTGTTACATACATATGTACATGAACACACATTGCCCTCTCTAGCTCTGCTTTGCTCTTCATGCTGTGGTGTGTGTCAGCGTGTGTGAAAGCTTGGCTCATCTACCCTAGCACGCTGTTGCACACTCTCACCCCACTCCTACTCTCCTCTCTCTCTCTCTCTCTCTCTCTCTCTCTCTCTCTCTCTCTCTCTCTCTCTCTCTCCCTCTCTCACTGCGGAGGTTTTGCAGTGCTACTCTCCGTCCTGATTGGTTTGTTATAATGGAGTTAACCCTTTTGTCTCCTGCGAAAGGAAAGCAATCCTGCTTTTGTTTTTTTGCCAATTCTCGCTAAACATTTAATGGTGATCTGTATGAAGCTTGAAATACTGAGCATATTGCAACACCGATAACCATACTGCATGATGAAAATGGATAGTTTTCCTCAGGGGTGAAGGGGACGGAGCTGGTACACCGGTAACTGATGAACAGATTACTTTTGCTGTGATTGTGTGTGCGTTTTGTGGGTTGATTTGTGCGTGCATTAATACAGAGACGGTGCCTGATTGATAGTTTCAATTATGTTGGCCTGTCACTTGGCAGAGGGACCCGTCAACTTCAATTCATTTTCTATGGCTCATTTAGCAGGTGAGCTAAAAGCTAGGGGGTGGGTCAAGCTTCTCATCTGTAGAGACGGTAACAGCATGCCTGTATGTGTGTGTGTGTGTGTGTGTGTGTGTGTGTGTGTGTGTGTGTGTGTGTGTGTGTGCACTATGTCTACAGTTTAATTTAAAGCATTGCTAGCTGTAAACCCACGCTGTTCTTCCTCCCACTCCTAGCTCACATCAACAGGAGTTTCATGTATTCAAGTAGGAGTACAGGAATAAGCTATTACTACAGAAAACACTGCTAAGGGTTTGAAATATGAAATGAAAGTATATACTTCATTTTTCCTTTTTTTTATTATTATTATTATTATTATTATTATATTATTATTATTTTATTATTATTACTATTATTATATTGTTATTATTATTATTAGCAGTAGTAGTAGTAGTAGTAGTAGTTGTTGTAGTAGTAATAACAATAACAATTTACATTTGATAATATTAACACATTTAGCATTGGTCATACACTTTATTGATGTTATGTATAGTTAGTGTTTTTATGGTTACATAATGTACATATATGTTTTAGAGGAGTGGAGCCTTGGTCTTTGGAGTGCAGGTGGTGTATTATTAAGTGGCACATATTCTTCTTTGCTAAAGGCAGTGCACTTCCTCAAACTTTTCACTAAAGACAGACTCAATATTTCATTTGCACATTAATATTTCAGTTGGATTTTCCAGCAGTCCCCAGACACTTCTGACTGATATTCTGTTATTCTGAGTCATTTTTCTTGCCCTGTGTTCTGTAATGAGAGTTAGAGAGAGAGAGAGAGAGAGAGAGAAACGGTGCTGGGTATGTGGGATGGGGGGGGATTCTTCCACCAGTGGAGCGGAATAACTACTGTACATTAATCATTTAATCTTGTGTTATATACAGTGTTAATATTTGTATGAAACAGTTTGTTCCAGTGTATTTTGTTGTTAGAGCAGAGAAGGAGAACATATAGCGTACAACGCATCATACAAACTATTCAATGTACATTACTCTGCTTATGCACTATGATGCTTATGTATGTAAGCATTTATGTATGTATGTATTTATTTATTTATTAGCACAACACATTGATAATTTTTTTAAGTTTTATACTTTTATTGAAATAAAACTACTGCCAGACAAATTGCTTCCTGTTATCACTTAGTGTAACAGCTATACACATTTTTGCTCACCAGCTTCTATTTTTACTTTCTCTTGAATATATTAACACAAAAACAAGCAAACAAAAAAGCCCTCATTAACAGTGTTTCTGCAAAACCTGAAAGAAATCAAAGTCTGGTGTCATGTCGCTACTAATGTGGCTGAAATATCTGTATAGTACCATTTGTGGTAACAGACCACATAGAACAAGTGCATTAATATAAACATATCACTTATTCGACAGTATTTCTGTTATAGAAATGAAAACAAATTCTGATTGAAGAATTCACCTATGCTGCGGTGTGGCAATGGCAATGACAAAAATGTTTTATGCTATTACAATTTATGAGAATTGTCAAGTCTCATATTCTTATTATTAGGGTTTTTCAGTTTCACCATAATTCCTTTCTTAAAGACATTTTTCTGAATGAGTCTGTATCTTCAGAAACACACATCATTGTCCTAACTCAAGATTTATAAATGTCTCTTCAAATCTTAAATTAATTACATTTCCAAAGCTTTCTAGTTGCTGTCATATTTAATTAATTGTTCACATAGTGTACAGTAACATATTCTTTTCCTGGTGTTGCAGATACATTATAGCATATTTAACAATCTCTAGTAGAACTGAGCGAAATCATAGTCGTACTCCTTCTTTAAATAATGTTTTGTACTATTAAAATGTAATAAATGTGCAAATGCATTATTTAGTACTGAATATCACTATACTTCGTCAAAACTCTGCCACACCTTGCTAAAGCAAGTTCAATTTTGCTGCAGCAGCTCTCCTGTGCACTGAAGCCTGAGGCAGTGGGATCCCCAGTAGATTAGCCATTTGCTAATAAAGCTGCTTGCCTTTGTATTACTAAGGAGGCTGCCTGTGTTTTAATCAATGAGCTCTTAACACCCACAGTAAGACTGAGTACTATCTGAAGGGGCCAGATACACCAAAATGAATGGGCACGAGTCATGGCTACTCTTCATAAGAACCTTCATAAGAAGTTTACTCAAGGGTTTTTGAAGGATTAGAGATTTCTAAAGAGCAACATAAACATAAACCCTTTGTGCAGGATTCTGCCTACAGTGTTACTTTCCAGAAGGACAAACCAATAAATATCTTTAGGGTGTTTGATTAACAGTGTTTTTGCACATATTTTTTGGTGATATTTAGTTAGCATTATGGTATTAAGTAAGAAAATTGGGAAACTAGCTCAATTTGGGAAATTTGGAAACATTGTTTAACAGCTAAATATGAATGAACTCTTAGAACATCTTAAAGGTTTAATTAATATTAGGTTTTCATTAATATGCTCTTTGAGACCCTTTGGGGATGAAAAGGCTTCGATTTTATACATTTTACACTCTCTACACTATAAAAAGTGATATACTGTCTCTATATATTTCTATTTCTATATTTCTTTTTCATTATATATCTACTTAATATATACTTGTGCTTACAACTTAAATGTTATCTCAAAACTATCTTAAAACTAGACATGGGACATTTCCTGAAGAAAATGTGAGTGATGCTTACCGATGCAAACCGCAGCTCTGGGCGCGACCCCTTAGAGCCTGGTCTGTTTCATATTTAACATTGACTCGTTCGGAGTGTTTAGACACCAAAAACGCCTGTTTTGGACATTTATTCGGGACAGGCGGGCCAGTAACACACGCGACATCAATTTATCCAGCATCCAACTCCCGTTGATGTGCCGAGCATTTAGACATGTCATGTGACCCTGTGTCAGAGTTTCGCCGATTTTTTTCACGTTTCCACGTGACGCCATGCGGCAGTCATATGTTCGCGACCTACTCCATCTCACTTATTAGTGGGCATTTCGGGCGAACACAGGCCGAACTGCAGAGCGTCAAAGTTCCCCATTCATTTTCTATGGCTTCTTCATTTTCTCATGGCTTTCCCAAAATTCCGAACGTGTGTGGGGTTCGGGAGGTATATGATCGTGATCCTCTCCGGACCCCCTACTAGTGGATATGCCATATGTGCATGTCGGACGCTCACAGGCCGAGCTGTGAGGCATGAAATTTCAACCCCATTCATTTTCTATGGGAAAAGATTCCCGCTTTTTCGTAAGGTGATTCCTTATAAAAGCAATACCTCACACCTCACACCATCAGGCCTCACGATATGAGGTAAGATCAGCGGGACTAGTTACACGCCGAAAATTTGACCGAAGCAAGAGAGAGAATATAATAGTGATGCTTTTGCATGAATGAATCTGACAATAATGGGAGCCATTTTATGAAGTGTGGAGGTGAAGGTGGTAAAACCTTCTCAGGTAAGTTTTTATATTGTAAAATGTAATAATTTAATGAGAACTATGATGTTCTCATCAGTAAAACATTTAAAATCCAGTTTCATCTATAATTACTGTTACAGGAAAATGTAAATGTGTTAGTGTACATTCATCAGTGCCAAAATGTTGTTTTATTAGCAAGAAAGAAGTGTGTATTTCTAAAGTAAATGATGGAGAAACATTGAACTTCTCGGTTGAGAATAAACAATGTTCTTTGCACTAACTACCTTTGAGATATCTATTAAGGTGGCAGGATGTTCTTTAATGAAACTGAGCTACATGAAAGCTTAAAATTTAAATTGAAACAACTTGTAATGAATTGTCAAATACTATTCTTCTTACATATTTTAAGTATTACAGTTAGTAAACCCAAACATTTGAGTTAATCGAACAAATATTTATGGAAAAATATATATACTAAGTGAAGCCAACACTTCATTTTTTAGTGTTCTCAAATCTAAACAGACCACCTCATCATGTAATTTAATAACATTTTGAAGCAGTTTATAGATAAAGGGAAAAAGGAATAATGGCCATCATATGAGTTTTAACAGCGCTTAGTTTTTCCATTTTTAATCTTATAAATTGATCAAAATGAGCAAAACCATTCTGTCTTTTGCTGGGACAGAAAGAGAACGACTTCTGGGACATGCAGCACTTCCTGTGTCAGTGAGCTGTGTTTGTGCTGGGGTGTGAGAGAGCAGGGAAAGGCGTGGGAAAGTCCGCCTGCTGCACAGGACGCAATCACAAGGTCATCAACACACTCCCCTTCTAGCCACGTTTGTTAGGGCCAACTGCAGTGTCATTCTGCGAAAAAACAGAAGCCATGATTCCAGGACTAGAGGCGGTCCAGATTCATCACACGCCAGACCCTTGTGAGAGACATTGTGATGACTTGCAAGGTGACAGTTTACTAACCTTAATAGAATTCATTTATATTGTTATTTTATCCGAATTTTGACATTGGGTGCTGACTAAATCCCCCGTTGTTTCTACTTTTCAAAATGCCAATCAAAAAGTATTTTTTCTGGCACTATGAAATATTTGGCTTTTAATTCCTAGATTCCTACAAAAAACAACAACAAAAAAAAAAACTTACGCAGCATGGTATCTGGGGAACATTAGAGAGCATATCATATGAACCTTAGCTTTAAATAGGAGCTCAAATGAAACGAATGGGACGTGGGTTCATCCATCATTATGTCAACGTAAAGAGCCACGTGCGGTTTGGCTACTGTGGCCTCCCACAAAGTTGCGTGAAACTCTGCTTGTTTGTCCCCTCTAGGGAATAAGGAAAGATTTCGTTGAGAATCACATGGGGAAACACACGAACATCTCTACAAATATATGACACATGACCATCACTGAAGGGGGTCGTGAGTGGACATAGGTCCTTTTAGCTTTCTCACGTATTTTTTTCCCCCTCGCTCTCACATATTTGAGATACAAGGATTTAAGACAGTGTTGTGCGCTTGCAGTATAGTGGATTGGTTTTCCTTGCTGATTTATATTGTGGTATACTTTTCTCCCCCTAAGGTCAATCAATAACTCTGCAAGTGGACTTCATCTCTGTCTGACAGATCATATGCAAACAGATTTGGTATATTTGATGTTGTCCATAGTGCTCTACACTGACCCTACACTGATTCTCCAACCTCTACGATATCTCCTTGGCTTCCCTTCAGAGGACTCTTGTTAATATTCAATGAGAACTATCTGCCACAGGGAGAGAATAAGCCAAGTCATGCATAAACATACACTGGGATTTAATTATATTCCTTGGCGAGAGCAATTGAAATTGCCATATGCATGATGTGAGGGAGCAAAGGGGAAATTAGATTTTGGAAGCACCTGGAAGTTAATGCATTCAACACACCACAGAGGGATTTGACAGGCATTAGGATTAGGACACTTCATTTTGCCAGAATTCACAAATATGAGGGTTGTTAAGATCAACAGCTTTGGGCAGTATAGATAAAATTAAGTGTGTTAACCAGGAAACATCTGAATTATATACCATACAGGTTAAATGAAGAAGAGAAAAGATGCGATCGAAAAAACAAGTCCTGCTCTATTTGTGTGTGTGTGTGTGTGTGTGTGTGTGTGTGTGTGTGTGTGTGTGTGTGTGTGTGTGTGTGTGTGAGTGAGTGGCAGGCAAGGGCAGAATATGTGTTGACTAGTGAAGCATAGCAGCAAACAGGGATTTAGTATTCTACACAGATGTAAGCTACCTATCTAAAACCTTTGCAGAAATCCAGCACTGTAAATAGCAACTAAATTATCTGTGCCTGAGAGCATGGACTCTCTACTTGCATTAAAATCATTCCAAGAAATATTTTATTTTATTCTGGTATGATGTCCAAGACGGTGGAATATACAACCCTCTACACTATACACTACACAGACACACACACAAACACACACATGCACAAATACACCTGCAACCTTGCATTATCATTCATTTGCAAAGTGACATTTTTTCCTCCTCCATACACATTCTCCTTTTTGTTTTTTTCATCAGCTCTATAAATTGACAGTCTAATCTTTATTTTAAGCCTCTACTTTGAAAACTAAAGGCCCCTCTGTTCTAACAGTGCTTTGGTTACTTCACAAGATGAATTATTGTTCTTTGTCATACCACAGTTCTACTTTTCTCCATTGAGTTATTTTTGTTCCACTCCGCTCTATTCTATTGCATGGTCTATCTGTCTGAATGATGAAGCAGCAAAGATATTGAGGGTAATGTATAAGTGCAGGTGTAAGCTACTTACTGTCCTTGAAAAAGACATTCATAATTTTGGTTCCTGCACTAAAGATTAAAACACAAATAACGATGCTTCAATTGTTAAAAAAACAAAAAAAAAAACAACAACAATGTTCCTGGAAAGGGCAAAAATAGAAAATCCTGACACTGTGCAATGCAATCCATCGAGTTCATTGTCATGGTTACTGTTCAGTACTTGAGCAAATGGTCTTATTATGTTGGAGTGTGCCCGTGTATCTGTGTACTTCTGTATACACATGCACACACTTCATTTATACCTTTTACTTTGGTGGGTTGACTTTTAGCTCTTACGAGCGTTTATCAGCACAGGCTCTCGGAGCGTGACGGTTGTAATGAACTTATTAGGCATGAAATTGAGTTTTGTGATCTAGAGAGTGAGGGGAAAGAAGGAGAGTGTATACGCTCTCCGTGTTCATCACGTTTTTCCCCACAAAACCTAATTAAACTGTTAGAGATTCGTCTTAACAGAGGTAGTGCATTGTGCATCAAGCTTTATCAGGATTACAACAGCTTGCTATAATGTAGTGGATACATCAAATAATACACACACACACACACACACACATACATATATATATATATATATATATATATATATATATATATATATATATATATATATATATATATATAAAACATTCTGTTTAATGCATTTCTCCTGCTGCTTGTAATTATTTGTAAACATTCATTCACATATAGGAAACAGGTCATAAACACATCAGCAGAATGTTTACCGACTGAGTTTATATAAAACCTGACCAAAGAATATGAAAATATGAATTATAAACATATACAATACAACATAAAATATTTTTATTTAATATTTTTTTTTTAAATGCATATTCAAAGACTTTAATCACCTTCCAGTTCCATTAACACACAGACTGCAGAAATGATTATGGTTGCTGGATAATTTGAACAGTTTAGGCTTTTTATTTTTTGTTTATTTTGCTTCTTTTATTTTCTGTTGCGCCTCCCGCCTACCTGCCACGGTTTATTGAGCTCTGCGGTGCGGTCAGCATGCCCCCTGCAGAAGCACAGGCTCTCTCCATGCCCTCTTCTCTGCCATCTGACTCCCTACACTGATATGTGCACACACACACACACATACATACAAACCTCCATCTGCCCACTCCCACACTGCTTCACCAGCTCAGCGTTGTGGGAGCAGCTTCAGAGAGGTGTGTTCGCAGCTCATTCCTGTACCATCTTTAACACCTGTGTCTCTCTCTCTTAGTTGAAGGCAAATGTGATAGATTTCAGGCTTTTTGGTTTATTGAAAAGTCAACACAGATGGGCTGTGATAAATTAGAATGCACGACATTGGTGAAAGGTGAACTTTTTTCACCACCTCGTTACCTTGATTTGTCCATTGCCAACATTATGGATCCTATGCTTCCATTTTGCCTCAAATTACTTGAGCAGTATACGGTTTGAGAAATCCACTGTGGAAGAAAATACTGAACAAAATCTGCAAAATTAGCCATGTGCACTCTCCTCAAAGCTGCATATGACTCACATGAGAAAGAGAGAAAGGAGGAGATAGAGGAGGAGGAGGAGGAGGAGGAGGAGGAGGGGAGAACAGTCTCTGAGGTGATTACCTCTTTACTAAAGTGCTGATTGCACACAGTCATTAATCAATGCACTAATCAGGACCGAATTCTCCGATTATCTATGAAATTCACATTTGAGTACTTGAAGATTTTTGATCTCTGGCAAAGTAACTGTTGCTGGAGGAAGCGGAGAGCCTTCTCTTTTGAAGTAGAAGCGAGAGTATTTTTAGGCATGACACACATACAGTAGCAAAGAAGGCTGGATGGAAAGGCAAGAATCATCGACACTTGGTGAGAGAGTGCGAGCACGTCAAGTAATTCAGATTTCGAACTGTGAATTGCAGATTGTAGAGATATGAATATGGCCCAGATTTTTCTTTTTTTGGCTTAATGTGCGGAAGAACACCTCCAGTCTCTTGACGTCAGGCATGATGGGAGATGATTGAAGGGCATGTTTCACACTTCCTCTGCTTCTCTTTATCCATGATTATGCTACTCTTGTTGAACATCGGTGTTTACAGAGAATGAGACTAAACAGTGTTTAAGTAACTTCATACTTACAAGTAAGTCATACTTTTATTATCTACCCATAGAAGACAAATCTGGTTTACAAGCAATCAACCGTACAAATGCAATTATTATGGTCCCCAACGCTAATCATTACACAAGTAAACATACTCTAGCGTGTGTTGGACAGGTCTATTAAGACATGCACTCATCCATTGAGCACTCCCATCGTGGATCAGCTTAGTGTTGACAAGCACACTGTCAGCTAAATGACTTTGTAATTGCATCTTTCCAGGTAGCACACCTGTTTAACAGAAAAGAAGGTCACAGAAACACAGAATCAGCTGCTATGAAGACAGTGACCCGTATAGTCTAGTCTAGTCTAGTTTAGACACTCGGGTGATGGGTGATAGCGTGGTTTCATCTGTACAGAATACATACATTCATTCAAAATTATACATAAAATATCTGAACTGAGTAACATGCAGTTTGAAGAGCATTTGAGTTCAAGATGAAAACACACAAAACCAAGACTGGTGATTACTTTTCAATTACAAGGTCATTATTATTTTTAAAGGACATGGACATTGTGCCTTACCTGCTGTTATTATTTTGTACATATGGCTTGCAGCCAGTTGGACTGGCTTGATGCCGATATCCACAGTTCCGCTTAAATTCTCTGAATCCTAACTGAGGAACTCAAGATGACTGAGAATTATCAAATCTAAGTAATGACGGGCATATTAAGAAACAAATCTAGAATCTAGTTCCAAAATTAAAAGCATTTTGATTTCACTTTTTACACAACCCGGGACAGCTTTTCTGTGGCATTCTGTGGCATGTGAGGTCAGCGTGATGTAGTTCTGCTAAAGATACACGATGACATGCAAAGCTTACCATAGTGCTAGTAGGCAATGTGGTATAGTGTAGCTTTAGTGGGGAAGGTGCTGGTGCCGTGATTAATACGGTGTTGCCCTTTGCTGTTCAAGAGCGTCAGGACGCCATTAGTATTCTGAACATGGATGCCAGGAGTGTTTGTGAAGTGAAGCAGACGGCAACAGCAGAGCCTATGTTTATTCTGGATGCTCCTCCAAGACAAGCTCACATACATTACAAACCTTTACTGTGTATGTTTGTCCACAACGGGTAATTAAATAACCCAAGAATTTGTCAGTTTCTTTCACTAGGCATAAACTCTGGGAGACTCTACAGAAAGGACCCTTGATTCATCACATTTTATAATGAGTGTATTGCATTAATGGTATTTAATACGCTCATTCAAGTTTATGCAAATATTATCCTCTTTTTCTCCCTTCTGCATAACACGTGTTGATTTGTTATGCATGAGTGTGGTCTTGCTGCCATTCCTGTCAGAGCATGTTTTCTAAAAGGAAGGTTCTTCATGGTCTGTGGCAGCGTCTCAGTGTAAAATGACTGCACATACCCCAGTAATTCATTCTGCCAGCAGCTTTGGATAGAGCCCATAAAATGATGCTGAGGGTGCACCATCAATCTACAAATACGTACATTCACGGAACCTATCTGCAAGATAAACTCAAGGCATGAGTGTGGGTATATAAACTCCTTGCCTTGCAGTGTTTATGGCCTTTGTGGAAATTGTTTATGTGAAACAGGATGATGGGTAGCTCACATTACAACAGCCGAACAGCAATTAACACTGCATAATATCACACATTTTTCGGCGGAAGCGGCAACAAGGAAGGCGCAATCTCAGACTTATGGAGGGTTAAATACAATTCTCTTTTACCTCCATGTACATTTAACTCCATGTATATAACATTTTTCATAATGATTTTTCAGTGCTTCTATACCATGTTTATACAGTAGGCTTTATATATATATATATATATATATATATATATATATATATATATATATAGAGATGGAGAGAGAGAGAGAGAGAGAGAGAGAGAGAGAGAGAGAGAGAGAGAGAGAGATAATTTATTGTATTTATTTATTTTTCCACTTTTCTACGAAGTTTTTTAAAATGTATTTATTATTTTTACCAGATTTTGGAGCACGGCTGTAATGATTTGTCCGTTCATCCGCATGAGGATTAGTTAGGTCAGGCACTGATGCCAGGCAAGAAGGCCTGGGGTGTAGTCAGTGTTTCAATTCATTCAAGGGTTTTCAGTGGAATTGAGGTCAGTGTCCTGTGCAGTTTTAACAGACCTCAAGTGGCTTTGGCAAACTGCGGCTTCATTGATCACACATTGAACACAGAGGCATGCTAGAGCATGTTAGCGCACCATAAAGAGAAATTGCAATGCTACAGCATATAAAGATTTTCAAAATAATTGCTTGCTTTCAACAGTGGATCAAAAATGAGCTAAGGTGTCCACAAATGCTATATAGTGTATGTACAATTTAAGGACAGTAGAATAATAAAGTCCATAAAATGCTTCTTGGAATGGTGGGTTCTTTATGGTGTATATGTTTTCATTTAAAAGCAGACATAAAATACAATATAAACACAAAACGGAAATATTCCGTTTCCTCCTGACGGTGCATGCACATTATCATCTGAAGAAGTGAGCAGATACTTTCATTGACTTTTGTGTCACTACATCTATTCTCTACATTTACTACGTCTTCTAACCTGTACTAAACTGCAACCTCAGTAATCTAAAGGAAATCGTTCGGCTTACCTTTTAAAATATACACTGCATTTTCTATTACTAAAACCTTCACCTCATGGGAATGTCATTTCTCTTCACAGGCTTTCTCTTCAACAGTCCCATATTCCTGTCAATATTCCTCATTCAGTTTTTCACAGTGATCTTTCTGTCCACTATTCATGTTCTCATCAGCCCTGAGTTTGAGAACAGCAGTCAATGCCTATAGAAAATTGTCTCCATGATGTACGTATTCATTGTGCAACATTAATAGCCTTTCTCATGCAATCGCTATGACCAACTAAACACAGCCATAAATTACAACACTAGCACCATTCAGATTTTCATCCGTGTTGATTTGTGCATGGCAGTTATTGTGCCAATTGGACAAAGACATCCACAAACGCATGAAATACACTGAGATGTGAAATGATGTAGAAGCTTATAAATATCTACTTTGGGGACATTATAACTAAGGTGTCTGTTCCAAGATGTAACACATAATTCACTGTCCCAAAGGAGAATAAAAACATGAGAAGGTTGCAGGGAAGACATATTAAAAGGAGCAGGGAATCACAGATAATTGCTTCTGATATTCAATAGATTTATTTTTTTTTGTATATCGCTTTTAACAATGGACATTGTCTCAAAGCAGCTGTACACAAATAATTCAGGAAGCATAAAAAAGATTGTTCTTTATAGTGGGCATATATTGTGGCCACAGATTCCCATCTCTATGATCTCTATGAATTCATATGACCTCACACAGCTATCACTATTGTCGCTCTTTCGATTGCTGATTTAACCTGTTCAATATAATCACACTCTCCTCAACAATAAAAATTTAATATTCTTCCATCTGTTTTGTTAGCTCATGTCTACCTTCTAACCCATTGCTTGTTTAATGCTTTGAATAAGTCTTTCTGGTTTGTTTGTTTCACTGTTAAAAACTGCACTCCTTCCATCTGTCTACATGACAGAAGCCTGTATCAACAACATGGATGCAGCAGGCTTTAGTAAAATTCACCAAGACTGAAAAAAACAGGTTTTGCTTTTCACCTGATTTATTATCACAATCTTTGATCATCCACACTTCCAAGAACGTCAAGGAGTTGTCTTGTCACACATTTATCCATCAAGCCACAAACCTATGACTACTGACATTAACCTACATGAATCCTTGCTTTATTGCAGCTGTTAGGTGGGACACTGAAGATAAATCAGGACCTCCTGGATCATCCTTCACCTGTCCAGTGCCCCTGAACAATGGGTGCATCCCTTCATCCCTTTCCATGATGCTCTTATTCCATGGGCTAACATTTCACTGACCACAGACCACTGTGGTGTCACCAAAGCATACCTGTTCCTCTACACTAAATATGGTGACATGACAGTCAATACTTTAAATCCTATCCTAATACTATTAAATCCTGATTGGTTTGTATCTAAGCCAAATGCATCATCAGGAAAACACGTTTAGTCAGACAATAAGAAATTTGATCAGATTTGATCAAACAGGAAGTGACCTGCAAGTTTGTTATCTCCATGGTATTATCCCCAGACATTTGATAGGAATGTTCTCTTATTGACATCACGCAACATAGTACTTCAATATTTATATGGAATACCACATCCACAAATACACCAGCAGCCCACCATTGGTCCAATGGAGAGCAACAGATAGCTAGAGTGATGTTTTTAAGCTGTTCACAATGAACACACTTACATAAATAAGCCTGAAATAACTCCCTCAAATATTGATATTACTCCTGCAATATTGTTTGTGATGTTCTTAAGCTGTTCTGGTTTCATTACTTGCTTTGTATCACAATTCTGACCTCACTATACTTCCATTTGGTCTGGCTTTAGGTCAACTCTCTTTGCTAATTACTTGTTCATTTGACCACTAGCCTACATTCTCTGGTTTGCTTTAGAAGTAAAAAAAATGGACAAAATGAATCCTATTCACATATGCCTGTTCTTCTACATTACACACCTAACGGATGTTTTGATTTATTTTGATTTCAGGCCATTCTTTTGTAAATTACAAGAGATTTGTGTGTGGAAGTGTGTTATGTAAGCAGCTGCGTTTTAAAGCATATTGAGTCACCAGACTCTGTGCTTTGTCAAATACATTTTAACCATGTTGTTGACGGCATCCTGTCCACAGAAATAGTGTGCGTGCACAAATGGAAGATGTAGTTCTCAATAAAAGCCCAGCAAAAAAATGTAGCAAATTTTTTTCCTTCTGGTTTCAAACTTTTTGGGGAGCAGGTGTGGGCTCAACATTTACCTGTCCATGGGCTGTATACTTCACTTATTTCTAACCTAAAGTGAACAAAATAATTATAATAAATTAAAAAATCTTCCCAATAAAAAGTATTTAAGATAAATAGCGACCTGAGTAATGGCTGCAATTCTAGTATAAATGTATTTTTGCTGGTCAGTTATCATTGACATGATATCAATACTTTGCCCATTACTCACCATAAACTCAGGTTTCCTGCTTTCTGAATACAAAGGAATCATCATGTGTATGGTCTGCTGCACTAGTGCTCTTAAAGCAATTGGATGGCAATTATATTGTAGGAGGAGAATAGGGCTTCATCTTCTCCATAGCAATGAGGACAAGGACATTTTATTCATTTAAATGTGCCCTTGTTTAAGGGTGTAGGGCATGGCTTTATTTAGCAATTAACTAGGAATTATATTATTATAAACAAACATGAACAAAACAGTGACCCAGAATCATCTGGCTCCTTTTCCGACACTGTAATGTTCATGGTTTACCATTTATAATTAGTGGATAACCAGACCCTAGTGGCATCTTTATTTTACCAAATAAATGAGACACGACAGATTACTAAATTGGGATGGATATTCTGGAAAGTTGACAGATCATCACTTTTGCCACACTACACATAAAAACCTTTTAAACTGCAAGAAGCAATAATGCAATTTACCTCTTCTCATCATGTATTTATACGTGCTTTCTGATGTCACACATACCCAAGTATTTGCACAAAGGAGCTGTTAAGAGCACTTTCATGTTTATTTTTGCTGTTTAATATACTGTCCCTGCATTTTA
Organism: Kryptopterus vitreolus; assembly: GCA_030449085.1. NCBI lineage: Eukaryota > Metazoa > Chordata > Actinopteri > Siluriformes > Siluridae > Kryptopterus > Kryptopterus vitreolus. The sequence continues at coordinate 19,155,885 of JACRUU010000005.1, read as the reverse complement.
CATAATGTTTTCCATTTAGAGAATGAGTAAAATAAGGCATAAAGGGAATGTAAGCAATAGCAAAATTCATGAGAGAGGTGGAAAAGAGTGAGAAGTTCAACCTTTTGAGTTCTTTATCTTCCAAAAGCAGTGGTCCGTCTGAAGGTTTTGTTCCTTTTTGGTCTCATTATCCACTATAACCTTTGACTTCATTGGTAATGTTCTAACCACACATCAAGGCACTCACAATTTCCTTTTCTCTCTCTTTCTCTGACACCTTTCCTGACCCCGATGTAGCATTTAAATGTCAACTGGAACACAGTAGTAGAGCTATAGCGCTATAGTTACAATACAGAGCGTACAGTAAGCGCTGCGGAAAACACTCTCAGTACTGCGCTGTGCTCCTGCCATTTTCAGGATTATAACCAATTGTTTGCAAGCTGACATCGCAGTTAAGATGAAAATGTTTGATCTGATGAACCTACAGTATATTAACATTATTGAATATTCATATTTAACCTTTTTCCCCCTCAGGTCTTGCTTAATCGTTTTTCATTAAAAGAATAGAAGCTATATATTTAATGTCTGCTTTTATAGGCATTTCTGTTACAGGATAGATTTTAACTTATATTAATCACCAAAACAAATTACCCACATAGTGAAACAAATTTAAATTATTAACAAACATAAAGTCTAAAAGTAATGTTTTTTGGCTTTCTCAAAGCACCAAATGCCTTCAGGTGCCTTTACTGAAGGGATGTAACTCTACTGGAGGGGTGGACACAATATAGTCTCATCAGCTTCGCATAATAATTTCATGTGTTCATTTGGATTGAATTTTAGAGATTGCAAAATACACAGCACAAGATTTATATTATTTTCATACTCAGCAACCAATTAAATGAGTCACTATGCCCTGTGATTAGAGCAAGGTCAATCTGAAAGAGGTCACTTCCATCAGGATCCAAATGTTCCATCTATGGATAAAGAACTTTGTATTGATTTGCAGCTACTCTTCCACCTGAGAGAACAATTGGATTCAAACAATGTCTGCAAAATGCACCAGAGACCTCAACCAAGAACCCAGTTTGATCTTTAATTTTGTTACCTGACTTTATTTAGTAACCATCAAAGCTACATAATACTTCTTTCTAGTCTCGCACTCACTTTTCATATCATCGTCTGCTCATCCCTCCTGCTCTACTGTGCATTTATAAACCATCCACTTGATATTTCTTCTTGTTATATCTCTACCTGACTCTATGGCTCTTTGATTGATTATATTTTATGGCCATTTTATTTGAACTAATAATTTTCCTAAAAAATAAAAAATCAATAACAGGTCATTTTTAAACTTTTGCTTGTGGAATGATAATTATGGCTGGTCTAGTGCTTAAGTATCTTATGTGATCAACCTTTTTTGTTTGCAAGTTGTATCACTGTCTGATCACAGAAGTAAAAAGTAGAATAATTAAAACCTAGACCGTCAGATATCTTCTGTGATTTGTTTAACAAAAAATAGAGAGATTAACAAAAGGAGTGCAAAATTAATCTATCATATTGAGTGCTAGTGCAAAAGGCAATATTACAAAATTTAGCAATTTTACATTAACATTTTCTCTTTCACACACACACACACACACACACACACACACACACACACACACACACACACACACACACACACACACACACACACACACTCTCACACTTTATCTTCAAGCAGGGCACAGTGCCTGTCCACTCAGCCTTTCACTCCATCCCTCCATATCTTTCTTTCTCTCTCTCTTCTTTCCATTACTGCAGATTAATAGTTCCTAATGAAGGAGTCGGGTGCAGATGCAGGCTCTGATTAGGTGGATGCACCTGCTGACATTTCTCTCTCTCTCTCTCACTGACTCTGTCTCTCCTCTGCCCTTAATTGTTCATTTCATTATTCATTTGCTCCCCGAATTACTCTTCTCGCAAGATCTAATACATAATGAAAGCTAACTGAGTCACTGAAATGACTGTCAAATGAAACTAACTTGTATTTAAGTGCTCTGAGAAGTACCTAGTAAGGGATTAGTGCTGAACACATGAAATCACATCCTCAGTCCATTGAAACACTATTGACATGAATTTAAAGGCCAATAAATATTGTCCATGGTGCAGTAGCAATATGTTCCTTTGTTGCAGTTTCAGCTTTAGATAAGTCCCTGAGGCACTTAAATTGTATTGCATGCTCTTAGAGTCTGCTGGTAACAATAACACTGTAATGGATCGAAATTTCAACATTCTGTTTTTTTCTGAAAGTTATTCAGCCATATTGTTGCTCATTCAATAGAGCTCAAAGACTTTGGGATAAGAAAGGATTGGTTTTGTGCATTAAGGATGGAAGGGCAACAATAGTGGGTATGATTCCTCAGTGCCAGTCAGCTCCAGGACTTTGACCATGCATAAACATGAGCCAGTCACTGCCACAGCCAGACACTAACACTGAAGAATGGAAGACTTCAGATGCAAGTGGAGATACATAGTGTTTGTGTATGCAGTTTTGATTCTGAGGTTATATAATACTCATGAATATGTAGTGAGCAAAAGCACTATGCAGATATTAACATATAACATCTTTCATTGATTTTCACTGGGTGTCTTCCTGATGTTGGGTATGAATGAATAGATTTTTAGTTTTCAGTTGAGATTCCAAATTATTGATCAGAACTTCACAAAGCTCATAAAAACACATTCGTGTAAAGGAAAGAATAATTATAAAAATGTGCTATGTTCTTTTTCAAACCTTGTAACAAAAGTTATATCTAAAGTATCTTATCTATAGTGAGCAAACCACTGACCACTATCACATAAGTATGTCTACTCATTTAGCCCTAAAATGAAAAAAATACCTTCTTTAGAAATATTCAACTTATGACAATCTGAAATCTACAGGCAACTATATATATATATATATATATATATATATATATATATATATAGATATATATATATATATATATATATATATATATATATATAAAACAGCAACATACAAAGGACGTTCAGGGTGCTATTTTGGTAATAGTTTGATGACAGATACTGGCATCTGTGTCAAAAGGTTAAACATGCTTCACTAATAATAGCTATACAACTGTTTATAGATGTGAGGTAAAATAGTCAGTAAAAAAGCTACATATCTATCAACAAGACGTTCACTGCTTGCTAACAATGTTCAAAGGTTTGTTTTTTCCAGTTGTATATTGTGTAAAAAAGCTTGAACAGTCAATCGGATTTTAGTTGGGGAAAAAAATCTCCTGCTTGTGGTCTGCTAAATGTACAAAAGATATCAGACGGTGCAGATGCAATGCAGAGCATCTGAGGCTACAGATCATGTGACTGTGAAGCTAATGCAGCTCCTTTTTAGAAGAGATTCAAAACAATCCCAACACTGAAACTGAAATTAGAAACGACACAATACCACTTTTTCTTACTTGAACTCTATGAACACTCTTCTACCCTACATGACAAAATCCATAGACTTGACTTCTTGAATCACAGCTTTCTGACTTTTAAAACTAGTTTAAAATATGCCTACACTAAAATTAGCTGCTGTTGTTTTGGTAAATCAGATTACAATTTCATATTGTGTTAGATAAACTATAGACACTGCACATATACTATTCTATATGACTTTTCCAGTAAAGCACAACGGCTTAAAAAGCAAACAAAATCAATAATAACTATTAAAGTCTTAAATGTTTAATAATGCAATGCTAGAAGGATAAAATGACATATCTCCATGTGGTTCTAGGTACCCTAGATAATTGTCAAGGCCAATGATGTACATACCTTTAAAAGAATATTGTCTTACACTTGGATGATATCTAGATTCAGGCAGAAATCCTCAACCTAGAATCCTAAAGACATCATTGTTATCTGGACACATATGTAACCCTACAAAAGGCAAGTTTATCACCCAAAATGAAAATGAACCTTTCCTCCTTGCTGAAGCAACTGTTAGCGAAAATATCAGTTCTCAGAGAGACCCATTTCAAATCAGCGTGGATGCAGAAGCTCATAAAGATGATTTTTAAACTCAGAAGGGGATGTCTTTGTAATTGTGATGCTTTGCCCATTTTACGGACCCTATAATATATTTATGAGCCTACAGAGAAATGCCCTGCACTGTGCAGTGGCACACAGGAAATGCCATTAGACACCTTTAGTGTAGACAGGCAGCAACTGGCTAACAATCACTGAAGCAAAAAATAGCACTAAGCGAATAGGCCATAAAAGGCCTATGTATTAGTGGCTCTTGTGTTCAAGAGTGTTTCCTGGATGCAATGTCACATTCCTTTGTTCGCATTTCATTCCGAAGGGGCCAAGCCCATAAGCACAGGTGACCTGACTGGGCATGTCATGTCAGTGCCTGCTGATAAATAATTTGATTCCATGGAATTCATTGAGCCCAACAGAGAAATTCTGTGCAAGACGGAGAGAGGTGTCTGACCTTGTGCTACCCTGACGACTGATATATCTGAACAGCACAGTGTTATGAACAACACAACGCCATGTCAACATTTTACACCCGAAAACTCAAGGGTCAGATGGACTAACCTTAGTTTCTACTGATTCCAGTGGTTGTGTTCAAATACTATTTTAAAGTGTTCGGTGAATTCTGTGGTGAACAGGCTTAAGATGGTGTTTTCGTTCGTATAGCACTAACTCTGCATTTCACTGCATTTCATTGCACAATGACAATAAAGTTGAATATTATCTAATTTTTTATTTTTTTGGCAGATACATTAAAAACAAAAAGAGTCATTGAAACAATGTATATTTTCAGTAACAAAAGCTTTTGTTCTGGCACAACTCAAAAAGAAACAAATGTGAAGCATCACATGTTGAGCAAGAGCATAAATGAAGAAGCTCATTCAAAACTCTGCTTAATACATTCTTTATTCATTCTTTATTTAAAATCAGCAAATACTTCACTACTATAAAAAATAACATTTAATTAACAAGTTTTACTTAGGTCAAATAACTAAAGTATAAATAAAATTTAAGTATGCAGCAACACATGTTGAATAAATGTATAAGTAAAAAACAAAGCACAAAGTTATAATTTTGGCTAATGCATGTTTTAAAGGGCAACTGGGAAAATAGTCTTGTAGTATTATTAGGAAAATTATTAAGCATCTTAACCCCAAAAAACTCTAAATAAATGACATAATTCTTAACATATTTCTTAAAATGTAATTTTTAAAAGAGGACAATAAGTTCTAAGGGGCACGGTGGCTTAGCGATTAGCACGTAGTCTCACACCTCCAGGGTCTGGGTTCGATTCCCGCCTCCTCTATGTGTGTGTGTGTGTGTGTGTGTGTGTGTGTGTGTGTGTGTGGAGCATGTTCTCCCCGTGCCTCAAGGGTTTTTCTCCGGGTTCTCCGGTTTCCCCCGGTCCAAAAACATTCAGAGTAGGTTGATTGGCACCGTTGTCGTCGTTAAGTGTAGACACTGCGCCACATGCGCTAAATTTGAGTAAAAATTTTATTTCAGATTTTTTTAATGTAAACTGACTTTTCATTAATTTTGATTCACTTGTAAAACAAATAAATTGTATTTGTATTTTCTGTAGGGAACTGATTTCTAGCGATGGTGTTAAATATATTTTTTGACTGTTAAATGTTAAATGAGAGAACCACGTCATTTTTGTGCCACAGGTTCCCCAACATTGCACTAACCAATCCCACTAGTGCAATAATCAAATCTAACAAGTCTAATCAAGTTAACTTACTTTTTTATGTTGACTTTCCTTAATGTGAAATTGTTTGTTTACCTTACTGATGAGGTAGTAATTCTTACTATTCAAAAGTCTTATTTGCTCAAATATCTCTATTTACTGTAATATGATTTGTTTGTGTGCTATTTTGTTCTGAAAACTTTTTGGGCATTGGGTCAGTTTCCATTCCACTGTCAATCATTTTAGCTTATAGTTAGAAGTCCCTGACCTTGAGTTCCTAACGTGAGTTAATCCAAAGACAAAAGTTAAATTAGTCAGTAGAGGAACTATATGAAATGTGAATCAAATTATTAATAACACTTTGGGCCAAAGGCGGATAATGAAATCAACTAAAACAATAAAACACATTAAATATCTCAAGATCTAGCAGCTTTATTTGTTACTAACCAGTGTGCCTTTATTTCTGTCATATAGTGTGTGTACAAAAGCTCTTACTGAGATTGTAGGTGTTGTGCTTAAAGTTACCATAATGGAAATAAGTGTTTGCTGTAGCTCTTGAACTGTGACATTTTAAAATGTGTTTATTCTTTGTTTTTTTTTTAGTTTGTTTTTAAAGCTGTGAGACTGATTTATATGGTTGTGATGTCCATGTCTAATTCTCTGAGCTTGCTCAATGTTTAATCTCTTATTAAGGGCGTTATATATGTAACTAATGTATTTGATATGACAGCAATCCAGCTTTGCCCAAATTCCTGGCACATGCCATACACAAATATATTTATATAACACACACAAACACCAACAATCAGTGTATGAATATCAATACTGGTGCTAATCAGAAATAAAAAAAAGCCATCAAAAAACATAGGAAATAGTAGGAACCTTCCAGCTGCGTCATTTATTCATGCTGCAATGCCTGCTGGGAGTTTTGTGCTATAATATGAACTTTTGTGGGGTTTTTGCTAATAGTCACCGTTTTTGAGTTACATGTGCTGATTCTTTATGTCTAACTGAAAAAAAAGTGCATAAAGTGTCTTTTAAAAGATCCTTCATAGTTATTTATCAACTGAGCTTGGAATGTCCTAATGCTAATAATAATGATAATGATAATGACATAATGTAATATAACAAATGTGCTTTACAAACCCAGGTCTAACAATCAGAAGAAAAACTAGGCTAATAATTCAAGGGTAAAATGACAACTAAAGCAACCAGGAACCTTCCAAATGGTGAGGTCAAACAAATCATTTTCCTTAAAATATGAATCTTTAAGTCTTAAAGATGTTTTGTAGATATATGACAAAACTGTGACAAAAAATAAAGTCAAACTGTGACATGTGAAGCTGGTAATGCTGTATTTTGCTGTGATTTAAGACGCAGTCACTGAGTGTTGACTCTGAATGCTATTAACTGCTGTAGGCTGCTTTCTCAAAAACACCTAAATTACACAGAATGCATTGTTTTATATGCAGAATCAGGCAAAAAAAAAAAAAAAGAAACAGCTGACGCCGTCCAACAGTCGTGAACAAAAGTAAAGCTGACCAGCACCCATATTGGTCAACCTCAAATAAATAGAATAGGTAGGTCCAGTCAGTTTACTCACCATCCTCTATTAATATGATGCTTTTCTTAAACAACACACAGCTCACTTGCATACAGAAATAATCAGGATAAATGAATCTTGTTATCAGTGCTGCCCTACAAATTTGGAGGCACTCTGTTTCACTTCAGATGCTTCTTAGCATCTACGTTGTGCAATAAAATGGTTTAATGTAATGTACCTTAACTCCCAAATGGCAAATTCAATGCAGTATGTGGCCAGATGAAAGTGTCAGGTGTGCTATCTACTATTTCTGCTATCTGGCTTGCTATTAATTTATTGATACGTTATAATAATTATAGTTGTACATGATAGTTTAATAAGGGGCACGGTGGCTTAGTGGTTAACACGTTCGCTTCACACCTCCAGGGTCTGGGCACAATTCTCGTCTCGGCCATGTGTGTGGGGGAGTTTGCATGTTCTCCCCATACCTCAGGGTTTTTTTTCTCCGGGTTCTCCGGTTTCCCCCCGGTCCAAAAACATTTAGGTTGATTGGCACTTTGGAAAATTGTCCCTTGTGTATGAATGAGTGTGTGATTGTGTGTGTGTGTGCCTGTGCCTGCGATGGGTTGGCATTCCATCCAGGGTGTGTCCTGCCTTAATGCCCATAGACGCCTGAGATAGGCACAGGCTCCCCGTGACAGTGATATAATATATTTAACGTGATAGTTTAATTAAACTACTCGTACCATTCCTCAAATCACAAATTCAGGGAAGTTAATACAACTTAAATGGTTTAAGTAAATTGACTGTATACAAGTAAGGAATACTTTTTATATATTAGTAAATATTACTTAAATGATTAAAGTTAATATTGCATAATTTAATTAAGTAAACATAACAAATTATTTTTTACAGTGTAAAAGTATTCCCATTGTGCTCTGAAAATCTGACCTAACCCCATTTTCATCTGTTAAAGCTGTGTCCAACTATTAATAGCATGTGCAAATATTCCATATGCAGCAATATGAACTAGAGTCTTCCTCTTAGTCCAGCATAAGTTACAGTGCAAGTGGGTCGTCAATGGACTACAAAGTTCTCTGTTGAAGGACACTAATCTCTGGGTTTTGCAGTCTCAGCTACTAAATCATCAATTGCAGCTAAGCCATCTGTAAGATTGCTTTGTTGGCTCCTTGTGATATTTATCACTCATTGAATATGGGGACATTTGTGACTAGCAAAGTGTTTAGGATAGGAAGTTTAGGTCGGATATAAATTAGGGCCTAAATCGGCCATGCTTCTGTCGGGCTCAGAATTGCCGCATAGTCAGTGCAGGAGATATCCAAGCCAGCGCTGCATCCTTTAGATGGTTAGTGATGAGAGAGTGAGTGGATAGCTGATGCCCATCTTTGGCTTCCAGGGAATTTATACACTGACTGCATGTGGGGGAGTCTGGCAGCATGCCTCAGTTAGAGACTCTGTGTGTCAAAAGAGAACAATGGTTCCATCATGTGGAGAGAAAAGTCCCAGAGTTGTGAATTAGCAAACACCCTAGTCATATGTGAAGCAAGTGGTACGAACGGTATACTGAAAATGCGACTGATAAGGAATTCATCCACGAGGAAACACTCAATTGTGAAGGGACATAGTCGTTTTACAGGACTGAGATTGGGGAGGATGTAACAAGCTCACTTCTCAGATTCTTCATGTGAAGCTTTCACATCTGATTCAAGGCCCATGCTTGATGCATAGAATATGATGCATATTCTAGTATGAAAAAGCTTCAGAAGAGTTCCATTAAAACTGTATTTTCAAATTATGTGAGACAGTTCAAAAGCCATTGTATGTCAGGCATTAATCAGCTTCTTCAGTGAAAGTGCTGTTATAGAGCCCTCTGGTGGTCATTTATAGTGCAGCACAACAAGAAAACTGCATTAAGTCATCGGTACTAGATCACATTGAATTCTGATTCTCAAAGCACAATGGTTATATCTGCGAAGATACTGTATTAAAAATCTGTATTTCTTAGTGGTCTTTCTTTCAAATTTGACAAGGACGCAAAATTCATGCAAGTAAACCTCATCCGTGTACAGAGGATGTTTGTTGCCACAACCTCTTTATATCATGTAAATCAATGGTACCTGCTTACATTGAAGTAAAGCACTGTTATTGAATCATTCCCCTCCTTTATTTACTTACATATTAATTGGTGTACTTTTGTTCTAGAGGGAGCTCGATGGCAGGGTAAAGATTTAATTAATGCCTTCAAAGGGTACTTGACACAACAGGAGGCCTGCAGTTCTCTCGAGCGTTACCACAGTAATTAGATTCTCTATTGTTTTGATGTGCAGAAGTTCCTGTGGAAACGGCCGCCATGGAAATGCAACTGACAAACTGCTGTGCTCCCTCTGAACCACAGATCAAAACGCCACTGACATCACCTGCAATGACCAGACATGAAGCACACCATCTGTCTACAGTATATGGAATCTAGCTTTTACAACCTGTAAAAACATATTTTTTTCTGTGCACATTCACGTATCAGTCACAAAGATAAAATACACATGTTTGGTGGTCCAAATGACAGGATTTTTTGTCAACAGGCACCATCAATAACTTCATGATATCGCATCATTATTTCCTCACCCACCCTCAGGTAAAATACACATAATAATTATTATAATTACTCATTAAAATGCATAAATATATAAAATATCTCTATTTTTATGCTACATGTGTAATTTACTTGACACTTTTCTGTAGGAACATCTGTACACCTAAACATACATGCCGTGATCTAATCAGCCGATCATGTGACTGCACCACAATTCACAACAATAATAATAATGACAATATCATAATACTACTACTAATAATAATATAATATATATTAATAATATAATAGTGGTATCGAACATCTGAGGCACTGAAGGACATAAGGGCAAAACAGAGTTTCAGTAACAAACTCTCAGTACACTCTGTGACATCACAGTGCACTTTCCCATCATGAAGGCTGCATGGATATATACCCCCAGTGGTTATTGCTTAGCTATTGCCTAGAATAACTTGCATACAAAGAATAACTGAAAAGTTTTTTTGACCAACAATTCTTGAATCATCCGTAGTATTTGAAAACCAGCTTGAATGTTTCAATCGGAATGACAAAAAAAAACTGTACTCAGAGACTCCGTTGTTCTACTGGGGGACTTCAATGCCCACGTGGGCAATGACAGTGATACCTGGAGGGGCGTGATTGGGAGGAACGGCCCCCCTGATCTGAACCCGAGTGGTGCTCAGTTATTGGACTTCTGTGCTAGCCATAGTTTGTCCATAACGAACACCATGTTCAAGCACAAGGGTGTCCATCAGTACACATGGTACCAGGACACCCTAGGACGGAGATCGATGATAGACCTTGTGGTTGTCTCATCTGACCTCCGTCCGTGTGTTTTGGACACTCGGGTGAAGAGAGGGGCGGAGCTGTCAACTGATCACCACCTGGTGGTGAGTTGGATTCGATGGCGGGGAAGGAAGCTGGACAGACTCGGCAGACCCAAACGTATTGTGAGGGTGTGCTGGGAACGCCTAGCAGAACCCCCTGTCAGAGACATCTTTAACTCCCACCTCCGGCAGAACTTCAACCAGATCCCGAGGGAGGTTGGAGACATTGAGTCTGAGTGGCTGAGTTCCTCAACCCCGGACCATGTTCTCCACCTCCATTGCCTTCGATGAGGAAGCAGAGTTGAGCCATTCAGAGGTGGCGCTATCACCCAAGCGGCCAGAGGTAGTAGATGAGAAGAAGTCTCGGGGGTGGATGAGTTGTGGGGCCTGAAGTCTCTGTTGTGCTGCTTGGCCTCTGCAACATGCCTCTGGGGACGGTGCCATGGCTGGAGCTGGACGGTGCCTCTGGATTGGCAGACCGGGGTGGTGGTTCCTCTTTTTAAGAAAGGGGACCGGAGGGTGTGCTCCAACTATAGGGGGATCACACTCCTCAGCCTTCCTGGGAAATGCCTGGTCAAGCTATGCCAGGGTACTGGAGAGGAGAATTCGGCCTTTAGTCGAACCCCGGATTCAGGAGGAATCAGGAGGAACAATGCGGTTTTCGACCTGGCCGTGGAATCACTGGACCATCTCTATACCCTCTACTGGGTGATGGGGGGATCATGGGGTTTGTTTCCAACCAGTCCACATGTGCTTTGTGGATTTGGAGAAGGCATTCAACCGTGTCCCTCGCTGCACTCTGTGGGGGTGCTCCGGGAGATGGGTGCTGTTGACTCTGTATGCACGGAGCAGGAGTTTGGTCATCTCTGGCCGGAGCAGGCATGATTTGGGGCAGTCAGGCTGCTTGGGTCACCGGTTCTGTTCATTATTTTATGGACAGAATTTCTAGGAGCAGCCAGGGGCAGAGGTGGTCTGGTTTGGAGGACCACAAATCTCTCAGATGATGGTATGTTGGCTCCATCAGGCCAAGACCTAGCCCATCAGCATGCACTGGGAAGGTTTGCAGCTTTGCAGCCGAGTGTGAAGCAGCTGGGATGAAGATCAGCACCTCCAAGTCCGAGGCCATGGTCCGAGGCCATGGTCCTTAGCCGCAAAAAGGTGGTTAGCCCACTTCAGGTTGGTGGAGAGCTCCTTCCCCAAGTGGAGGAGTTCAAGTATCTTCGGGGTCTCGTTCACGAGCGAGGGGAGGATGGAACGGGAGATCGACAGGCGGATCGGTGCAGCCTCTGCAGTAATGCGGTCGATGTACCGGTCCGTCATAGTGAAGAGGGAGCTGAGCCAAAGGGCAAAGCTCTCAATTTACTGGTCGATCTACGTTCCTACTCTCACCTATGGCCATGAGCTTTGGGTCATGACCGAAAGGGCAAGATCCCGGATACAGGCGGCCGAAATGAGCTTCCTTCGCAGGGTGGCTGGGCGCTCCCTTAGAGATAGGGTGAGAAGTTCAGTCACTCGGGAGGAGCTCGGAGTAGATCCGCTGCTCCTCCACATCGAGAGGGGCCAGCTGGCGTGGCTCGGGCATCTTTTTCGGATGCCTCCTGGGCGCCTCCCAGGGGAGGTGTTTCGGGCATGTCCCACCGGGAAAAGGCCTCGGAGGAAGACCCAGAACACGTTGGAGGGACTATGTCTCTCGACTGTCCTGGGAACGCCTCGGAGTCCCCCCGGAAGAGCTAGAGGAAGTGGCTGGAGTGAGGGAAGTCTGGGCATCTCTGCTTAGACTGCTGCCCCCGCGACCCGGTCCCGGATAAGCGGAAGAAGATGGATGGCTGGATGGATAGACACACCATATCTGTGCATTTTATTTCTTATGTATCTGTGTGCTTTGCGCTCAGGAACAGGCATATGAGAGTTTTACAGCAAGACTTATGACTAATACTTATAATAAAAATAACAATAATAATAAATACTTTGAAAAATGTCAAGCCTGCACCCTACAAGCCAGAACACAGTTAAAAACGCTCACCATAAATCTGAAACCCTGTACTTCATCCCACTCTGTAGAATTACTCATCAGAAAAAAGTTAATAAATCTAGTACCACATGCAAGTAACAGACACATTAACGCTTACATTTTACATACATCTGCATATGCAACTTCATAGAGAGGCTGCAGAAAATAAACCGTAATTTTCCAGACATACTGGAAATAGAATATTTATTGTTGGTGTGTCACATGTACACAATCTGTATACATGATTTTCCTCTAGGCTCCTCAAAAAAAAGAATCAAGCAGAAACAACCTACCAAACATACAATATATATATATATATATCCATCCGTCCGTCTGTATGTCGGCCCATCCATCCATCCATGGCCCTGAGCAAGGCCCTTAACCTTCAATTGCTCAGTTGTAAGTCACTCTGGATAAGGACGTCTGCCAAATACCATGAATGTAAATGAGATGCCTGGTGTATCATCGGCTATCCCCTGTGTGTGGGACTGTAACGTCTGAGTAAGGATTCAGGACATACAAAGATATGACAAGTTTCATGAAGATATATCATTGCGTTCAAGAGTTATAGCCAATGTGGTCCCACCTACTTTGACCTTTTAGGTTAGCCGTATTGAGTTGAAAGTTCAATGTTTTTTTGATAATTAGTGATAAGATATGAATAAAAAAAGTGTACCTCACAAAAGATCTTACAGTGGATAATCAGCAGAAGAACATTTGCTTACACTCCTGTCAGCCAAGATCAGGAATGAAAAAGCATTACCCACCTGGTGATTCCATTACAAGAGCTGCCAAACCAGCATTAGTGACTGAGTAACAAGGCAAAGTGATATTCTTTAATATTTTATAGTGGAGATCACAGCTTCATTTTAATACCTAACATATAAATATTAGGGATAACACAAACTACCAAAATGTCTCAAACATCTACAACACAGGCGTCTATTTAAAAGGCCTCAAAAACATTCTTTAAGTTTACAAAGTGGTGTTTTAAAGTTTATTCCAAATGATGGCAACCTTAAAAACTAAAACTCAGTTTATAGACAGCCAGCTGATGTGCCCAATTCGGAGAACTTTATTATGAACTAATGATCTAGAATGGATTTTTGTCTACACACACACACACACACACACACACACACACACACACACACACACACACACACACACACACACACACACACACACACACACACACACACACACACACACACACACAACACACACACACACACACACACACACACACACATATATATGGTTTGTGCAGGTCAACAACCATCTAGCTCTTTTTTGTCAGCCCTAAAACAAGGGCTTTTTTTTAATGAGTGCATCCTTATATTCATTCTCCAGGGAAACATGAATGTGCGTCAGTTATGACACCTGTTTCACACTAAACAAGATAAAATTGTGACATTTTTCACAGTCTAATAATTTCTATTGATAATAAATTCCAACACACCAAAACAATTGAGTGTACAATAATTTTAAAACTTTATTTATAATATGATACAAGAATATTTTGTGCAAGAACTGAATGGGAACATGGACCTGTACATTATCAACAATTCTTAAATGTGATGGCAGCCCTGTAAAGCACAAAATTAAACTATACAGTTTGGCCATGATTGTGAGTAAACTATATTTATATATAATTTTATACACAACATCAGTTTTGTATACATTTACTGGTTGTACAAGTTTATGTATGTACGTAAAGTGCAAAAACAAAACACTTACAGTGAAGGCATGGCCCTGAAGTGCTGTATGTGAGAGTGAATATGTGGTATAAATGTGTTCATTTGTAATCAAGTAAATGTGTGTGTGTGTGGTGTGTGTGTGTGTGTGTGTGAGAAGAAGCATGTTATGCACTGTAATATGGCCAGTCAGAGGGTGTGCAAACACCCATGCGCACATTGCTTGTGCTCCTACACACAGTTTATGGTCTAGGCTGGTGTCTTGGTGTCTACAGAATACAACCATTCCTAGGTCACTGATCAACATGAAATTCAACATTTGTCCATTTGCAATACAATGAGTCTGTGCAATATTTTGAGTTATACAAATATAACTCGCATGAACAACTGCAAAAGAAGCTGACTAATAGCTAAAATTCCTCTTTTTACATTTAAAAATATACTTTTTGCTATATATATACTGCTCCTTTGCTCTCACTAAAATAGCACCACAGGGTCTCACCTTTCAAGCATAGAAATACAAAATTACCTGAAAATACAAGTGAGCATTTTCTTACTTTGGAAGTATAAGGCATTTCCATACGTTTTTAAAAGAATAAGGGAGGGAAAAAAAGTTTTATATATTATATATATATATACATATATATAATATATATATATATATATATATATATATATATATATATATATATATAATATATATATATATATATATATATATATATATATATATATATATATATATATATATACACATATATATAAATATATATTTATATATATATATATATATATATATATATATATATATATATATATATATATATATATATATATATATATATATATATATATATATATGCAGTTAGTTTAATAGATAATATGCTTCATATATATCTATATATGCAAGTATGTACACAACTTGTGGAGTCTTAAAATCTGTGTCCATATTCAAAGTGTGAGATTTTGCTTTAATTAGAAATAAACGAATGTTATAGAAATGTTAAATATTTAAAACACTGCACGCTAGGTGCTAGCGTAAGTAAGCAAATCTCTGATTGTGACCGTGCTAGCTTCTTTTTTTGTTTGTTTTTTACAAAAACTAATTTCTTAGGCTTCCCTACAGAAAGATGTTTTTATACTTGGATGATGGATTAAAGATGAGTTTGATGAAAAAAAAAAAAAGTACATACGGTCATTAAAAAAAATTATGGAAGCACCCCAAATACTAAGGAGCTTAAATGTTTCTTATAGTAAATTGTTGTCAGGAAAAAAAAAAGCAAAATAGAAAGATATTTCACTTGTGGTGTCACACTTCTGGATCCCAGTATATGTGTGTGTACATACCTACATACATATATACATACGTACATACATACATGCATAAATACATATATGCATCACTGTGACGATGCTTACTACATTTTTATCATCACAGTTAAGTCTCCTCACTCCTATAGGTGGATAGATGGCATAGATCATAGGTCAATCGCTCCCACTCCTGATTCTTGGCTAGTTCTGCTGAGAACCCTAAAAGAACAAAAGCTTGTTAAGTTTAGTTATCTAAAATCTAAAAGAGATCAATTTGAATCTTGTTTCATTCTTCAACAGATTGTTTAAGAACTTTTAGTTAGAAAATGGCATTTTACCGAGTTGGTTCTCTTACGCTTCCAGCAATCTGGATTGAGACGTTTTTGCTCCTCAGCCAGTGCTTTAGCCTCCATGGTGTACATCCTTCTCTCCTCATTCTTCATTTTCTTCCACTTATCACCCAGAATCACACTAATCGCACTGGGGGAAATAGGAAATGGTTTTCTTAGCAAGTTCAGCTTGTAAGGCAGGAAAATGAAGAAGGGACATAAAACCAACAATATTGCTTCTGGTGTGAAATTCACTATAGTAATATTGCAATACGCTAGCTACTATTATTAACGTTTACCGGTTATCTTTCCCAGGATACATTTGCGTGTACTCCACTCGATACTTCTTAGCAAAAAGCATGAACGCGTTCATTGGTCGTTTGCATTTTGTGGGTGTGGCTCCACTGCCACCCGAGGAGTGGCTACGTTGTGATTTGCTACTGGGGGAGTGATGGGAGGAAGCAGAACGCTCCAGCTTGTCACAGTCAGGGCTCACAGTGCCACCACTTGACTGGGATGCTCTTCGCTGGCGTGCCATACTGCTCAACACGTACACAGCTGATGAGTCCAGAGGGGTGAAATCATAACTGCATGGAGAAACAAAATCAATTGCAAGCTTCCATAGACCACAACAAAATGTTCAACCTATACAAATATACATTACATGCACAATTTACCTCCTGAAGGTGTCAAAAACAGCTGAGTCATCAGAGTTGATGGCATCACGGTGTCCTGGAGGAAGACACAAGTCTCCAATCTGCATTTCATAACAGGGGATACCGTGCTGCACCACAGTAAGGCTTGGATAAAATGAGGACCAACCTATAATGTAAACAAAGTGGGCCAATTGAGCAACCAAATCCAACTAGACAGACAGGCCTTCATGCAACTGTGATTTCAAAATGGTCTTTAGTTTGTGACATTTACCTTTATTTTTTACAAAAAAAGGATGGTCCAATTGGCACTCAGCAGTTAGAAGACCAGCTTCTTGAGAACCAGGGTCAAAGGTTAATTTCAGAACCGATTGGCCGAATGACACAGTCTCCGCCAGGGCAACAAGTTTCAACCCCTCACATCCATATTTCTTCAAAGCAAAAGGAACAACTGGTCAATATCAATACAAGCTTGAATTAAAATGATCAAGTATCAATCCTCTTTATAATAAATATTGTTTTGAAATAAACATTATAATATAGATATATATATATATATATATATATATATATATATATATATATAAGCCAAAAGCTATATCACCTTAAGTGAATGGAGGTGCATGCCTCCTTCATCATCAGACTCATCCTCAAATTCAGCCACATCCTCTGCCTCCTGCCACTCCACATTTGGCCCTTTGTGAAAACGCAGGCGTGTGCCTGTGTAAAAAAACAAAAACAAAACATTTGACTAAATTTTAATGGCAATTTGCTGTAGGGGGAAACAACACAATACAAACTGGTCACTTGAATTATGACCTTAAATTGGAGGGTGGAAATAAAAACAACTCAAATGACTGGCTGTGCCCCTCCCTTGACCCATGTTCTCGTCTTGTTCTTTTTATGTTGTAATGGCACAGACTTAACAGAAGAGGGTGCTATTTATACTTCATCTTCAACTGCTTATTCATAAAATGGCTGATGTTCAGGTCAGCTTGGTTTTCTCACAAAACCGAAAAAAAACTTCATTCTTCTTCTTCTTCAAAATAAAATTGAATGGCCATCATTTACCCTCTTGTCAAGGGTAATTTACAGTCTTTACCTTTCAGAAAGCAGTGCCAGACTGTGGAGGGCCAGGAATGGGACCATCCCATATCGTCATCATCAGACAGCGAAGACAAACAGAAAACCCCAGACTCTGACTCACTGCTAGCCTATAATGGGTTCAACAACAGAACTGACCTTATACAGTAATATTATATGACTAAAGTAACACTGTTAATAACAATAAAACAATGTTGAATGCCGTACCCTTATGCGGCGCTCTCTCATGTGGCTACGAGCAGGACAGGGAGCACTACTAGAAGCCTGTGGAGGCCGAGCGTAGGAATGTAAACTGTTACTGTGGGCAAAGATGTGCATAGGTGAGGACCTGCAAACACAGAAGATTTCCGGTGATGCAAAAACTGTTAGAGTGTTTTACAGAAAATTAAACTATTTCAGAAGCATAGAGACAAAGAAATATACATTTATTAATGTCTACTTAAAGTGATTATTTATCAATAAAATAGTTAATGGTTTCTCGGTTATCACTGGACACTATCAAGAACGGCATATGGAACACCACTGTAAATAGGCCAGAGTTAACCCAAATGCGAATTTTTCATCTGTTGCACCTTTTGTAGTGAAAATGCATGGACCCAATAAATAAATAAATAAATAAATAAATGTTTGTAGTTTTATTTAATTTAAATGAGATCATTAATTTAAATGAGATAAATTATTTTTACTTAAACATCCTAATGAAACTCCCATATATGTTCAGCTCAGTATTTTCTGATAAACTTCCTGAATGCTGCTAACCTTGCGTGAGGTGCATTCTGGACTAAAGGACTTTGTGGACTGGTGGCGATGTTGGCTAACTCTGTAAGCCAGTTTGTGTTGGAGATGCTACTGGTCTCTGACTGTGGGCTCCAGCCTTTCTCAGGGATCTCCTCATGTGACACACCCGGAGTAACCTGGAACACTGCTGGGCTTGACTGGTCATCCTGCACCTCCTGTAGTTCGGGCAAGTCATCTGTAAAAGAGGTACACCTTAAAAACTGTACTGCAATTCCATATTTAACTGCACTGCTGTGAATGAACACAGGAAAGTTGTGTTGTATGCATGTATATGGACCATAACATTACACGAATAGACTGACTATTAAACAGAGAGACTGAAAAATAGTCAATCACCATATTCTATATGGCCTTGAGTAGAAGGGCAGCCTGGTGAAGATGGCAGGTCCTCATTACACTTGAGCATGTCGAAGGCCTCATCCATACTGGAGCAATCTGTCTTGGATTCCTGGAGTCTTTTCGGGGCTGTCTTTACCTCCCACACCATATTACACCTTGTCACATGGGCAGGCTGTAAATAAATAAATAAATAAATACCTAAATAAATAGATAAATAAATAAAGGCTTTA
Organism: Kryptopterus vitreolus; assembly: GCA_030449085.1. Taxonomy (NCBI): domain Eukaryota; kingdom Metazoa; phylum Chordata; class Actinopteri; order Siluriformes; family Siluridae; genus Kryptopterus; species Kryptopterus vitreolus. Next base: position 19,136,737 of record JACRUU010000005.1, on the reverse strand, counting down.
GTGTGATGTGGTTGTTGGAAAAATACCTCAAATAACTTTTTATTTATCGTATACACGTTAGAACTGCTTATGGGGTTGAATTTATGCAGTATGTAAACAAGAACGGCCATACTGCCTATTGAGTAATCTTGTTTCTGCTTGAAATTCTGGTCGTTCGATTTAAAATCCCTTGCGCACAGATATTAATCCGGATTCCGAAAGGAAAACTATGAAACAAAAAAGCGAGGTTTTAAAACGTAATTTTATTAAGGAAATGTAATAGCTTTGTTTGCGGACTTCCAGGCTGGTCACGTGACCCTCTTGCACGCAACCTTGTTTATAAACGCTGGGAGAGTTGGCGCATGCGCGGCTAGGCTCATTCATTCACAACTGCGTAACAACAGGCGACGGAGAACAAGACATTTAATTTAGATTAGCGATTAATCCCGAGATCTTCACCAACACTCGACGGCAATGAATGAAATTTACTGTAAATGTAAATGTAAAAATAAAAACGAGTGATTTAACCGTTCGACTGCCACCCTCTATTCACACGGGACTGAAACATATCAGCTGTTCACAATGTTCACATGTATATTTAGCAGAAAAAAACAACAACATAGCAATGTGATCTGTCCGAAAAGTAATCTTACAGGAAGCAATATCGCTTAAATTCATAGTTGCTATTTAAAAACATCAATTTTTCACATCCAATAAAACAAAGTAATTTTATAGACGTGATTACACTAATACAATACGACAAGTATTTATCTGAAAACAAAAACATCTTACACGAACAGGGTTGGAGTTTAATTGGAGAAATGTGATTAAGGTTAGAGCGTGTGCTCAGTGATCTGTCAGAAAGCCCCTCACTTCTCACTGAACTGTAAACAAAAGAATGTCAACAAGTTGAGACATGGCGTTCAAAACCCTTCCGAGTATCGCAATGAATGAAGGAAGATTTATTTTTGGTACCTAATAGAAAATGAAATCGATCTGAACACGACAACTGGCAATCAGCTTCACCTGGTTAACTGGTTGACAGGTTGTCTAACTATCTGTAATGGCTGGCAACTTACCGAGTTACAAAGCAAAACAACAAACGTCACAAAGAGAAAAAAAAATAACTAACGCCACAGATCTGTCCGTAGGAAACGAAAAAATAAATGACAACCTAATCTAATCTCCGGAGTAAAACAGCCTTTTAGATTAATGGCTGTGTCGATTTGAACCGATCGACATTAACGTTCCACTTCTTTGTAATCTGGCTCTAAGTTTTTTACTTACCAGTCCTGTCGCCATTACCGAGTATCTCTAGTATTCTCCCAGAGGGCTGGACAGAATACTTTTAGGTCTGCTCGCTGATTTGTCGACACTTACGTCAATTAGGCGTATTCGAAGCGTCATTGGTCAGCGCTGAACATACTGCAGAGGGCGTCATTTGCTTTGTTATTGTTATGTTCATTGGTAAGATTTTCATGCCCGTTACATTTCATGGTGCACTTCATTGGTTGGGTCTGTGTGTTTTCCCCCCAGACTGCTCTTTTGTTTTTCGTCTTTGTTTGCATCCGTGTCAGAAATCAGCTGTTACTTTGTCCAAGTTTTATTCTTTATTTACTTTTCAGATAGCATGGACTTTCATACAGGTTCATTCATGACATGCACACAAAATGATCAGCCCGAATGTAATACAAAAGCTGTATTTTATTTGAATGGAAAATGAAATATCACACACAATAGTACTAGTGCTGCTGGCATTAAGAGTAGACCTTTCTACATGAATGTCATTAAATAGAGAGCAGTAATGAAGAGCTACTTTTGAACATGTCCAGTCAGATAAATGATATAAATATAAACACAGGTCAGCATTTAAAGGATTTATTCATTGCTTAGAAAAAACAATGAACATAAAATCCTACAGTGAAAGCACACGGTTGAGGGTGGGCTACTCCGAGACAGATACTGTAGACTCTCACACAGTGTAATGGTGCAACATTGTTATGGAGACATTAACAAATCTCATCTCATCCATGGTATTGGAGGAAAAGGAAATCAAAATGTGATTACTTGCCAGTGAGCAAATACACTGTAATACTGTAATGGATGAAAAACAATGGACAACAGCACTACAATTGGTGACACATATTGCAGTTCAGAAGTAAAACGTTTAAAGGCAAATCAGCATATTTCCGTAAAATAAAGTAATATGTCATAACATTTTTAATAACAATTCTTCTTGTCTTTTTTTTTTTTTTACCAAAATCACAAACCTGTAAAAAATAATTGGCAACAGAAAGCTATCTTACGGACATTAAATAGGCTGTATTCCACTCTGAATCACCGTGGTCGAGAAATAAATGTAGTAATGTGTATGTACAATAAATACGCTACTTTTAAGACAGTACTTTAAAATACTAAATGGAATCACTTTATTCATGAGGGAACTAAAATTCTAAACTACTGTGTACAGAATTATTTAATGTGTGGTCTTTTTGACTTAACAGGATTCTGACAGCAAAGTGCAATCTGCATACACACACACACACACACACACACACACACACACACACACACACACACACACACACACACACACACTGTTTCCCTTTTCTGTAATCACACCATTACAAGTTTATATACGAGTGCCACACATCCTGTTTTAATACATGTTTATAGGTTTTGGTTTGTATCATCCTCATAAACTCACATACAGTATAATCCTAAATGAATGTTTTTGTGGGTTTGCTCATTAGGATAATCAATCGACAAAACATAAAGATATTGTAATTACGAGCATTGCCATTTGTACTTCAAAAGTTTACAGGATATGAAATACATGACAAATGAGTGACAGAAGATTTCAGCATCCTTCTGTCAAAGCCTGAGCTTAGAAATAAAAAAAAAGAACTGTAAAAAATAATCTAATGCTATTCTAACAATAAATTATAGCAGTGGAGCTAATGACATTACTAAACAGCTGGATAAACAGTTTATTCCCAATATAACAAAACACTTTACTAACAAAAGATGAAACCTTTTTTATACCTTACATAACCTGTTAAATTTATCCTACATGTAAAAATCACTATTACTGACACACCAGAGCTTCACATTGTGATGCAAAACTTTGAAGTTCAAAAGTTAGGATCATATGGCAATCTGAACAATAGTGAGAAACCTGTACTCACCATTATTTTTTCTTTTAATATTTGCATTGGAGCGTATTGTTTTTTTATTTTTATGCACTTGGCTCTTCTATGTCCATCTGACTCCCAAAAAGGGTGACCAGCTGCTCTTCATAGTTAGCGATGTTCCGTTTCATTATATCCATGCACGGCCCCAACAGCCTTTCAAATGCTTGGACATCCATTACTGTCAAAAAATGAAAAAATGAGAGAACATAATACAAAATGCATCCCTTACAATATAACACATCTAGCAGTTTTCTAGCTCAGCCGTTGTGTATAAAAAAATTTTACCTAAGCACTTGACATTTTCCACAGCATATGCAGAAGCGGCCCTTGGTTTGTTTGTAACAAGGGCTAATTCTCCAAAGTACTGCCCTCTAGAGCATGTAGCAATGTCCACCTCCTCATGCTCCGAATCTGTTTTCAACTGCAGACACATCCCAATAACATTTCTTTACACAAAAACTTCAATTTAACATTCCTTATTTTTCCCTTTTCACCAATTGTCTTGTGTGGTAAAAGTAGTGATTATGCAATACTGCCTTTTTTTCAGTGTTGCTAAAACATTTCATGGGGAAGTAGATAATCAGACAAATGGCATGTTAAGACATGTCAGTACACCTTACCTTATGTGTGCATCTTATTATATTTTAGTGCCGGTCTCCTAGTGAGACTTTCTGTTAGTAAAAATTAAATACACTTTAACCCAAATAGATTTCTAGAATAACACAGATTGTATTTTTGAATATGTATATTTGTATATGTATATTTGTATATATATAATTTGTGATTAAAAATGTGTGATTAATGTTTGATTAATCACGAGTTAACTCATGTGATTATACATACGACAAGTTTTTGTGATTATTCATATTCTCACACACACACACACACACACACACACACACACACACACACACACACACACACACACACACACACACACATACATACATATACATACATACATAAATCACACAACAAGCAATAGATAATATTATACTATTAATAAGAAAATATAATATTAAAAGATAATATTAAAATAATCAGTTTGTTCACCGGTGAACAGAATTGGTCAGAACATTTCATAAGTAAAAAAAAAACTTACCCGGTTCCTCATGGTGATTCTAACCTCACCTGACTCCACAATGTAGAAGCAGTCTGCTAGGTCACCCTAGAGAATAAATATACTGATTAAATTATTTCTTTGCCAGTACAATACCACTAAAATTGCTAAATGGTAAAAATCAATATGTTTTGAGGTCAGAAGAATAGAACTAACTTGTGCAATTATCTGTTCTCCTTTGTTGTACACTCTGGATGACAATACATCCACCACTTTCATTCTTTCTGAGACCTATAAGGAAGTAAATGGTCAAAAATGTTGCTACATTGTTGTTCAGAAATAAATTGTAGAAAGGGCATGTTTCAGACCTCCAAAGATGTGAGCAGTGGAAGGGTCTCAATGAAAGCTTCATACATTTTCCTCTTTTTGGCATTGTTCTTTACAATGATCCTTCTGAATGTCAATCGGTCCTGCAATTACAAATATTCAAATGTTGCTTACAGTTAAAACAAGTATTATAATATTATTACGATGAAAATAATTATCATAAAATTATTATTTACAGTAATACAATTATTTTCTATGCCACCTGAATAATTCCTGAATCTAACTCTAGAAATAAGCACTATAATGTATTGTGCTTGACCTGCTTATAATCTTTTCAATGTTTCCTATCATGTTAGTTTCAGAAATTATAGTATGTTTGCCACATTGCTGATAAATTTTATTGATTTATTTAAGTTTACGTAAGTAAACAGCTTGTGTCATTTAACATGCTTAAACTACAGAGTCTGTATATGCCCTCATCAAATATATATTTTATGAAAAAAACAGTATTAATGGGATATAAGTATGTGTTAATAATAGGTTTTATGTATTGTATTCATAGAACTTTCAGTTTCTGGTATTCATCTAACAGTGCACATCATTCCCTAGTTGACGTTATTGAAATAATACTTGTATTTGAGTTATAACATTTTGTAATAAACATATTAATTTCAAGTGATCATTCAAATAATTAATAATATAAATATAAATAATTAAAACTTTATTAAAAAGATAATAATTTATTAATGATTTTATTTGAACCAAGATCCTTTGACATTATATCTTGAACCCACATTTAAAACTGCTGTTTTGGGTAAACCAGATATATGATTTAAATGCTGTCAAATGATTTGGGGTCTTAATATCTTCAGAGCTGACAAGTGCTCTACACTAACACTACTCTTACATTTAAACAAACAAAGAAAAAATAAACAATTTCATCATTTATGATCTGAATGTTATTAGCATTCTTTATTTTTTATCATTATTATTTATTTAATGTTAAAAAATCATATTAATTAATAAAAAAATATTAATAGTGATTAGTTTTTTTTAGATTATTATTTTTTATAATCTAACCCATAAATTATGGGTTACTTACTAGACACCACAGGGCGCCAGGTGAGGTAGCAACAATGGTGGCGGCGCGTGGGGTGTTGTACATTAGCGCCAGCTCCCCGAAACTCCCACGGTTGTCATATGAGCCCACTGTTCTTGTGGTTCCCTCTGACTTTACAAGGATGTCAAAGGTCCCTCTGAATGAATAAAGCAACAAAGTAATTTTATATAACATTAGGTAAATTACAGAATTATATATTGCTCAAAGCAAAAATCCTGTGTCACCTTTCAATGACATAAAAATTGTCCCCATCATCATCTTGATCAATGATGTGTTCTCCAGTAGAAACTGTCTTCTCAAACATGGCATCTAGAACTTGGGATATTTGCTCCTGAAAACAAATTACACAATAGAAAACACAGTATAGGCTCACATGATGCAATATTTATTATTTGACTTAGCTAATTCCGCTATGTGTAATCTATAGTATACAAGTCAACATCACACAAGTATTGCATAATATACAATACATTTGTGAAAGAGACGCTTCCAAATTTAAACAATAACAGTCCTGCAATTCCAGCACCAATCATCATGCTCAGTGTATGATAGTTGCATCTCACATAAAGATGCTTTAGATGGAGATCAGCCTTGTGATTATCTCTTCGTGATTTAATCGCTTTGTAGGCTTGTGCGATGTAATGAAATAAATGTCCTTTTACTCTGATTCTACCACCGCTAACAGATCTTTACACATTTTTGGTGCAAGCTTTTGTATTTAATACCGAACTATATTAGTAAGAATATCTCTTAAAATAGGGGATGTACTGTATTAATCACTCTCACTGTCTTTCATCAGTGAATTAGGCAAATATATAGTTACCATCAGTATAATTAATAAGGATGAGCAAATGATAAAAATACACTGAACTGGCCTTGACCTAAATTTAACATAAGTACTTAATTAAATATCTCTACAATGAAGTGTCATATATATCCCTTATTGTTATTGTTCATGGTGATGATTATTTATATAGTGTTTAAATTCCTTTAATTATTATTTCTTACATATGGAGTGTACAAGACCAGAGAGGATTACGAGGGTTTAAATTTTCAATTAGTATCGATTAGTTTCTATAATCCTGAAACACAATTTTGAAAAAAATTATATTAAAATATTCTCCAACACTTCTTAAAACTTAAAAGCTGGTTTTCCTTTTTAAGAAATGTCTTTTTTATCCTCCCCCCTCTAATGCTTCTCTTTCAGTATACCTATAACATATGCAGTGTATGTCTAACTAACAAATTATAGGTAATAATTCATGCCAATAAGATGCAAAGCAAAAACTGAACAATTAAAAATGTCCTTACTTGATCAAGATTTTTAAAAAGTAGTATGTCCCTGCATGCCTCCTGTAGTCTTTGTCTCTGTTCATCTGTTTTTGGGTAAGTCACCTGGAAAAAAAAGGATATTATAATATATATATATATATATATATATATATATATATATATATATATATATATATATATATATATATATATATATACATAATTTATATATATAATTTTTTTTGTAAAGGATTTTACACAAATGGACTAGCCACAACAGCAACATAGCCACAACATCACAACCAAGTTACTGTTTCACCACAAACTTCAACAAGCTCTCACCCTGGGCTCCTTGTCCTCGTCATCCTCATCTGGGTTGAAGGCTTCTGCACACACTGTGTTTGGACAAACAAAAGAAAAAGGGAAGCACATTTATCAGCTTGTGCTGTGTACACAAAGCTTGGCCTTCAGTCCTCTTGGTGGTTCAAGTTAGTATACAGTACATGAGCCTGCGAAATAAAAATCATCAAAACCATCTGTTTGCTGGCGCAGATTTCAAATAAGCACCTTATCTCACCGTGCTCAGCAGTGTGCTCTCAAAATATTGAACAAGTCTGCCTGATCCCTTTGTTCTTTTCTGTATCACAAGACTCATTTTCTTTTTGTCTGTCTTTTGGTTCTCTCTTTCGTCTATTGTGCATGCTGGGTTGAGATGAGAGGCCAGTTTGCTTTCCCCAGCCACAAGCCCCCGGTGTTCGTACTATTATTACCAACAAAGAGCATGACAAGGGGCATACATGGTCTAGATCGATAGCCCACCTATGGCATGAATATGAGCTTCAAACCAAACCTGCATCAAACTCAGCTACATCAGAATGTGTTCAAGAAATTAGTCGATCGAAAGTAACATGTGTAAACTGATCAAGTTCAGTAATCTTGAACACAAGGTGCCTTAAATCTACCTTAAAAAGGAAGATATATCTGTGAAGTGTGGGCAACTCTGATCACTCTTGCATTCAGGATACTTTAGGAAACTTATAACACAATTGCACTAATCAACACAGCACACATGCATACACATTTAAATCAATTCACTCTAGACCACATTGCATAACTGCTAGTGGTATAGAAGCTCTGAAACCTGTCACACTATTGGTATTTTTGTCAGCTAATTGTTGGGCAATGTGATTCCCAAACCAGAACACTGATAAGCGAGTACAAAAAGTACTGCAGATCATAAGGGAAAATCCTGTCACAGTGATAACACAATCCCCTAATCGCAATCATTTGATCATATCTGGATTATTTGATGTGATCATGAATAATCTCTGGGTTCCATACATCACAACTGAATAAATATGTAGCTGGCACATCCAACATGTATATACTCTTATTCAGAACAACTCACAACTGAGCAACTGAGAGTAAAGGGCCTTATAAAGGGCAATAACCTGGCAGGTAGGCGGTGCTGGGAATTCAACCTGCAAAATCCGTAAAATCTTCCGGTCCAGAGCCCAATGCCTTAGCCCAGCTCTGTCAAACTCAAGGGCTGTAGGCCAAATGTTCCCCCGCTATATCATTTTTGTGGCCTCGCAAGAGTGACGACATCCCATCACTAGATTGCAGTGTATCCCACATCAGCATTTACCAAGGGCGATTTTTCCAACAAGCAGAATTATCCCAAAATGTTATAGTTTGTAGTGATATGACTAATATGACTATTTGTTAGTAAGAGTAAACTTACTAACTCTTACTAACAAATACACAGTAGTTTACATAGACAAGCATTATACAATGTCATCAGAAAGAGTTTTGACATGTTGGTATGCGTAACTCATACTGAGGCCTAATTAAATAATGTATGCACCTTATTAATAGCAACAACTTATATTTGGACGAACGCCTTTAATAGTGGTACACATATAACAAAAAGGTCATCAAATGAGCCCTGAACATTGCTTTCTAAAGTGTCCATTGAACCTGCTTTTAATGGTTAAAGCTTTTTTTTTTAATATACAAGGTCATACACAGGATTTGTATCTCTGTGTGTAATAGATGACACACCCCCTTCCCCTGTTGGTTTATGTTATTCCATCACTGTGTGTAATAAAAGTCACCCCCTCTATAGCAGTCTGTTATTGAACATTCACATAAAGCACTTCCTAGCTCGTTTAGGCTCCAGTGACGTTTGATGACGTCAAGTTTGGAGCTTGCACTTGTGAATCTGAAGTCCTCAAAGATTGTGGACAAGTCATGTCTGGGTCTAAAAGCACTACTAAATCTGTCAAGCCAGATAAAGTAAAATGATGCTGAATAAGATTTGTTAGATCACGTTCCAGTACTGCATTGCCCCAGAGAAGTGTTGAAGTGCTGATGTCTGCTATGGCTAAAGATGTTTATGAATGGCTTCTGTATGTCAAACATTTCCTCCTTTCCCTTTCATTGTCTGTCTATGAGTAAAATATTGCTAGTTCACCAATTATATGATGCATTTTAGAGTATGTCTAGTTTTATTATGGCTATTTCTAATTAGGAATATGTTTGTTTTAGTTTTTTTCTAGTTTTGACTTTGGCTCCACCCCAGCTGGAACAGAGCAACTCAATTCAACTATAGCTGTTGTAAGTATTTTATTGCAACTGCAATTCACTTCACAGGCAGTAGAGACTATAAAATGGACAAATTATGCCATTAAAACATGCTGATTTGTTAGTTGTTTATCTAGCACACCTACTTTGTGAGGCACTGTTATGGTTTGTAGTGATAGTGAAATGAAGTTGTCACATAACCTGCAATCTACATGCATGTGGAGCTTTTTCCAATTGCTTTGCACTACTCTCGTGACTTGCAGCAAACTTGTTTAATGGACATAACTGTGAATGGCTGGTAAATATTTTCATAGATGTTAATAAGACACACAATACATGCAAACCTTTTTCATCCATCCCTCCATTCATCTATTGATCAATTAATTCATTAATCTTCAGTAACTGTTTTAGGGTTGTAGTGAAACCCGTACTAATCAGAAGAACATGAAGCAGAAACACACTAAAATTAATCATGGTCAACTATACATACATTCACACATTACTTTACAGGTAGGGGCAATTTATGTGCCATTCCACCTACTAACATTTAGAAAGGTGGGAAAAACTTGCAAACTAGTAGAAACATGAAAAACTAATCCAGCAGTACTGCATACCACTATGCATCCTTTAACAGTATTAACAAACTGACAAATTATAAAATAAATTATGGCACTAAGCTTCTGAAATTTCCAGTCTGGATTGAAAACTAAATTGGTTCAAAACCTTTGGCATTCATTATCTTAAAATGTGCATGAGAAACGTGGTGCTTTCAAATACTTGCATTACTTACCAGAAGGTCGTCTTATGAATCTGTTAATGACTGGTGCTGTAAAGGGAGGACAATAATATTCATAATCAGAAATTAAGTTTCATAAAACACTAAGAAACAGAGCTCATGTTTAAATCATTTATTTCAGAATGCATTTCAACCTGGACTCTGACTGCTTTGAAGTTGACACTTGTCTAATTGTCATTCATATTCAGAGAAATAATAAAGCATCACCATTGGCAGTAAAAAGCATGTAGCTGTGATACAATTGTCCTCATTAAAATTACATTAGCAGGCAGCAATGCCACTCAACCACCTTTGTTCTGATTTGACCGAGCAATTTCTTCAAATGTGCTACACAAGGAAAAATTCTAGCAATTATAAAATGAACGATAAAAATAGACATATGAGATTATAATCTGTAGGACAATTTTGTGTTTTGCCAAATTCTTTGAGGAGTGTGAGTTTGCAATGAGAAACCCAGAGAGCAGCTGCTTTGGGTTAGTGTCTATCACACATGCAAAATAGCTTTTCCATCTCAAGCTTCATTAAAGCACACTCTTATTCATGAAAGGGCCAAAGCTCTATAGAGTGGTGTTGCCAGGTCTACAGGGTTCTCTCTGATAGGGGCTACCTATGAACTGTTGTTTTGCGTTAATTCTTACATACGTGGGTGGGGTGTTGTGAATTTTGCATACAGTAAGTGACAGCCAATACAGTAGGCCGATATTTAAAAAAAAATGCAAACAGTACTATTTATGATACATGCCCAAGTGCCCTACAGAAAATGTTTATCATATTTTTAAAACAGTCTATCTCTTACAGAATGAAGTAACATAATGCCTACACGACAAGTTTTTGCACAAAGCTAGCCATATTAAATAAAGAGCACTAAATTGCATCACATCATTTTATTTTCACTGGTATTGGGAAATTGCACGTAAATCCCTTGAAAAATCAAAATGTTATTGTGGCTTTGGTATGCCTAGCATGAGCGGTAATTCTGATTAAAGTGAACTGACAGGTGGAAATGGTGCAGCAGCAGAAATATGGTCTGGCTACTACAATGAAAATGAATTTAGCTTCAGTGAAATCAAATATGCCCTTTACTAGCTCACTGATATGTTTTGGATCGGTATATGAACATAAAGCAGGAGTACAAGTTTATATGTTGTTAAATAGTGTTTATAAGATATACTCAAAACATTGCAAGGGCAGAGGGTTTTTTTTGTATTGAGCTGATTTTGTATCAAATATACCGTGTATCAAAACAGACCTGGCAACCCTGCTTTACAGCCTGAGTGGGTTGGATGCTTTTTTTTTGCGTGGATGCTGATGTGCAAAATCTGTAGTAAAATCTTCATCGCCACTTGCCTGATTGTATATTTAAGCACACCAAAATGAACGACCTGACAACAGAGGCTGCGTGGAAAATTGTATCGCCTACTAACGTGCTGTGGAGCCTGTCAAAACAGCACGCCCCCATAGGTACTATTTTACGCAGACGCAGGCACACTTTCAATTTCATTTGACGCTATTAAAACGCAGCCGACCTGTACCGTTGGGACTAATGTACCGTTTACTAATGTAAACTAAGGACAGCGTGTGATTCGATTCCAGCTTTTATTCCTATCCGCTACCATTCTCAAGTGTGTAGGATGCGAATACATTTAAGCCACATCACGCTCTATACATTCCCACATGCAGCGCAGCGTAGGGATCTCGCCAAGCGCACTGACTGCAGCGCGTAAACGCCATCTAAGATCATGATGTTCCCCACCCCCGAGCATCTCTGTCTGTTACCTACGAATTCCTCATCGTCATCCTCGTCCTCTCCGTTCTCCGAGTCGATCTGCATGGCCTCCTCGATGAAGTTAACGGCTTTGCCTGCGCGCAGAGCCGGATGCTGCTCATTGCCGAAAGCGGCCGCCCTCGCTTCGTTCTCCTTCAGCTGGGTGAAATACTGCAGGGCAAACTCCAAAAGATCCCGCGGCTGGTTCCTCAACACCTCCACCGTAAAGCTCTGCAAAAGCTCCGTCAAGCCCTCGGGGATTTCTATACTCATTCCTGAAGGCAGGGCTCCAGAGGAAGACGTGCAAAAGGCAGGCAGGGTTCGTTCGGCTTGCTGAACCTCCCGTCTGTGTGCTCTGGCGTCAGCTGAAATCTATGAAACCGGCGGCGGACGGACCTGAAACGGAGTCGGAAGAGCGCGCGACGGACCTCCTGTCACAGTCCCATTCGGCGCCTATTTCCATTTGTTTTTAAATGGCGTTTGTTCGGTCTAATTCGTCCACATGAAAATGGCAGAGAATCCGACCGAGAGCATCCTCTATCTCTCTCTCTCTCTCTCTCTCTCTCTCGTCTATCTCTATTCTCTCTCTCTCTATCTCTCTCTCTCTCTCTCTCTCTCTCTCTCTCTCTATCTCTTTCTCTCCCTCCCTCTCGCTCTCTCCGCCGCTGGCCACGGGAAAGCCGCGCATGTGACCCGGGTAACTATGGCAACCAGGCGGGCAGGGATTGCGTGCGCGAGACTGCAGTAGCGCGGGAGTGAAGTGGACACACACACACACACACACACACACACATTGGTATATCTGCCGAATACACCCTCAAGAGTTCCCACCATTCTATCATGATCTGATCCGTGCTACTCACACAGCTGCAGGATTTCTCCACAGCTGTACAATACATCACACTGAGATCCTAGACACATCTTTCATTCTGTCACTCTGATGTGGTCGGAAATGCCATTTGTGTCCCACTGCTAAAACATTCTGCTTACATTCCGCACAAGCATACTGTACGAATGATACCTGACAGGATTAATAAAAAGTGCTTTTACTGTACAGGAGGTATACCACCTGCTTATCAAGGACAAAATGTATTATAGAATAACTACAACCTAAAAATCCGACCAATTTGGCACATTGTGTAAAATGTAAATAAAACAAAGCTGTAATTTATTTATACTGGAACAAAGAATATGTACCATTATAGGCAAAAGACAAACAAATCAATTTGAATTTGATGGCTGCAATAACACCTATAAAAAACGATATGGGAAAACAAAAGGTTGTAAAAGTAAGTGTTACTAAAAAGAAATATCAGTAGGAACATTTTGCAGGAACTAATTGGATTCATTGGCAAGCATATGAGTAACATAACAAGGTAAAAGATGTATCTTAGAGACAGAATCTTTCAGAAGTAAAGTAGAAATAAGCAGAACTTTCTCAATCTGCAAAAAATTGCATGTGGAACAGAATAAGGAATAATAAGAAAAATTGTAATAAGAAGAACAAGAATGTTCCTCAACATAAAATGGTGAAAACTTTGAATATCTAACATTTCACAATACATAATATCATCAAAAAGATCTGTGCAAGAGGCAAGGGCAAAAATCAGTATTGAATGCCGGTGAACTTTGCTCCCTCAGTGGCACTGCATTAAAAATTGCCATTATTGTGTAATGGAAATCACGGCATGGGTTTAGAAATCCCTCCAGAAAACATTATCTGTGTACACAGCTCAATGCAGGTTAAAGCTCTATGCAAAAAAAAGAAGCAATAGAAGCCAAAAAAGTTGCCATCTCCTCTATGCCAAATTTAAAATAGACTGAGGCAAATAAAGCTACTCTGTGGTCAGACACATTGAACTTTGACCTTTTTATTTTGGACACATTAGATCCTCCGTACTAAGCAGGAGATTGACCATCCTGCTTGATATCACCACTGAAGCCTGAAAGTTTTAGAGCAACACATGCTTCCATCCAGATGACATTTTTTAGGGAAGGTTTTGTATATTTGATAAAGACAATGTTAAATCTATTACAGCATGACTTCATTGTAGAAGAGTCCAAGTGCTGAACTGACGCGCCTCCTGTCCAGACCATTCGCTAATTGAAGACATTTGGTGAATACTGTTACGTAAAATGTGATGAAGAAATGCTATTGTTGAGCAGGTAGAATCCTCTATTAGATACTATTGAGATGATCAATAGTACCTGATCTTTTCAGTATCCAGATGTATATAGGTAGGAGGTGGTAGCTCAGTGGTTATGGCATTGGCCTCTGGAACAGATTCAGATGTCACCACCAAGCTGCCACTAGTGGGCCCTGGAGCATGGCCCTTAACCATCAATTGCTCAGTTGTAAGTTGTTCTGGATAATGGTGTCTGTCAAATGATGTAAATGTATGTAAAATGTATAGTACTGTGGCTAAAAGCAGAAGTGGTGCTACAAAGTGCATAAGCATGGCCTAGTCCCTAACTACTTGTTGCAGCCATGAAATTTAAAATGACCTTACAGTTTACATAAAAATGTGAAAGCATTTTGAAACATTAATCATGTTTAAGTAAAAACATTTGGTATGATTTTTATGCTCAAATGTAAATAAAACATGGGTTTATGAGATTTGCAAATCATCGCATTCGGTTTTTACTTTCCACAGCTTTTCTGAAATTGTCGTTGTCGTTAACTTCAAAATATCCCCCTCCCCCTTTTTTCTTTTTTAAAGACAGTTTTGCCTTAATGCGTAAATCAATTGAACATAACACTTTTGAAAAATAAAACAGTGTTTCGGAATACTCTATGGAAGGAAATACAAATCAGGTGCACTTGCTATATCACCGTGGTGCTTATAAGTGACCCCATCATGTAATTTTAAAAATGCTTGCACTAACACACACCCACTTTAAATAATCAATTGCGATTCTACATGTTGAAGTGAGTGTTTTAGAACGGAGAAAAATCTATCAAACCACAGGATGGCGAAGACACAAATATCAGAGTAAGGAAATATATAGAATATAGAGCAGACATTCCCAAGGGAATGAATTTGCTCACAATAAGGAAGACAAGTGTATTAAACTATGAGCAGCACCATTTCTACTAGTGTACCTCTATTAACTGAAATTTCTGGCTTATCATGTTGATAGGTTGATGTATTAATACAGTTAGGGTTCTTTATTATATACTGAAAAGATCTCTCTCTCTCTCTCTCTCTCTCTCTCTCTCTCTCTCTCTCTCTCTCTCTCTCTCTCTCTCTCTCTCGCTCTCTCTCTCTCTCTCGCTCGCTCTCTTTGATATTTGATAGCATACACGAGTGGCGCAGGGTGGGAGTTAAGCCTGTCTACCTCAATTGCCATACCAAAATGTCACACCGTTTATTCATCTTAACGTGAGCGTATTCCCAAAATAAAATCCAAAACCTCATGAAGAAAAGCGAATGCAATATTCATGTGTTGATTTTTGATAAACAGCCCATTGATGACCACCTGCTCATGTTCCACATTTAACGCTGCAATTTTTGACGCAAAGACACCATTGGAGGTGAGAAAACATTGGTGCCGATTGAAACAATGGCCTTTATTATGTAGATATTGTCCAAGGCAAAGGCTAAATCATCTTGAACATACAGCGGCTGGGACAAAAATAATGCAGATGATTCTGGAATTACTAAAATGTAACAAAACCCCTACTGCACTCACTGCCACTTGTTTGCCACTCGATCGAAATATATTTTCGACACTGCCACCAGCTCTACTAATTTTACAGGCAGTAAAAAAGAATGTTGAAATCATCTTGTGTTTCACAAAATGTAACACAAGCTCCACAATGTAAACTGAATTTGATTCACAATGTTAGAGATGCTTTAAGGAATGTATAAAAGACTGTAAGGTATATTTCGACAGCAATATATACAAATCCCAGACAAAGCAGGGCTGATGAAATATACAGTAGAAGAAACACAATATAATGATGCAAATGTCAAGACTCATTATTACTATGAGACTTCCTGAATCAGCACCTCTGTGTGTGTGTGTGTGTGTGTGTGTGTGTGTGAGCGAGAGTGTGTGAGAGAGAGAGAGAGAGAGAGAGAGAGAGAGAGAGAGAGATGAATCTTAAAAGCGTGACAGTCAAAAACTGGTCTTATATCAAAATCTATTGCTTAATTATCTTTAAAATATGTCAATAAAATTTGTAGTCATTGTAATCATTGTGAAAAATGCGGCACGAAAAAATAGCAAAAGCAAAGGCAACACTGACATCTGCTGTTAAAGACTAAACATTATTGAACATTATTCCTGAAATATTTGCGCCTCCTTTTACCCACCTTTTGCCAATAAATTTACAATGAGACCTCAAAATGGAAAGCAAAAGTGATTCCTGTATAGCACTTAAATAATGATGATGATGATGATAATAATAATAATAATAATAAGAAAAATCATTCTCTCTTACTTCCACTATTGGTATTTTGGTTATCTGACCAAATTTACATAATCATTGTTAAACATAAATCATTTACAGGTTTATAGCCTGAAATATATATGATTAACAAGTCTTCCACAGCACTTTGTTTACAGCATTTTTTCAAATCTGCCAAAAACATTTGCACAGTACTGTAAGTAGGAGATGTTCAACAACTGAATGAATTTTGAATGAATTGAATGAATATGTTTCTATATTCTAGAATATAAAATATAGTCGATATTCTGTCTATATGAGTTCTACATTCAAGAGAGAAGAATACTCATGAAAGCACTGCAATCTTCCCCTTAGCCATCTTTTTCAATTCCATTACACCATTTTAATGCCATTTCTGAATTACAACATAAACAAAAGAGCTGCCTCAGTTGACACCAAGTGCTCAAACTTCTGGTCACTCTGGCTATTTATTTTAGAAGGACTCAAAGTATAACTTCTTACATTTCACATTAAATAAATAGCCTACAACCTGTCTTACAACCATGACCTCCTGCAATTTTTCACTCTTTTCCAAAGAAAAAAAATTTCCGTGGCTATAATTTTTTTATGCAAATCTATGCAAACCTAGAGTGGGTGTGGTGATGACAGTGGTGATATGGGGATCAACTACTTGCACATTGATAATAACAGTGACAGTCTGAAAAGAGCCTCATTTATGGCCTTGCCATGACCGAAAGCCAGCATCGGAAATCTGAAAAAATGAGTCTGTAGCTCTGTCCAGCATTTTTTCCATCCATTCAAATGGTGCTACCAGGATCAGATGGTTCATATTTGTGCCTGTGCTTGGTGAAAAGCTAAAATGGTTGTTCACATTGCTCTCCCCTAAAATGGATTGAGATTGAGATAGATCTTAGGTTAGAGCTTGTTTCAAAACACACTAAGCCAGATAAGATACAAGATGTGTGATAGCAATCTTCAGGCAGATTCTGGAAACAAGTAATGGCAAGATTGTAACGTACAGTGTGAGTCAGCTTTGTTAAATTCTGGCTATAAATATATGCTATATAAAGTACATTTTATGTATGTTTATGTATGTGTGTGTGTATATATATATATCTATATATATATATATATACACACATATATTATTTATATATACATACAATATATATATATACAGACGTGGACAAAATTTGTTGGTACCCTTTGGTCAATGAAAGAAAAAGTCACAATGGTCACAGAAATAACTTTAATCTGACAAAAGTAATAATAAATAAAAATTCTATAAATGTTAACCAATGAAAGTCAGACATTGTTTTTCAACCATGCTTCAACAGAATTATGTAAAAAAATAAACTCATGAAACAGGCATGGACAAAAATGATGGTACCCCTAACTTAATATTTTGTTGCGCAACCTTTTGAGGCAATCACTGCAATCAAACGCTTCCTGTAACTGTCAATGAGACATCTGCACCTCTCAGCAGGTATTTTGGCCCACTCCTCATGAGCAAACTGCTCCAGTTGTGTCCGGTTTGAAGGGTGCCTTTTCCAGACTGCATGTTTCAGCTCCTTCCAAAGATGCTCAATTAGGATTGAGGTCAGGGCTCATAGACGGCCACTTTAGAATAGTCCAATTTTTTCCTCTTAGCCATTCTTGGGTGTTTTTAGCTGTGTGTTTTGGGTCATTGTCCTGTTGCAAGACCCATGACCTGCGACTGAGACCAAGCTTTCTGACACTGGCTAGTACATTTCTCTCTAGAATTCCTTGATAGTCTTGAGATTTCATTGTACCCTGCACAGATTCAAGACACCCTGTGCCAGACGCAGCAAAGCAGCCCCAGAACATAACAGAGCCTCCTCCATGTTTCACAGTAGGGACAGTGTTCTTTTCTTGATATGCTTCATTTTTTCGTCTGTGAACATACAGCTGATGTGCCTTGGCAAAAACTTCGATTTTTGTCTCATCTGTCCACAGGACATTCTCCCAGAAGCTTTGTGGCTTGTCAACATGTAGTTTGGCATATTCCAGTCTTGCTTTTTTATGATTCGTTTTCAACAATGGTGTCCTCCTTGGTCGTCTCCCATGTAGTCCACTTTGGCTCAAACAACGACGGATGGTGCGATCTGACACTGATGTTCCTTGAGCATGAAGTTCACCTTGAATCTCTTTAGAAGTCTTTCTAGGCTCTTTTGTTACCATTCGGATTATCCGTCTCTTAGATTTGTCATCAATTTTCCTCCTGCGGCCACGTCCAGGGAGGTTGGCTACAGTCCCATGGATCTTAAACTTCTGAATAATATGTGCAACTGTACTCACAGGAACATCTAGTTGCTTGGAGATGGTCTTATAGCCTTTACCTTTAACATGCTTGTCTATAATTTTCTTTCTGATCTCTTGAGACAGCTCTTTCCTTTGCTTCCTCTGGTCCATGTCGAGTGTGGTACACACCATATCACCAAACAACACAGTGATTACCTGGAGCCATATATATAGGCCCAATGGCTGATTACAAGGTTGTAGACACCTGTGATGCTAATTAGTGGACACACCTTCAATTAACATGTCCCTTTGGTCACATTATTTTCTGTGTTTTCTAGGGGTACCATCATTTTTGTCCATGCCTGTTTCATGAGTTTATTTTTTTACATAATTCTGTTGAAGCATGGTTGAAAAACAATGTCTGACTTTCATTGGTTAACATTTATAGAATTTTTATTTATTATTACTTTTGTCAGATTAAAGTTATTTCTGTGACCATTGTGACTTTTTCTTTCATTGACCAAAGGGTACCAACAATTTTGTATCCACGTCTGTTAATGCCAAAAAGGATACTATATATATGTATTGTACAATATATATATCTCCTATATATATCAGTATATATGCATATATATATATATATATCCACATATACACACATACATACAATGTACTTTATATAGCATATATTTATAGCCAGAATTTATAGAATATATATATTTATATTTATATGATGTGTGTATGGTGTATGTGTGTGTGTGTGTGTGTGTGTGTGTGTGTGTGTGTGTGTGTGTGTGTGTGTGTGTGTGTGTGTGTGTGTGCATGTTATTCACCGTTGTTATCCATGTACCTGAGATGGAGTAGATATGAATGAAGTGGGTGGAGAGGAGAGTCCCTGTCTGTGCATAAAAGTGTAAAACCTTGGACAGCCCTAAGATCAAGTCTACTGGAATTACAAGGTTTGTGATATTGGGCCCACATATTGGAGACTCATCGTTAGCCTCTGTTACATTAATGACAACCTGTACGTGGACAAACAAGCATTCAAATGAGGACACTGCTTTAATCATGTGCTCATTATTTCCACACAGATTGGGCACTAACTGTGGTTGTGGCAGATCGTGGCATGATGGGCATCTCCATCCATCATTTTAATGATTAGCACATGTGTTTGCTTGTCCTCGTAGTCCTGGTGAATGAGCAACAAAAAAAATTAAACATTTTGTTATGTCAAGTGTAGGAATAATACCATAATAAGGCTGCATACTATGTTTTCAGTTCTTGATGTGAGCAGTACAGTCAGCCTCTTAGAGTGTCCTTGTGTTCTAAAAACAAAAGAAAATGTTTTCAACAGGTACCTATGTTGGGACAATGCTGATCTGTATGCATCTTGAACTAAGAAAAGACAATAGTCGGCAAAAAGAGAAGACCAGTACGAACTGTTATTTTTGTCCAGTATCATGTTTCGGCATAATCTAAATCGGTTAACTTGATGGTTTTTGTTATATTATATGATTATAGTTATAGTTGTGATATTATATGATTATAGATTAGTTCATATATAGTTAACATGGTGTCTAAACATCATTTGTTCATAGAATGCATGGAGTTTCATTTAAATCGTAAATGTTTGTTACTTTCATTTACTCTTCTGCGGTTTTATAGTGCCATATTAGTTAACTTTAAACAACCGATATGTCCTGACTCTGATACACTGCAGAGTTGAAGACAAATGGTACTTACTTCCAAGAAGTTCAGAAATATCATAAAAATAAGACACCGGATTAAACAATGGGGGTAATCTCGTTAACCGGGGGAACAGTCACATAAACAATGGCTTCTCCTACAGAGAAATAAAAGCTTTCAAAAAGTGGGCAAATATACAGTCAGATAATGTGTGCAGAAACCATGTTTAGAGAAACCCCACTGACATACCTTTTAAACTGATGTCATTTTTATCTACTGCTGTAATCAATAGGCTATATCCATTTCCTGCATAGAGATTTCCAGGATCATCAAAGTCCAAAGTACCATTGAGCTGTGGGGAAGCATTATATTATATAACTAATATAATATAGTATAGATTAATATAGTTCTCACAATATTTTTCATTTCAGTTATACAGTTTTGTATAATGCACTGGCATTAGTGTAATATATAAATTAAGTACATGTAAATGTCTAAAAATGTGCATGTGTATATTTTTACTATAATCTGATTGGTTGTTAGGGCAAACAGCTGACAGCAACCCAGGCAGGAGAGACCAATAAAGATAAACTCTATGAATAAACGCAGCATGTGCATGTGATTGTTGCAATGATGGCTCCCGTCACCTCTTTATCTGGTTTCTCTCTTCTGTTTCAAATGGATAAATATAGTTTTTAAAGTAGTATATAGTATATAGTGCTATAGCACTATATGACACCAACTTGGGTACACAGCTGTATTTATATAAAGTGTTTAATTCTAATTAAAATGCACAGGGGGAAAAAGTTGTCAACAAAGCAAATAGGAAGGTTTGTCATTAATATAAATAACAGTAACTGTGACATGGATTATAGTGAGCAGTAGTGGTCCAAGAGGACTAAAGCTGGCCATAACTGTCAGTGTGATTGTTGGACTGTCTCTCGGTGGTGCTGTGCCTCAATCCATCCTGTTTGCAATTGTGACCAATCCAGTATCTTTACCCACAAAGCACCAAAAATATCTCAGATTTTCAACACAAAAATGTTTGTTTAAATATTAATGTAAAGACTTGAAAAAACAGGAATTAATAATATATCATTGGATCAACCTTTCATTTGTGTATGGCAAGACAATTGTTGCCACTTATAGTGTAGATTAAACTGCTATAAAATGAGTCACCAGGGACAACAGTAGTAATATTGGCCATCATATGTCCTGGGCTTAACACTTCTGGAACTGTAAAAGATGTAATTGTGCTATAAAATAGTATTATATTCTGTAGGAAAGATGAGTAGATGAGTCATATAGTGCACTTCATATAAAGCAGCAAAACTCGCTTACTTTAAGAAGTATGGTTTGTCATCATTAAGGTTGATTATGTCGATAAACAATATTTTGGGAGCAGTGCTTTTCCCATCATACACTGAGGGATTAAAATAACACCCGAACAGTAACAAAAATGACAATTCAGAATTAAAGTTCAAAAGCACTTTAAAATATAAAAGAATGCAGTAGATTCTTTTCTGGATCTAGTTCTGGATCTCTTACCTCCTTGAATCTGTGAGATAATCAAACTGTCTGACAGTGAACAGGAAGCCGTTCCTGTGATCAATTCTGAAAGCAGCATTTAGAGTACTCAAAGCAAACTGTGAAGGAAAAAAGTTTTAAATACATAGACAGCACTGATAAGGATCTTTCCCATTTAAAATAGTGTATTTATAATAATATATGACAAAAATATTGCATTTAATATGCAGAGAGCAAGTGTGAAAAAATTAATGGGAGAGATGTTTACAATAAACAGATGGTAGAAGATACATACAGTTAGAGGTCTATTTTCATGGTCAAAGACAGCTGGCTGATAGATTAAACTTGGCAGAGACTTCTCCACTTCGTAAAAGATTGAGGCTAAAACAAAGATATTTTATTGTGACACTCACACCACAGTGACCTTTCTATAACCAGACTATACACAAGCCAGCGAACAAAATAATTCCATACTTCCATCCAAGAATACCGGGGACTCATATTCATCTGGTAATGTAACAGTCAGTGTCTGTAGTTCATAGCTTGCACTGTCGTCCAAAACAAGAAGCCTGCAGAATGAAATGATTAGATGAACTCTCAAAGTCAAGATTTGAGAACCTTGTAACAGTGACCTATACGAAATGTAAACCAACATTACTATATTTATATAAAGAAAAATCATACACTTTAAATTAAATACTTGAACTGAAACATTATTTACATTTTCCTTGAAGGATACATACAGCACAACAATTAAATAAATGCAGGATTTTATGAAAGTAAAACTCCTAAAATAGAATGCTATTATGAGTCAAGACAACCTTGGCATGTGTTGAATTCACGATATATACCATGAAGTCATTAGTCAGTGGATTAGAGTTGAGTAGCAAAGGGAATCCAGAGGCCACCTTTGTGCCTGTGGAAAGCCCAATGTTAAAACAGAAAACTTCAGTTCGCAACTGGACAGTTCTCTTGTATGTTCGCTGTGGCTGGGAGGCCTTGTAGAGTTATACTGAAGATTAAGCCTGAAACCAAGAACAAGAAGAAAGTTGCATAATTACTGACCACTAATGCATTATAAATATAAGAGAATAGCATTTTATTTGTCACATATACATTACAGCATAGTCAAATTCTTTCTTCACATATCCCTGCTTGCTTGGATCTTTGATTTCAGAGCGCAGGGTCAGCCATGACACGGCAAAGAGGGTTAAGGACCTTGCTGAAAGGACCCATGGATGGCAGCTTGGTGATACCAGGGCTCGAACCACTGACCTTCTGATTAGTAAACCCAGAACATTAGACCACTGAGCTACACCCTCCCCATGTACTTAAACAGTGACTAATCTTTGTAAATGTGTGGTTCTCTAAAATGTAATGCTAGGAATTACAATTTTACTTTAAAGGCAACTTATGTATATTTTAAGTGTACAGTTATGAGTCTCGCCAGAAGCCAGCGAAAGAACAAGAAAAAAAAAAACATAAGTATATCCATGCTGACTCTTTCTTTATTTCTAAAAATGATGCCTAAAGCCATCTGGTGTGTCCAAAGTCTCAAGGTATATTCTGTAGTCTTAATCATTTTATGACCCTTTTGTTACCTTTTTGTGTAGTCGTTGTTGCACATGCCAACACATGCTATATAGACACCTAATTGTCTTCAGGATTGTACTATCATTTAAATGATCAAACATGTTGGAACCTGTTTAAGCACAAACATGCCATGTAAACAAATCAATGTAAACTTAAGATGGAAAACTTAATAGTCCAAATCAATTTGAAGACAACTACTTTCATGTAGGTTTTTCAAGTAAAAATATATAAATGTTACAATAAACCATAATCATACCATCAATAATAATAATAATAATAATAATAATAATAATAATAATAATAATAGAATAATAAAAACAAAACAAAAAATGAAAAATTAATATAATTATATATATCATTTAATATATATATATATATATATATATATATATATATATATATATATATATATATATATATATTCTGTGCAATACCGCAGATACTAGTACGTCATCATAAAAAACGTGGTCAAATGAAATGTCGCTTGGTGATGACGTAACCAGGACCCTGAGTTTGAACACGCGTTACGGACGCTGTAAACGTTGTAATGTGCTCTTAATGCTGGTATGTTTATTGAAATAATTTTTTTCATTTGTAACAAGGCCACTGTATTTAGTACAAACTTGCAAATTGCTTATTGTTTTTGTTTTAGCATGTCAGTTTATATGAATGGTACATTTTAGAAGATGGTAATTAGCTATGGGCTAACCGGTTTCGGGTACATGTTTATAAGAGGCTACA
The DNA here is from genome assembly GCA_030449085.1 of Kryptopterus vitreolus. Lineage (NCBI taxonomy): Eukaryota > Metazoa > Chordata > Actinopteri > Siluriformes > Siluridae > Kryptopterus > Kryptopterus vitreolus. Next base: position 19,112,415 of record JACRUU010000005.1, on the reverse strand, counting down.
CACAGCTGTTTATATCAGTCTACAGTTTCTGCCTTTATTCTGTCTGACACTAAACATCATGCACTATAAGGCCACATCTGACCACAATTATCATTTAGACAGTTTTGATGATGAATTGACTAAAATGCTTAGATTTACAAATCAATAACCATACACTTACAGTCCACACACACAAATATCTATATTTATATATATATATATAATATATATATATATATATATATATATATATATATATATATATATGTTATTAATGATATATATATATATGTTATACTGATATATGTTATATACTGATAAAATGCATTCAGTTTTTTGTTTAAATAATACCTGTCCATAACTCGCTTTTTTGTAGTGTCTGGTAGTAATGTAAACTGTTCTCTGTAAACAGTAATGTAAACTCCAGCACACATCAGCATAGAAGAGGATAATTGACACCACTGTCTCATTGATGTACAGTACTGTGCAAAAGTTTTAGGCAGGTGTGAAATGCTGTAAACAAAGAATGCTTTCAGAAATATGAATAATGCTTTTCTTATTTTTGGTCAATTTACAAAATTTACAAAGTGAGCAAACAAAAGAAAAATCTAAATCAAAGCAATATTTAGTGTTACTAACTTTTGAAGAACTAGAAGTAGTGGAAGTGATGGCACGACCCCCACAGAGCCCTGATCTCAACATCATGGAGTGTGTGTGGGATTACATGAAGAGACAGAAGGATGTGAGAACGTCTACATCCACAGAAGATCTGTGGATCTTACTTCTCCAAGATGGAACAACCTACCAGCCGAGTTCCTTCAAAAACTACAAGTATACCTAGAAGAATTATTGCTGTTTTTCAAGGCAAAGGGTGATATATTAACCAAATATTAATTTGATGTCAATTTCTCTTTTGCTAATTCACTGCATTTTGTTCATTGATGAAAGTAAATGATTAACACTTCCATTTTTGAAAGCATTCTTTGTTTATGGCATTTTTTCCACACCTGCGTAAAAACTTTGCACAGTACTGTATATTACCAGGTATACATTTTAGATGGCATTCACCCTTTCAGAACAGACTGCCTTTTGTTCCTTATCTTTCCAAATAAACATTCATGTACATTCATAAAAACGTGGTACTCCTCCATGCTCCAATCTCCATTCGCCATCCTTACCATCGATGAGTTTTTGTCCTGCGAGGTGATGCCAAGGCACAAAGCCAATAATTAAATGATTATTCACTTACTTACACACCTTACTAAATACATTCCATCTCATATGTTTTGCACATAAAGTGTCTGAATCTCACTGTGGGAGATGGGAGGGAGGGGGGGTTACCAACAAAAAAAGTAAGAGATCCAGAGTATTTTATTTGTAGAGTACACACTTTTTTGTGTACTTGCTTTTATGACATTATAAATCAGGGGCTGTAGAAAAATTTATTGTGTAGGCTACCACATGAGAGATTTTTACATGAAACAACTGTCAGTAATCTGATTTTCATGCTTGATTGGGTCTCAAGCATTCAGCAGTATTGTTGTGAATGTACTGTGTATTTTCATCATCAGGTTTTGAAGAAGGTATCATCATGGCTTCTGTACTAGGCAAACTGGCATTCCACAATAAGATGATTCTCGCACCCATGGTGAGAGTAGGTACTTTACCCATGAGACTTTTGGCACTGGACTATGGTGCAGATATTGTCTACTGTGAGGTAAATTTTACATATTCTGTACCAATTGTTTAAACTGTATAAATGTATTTGAGATTTAAATATTATATCAATATTTCTTGGACATGTTTGTAGAATTCTGTAGCCTTTCGTGACATGATATTTCTTGTATGACCTAATGAGACTTTTTATTTTGTTAAGGAGCTGATTGATCTCAAAATGGTCCAGTGTGAGAGGGTTGTGAATAGTGAGTCTTTCTGTCTGTCTGTCTGTCTGTCTGTCTATGTCTGTCTACCTACCTACCTCTCTCTTTCTCTCTCTTTTGTCTTAGATCTTATATATATATTTTGTCTATATATATATATATATATATATATATATATATATATATATATATATATATATATATATATATATATATATATATATATATATATATATTATATATATATATATCTATATATATATATATATATATATATATATATATATATATATATATATATATATATATATCTATATGTGTGTGTGTGTGTGTGGTGTGTGTGTGTATAAATTATTTAATTATTTTTATTATTATTATTATAATTTTTTTTATCATACCACGATGTCTTTAAGCTGTGCCTCTTATTTTAGAGAATGGAGAGAATATTAGAGGTGATATTATTGTGTTTTGCTTTTTGGCAGATGTTTTGGAGACTGTGGACTTTATAGCACCAGATGAGAGGGTTATGTTTCGTACCTGTAGTAAAGAGAAGGAGCATGTAGTCTTTCAGATGGTTAGTGTTTTTTTTTTTGTTTTTTGTAATGGATTTAACAAAGGTCATTTATAATAAAGTTTTAGAAAATGTTATTTTGTTTATTTAGGGAACAGCTGATCCAGAAAGAGCACTGGCCGTAGCCAAACTTGTGTGAGTTTATCAGAGAATATCTCGGCATACTCAGAATTGAAAATTTCTTATATTCCTTCCTTTTTGGGAACTTCTAAATGATCTAATGTATTATTCCTAAACAGTGAGAGTGATGTAGCAGCTGTTGATGTGAATATGGGCTGTCCAAAGGAATACTCAACCAAGGTGTGAACTGCTTGTCAAGCACATGCCTCGCCAGTTCTTCTTCAAGAATTATTATTTGCTTTGGATTGATGTAATGAGTTTAAATTATAATGGTGGACTTTGCTATTTCATTCAGGGTGGAATGGGATCTGCACTCCTTTCTGACCCTGACAAAATTGAGGCTGTATGTTTCCAACTTTTGCAGATACAGTGCAACATACTACCATTCTTTGAGCGTTTTAATAGAATGACTTTGTTTTCCGAATTTTTTTAAATTACTTTTATTATATTTATCTCTCTGTGCAGATTCTGACAACTCTGGTGAGGGGAATTTCAAAACCAGTAACTTGCAAAATACGAATCCTTCCCACTGTAAGTGTTCAATGATTTCATTGATCAGTTGCTTTAAGAATAAGAGTGCTAATACCAAACCAATTTCTGTCTAGTTACATGAATAAAGAAAGATGTTTCACATGGTGGCTAGATTTTCAGTTCAGTCTCTGTTTCTCCACAATAATTCCAATTTGTCCATGTAGATTGTTACATTACATTTACATTACATTTATTTAACTATATCACACTATATTACAGTGTTGTTTGACGTTGAATTGTGTGAATAGTTTAATAAACAATTCTCACATTCCTTTGGGTAGTTTTTGCCATGTAGTGTATTTTAAACTAAAAAAGAATCAGTGCTAAAATTAATTATTGCTTTGTCAGCTGGAGGAAACCATTAGTTTGGTGAAGAGAATTGAAAAAACAGGGGTGGCAGCAATAGCAGTGCATGGCAGGTAAGACTTTTTTTCAGTACGTTTTTACCTTATATTGATCTATTACTTGAAGATATGTTTACAGTTGCACAGACAAAGTATCTCTGTTTCTCAGGATGAAACAGGAGAGACCACGGCATGGACTCCATTGTGACTACATTCAAGCTGTAGCTGAAAATGTGTCTATTCCAGTGATCGCTAAGTCAGTATTTGCTTTTATTTGTACCTTCTGTATGTATGTATATAGTGGGGAAAAATGTTTCTTCTCTTTTCGTTCCCATACACCTCCCATATATTTCAATTCTGTCTTTCATCAGTTTCTTTCTCTTTGTAGTGGCGGTTCTCTTGATCTTATAAAAACATATGACGATATCGAACAATTTAAAAAGACAACCAAAGCGTCCGCTGTCATGTTAGCTCGGGCTGCTATGTGGAACCCTTCAATATTTCGTCCCCAGGGAATGGTCTCACTAGATGAGGTTATGGAAGAATATGTCAAATATGTGAGTACTGAGCTGTTTCAATTGCTTGAATAAATGTTTTTGGAACCTCTTTCCATTCTTTGGTGTTTTGTATATGTTACTGCTTCAGGTACAGTGTAGTAAAACGCTTATACAATACTACATGTTGTTTTTGTCTGTAGGCTGTTCGCTATGATAACAACACATTCAACACTAAATACTGCCTGTGCCAGATGTTAAGGGATAGGGTGGAATCGCCAATGGGCAAACAGCTTCATGCAGCGCAGACCAATGAAGAAATCTGGTAATGTATTTAGTTAAAAATGCAGATGTTTTAAAATAACAAAGTGTGGCTTTAAGGGGCCCACTGTGTTTAACAAGAGTCTAAAGATAACCAGGCAAGCAGTGTTCAACAGCAGCATGTACAGAATTTCTCTCCTAAAGTATTACACAGATAGTGTAGACTTTCATTATTAATTTCCTGATGTTTATATATCCACCCTGATGTTTGGCTGCTCCTGTTCACCAAAAATCCATACATTTGGTTTGGAATATATTTTACGCTGAATCGCCCTTCCGAACACAATCCCCATTTATCTGGGCTTCAGACCAGCACCAGGAATGCACTGGCTTGTGCACCCCTAATGACTGGGGACTTACAACTGAGAAATTGGGTGTTAAGGGCCTTTCTCAGGGCCCACTAGTGGCAGCTTGGTAGTGCTGGGATTTAAACCTATAAATCCCCCCTCCCAACCCTAAAAAAAAATTGTATATACATAATATTAATACAACACATTAGTATATTTGATTAAAGTTGCATGCAATGTGCATGTTTTATTTACCTTCAGTGTGTGCCTAGTTCTAGATTTTGTATCCGTTAAACATAGCCATGTTGCAGCAGCGGCACACATGGCCTGAACTTCTAGTTTTGATGGCTCTTGGTTACTAAATATTTTCGCAATATATGAATTACAGTAACACCAGTGTATATGTGTGTTTATGACATGTAAAGTGAGGTATTTGGAATGACTGATTTCTACAAGAAAACCCAGGCTGAGCTGGAGGCTCGCAAAAATGCCATTGATGCAAACAGCAGCAGTCTTTTGGATCAGACTGTACTGGATGGAGATGTTATAACTATGGCTATCAAGTTTGAAAGGTAAATACAAGATGTTTTTTTTTTTTTTAGTACTGTGCACAGTAAAATAGTTCAGAAAAGTAAATCAGTATTTTTGGTTATCCTTAAACAAAAAATGGTTTCCAAGTATTTCTCTATGTAAAGAAAGAGCATAACAAATTCATACATGTAATACAGGAGAGAGTATCCCCCTCAGATCACCCCAAAGATGTATTTGTTAGAATGGAGCCGGAAGGAGAAGCTGGATCAGCCTGTATATGAAACGGTGAGCTCTGAACACAATAACATCAGCATTCTTCATGTAACCACAGCATGTAAAACTCTACACAACAGCTGCATGTCAGAATTGCAAATTAAAAAATTTTCATAACTTCTCCTTTTTCAGGAGCAACGTACTCAAGACAGATGTTTCCAGTCTACAGTAATGGTGGCAAATAAGAAGTATAGGTCCACACTATGGTTAGTGCTGCATTATTAATAGCTTTTATTATTATTTTCTTATTTAAACTGTAATTCATGATGATTATCTTTATCTCCCCCCCCCCCCAGGGAGAAGTCGAAGAAATTTGCCGAACAAGCTGCTGCTATCGTGTGTTTGCGCACACTCAGTGTGCCAGAGGGACGTATCGGAGAGGGCTACTCAGGACTGGTAAATAAGCGAAAAAGGGAAGAGAAAAAAAGTGCCACTTCAGAGGTTGACGCTGTTACAGACTTAGCACACAGGAAGAGACGGCTCACTGAGCCATCGCAAAAAGAGGAACAGGGATCAAATGACAATTTGCTGGTTGTGAATGGCTCCTGTGGTCAGGCTTTGTCTTGACCGTGACTAGACGGCCACTGCTCACATTGGGAATTCTCCACAAGGGGTGTGTCTGCTGCTATTTGACTGTATTACATTTGCAGTAAAGCCCCACAACATACTCTCTGGGTGCAAATCAGCCTTAAGAGATGCATGTTTCTCTAAATACTCTACCCTCTTCTTTTAGCAGATAATTGTATTAAGTATTATTTCTCACTCTGACTTTGTGTACCACACCACAATTATGTTTAATTACATTTAATTTGTGCTGCTACACCGATGAACTCCTTATGGATCATGGTGATTTATTTTTTTCTCCCAACCCATTTTATTCAACCCATCTGTTTATTATCAAGCCTGATCTAGCTTGAACTGCGTGAATGAGAGGATAGAAACACCAAAATGTGCAGATTATTCCTATCTCACAACCTGGACTGAAATGCTGTTCTAGTCTATGTGGTTAAATGGATGTTCAGTAGACCACTGTTGCATGTTTAACTCGAGTCCTGCTGAGCCACTCTAATGTAGATTCCTGACACACCACATCCAGTCCTGAACATTTAATACAGTTCCATTGTTCCAGGAGTGGCGAAAGCCTCCAACCGACCAGAATAAGGCTTTTAACTGTTGATTTCACAGATGCCATTTGGTGTAAACCAAAACTAATATAATCCTACATTTACTCATATTACATGCTTTCTTCGGAGTAGTAAAGTTGAGGCCTTTATGGAATGGTTCACTGATTGTATATATGTAAACTCATCTTATTTTTATTAAAACATGTTAAAGATGTAAATCTTCATTTGTTTTGCACATCCCACAGATAGCTTGTGGTGATAATTCACATTTTACACCAGAAAGAGCTGATGTGGGTAAAAAAAACAAATAAAACAAAACACTTCCTTCAAGCCACGCATAAGCCACACTTGATCTGTCCATTGAGAACCAAGATCCACTAATTAGACATGCAGAATCAGGCTTGGCTCCTGCGCGATTGGAATGAAAACCTGCACCAACACCAGCCTTTTCTGGATAAGAATGGACACTCCTGTTCTACTGTATTATGTGTCTTTAAATGAGGAGTAGTGCACAGTGTTGGTTACAGCGTATCAGATTGTCCGGGATTCACTTCTCTCCCGGTGTTTAAAGAACATACATGTGTAAAAAAAAAATGTAACCAAACAAATATACATTGAGAAATGATCCTGTTCAAAGGATGCTGCATAAGAGGAATGACACACTACTTGAGATTCCCTGGTATGTTTATGTTTCCCAGCTCCAGAACTACGTGATCCTCAGTTAAATTTAGTCTAGCATTTTAAAATGATAGGACATTTGGACCGAAAATGCATGTTTCTATATGATCATATATATATATATATATATATAGTAATATATATATATATATATATAGATATATAGATAGATAGATAGATAGATAGATAGATAGATAGATAGATAGATATGTATGTATATATGTATATATTATAATGGTAAAGTGCATTTTCTTATATCTTTTGATTTGTTGTTAATACTTTATATGATACTAGTCTTGAGTGAGTGGACGATAGACAGATAGCTAGATAGATAGATTCATATATTCATTCAGCAGGGGTGTAGAGTGCGGTTTCGGACGGAGCGCGTGCGGCTGTTTGTTTCCTTCCCGAGTTTGTTGTCTGTCAGGCGTGCTGACGTCACGCGCGGCGCAGCGCCCTCGCGAGTGTGTAGTAGAGAAGTTTGGCTAATAGTGTGTGTGTGTGTGTGTGTGTGTGTGTGTGTGTGTGTGTGAGACACGCGATTGTTTGGACTCTTTCAAAAGCCAGCGTGAGATCTTCGCGTGTAGCTATTAGAACGGGACCTGTAGATAGCTAACTCTACACTAACTGTGGAGCAGATGTTAGCGGATTTGCCCCTGACGGGCGCTGCGGGAGAGTGTTCCGGGTTCGCAAGCTGGCACCGCGTAACCCCGAGTACACTTTAGAAAAGTTGGCATCGGCCTGTTTTTAGCAATACTGTATTATGCAGATCTGATCAAATAGATAAGATAGCATTAACGACTGTAGAGCGGACAATCGCAGATGCAATGACTGCTGCCAAGTACGGAGCCGAGGAGCTCGATTTCAGGCTGACTTTTGGGGAGGACAGTCAGCCGCCGGCCTCAGGCCACACAGGTTAGTGCGTTAGTTCTACAACTTAACCATAATGTGACTCATTACTACTACATTCAGGATATTTCTGACGGGGCGGGAAAGAAACGCTTGGTGATTTGTGCGGCCGTCTCCTCCCTTCAGCAGCTGTGCAACACTTAGTGATAGGAAGAGCCGCGTTACTTATACAGTTTCACTCTAAATCATCTCTGAAATAGTTTCTGTGTTTAACGAGTCGGTTCAGTGGTTTACAGCAGAGCATTGAGTTTGCTGGTTCCCCCTTTTTTTCAACAAACTTCCGCTAGTTTTATCTCTGTACAGAATGCACTTTTGGATTGATATTTCTGGTGGACTTACCGCTATTTTTGTTTATTAGTGATAAACGTATAATGGCAAATTTATGAATTTCAAATATATATTTGAAATTCTGAAACGCTGAAAAAAAAGAATAAGAATTTTTTAAATGATACGAATAAAACAGAATTGAATTGGTTACGCCAGGTTTACCACAGTTACAGTGGATATTCTGACCTTCTAAAGTGCACAGTGGATATTATTTGTTAATGATACACATGAGGGAACTTTTTACAAGTTGTATAAACAAGTATTCGATGCTCAGCATCTCAAGAAAGAGAGAGAGAGAGAGAGAGAGAGAAAACGCTCTGAATTTTTATTTAATTATTTCAAACAAAGCCATACTTGGTACAGGCATGTTTGTGTAATATTTTCTCACAATTTTGGATCACAGTAATTTATTTTCTTCAAAACTTCAAAATCCCCCAAACTTCTACTGTCTTAAAGTTTAGCTTTGAAATCTGTTTGCATGATCTTAAAACCACTTGTTATTAAACTTCATTTCATATAACTAGCCTTTAGGTTCAAATTGACAGTATTCTTTATTTTTGTTTGTTGTTAAGATTTCAATTAGAAAATGTACACTGTTCATGTACTCTAAACTCATTTGAGGAACCTGTCGGTTAGGATTATAACTACATAACTACACTTAATAACCATGCACTCATCTGTCGAAATTTGATAATAAACAATTAATAAGCAAGTAAAGAAATACATTTCTTCACAGTCTGGAGATCTCAAACAGCCGGCTTGTTTTGGACAATCATTGGTTTAACTTATATTGAATAACTTGCTGATGAGGGATAATAATGATAATAATAACAATAACAGTAATAATAGTAATTTGATTTGATCCAGAGCTCAGGTTACTTTTATGTTTTGAGTTTGACAAGATCTCTCAGCGTTGGTTTCCTTCAGGTTCTCGGGATCCCAAGCGAATTATTTACTTGAAATCCGTGTGAACGTGTGTACATGATGCCATGTGATATACAGTGTTCCAAGTATATGTGCCAGATGTCCAGGATAAAGCATTCATTAATATTGAATGACATTAAAAAAGGTTTCAAACTGCTCAGAAAGTTATTCGTTAAGAAGAGTGTTTGAACACTCTTGTCTAATGAATGAACATTTCGTGAGGGCCAGGTGCACAAGTTTATTGATTGTTATTCCTTGGACAATGTTTGGTACTATATAAACATATATTTGGATATTACAACCCCATCAAATGTGGATTATTAATGGCAAATATGCTTTCATTTCTGTCATACACTTGCTGCAGCATTACAATAGCTTTTCAAAGCTCTTTTAGAGCCTGACCACCTTCAGTCCTGTAGGGCTGGACTACAACAAAGTTTCCCTGGTGGTGGGTTAAGCAGGTGTCTGAGTAATGAGATCACGCTTCATCTGGACTCCTGTCTTAGACCTAGTCTTTTGATCTCATCTAGCATCCTTTGTTTGGTTTGTGTGTGTTTATGTGTGTGTATACATGTGTGAATAGTGTTATTTATAGTAAACTGCTGTTGCCCTGTTGACAGCACTTAGTTTGCTCACTTGTGCATGGGCTAATAAGAGCTACTCATGATAGATCACTGTATCCAAGTGGCCATTAAAAGAAGGCTATCTGCGTTTTCGATGAATATATAAGGATTTGGATTAATATTTCCAATATTTACTTGTTTATACTTATTCATAACTGCAAAGACTGACCAGCTATCATATCTGTTTGACCACATATTCTAATTAGAAGCCAATTATAATTAATTCATTAATGCACCGTTAACACCCATTTTCTCTTGTTGTAGATGTCAGTGCAGATAATGGTCCACCCTGCTACCTCCTTTCTGCACTTCAACAGCCTGTTTTTCAGCAGCAATGTGTTACCCAGGATTCACACTCCCAAGGCCTTGTTTCCAGCAGCTATCCTGCATCTAGCTCGGGATCCAACACTGTGGATTCCCCAAGTCGTGTATTTGATTGCCCCAGCATCCAGATCACTGCCATCCCAGCAACATGCCAGCAAGATTTGGGTGTCCAGCAGCATGGGGTCCATTTAGAGCAAGAAGGAGCCACTGGTCCTCTAATGTCCAGGGACCAGAGATATTTACCTCTAGATGTGTCCTATAGAGACACTTCAACTTTGTGCCCGAGTCCCTGCAGTAGCTTGTCGTCCCGCAGCTGGCTCTCAGATGCCTCCTCCTGTGAGTCTTTCTCCCACATTTATGATGATGTGGAAGCCGAGCTGACCGAAGCAGCAGCAAGTTTCAAGTTTACTTCGCCCCTGGTGTCACCACAAGGCTCTCCTCTGCCTTCTCCTCTTCATTCACCCCAGGCATCTCCACAAGTGTCCCCTATGGTGTCTCCATTTGGCTCTCCTGGCTGTGGATACACTGAGGACCCTTGGGCCCGTTATCATCAACAGCAGCGCCCCTACTCTCATTCACTGTCACCTCATCATTCACCTTATCAGTCACCGCGCACTAGCGTTAACGAGGACACCTGGCTCACTGCCCGGCCGCACTCGTCCTCCTCCTCAAAACCCTCTTCTCGGCCCACTTCACCTTATGGGAAGCGCCCGTATTCCAGTGCTGATTGTGTACCAGGCTCATCTTCACCCCATCTCTCTCCCACTCCGAGCCCATCTCATTCCCCACGAGGCAGTGTGACTGATGAGACCTGGTTGGGGAGTCCCGCCATGATAGCTGGCCCATTCCAGGCCTGTGCACCTGATGCAGATATCCCCTCTAAAACCAGACGGACTTTTCAGGGTAACCAAAGTCAGGATTTTGTGGCCTTGGTGGCAGGACATGGGGATTCCGGGGTCGAGGAAAATAGCCTCATTCCTCCATCACTGGATTCAAACATAGATGTGTCACTGCCAACCCTGAAGAAAGAAGACATAGTGGAACACTACTTGTCTGTCCCTACAACCTTTACTTGGGTAAAACCTAAGCAAACACATTCTCCTTTCTTCAGGTATGGGACTTTTTAAATGTTCTGTATAGTCTCTTATTTAGCTGGTTTCAGAATGACTTTTGTATTACCTGCTAGGCCGCTGGAGAGGTTTTTTTTTAACTGATGAAATCTGTATAGATACAGAACAGTGTGTTGAAATTTGACACTTAACCTCTTCCTGTATACATTATTTATTTGCGACTCAGTCTACTTCTCTGTATATTTTTCACAGGTCTACATCTTTACCTCCTCTGGACTGTTCACTCCCCTGCCAATATGGACAGTATGAGCTAAAGTTGGACATCCAACCCAAACCTCACCACAGAGCCCATTATGAGACGGAGGGGAGTCGAGGAGCCATCAAATCAGCGTGTGGAAGGCATCCTATTGTAAAGGTATGAATGCTGTTACAGTTTAGAACTTGGGTCTGATATAAATCTATATGGGCATGCGCCAGACATTGGCCAATTCTTTTTGTAAGTGAATAAGATGGCTACTTTTTCTGTTGGATAACACATGCTAATTCATATTTCATAGCTTATCTTTATTAGTCGCAATCAAACAATGTGTCAGGCACTGTAGGTAAATGCATGCAAATAGATGTAAATACAGCATAGAGTGTACAGGGTCTAGCATTGCTGCTTTTGTTACTTAAATGTCTCTGGTCTGTTCTCCTGCATTCTACACTGAGTATAGTTCACAGCTGAAATGTTTTATTTGAATATGGCTTGGATTCTTGGATTCAGACAAATGTGGCTGTAACCGTAGAAATCTTGACATTGGTTTCATCTCTTCATTGTTAACATGTAGCTATGATATTCCTGTAGAAGTTTCTATTTTTTAAAAATGTTGTGCTATACTTTTATTTGTATTCAGAGTTTCTGGCAAGTCGCTGAGTTACACACTCAGCACCTGGTGTAGCCTAATTCAGCTATTTTTACCTCGTTTCCAAGAAGAGTTAATGTTGCATTTGTTGACGAGTTGTTTACACTAGCTACCTAAGATCTAGTGATGAGCCATTGGCACCAATTAAACAACTGGCTTAAATTTTCATTTGGATTATCAGCCTATTAGCCTATTTTTTCTACAGTGTGGCCTGTCTGTGCCTGTTCACATAGTTGATGAATGCACTGCACCTGCACACTGAGTCACTAAATGGCAGGGAAATATTTTCCTTATCTCTTTTGTTTTATCATAACAGGTTAGCAAAACATTCTCAGCATAACGTGCTATTGTTCACGATAAACAGCTTTTCTTTTAGCACACATAGAAACAAAATAAAAATTGTTCTCAACTCAGGATTTGGGATTTGTCGACTTAATCCGTTTTTCTTTTCTGATTTTTTTGACAGCTAATCGGTTACAATGAAAAACCAGTCAGCCTGCAGATGTTCATTGGTACAGCTGACGAACGACACGTGAGGCCGCATGCATTTTATCAGGTGCATAGGATAACAGGAAAAACAGTGGCAACGCCGAGCCAGGAGCTGGTGTTTGGGAGCACCAAAATCTTAGAGATTCCCCTTCTTCCTGAAAACAACATGTCTGCCAGGTGCTTACTATAACACTGATGAGTTCTAAAATATTTCATGTTATAATTCTTGTTTTAAAATATTATAACGTATACAGTATTTAGGTTTATATGAGTAGCTCTCCATATGATCTTTTTTACACAAATAGACTGGGATGTGCAAAGCCGAAATGGCTTCTTTTCAGTTTAAAATATTTGTAGGTTTCTCTGGGCAGCTTGTGCCATTTCTGATAAGTCCATACAATCAGTTGATTTTGTTTGTTGTTTTGTGGAATGCATTGGATGTTTCCTTTGTAGTATTGACTGCGCTGGGATAATGAAGCTCAGAAATTCTGACATTGAGTTGCGGAAAGGGGAAACAGACATCGGGCGTAAGAACACACGTGTCCGAGCTGTCTTCCGCGTGCACATACCCCAGGCCAGTGTAAAAGTGCTGTCACTGCAAACAGCCTCCATTCCTATAGAGTGCTGTGAGTACTGAATATACAGTATACGTGTGTGTGTGTGTATGTTTGTGTATTCTACTGATCTACTTTGCTATTGTTTACATATATATATATATATATATATATATATACTATAGTATAATATATATATATATATATATATATATATATATATATAGATATATATATATATATATATATGTGTGTGTGTGTGTGTGTGTGTGTGTCAGAAAATACATATAAGGTTAATAAGAAAATGCCTTAAAAATCTGTTATTTAAGAACAAAATACAGGATTGTTAAAGGGTGATAAATATCAATATAAAGAAAGATTTTAGGAAGGGAAAGTGTTCATGATGGAGGAGTGTACTGTAGTTCTCTGTAATATGATATTTTGTAATATGGTTCATTTTGATGGAGCAAAAATGAATATAATATAAGATAAGATGAATGTTAACAGGACTTAACACCATTAAATATATGATTGAATAAATGATAAAATGAAACACGCCTTTTGTATTTCTTATGTAATAGAACTAATAAGGAGGATCCATATAAACAATAATCAAACTTTGTTGAATCATTGCTACATAGCTTTTGTCATTATTTGGTTCTTTTTTCAGCCCAGCGCTCAGCCCAGGAACTTCCACAGATAGAGCAATTCAGTCCTACTCATGACTCAGCGATGGGAGGACAGGAGCTCATGATATCTGGCCCAAACATCACACCGGAGTCAAAGGTCATCTTCTTGGAAAAGGGCCATGGTAAGTGGTATCCACAGAGCTGCATACCTAAATATTTTATAAAACAGTGGCATTGTTCTAAAAGCACAGCTTTCCCATCTCATACAAGTGTTTCTTTTCACCCAAAGCACCCCTCTGACTCTTTTGTTGACATGTTTATTTCAGATGGTAGAACTCAGTGGGAAGTGGATGCAAAAACAGTTCATGAAAAGAGTAGAGACGTAAGTTTTTCACTTTATTATACTAATATGAATATAATTGTCTATATTTTTTTTGCAAAAGTTCAGAGGTGTATTGAAATCATTCATACAAAAGTGATGGATTTTAATCATAAATATTTGCCTTTGTAGACCAGCATTGTGGTTAAGATCCCTCCATATCATAAAAGGATCTTGGGGTCATCCGTTCAGGTACAGTTTTATGTCAGCAACGGGAAGAGGAAGAGAAGCCTTATACAACGATTTACCTATGTCCCAGGTAAAATCAAAATAAACCTATGTATACAAGTCAGAGATAAAATGTAAAAATGTAATGCTTGTTGATGCTGACTAGCTGTTTTGGAAATCAAAACATTTATGTTGAAAACTGAATTAGATGTATTAGAGATAAATTAATTATTTTATCTGTTTTATCTATTCTTTTATCTTCGTCTATCTGTTTTGTCTTTTTAAGCAGTTCAAGTAAAGCAAGAATATGACAGTGTTGAAAATACCACAACTTCAGACCTTTCTGAGCAGTTCAACCCTCTGGAGCAGTGGCTGTACTCTGGAGGTCCAGTTTGCGTTCCATCCTCCTCTCAGCATAGCTACTCTTCGATGGACTCCCCTTATCTCAGTCGACATCACCCTGCAGATGGCAGCCTCACTGATGCATCTTTGATTCACTCAATACCACATTCAGTATCACTGAACTTCAGCAAGTCCACCTCATATCAGGGACCTCAACAAAACATATCTTACAATGGACAGCTTGCTCTTCCTGCTGATGGTGTTCCAGTGCACGGAGGCAGACCGTCAGCTAGTATGCCTGAGAATATGAGCGCTGTATTAGGAATTGGGTATCAAAACACTCCTGTTCATGGTTCAAATCAAGTCTCTGCTCAGAGGCATAATGAGGGCTACCTCAGCCCCAGCTCAGGTACAACACAATGTGATCCAAATAGCCCCAGTAACTATGAACCTCCTCATGATCCTGAAGAACTGGTGATGTTTCCAAAGTCCTCATCCTCTTTGGAGATCATTGCATCCACCACAGTCCCTTCTACCTCACGTCCGAACCGAGAGGCATTTATAAACCCAAAGTCTAATTCAGCCATGCCTGTAGCTGGTACAAGTGGAACCATAAACCCTTTGGGAGAAATAGCTACATCAAACCACTCCATAGATGGACCGAGGCTTGACATTAAACAAGAACCACAGAAGGAAAACGAGCTCAACTTCCAGTCCATCGGGATGCAGGATATCACTCTAGATGATGGTATGCATCTGTTATTCTAGTAAGGTGCAGGATATTTGTGATATTTTCATTCATTAGGATTTCGCATTACATTACATTGGCAAATTTTGTAGACATTGTTATCCAAAATACAGAAGGATAGTGTTATCTCTATAAAAATAAGCAAAAAAGTATACACGAGAATATTTCTTACAGACATATTAGGCTTCTGAATAAGAGCCACTGATTGTTTGAACACTGAGTTCAAAAGTCTTCCTTGTAATTTCAGGGATAGCATTTTGCAAGTACTTTGTAAAGAGTGTGGTGCAGAGTGGGGTTTAGTATGTGCTTTGTGGTTAGAAAGATCGGTGGTCAGCTAAGTACACCATTCCTTTGCTTCCTGGATCCCGTTCAACCCGGAGCAGTGTTACAGAATTTGAGTCCAGTGACTGGACATTGCATGAGAGATGAAACTCAGACTGTTTTCTCACTAAAGAACCCTTACAGAGCTTGGACATATTCTTACGGTCATTGTTTTGTTGTATGGTGAAATTGGTTTCAATTAGCTACAGCCCAGACAGTATTGCAGGCTGTTAAAGTATGGAATGGTAGCAATGTTTGTTCAGTATTCCTTTCACCCAGAATAAGTCTCCAACCTTCTCTGCACCAAAACAAATCCAACCCATTAAGCTTCCATCTCCATGTTTGACTGTGGGTGTGAGGTATGTCTGCGATATAAGTTCTTGTGCTAGAAAAACAAATCAACTCTTTTGTCCACAAGACTTTCTTCCAGTCATTCACTTTTTAATTATTTGTAATTATGTATAATTTTTTTTTACATATTTAGTTTGTTAATAAAAGGATTGTTTATGGTCAAGTATCTCAAAAAATGATAAAAGAATAGGTGTTTCCAAACAGGCACAGTATGAATGAACATTAACAACAATTATCTATTTAATTATATTTCAGTAATATATTCAGTTTAATTGTACCATTTTCCAGCCGATGAGTTCTTATTAAGAAGAAAGTTTGTATTTTGGGGTTTTATTTTACATGCACACAGCAGGATTACTCAGCGGGAGTGTGAAAACACTTTTTAGTGTTTTTGGAACTAATGATTATGTTCTTATGACAGATTGTGAAATTGAGTGGAGTAAAAAGTAAGGTACTATGTATTAAAATGTAGTGATGTAATATAAAATGTTCACCAAATGAAAATAAGTACAGATACTAGAAAAATAAACTTATTTACTGTTACAAAGTTAAAAAAAAGAAAAACCCTATTTGTGGGTTTGGCTTTGTAGTCAAAGTGGCAGTGCTTTAAATCTGATGTGAGCAGATACAGGAAAAGGAAGCTCACTGTGGAGGAATTGACTGTGGTGATGTGATAGAACTTTGGGTGGGTCTTCCTGGTCCTCCCTTTAGATTGATGAGCTCTGTGCAGCAGCTTTTATTACAGCAACAATTACTGAACTGCAACGTGCGCTCATACAAATTCATACGCGCCCGTTGTTCTGAAAGATAAGCCAGATGCTTGTGTTTGTTTACACTGATGCAAAGACAGCTGCCACCCCCAGTGTGTGGAAACCTGTTTGGTTTGTATCTATATATAGACTCCAACCCAGGAGCATGGTGGGTAAGATATAGGCCTTTATGGAGTATTGCATCAAGACACTGAGAGCTAAATATACCACAGAGCATAATCTTCTATAATTACCAATGTACAACTGTCAGGGCACTGTAGATATAAACATAGGTCATACGATTCTTGATGATTCCTTTTTAGTTATTGAGTAGTGTGCACCAATATAAAATCCTTACATATTGTCTTTGCTCATATTCTTTCCGTGACCTTGATTAAAGTTTGGCCGGTACGTTTATGATTAGGTGTAATTACAAATATGCAATTTGTTTGCTATATTTTAATTGAATACAGACATCATTATGTAAGATACGCCCTCCTTGTGCCCTTAGTGCTGTATGCAAACAGAAACATAAAACCACCCACTCGACCTGGCCTTGTGCCATGATGCCTTAGCCTCATTTTACCGTGTTGAGGAGAACAGGTGCAGTGGACTGCTTGTGCCCCACTGATGATTGAGCCCCCTTCATAGCATGTAGCCACATATACAACCCTGAGTGTGTGTGTGTGTGTTGTTTCTCATTATTTCTTACTATCTTTATAAGTTATAGTTACAGTATGTATATATCAAATTATAATTCTAATGTGCTTTGTTGGGGAAGATTTGTTTATAAAGAGATGCATATGGATGTTTTTTAAAAACAAGTAAATTTTCCCAGACTAATAATCAGTTCTGGCTGTGTTATAGTTGAAGACAAACAGTATCGATAGCAAAGTGATATATTTAACTCTTGCTCTTTACACCTCATATTCAAGTTGCAGCTGTAATATGATGTACCCAGACTTGTGCTTGCCTTCGTTAACAGGAAGACATACAGAGATAACCACTGTGAGAATGAGACTGCATAAACAAGTCTACCCTGTGAAGGATCTGTCATACAAAGACAGACATAAGAAAATAAATACATACAAAAAACTTTTGACCTCTAGATTCATTTGGGCTTTCAGTCTTTTTCTTTTTTTTCACTTCTAAATTTATATGTATCTTGTTTAAAATGAAATCGCCACAGTATCTTACAAATGTAATAATTATCTTTATATTTATCCCTTTTCTGTCTTTTCAGTGAGCGAGATCATAGTGAGAGACATGTTCCAGAGTCCAGATTCAGCACCTGATGGATGCTCATAGCTTGAAGTTGCCACACTGAGAAACTGGTTATTTGAATAAGAAATGCAGCAGTGTAGATACAGGATATGTACCCTGTTTGCCACTAAATTGAACGCATAAAGAATTTTGATGAATTTTGCTATATATATATATATATAATATTGCTATATACTATGATGATTGTAGGATATGTAGGTAATATCCTATCTTGGAAATGTGAATGTTCTTTCTGAGACTTTTTTTTTTTTTTTTTACATTGAGGACTCTTTTGGTGGCATTACCATTTTTGCTAAGGTACCTTAAGTGAAAAATATATTTAACTTTTTGCTAAATGTTGACTGTGAAGCTTTTTTAACTATTCAGCTATGCAATATGGTTTTATAAACATGATATTTTAGAATAGTTGTATAGGATCATTTGGGCTGTTATACTTTGTGTTGTGTTATTTGTTTAATAATCATGTTATTCGTTCAGTAATAGTTTTTCTTTTTTGTTTGTTTTGTAATATGACTTCATTTTTAGTTGCAGAAATTACATTAATTTGTAATGCTTTCAGGTAGAGAACATATTAATTGATAGACACTTACATGCCTATGTGTTAAAAGATTGTATAAAACAAGGTTTGTATTTATGTGTTTGTATGATATATTATGGTACATGACGCCAGTTTTTTTTTGAAAGATTTGAAATAAAGCAATTTGTCACTATATACTGTAACCATTTTTTCTCTCACTGAAAATCTTTTGTATTCATTTCATTTGGCCCTGAGCTGAAATGGCTGTGGATACATACAAGTAGATTTATTCAACTCAAACTCAGTTCAAAGTTTATACAAACTATCTGTTTACAAACAGATGTCCAAGTATGTAACCTAACGTTTATGGAAAGCAACCAAAAACAGAACATAATTCTTCAATGAGCCACATACCATATTTAATGATTAAAACAACTACTAAAAATGTACATATAAATGAATAAGAAATTCAATTAACAAGAAAATATTAAAATAATTCATAATTTGATTATGAACATTTTTGATAAATTTGATACATTTTGTGTGAAAGTTATGTTTATAACCTTACAATAATTTGGTGTATTAAAAACCTGATAAGTATGCAGGTATGGTACACTGAGAACAAAATGTGTGTTTAACTCATGGAAATTGTACAATTAATTGTGATTATTAACAAAAAACACCCAACAATCACATCACGCTTCCTAAATCTCAATATATATATGTATGTACATATATATATATATATATATATATATATATATATATATATATATATATATATATATATATATATATATATATATAGTTACGTGCAACGGCGTTGCATAATGTCATTACAAAATAAAAGTAAAAGACCTAACCCTTTCACATGTAAGTCTGAAGGGGCGGGAGTGAACGGAGTTGGTCTGTAACATGATACATGATTGACAGGAGGCCCGTCCAAACACAGCTAATCAGACGGGTTGCGTTAGCCTTGTAATAAATGTTTTTCTTCGAGATGGTTATAAAAAAAATCAGGGGGAAAAAACACTGTACAATTGAAATATATAATATATTTATGAGTAATAAAATTTAAAAGAGATTTTTTTCAGTTGTTAAGATTTTACCTATTAGCAGCCATTTTGCCATATTAGCAAACGACACGCACACGAACATCTCGCGTACACACCGGAAGAGGTTTTGTGACGTATAAGCGCCGGAAAAGGTTTAAGGGGAGGGCGAGGAGGTAACGAAATTCGGAGAAGCGACTGGAACAACAAAACAGGAGCCTATAGTCTACTGACATACTGACCAGCGGCTACGGTTATACCGCAGATATCTTGGGGAAGTGGATGACGGCGAAGTGGGTTTGGAGTTGCCCGCGTTGTAGTTTATATTAATCCGCTTTAGCTTTTTGATCGAGCGCTTGGACTGTTTGTTAGCCGGTTAGCCTGACAGGTATCTGCCGATAAACGCTGCGAAGTCAACCAGGGATTAACTCTTGTGTCGATGTTTCTTCCGTTTTGAAAAGCTCGTATTTACCTCCATAGTGGTGTAACCCTGTAGTGATGGGAGTCCAGCTTGCCACGAATGAAACAGTAAAACTCGTGAAATCTGCCTTCATGTCAATGTCATCTAAACAGTCTGTCGTTTGCAACGTAACGCTATTCTTTAACCAGCCAGGTTACTGAGAAACCTTTTCCACTCATATATTACCTATAACAGAGTTCGAATATCTGTATTTTGTATTGACTCTAAACATTTGTTAGATAAACAGTTAATTCATAGCCGTGTCCGTGAACCTGACACGTAGTTTGGACACTGAACACTGACACCATGCCTCTGGTGTTCCTGGAGAGGTTTCCTTGGCCCAGTTTGCAGACTTACACCGCTCTTAGTGCAGTCCTGCTGGCTGGGACTTTGTTAAGTGCCTACACAACTGTGACAGAGACTGAAGCTCCAACCACAGATGAAACTCCGAGCAGCTCCACAAACCAAATCAAAGAGGATAAAGCCTACAGTCATGGAAATGTGGCCAACGATATGCTGGTCTATCTCATCTCAGACAGCTTGTTTGTTTGGGTTCGTTCATTGGCACAAGTTTGACATGTATGTTGTATTTTTTTTTTACGTCAATAGTAGAATACTAACAAGGTCAACTGCATGTCTTTCACAGGTTCTGGTGAATACCGCATGCTGTGCCCTGATGCTGATTGCCAAAGTGATCCAGTGCATTGTTTTTGGTACTCTGAGGGTCAGTGAGAAACAGGTAATGACACATTAAAAAAATCCTATAGTCCTCATGAAGTACAGGAACACTAATATTCTGCTCCTATTATACTTTCTATTACAATAACAGAATATTTGCGGAAAGATTGCACTCAAAGATTGCAAAACAAATTTGCCACTGTGATGTATTTGTCGTTTATCGTCGCTGATTTGCTAGAGATGCTTTAAAATTAGTTGAATATTTTATCCAATGAAATGTTATATATGCCAGCCAAATCTTGACCAAGTGTGCTAATAATTATATTTAATGACTGCTCTTTGTATTTTCCTTGTTGCAACTGCCCAATCTAACCAAAATAAGTTGTATGTGTATCTAACTGTAGTCAATTAAATTTATTTACATTCTGAAATTGTAACTACACATCCAAGTAGTAGAACCTTCATACAGTACTATTTACATTTTATCACCACCATATCTCTACCAGGAATGCGTAAATGTTCCTATTATTACTTTTTAAAATAGCTTTTAGTTCCAGCAGATTTGAAATCTTCTGTTCAGCCCATATTCACAAATAACCCCTTGTGCATGTATGTCAACTTTTCCCAACTTTGCAGCACTTGAAGGATAAGTTCTGGAACTTCATCTTCTATAAATTCATCTTCATATTTGGTGTACTGAACGTGCAGACCGTGGAAGAAGTGGTGTTGTGGTGTTTGTGGTTCGCCGTTCTAATTTTCCTCCATCTCATGGTCCAGCTCTGTAAAGACCGCTTTGAATATGTGAGTAGTTGCAGAACCTTTATGTAAAAACTCTTGAAGCTCTTGAAATCCCCCTGACAAGAAGCATGAGTTAAATTGCTATGCACTTCTTTATTTGTGCAAAAAGAACCGATAATTAAACAACCTATTTTTGCTTTTCTTTTCAAGCCTTTTCCTATAAATCTGATTTTCTTAAATAAAGGTATAATAAAATCGATACACATTCCCGTATCTCACTTGCACTGTTTATTTGTTTACCTTTTGTTTTTGTTTCGAATGTTTGTTTGTTTTTTTAGCTCTCCTTTTCTCCTACAACCCCCATGAGCAGTCATGTGCGAGTGCTGTCCCTGCTGGTGTCCATGCTGCTGTGCTGTGGGGGTCTAGCTGTGCTTTGTGGCCTTGTTGGCTATCTCCATGGCATGCATACTGTTGCCTTTATGGCTGCTGAGGTATGAAGCTTTCGATTTCTGCATTACTTTACATAAGTTGAGAGAAAAGTCATTTCTTTAGATGCAAAAAGTAATCATTGCCCCCCCCTCCTCCTCCCCCAGTGTTTACTTGTTACAGTGCGCACTGGACATGTTATTACAAGGTAAGCATTTTCCTGTCTTTAGTATCCAGTACAAGCATACCATCTACACTGTCATTTGTAGGCTGTGAAACTGGAGCTCTTTAGCTCTCTCAGGTTTCTGTGCCTGCGGCGAAATACAGCACTGTGGTCTTGCTTCTGCTTTTCGTAGGTACTCCATTCACTTGTGGGACCTGCACCATGAAGGCACCTGGGAGAGCAAAGGAACCTATGTCTACTATACTGACTTCATTATGGAGCTCACTCTTCTCAGCCTGGACTTGATGCATCACATCCACATGCTGGTGAGCCTTGTAACATTTTCTTTTCTTTTAAATGTCTAATTTAATGGGTTACTTGCAGGCATATTGTATAAAACATGTTCCGTACCAAGAGTGGGCAAAATTATTTATTACTACAGTGGTTAAGGCTATGGACTACTGATTGGAATGTGTGGAAATGATCTTTTTAATATTAATTTCTTGTTAATTAATTAATTTCTATGTTTTTGTGACTTACTAATTTAACTTTATCTGGTTACATTAGTGTTAGAAGAAAATTAATGTAATTTATGTTTTTGTGTTTGCATCCCCAAATTAATAGACAACATTTTGCTGTTTGAGTTGACGCATAGCATCATATTTTTTCACATAGCATCACATAGCTCTTTTTTTAATGTACATTTTTTTAGAGTTCAGCAAATCTCAAGGTGCATTGAGCGATCCATGACAGAGTTAAAAAAAAAATTTCAGTTTAAGTTTCAATTTTCTTTGCAACTTCACACAAGGTGTAAGTGGTTTATACAGTAGAGATTATTTGTTATTTTTACCGGTTGTTTTTAATGCTTCAGCTGATCAGTTAAAATCACCTCCTCTTCTCAGCTCTTTGGAAATATCTGGCTGTCAATGGCCAGCCTGGTGATCTTTATGCAGCTTCGCTACCTGTTTTATGAGGTGCAGAGGAGAATCCGTCGTCACAAGAACTACTTGCGTGTCATTGATAATATGGAGTCCAGGTTAGCAAGCCATTTTGTTTATAATGCGGTAAGCTCGCTCTGTGCCTAGGTTCAGTTTGTGATCTCAAGTGTTTGCTTTACTGCTGTTTGTCATTGTGCAGATTTTCAGTAGCAACCCCAGATGAACTTCTTGCCAATAATGATGACTGTGCAATCTGCTGGGACTCAATGACCTCAGCACGGAAGCTGCCCTGTGGACACCTTTTCCATAGGTATGCCTTTTACAGCACTGAGATACAAGCATTTATCTAATATGGAGACTTCTTAAGAGGGTGGGGGAGGAATGTGTGTGTGTGTGTGTATAATTTATTATTTATTTAATTGTTATTAGTGATTCATCACTGATTGTGTCTATTATGTGTAATGGTTTTATCATTTTCTCATGTTTATTCCTATGTATGTTTTACATGCAGTTCGTGTCTCCGCTCATGGCTAGAGCAAGATACCTCCTGTCCAACATGCCGCATGTCACTGAACATTAACGAGGGCATGAGAGGGAGGGAGGAGGGGCAGAGGGCACCAGCCGATGACAACATGCCTGCAGGGCCTGGGAATGATGTCAGACCTCACCTTAACCAGCACAACCACTTCTTTCATTTTGATGGTATAAGCTGTTTTCATATTACCATCATGTTGACTGGTTTTAGTAGATTTGCTATATTTGTATTTATGTAAGTAGCTCAGGTATACTGTGAGTGAGTAAATGTAACTCGGTATCCTGTCTTACTGATTAAGTTTTATCATCATGGACTGTCAAATTAACCATTTAATATTACAAACTTTCCTAATTTAATTAAAGAAATTGAATTGATTAATAATTAGTTGTGTTTTTTCTATCTTCTGTTAGGCTCACGAATTGCCAGCTGGCTCCCAAGTTTCTCTGTAGAAGTTATGCATACAACCAACATCCTGGGAATCGCACAAATCAATAACTCGCAGCTCAATGCTATGGTGATGAATTTTCGTATGCATTTATAATTTTTATATATATATATATATATATATATATATATATATATATATATATATATATATATATATATATATATATATATATATATTATAGTGACATATTTATAACTCAATATGTGCTATTATTTTTATCACCTGTAGCAGTGGTGGACAATAATGAAATAAATGTAATTGGTTACTTAAGTAATTTAAGTACAAATTTTTAAGTAAATATCATTTTGAGAGGATGGAAGGTTTTGGGCTGATTATAAGAGTAACGTTAGTCTTTTCATATAAACTGAGTTGATAGTCTTGTGATAAAAATGATAATAGGAACATTGTAGCCATAATGCATCATAGTGTTTGGACTTGTACATTTTAAGGCAAATACTTTTGTATGTTTAGTCAAGCACCTGATTTGTATACTTTGTCCACCACTGATCTGTAGCATGGTAAAAAAAATTATCTTGTGTCTCAAAGGGTGCTCTAACTGCATGTTTTAGGCCCATCAGATCCAGGAGATGTTCCCCCAGGTTCCATACCATCTAGTGTTGCAAGATTTGCAACTCACTCGATCTGTGGAGGTCACAACTGACAACATCCTGGAGGGTAGGATCCAAGTGCCTTTTCCTGCTCAGGTGAAGTCCATATACACACAGCAATGTTTTTCATAACTCGAGTTAACTCATCAATTGTATATTTTGTGTTCTCAGCTACTATAAAAGTTTTCAAAAGTGTTTTCATGTTTTCAATAGTTCAATAAAATATGTCTTCAAAATACAAAGATTAATTAGTGTATATTACTCTGAGTATTATTATTTGAATATTAATTTGTTATTCATTTGTATGTAAATTTTTTAGTGGTGGCTTGAATGTTAAATATGGTATGTGGCTCCTTTAAAAATTCTGTTCTAGTTTTCGTTGCGGTCCATATAATCTGGTGATAATGTTCCGTTACATATGGTAATATAGTGAGTAACTCATACCTGTTGTGAATGCGCAGGAAAAGATCCTGCGGAAAGATCAATTCTGTAATGTCGTTAAGGCCACAGACTGAAGTTTCTTTATTCATTTGGGTTTTTTATTTGTCCAGAATGAGTAGTGCCCAGTGTCTAGTTCATTCTCCAACAGAATGCAGAGTGAGGAGTAATACGTTCAAGCATTAATCGCACATTAATAAAGTTGGTACTGTTCACTCAAATTAATTTTAACTTTGACAGCCTTAGTATATTCTTTACAGAAGATATGTATTAGCAGCAGGTGTATGTACGCGCTCTTGTTCCAGTGTCTAGCAAAGCCAATTAAAAGGAGAGAGACAAGCCTATTCCTAATGATTTCTTTCATTCTGTGACTTCCAACATGGGTCTGTCGAAAGGCTCGTTCTAACGCGCAAAAGAAACTTCTATAAATAAAGCCTAAATAAAGGGTTTGCTTTGTGCTAAAATGCAATATAACAAACAAAATTGGGAGGGGGTGGTAAACCATGATTTCTGTAGTTGTAATTTCTTCACATTTAGACGGTGCTGCCAAGCTGCATGCTAAGCCACCATTCCTGGAGCGGTGCGGTGTTGTACAGCTTTCTGGGTTTTTGGGCTATTTTGGCTGAACCTCTGAAAAAAAAAGAATGTTGAGATGTAAATTCTCAACAAAGAAGATTTTGGTGGGCTAAGAGCCAACATTAATGTTTGTTTTCACTAGAATGTTAAATGGCAGTACCTGCAAACTAAGACTCAGGTTTAGTGACGGTTCGATTAAAACGCTTTGTATGTAAATTTTTGTTACTTTATCCAGCCCATGGAACGGGCACTGGTGCAGGCTAACCCACCCCTGGAAGAGTCTACGGGAGCTAGCGGAGGTTCAGATCCTGCCACTGTGGAGACGGAGGACCTTGAGGTGCGTGGCAGCCGCTTCTCCAAATCTGCAGATGAGAGACAAAGGATGTTGTGTCAGAGGAAAGAAGAGTTGCTACAGAGAGCACGCAGGTCTGCTAATTCTCATTGCTAGCCTTTTTTCTTGCCATGCTAGTAAGAAGGTTAATTGTAGTGTTTTTACGGTGTTCATCCCACCGTTGCAGTGGATGACCGATACTGTTCATTCTGTGACATAACTTGACTCTGGGCTTATTCGTTCAGGCGCTATCTAAACAAAAGCAATGTAGAAGAAGCATCCACCTCTTCCGGTGCTGCCTTTGAGGAGGAGGAAGACGAGGAGGATCATGTTTCTGTCCCATCCTCCCTTGATGAGCACTCCAGCTCAGACCCTGTAACTATGCGTCGCAGGATGCTGGCAGCTGCAGCTGAGCGACGCATGCACAGGCAATCGAACACACCCCTCTGAAAGGTGACGCATCTGGTTCTGCCACATCTTCATCTTCCCATGGCTGTCTCTGTGACGAAAGGTCACGTTCATCTCAAATGAAGCCAAATCATGCATGACACTCACCTGTGCCATGATCCAGCCATGGCCAACAGTAGCAGACCAGCTGGTTTCAGTGATCACTCTGTTTTAAGACTTAACCCTCATGCACTTTTCATAAGACGCTTGGCTGTGTCTGTAAGACATTTTTAAAATGTTAAGTTCCTTATCTTGGATCACCACTACCTGTGTCTGTAAAGGGGGGGGGAGGCTATGCATGACTATCAACAACGTCATTAGACGCATTTAAACTTTTTATGTGAGAGCTAATGTGCTCCTTGGGGGCTCCTTATCTGTCTAAACAACAATGGGTTCACCAGGAACGAGATATGAATCTGATGCCTGCTAGTTCCTCAATTCAAAAATAGGCTCTATCTGAAAAATCATGTGGCCTGAGCATTGTGTAGTTCAGTTATTTCAGGACCATAACAATGCAATTGTTACTTTGCATTTGTTTCATTTTGGGAATGTTAAATTACATTCTCTGGTTTTAGACTTGGAGCTTTACGACATCTAGTTTTGAGGCTTTTTCCTCGACACAAGCTAAGAACTTTGTTAAGCATGAGCTGAAGGAAATGATCAACACCGATCATATCGATTGAGATTTTTCCAGGTTCAGATTAAAGGTCTTAAAACAACTTCCTTGTAAAATCTAGGGAATTGATTGCTTATTTAATACAAGTTAGCATCTCAACTTCTCTCAGTGAAGCATCATGCTTACAGACACGTGTATCCATTTGCAGTGATTCGAGCATCCATGGGTATTTTCAGTGCCTGCGGTTTAATGTCAGTTCACATTTAGGGTGTGTTTTAAGATGAGAAACTTCCAGTCAGGTTTCTAATCGAGTTGGTAAGTATATAAAATAAAGGGGTTTTGTGTGTGTGTTTATGGGGGGGGGAGGTTTTAATCACATGGTATAACGTTCGTCATGTTTCTGCTTTGGGTTTTGCATTTGTTACATCGACGATTAATAGTTCTTTAAACAACTGACAGAGTGAAATGTTACATTACATGCTATTGCTGTTTTATGGTACGTTGAAGGGGGGTGAAGGGGGTAGGAGATGAGATGGTGAGATTTAATGAGGTTAATGGAAGACATGCATTAAGAATGTGAGGGTGTACTTTTTGATCTGTTGTTATTCTTCTAGTTTGGGGGGGGGGGGGGGGGGGGGGGGGGTCTCGCAGCTTTCCAGTTCAGCAATGAGATAAGTGACAAAACTTGTCAGCTTTTGTTGAATTATTTTTTACTAATTAGTAATATTTTTCTGAATGCATCAAGGAAGAAAGCTCTATTTTGCATAATATAATGAATCAACACACAAAAATATTTTGTAATAAGATGAATGTGTTCAGGCTGATGGTGTACAATTAGTGTAAATGCTGGATTCCTTCAGAGTTCCAGCAGTAAATATCCATTGACTACATGGCTTATTATTTATATTTTTTTCCTGACAGGTCTTGTAGTGATGCTTATAGTGTGTCCCAGTAACCTTCCAATTAATACTCCTCATTTTCTTTTTCTGTTTCTGTACAACCTTCTATGCATGAAATCATTACATGTGAAGCGCAGATCCTATCTTGCCTAACAAAGTATTTCCAAAGAAACCGCAAGTGTTTTTCTATTTTGCTTCCAACCACCATGCCCCCCCTCCCCCCATGAGGCTGGAGATGAGATATGATTAGTTTTTTTTCTAATGATAAAGCTTACCCACAGACCGCAGGTCAGATTTAGAGCTTCACACTGTACTTTTAAAGCTGCACATTCAGTATTTCTCTAATTGGGAAAATTGTAAAATTGTGAACTATTGTATATTTACAGAAATATTCAGACATGTCATTGCCATTAACAAGTAATTGACTTCTTAAACGATCTTCTATAATAAATCTGAACTCTCAATGCTTTTCTTGTTTTCCTTTTCTTTTTTTGCCTCAATTCACCAGTGGATCAGTTAATCTGTATATAATTTTGTAATGAAGGCTGTATATGTTAAATGACTGTATAAAATTAAATTCGGAATTAATGAAAGTTATTGTACTGTCATAAGTTGTCGCTTGTTCTCTACTTTGACCCGTCATTCATTATTTCATGTGTAAAAAAAATACAAAAGATTACAAGAAGTGACAGAATTTAGACAAGCATGTGCTTAGTTCTGTAACTGGTTGATATTACGTTTTAATATATAGCAGTTTTTACAAATTCTGTTTTTTATATTGTGATTGTAAATAATTAGCTTTTAAAGTTGAGCTCTAATTGTTTAAAAAAAAAAGAATTGTGATCACATTTCCTGCGTCGTTAGCGTGCCGGAGGGAGGAGGAACTGTTGTGTTTATCGATGGCCACTAGAGGGCGTCGAAGGCCCGTCTGATGATTGCGGACGTTTTTAGCAGGCGAACACTGCAGTGAAGTGTGTAAGCTGGTGTAACAGCGATCAATGCGGATCACACACTTTACACTGCTCATGTCTGCCAGCCAAAGAAAGGCTAACCTTGGCTAAATCCCAAATGACTCTCTTACATAGTGTACATAGGACACGAAGCAGTGGCTTTTACACCATATGTAGTGTCTCCTATGTCCAGCAGGAAGACGTTTCAATTTTCATTACGTGTAGTATGTAGCTTACGGGTCCCAGGACTGTTTGTTCGTCAAAATAATAAGGCAGACCTAAATATGTCTTCTGAAATACAAATAGAGCAAATGTACACGATATATAATACCGAATATAATCTAACGTCATTGAGGAAAACCTTATAATAATATGACTATTTGTGGAAAGCTGAGACTACTTATTCTACATTTTAAAGCATTTCAAACCATAGACTAAACAGCAAACCCTTTTAAGTTTAAAACTTATTTAGACCGCAATTCAATAAAGGCTTCGTTTTAATTTTAATAATTTTCTTTTCTGTCCTCAGATCAAAATGTACAACACAACAGCAAATGTTATATCTTTAGGAAATTTGTTGCAATGACTGTCACAAAAACAATGGTTTGCCTCATCTTATTTGTTGACGTCTCTAATAAAAAAAAAATCCCGTTCCTGCGCAGTTTATACCCAAATTGTGTGCATGCAGGCAAACTAAATTACACATCTCTGTGACAACTGTGCTTTGAATTGTCAAGTCGATTTCTGAACTAAAGACAGACAATGTCAGAGAGACAGGGGGAGAGAAAATCAAATGAGTAATCGTGGGATCACTAGAGTGCTTGTTTTAGGCAATCAATACAGGCATACTCTAAAAGGACCCATGTGCTGTAACAAATATTTGCAATTCAAATTAAAGTAGTCATCATGTGGACGCATTGGAAATCTATATCATTTAGTCCCTGTTTTTGTATGCAAGT
Source organism: Kryptopterus vitreolus (assembly GCA_030449085.1). Lineage (NCBI taxonomy): Eukaryota > Metazoa > Chordata > Actinopteri > Siluriformes > Siluridae > Kryptopterus > Kryptopterus vitreolus. Next base: position 19,082,407 of record JACRUU010000005.1, on the reverse strand, counting down.
ATTATATCTGCCACTTCTATTGATTTCCTATTATTTACACAACCACAAAGACAAGTTCAAAGATTCTGAAATGAGCCCAAGGAAACCGGGAAGATGGTGTACATACAAACATTTGCTAATGGTGCGTGCATTTATTTTCGTGTACAGTGTTTTAGCCGAAATTGTTCAAATAAAGAGCTGGTCACTTAATTATTCTCAACTGTACGCTATCCACTTTAGTGCAAGTAAGGACTAGCCAAGGACACAAGATAGATTTATACAAGGTTAAGTGTTTTACTCTCATCTGCATATGTTACAGATAATGGCCGTGCCCATTTCCCTTGAAGATCAAGAGAGGAGTTTAATTGTTTAATCAATAGTCATTTTGTAGAGCTTTCTACAACCGAAAGAGAAACGCTATACAGTAACTTACAACACGAACGAGCAGGATGAAGAGACACGAAAGGTCAACCTGTTACACAACCTACACACAGGACTTCTATCAGTCATTCATTACATGGTTTAATCGAACAGTATTTGGTGCACTAAGTAAAGTTACATCGTGACGTAATACGATTTTTTTGTTTTGTTTTTGCGTGCATTTCTGATTCAAGGATCCGTTTTCCTATCATTTTCGTGATATTATCCCAGCTTAAAAATAGACACAGCACTAGTCGGAAAATTCCTGTTCATGTGGGATGAGCTGCATATGTCAGGATGGTTAAAAGTGCTTGACGCTGTGTGTGTGATAGTGACTTGTTATTTATTTATTTATTTATTTATTTATTTTTTCAACTGTCTCCCCTGAGTGCGTTTACAGCGCCAGAAATCAATCGCACCTCAGTCTCTGTCACCCCGCCACATCCTCCGCAACACACACACACTGGTACAGTTTCTTCTTCTTCTCCCTTCTTCTTCTTCCTTCTTCTTCTTCTTCCTCTTCTCTTCTTCTACCCCCCCCCCCTCCCCCTCTCACCTCGTGCAATTTCCTCTCTCTTTTCTTTCGCCGCCGGAACTCCATTCATGGGGTGATCTGATACCTCAGTCAGCTGAAAGTCCATCCCTATTATTATAACGTGAAATATTAATTACCGGAATAATAATAATTAGCCTGTTAAATGATCCATCTTCGGGATTTATTTTCCATGGAAATCCCGGTGCTTTAACACTTTCTTCCCTCTTGAATTGAGATTGATCACCTCTGTGTAAACAGACCACGACAGTTTCATAGAAAGCTACAATCAGCCGAACTCAACACCTCTGTGTCATGTAGCTGCAACGCATGTTGTGTTTACCGAATACACACGTTTACACACTGATTAAGGGGGGGCAGATTTGCAGTGAGTGGTGTTGCAATGGGGTGTTTGTGTATTCTCACTGTCCCCGGGTTCTTCCAGGTCTTCTGGTTTCCTCTTGTCTTCCCAAAAAAGGGAGGGGGGGAAGGTGGCTTGTGGTGACCTTTGATTTGATCAGCTTTGCTGTATATGAGTCGAGGAAACAAAATGAAATAACATCTGAAAAAATATATATATATTGCCCATCTTCATATCTCTCTTTAGAGGTGACGTTGAACTCTATGATAAACTGAATGTTTTCTCATCATCCTAAGTGTCACTGCACTTAAAATCCTAAAATCAAACTCCATTCGTTAAACAGATGACAGAGTGATATTTTTTTAGTGTATTTATTTTTATTTTTTTAATGAATCATTGAGAGGAAACATGGTGACTTTCATTTTAATGCAATGTGAATTTGGGTACAACGCAACCCTCAGCCATCAATAATGTTTGGCCTTTTGTAGGGGGAAAAATACTTTGGGCACCTTATTATAGAGGATTAATAAAAACACAGTACCAACCAACAGAATTGCTCCATATATTTTACAATGGACATATTTTATACACATTGTATTCCTTTAGCATAAGGCATAAAAGATAACGTTTTGCTGAGCTGTAATGAGCATCTAATGATATAATAGTTTATTTAGTTCAATAGGATTGCAACAAAGGCTTTCGACATTTGTAGGCATTATCTTGGTTTAGTGCTTGGTGGAAATCTGGCTTGTTATTGAAATGTCAGTATCAGAACAGATTCTTTGTCTTATAATGACCATGAAGTGTGCCAACACAACACCAAGGATTAATTAGGCCTCAGGAGCTTTGTATTCGACTAACTACATCATTAGGGCTTTTGTTTTTAACGCCCATCAGACTCTAAAGTTTTCTTTGAATTATATTTCAGGCATTCATTGATAAAGAAAAGAATCACACCTTATTTCTATACTCCAGTTATAAATTTGTTTTATGGAATTTTAACATTTAACTCTCATATATTAATATAAGTTGGGTGAAAGTCATATCGCCTGCTCATAAAGTAACAGTCCAGTGTGTCTGCATGAAGAAAAATCTGCAATACACATTCATTTCATTTAAGTAAAAAGTTTTTGAATTATGAATAAGTAGACGATGTGGGCTTTTTTTTCCATGCAGGGCCCCGGGAATACAACTATTTTACAGTGGCACTGTAGTACATACATACATACATACATACATACATACATACATACATCAATACATTATTCAGTTGGATGCAAAGAATTTAACCAAAGAACCGTTTGCAATGGTCAATTCAAACCATTGAAAAATCTTAATGCAACATGCAGTTATTTGAGGTTCGCATTATTTCCTATTCTAAACATGACATTCTGCTTTTTTGCCAAAGTCAAAGACTAGGGAAGTCCTGCATATTGCAGTTATTAAAACTGTACATTTCATCATAAATATACAATCATGGTATTTGATACCACCAGTCAGATTGGCGTGATTTAATTCATACCATTTCCGGCTGAATCAGGGTCGATATAAGACAGATTTGATCAAATGTACTAAAGTGATCATTTGAGGACTAATGCAGGAATTGGAACGAAATACTATACGTCTAAGAAACTTCTCCTGAGTGGTGAACTGTCTGTGATTTCATCTGTTATCTTAATTATCTTCATCCGCCAAACACAGCAATTCCAGCAATTACATTCTCGGTGGGTCAAATGTTAATAAAAATCCCCCTCTTCTCATCTTCCTCTGTCTCATATACCGACAAGTCAACTCACTGTCTAATCTCAATATTATTTCGAAACCATATTCAAACCTCATCCAATTACAAGCTGTAATAATTCTGTACTTACGTTAGCAATGGAGTCTAATGCAGACACTGGAGCTACTCATCATCGACTACAACTCATACCGGCCCGAAAATTCGTATTTAATGTTTAAATTGAGAAGCCGATTAAGAGATTGATGTCTCTGAGACATAAAATGGTTTAGTCGGGGTTGTGCATTTATTTAGTGTGGTGAGTACTCCATGCATGCTACAGCTCCAAATTGAAAACAAGCTCTGGAACACTCAAAGAGCCTCGTTCGGAAATGTCAGTTAAAGCTGCAATTAATTTTTCGTAGTGTCAGCAAAGTGTGTTATGTGGAAAACTGCACATGCTTGAAGATCCCGGCGTACTTGTGCATGTAAGAGATGCAGCTAACCAACTGCTCTGCAATGTCTGATTTGTGTCAGAGGACTCTAGTGGGCTACGGAAGATGTTGACTAATTAATTGGGGAAAGGGGCACCAGAGACACCAGAGGTGTGTGTGTGTGTGTGTGTGTGTGTGGCTGAATGCCTACATGTTTACACACCGAGTGGGGTCATGTGCTAGGCTTGCTCACTGGGAGTGTGCTGGGAGATTGTACTCAGTGGGTGCTCTAGCCGCTTCTGCCTGCTGAGGACACAACAGATGTAGATTTACATACATTTCCAGCATCCTGCACTCTGATGAGATTAGCTGGGAGTGCTGGGAGAGATGCATACTTAATGCAGGCCTCGAGCAGGGCCAGGGGAGCTGGGCCCTGAGAGAGCGCAGGGGACAAAAGCAGAAGGGGGAAATGTCAAAGCTCGCCAGACGGGAACAGGACAACAAACAGATTGCACTGCTCCTTTAGCTCCCTCCATGACAAGAGGGTGGCAGGATTTACATCTCATAACGGATGCGGCTATGCTGCTGGCAATTATGAGGCGATGAAAGATTTCAGAGCTTGTTCAGTATAATCGAGGATTCGGTTTTGGTTTGTTCCTGGTGTGACAATCAGTCACGTGGGTCCTTTTTTTTTTTCCACTGGATATTTTGTGTTTGCCATATGTTCAAACCAAAGCTCGAGTTGATTATATACGTGTTTTATTTATGCATGCAAAAGATTTCAATGGAGCGCCAACTCAGCTCCTGTTTCACTAGTGTCAGTCTATATCAGTGAGTTCCAACTTAGTGGGCTGCAAAGCTGTTGGGTGGGCCATTACTCAAATTCAATTTATATTATCATGTACAATTAGCTCTTTCTTCCTTGCCCCGGGAGGAGCTAGTGATCATCTTTATCTTGGTTGCGTTTTGAGGCAATAAACGAACCACAATAAACTGCCATTGTGGGCAGAAGGTTTTTATAAATTTATATTGATTAATGAGATTGCTGCCATTATCATTGCATTACCAGACCATCACGACCCACCACTGCCCAAGCTATAACGCTATTCACATGATCGTTTCAAAATAATTTCCTTTTAATGTTCATATTTAAAGGTACACTGGTATTCCTATTTTTGGTGAAGATAAAGGTACAAATGACAAAGACTATTTTCTAAAGAATGATTAAAACTAGTTTGGTGGGGGTCCATTGAATGTCATGCTCTATATATTATGTTAAGCTTTTTTTTTTTTTATAAGTCTTAGATTGATCATTTTGTTTTAAACCATTTTAAACATTTTTTTAACGGATAATAACTATATCTATTTTAAATGCTGAAATGTGAACCTAAATAATGGTTTTGTTTAAGCAAGGTCTCCATTTGTCATCTCTTACTTTTTTTGTGAGGCAGCTATTGTTCGTTGAACACTTTTCCTTTATGGTAGAAATAAAGGTCAAATAAATAAATCAACACAAGCACATATATTATATATTGGACAATTGAGTTTCAAACTACTAGAATTATCTTAATAGCACATTGTTATGAGTCGTTGCTCAAACTGTGTGTGTGTGTGTGTGTGTGTGTGTGTGTCCACTTAAAAGGTCCTCTTTTGTAACTGTTTGGCTACACCTGTTGTACATGTTAGATATCATTATCCCATTGAGCAATACAAAAGAAATATAATAATGTCACACCGCCTCTAGAACAATGTAGTAATTCTATAACCCTTCTGATGCTACGCACTTTAGTTCAGCATAGTCACTGGCAAAGCATTCTTTAAGTGCTAAATTATGCAGGAGCTACTCAGTCTGCTGAGCTGCTGTCAAGCTCCTGTACAGCCCAAGCTTGTGATTCATAATTAAAATGCTTGTGAAGCCTCTACTCAAATATGAAAGCTGTGACAGTGTGCCCTTGTCCAAAACCCAAACACATCGCATTGTTTTCCCTCCCATTGAGTGCGTTTTTTGGCCTTGACGTCCTCCAGCTGTTGCCTGCACCACTATAGTCTTGCGCCATAGTCCGCTTCCTGTTCAGGTAATCCTTTTCCGCACAAGCGAGCGTCTTCATAATTTTACACGGAATCTCCTTTAGGCGCGCTCTACAGTGGGGTGTCGGAGCTGACATTTTTCCGAGAGTCTAGACTGATCTGGATGGAGAGATTGAACATCTCCAATAATTATGGCCTTTGTTCATTTACATGTATTAATCACACAGGTGATGGCCCAGTCATCCCGAAAACCATGGGTCAGGCCCCCATAGACACAAGAGTCTAAACTCAATTATATGCATGATTAGCTTTATCCTAAGCTTTTCCCTGCAGCAGAGACTCATGCTGGATAAGTCACAGGGACCGGGTGTGTGATTGTGTGTATATGTATGTGCTCTTGCGAGCGACATCCAAGTAGTTACTTTAGGACACATTTCTTATATGCATAAAGTCAAATGTGTCTCTTATTATCATTCTCTTTATACAATTGACAGTTTTTGTCCCGGCTGTTAATTGTACTTGATCGTATCTAAAGCCTGCTTGATTGTCATGACAGATTCTTCGTTTGATAAGAATTTTTGATCGAACAGGAAAGTGGCATTTTTAACCAACACTCAGTGATCCTCCTGGTCCTGTCTCTTATTCTACAGATCTTGGCTTCTGGAAAAGTCAAAGAACAAAAGAAAAGCCTTTGTAGTTGATTCAGGTAGAAAATGTTTTATTAATTGCCATATGCTTATTGATTTTCTCTTTCAAGCCAATTCTTTTGTTCTCGCGTTCTGGTGGCAGCATAAGGATCTGTAAGTTATGTGGAGTGTCGGGGTGTCCTTTTGATGTGCATGACAGACCCCATGCTAAGTAACACCTGTGCCCAGTCTGGGCATGCCTGCTCTGGTCTATTTGCCTCTGAACCTTTGGACCGGCAACACTAATTGAGGGACGATGTTGGTTGTCATCTCTTCGGAGATGACCTATTTGGTTGCTTTTCATTGCGGTTCCTATTTTTATTCGACCCAGCAGATTGTAATATCGGTTCCCTTTTACATTTACTGTGCAGATGGGCTGGAGTAACAGGTGGAGATGATCCTCAAACTAATAAGAGAGAACAGCATGAGTCTTCATAATGATCAACACTGTAACATGAAAAGATGGTTTCCTCTTTCTGAATTCATTCCCTGCTTATTGGGTTATGTACTATTTGAGTGGCCTCTTTGCATTGTTGTCTGAATTCTCAGCGGACAGATTGTATTCCCCCCGAATAGTTCGTTATATAATTATCAATAATTATCCATAATTTCATTGGTGTAGAGATGATATGCACAAAAAGTACAATGCATAATAATGACTTATTTCTCAACGTTTTTGTCAAGATTGATGCCCAACTTATGGGTGTGACTCTATTTGGGACACATTTGTGTTATTTATTCATATGTAATTTAACAGTAATATAAATATCATCCACATTTCACCTTATGCAACAACAGCAGATTTGTGGTTAAATACATGTAGCTATGTTACAATAAACTGCAGTTAAATGCATCTTAAATCAAATTGAAATCTACATGGCTACCATTCCATGCCATGCAACACAACCTGGACTCGAGCTCACAGGAACATCACCATACACCCTGAAGCATATGCACAAGCTCTATAAGCATTATATAGAGAGCAAGTAGTCAGCTGGAGTCTTATCTTCAGTGGAATGACCTGCCCCATCAGCACACCTAAATCCTATTGAACTGCTCCAGGATAATTTAAATTGCGAAGGTCGGAAAGAAGTTTTACAAGAGGCATTTCAAAGTATTTTAGCTAAAATACTGGGCGTCTTATTGGATGAACTATCCTATAGTTGAAATAATTGTAAATCGCTCTGGCTAAGGATGTCTTCAAAGTATATTTTGCAAAAGCAGGAAAAAATGACAGACTATTTATGATCAGTCTAATGTCTCACTTAATGCTTCCCTAGCAGAATAGTGCGATATTAAAGAGTGAAATGAAGAGTTTTTATCTACCACTTTCTTAGCTTAATGTTTTTCTTCAGTGTTTCAGAGAAGGACAGTATATTTCCTTCATATGCCGTGAATTAAACCCATGGCTCCGAACCCCACTGTGCCATCTGTAGGAAAAATGGATGGCGCAATTTAAAGAGAGACCAGGTATTAGGTGCAGCTCGCTGTTTAGTATGGAGATATCGCTGTAATGCTCAATAGAATGCCTGGATCTAAAAAGACTTGTTGAATTGTAAAAAAAAATGCAATCTGTGACCTCTCTAAAATTCTCAAAAGTTCTTCAAAAACACCACAGATAGGTGTCACTGACTGTATTACTACACCTAAAAAAGCTTGATTTCTTAAAGTACTTTCTGCTTTTATCAAAGGAAATCAGGAGTTTTACACTGTTGCGGTGAATATGTGCTGATAGATGTCTGCCCCTCTTCATTTGGAATTCATGAGCTCAATGACATGAGGACTTCTATCCCAGCACAGATAGTACATTATTAAAATCTTTTTGATCCACACTTCTTTGATATTCCTCATTAAGGATTCACTTTTTAGATGTAAATATGAGGAGCCAGGGGAGCTGTTACAGGGTAACACCCACACACTCTGCCTGTCTATTTGAATGTTTGAAACTTGACAGCTGGGAGGAATGAAAGAGTGGGTGTTAAAGGCTGTGGGCCGTCCAGCTACAAAAGCTGCAGCCAAAAATCTGTCCTAATACTTGTCTTATGAAGACATATCAACAATTACACAGAATCAATATTTATCATTTATTATTAGCCACCTCACAGCTCCCGGGTCTCAATTTTATCCCTCTCCACGTTACTGCCTGTGTACTTGTGTTTTTTGTTCGCCACTTTCCTCCCAAAAGCATTCTGAACCTGTGAAAAGACCAGATACTGGCTGCATTTCAACCGGATTGCCAGTGTTCCCAGGATAGGTTCTTGCTGGACTGGGATAAAGCACTAAAATCAGGGAGACTGAATGAGTTGTTTAATTTAATGTTTGAAAACATAGTAGCTCCTTTGTTCAAATATGTCTACTATCCTGATATATATATATATATATATATATATATATATATATATATATATATACATGCCAAATGATTTATGTAATTTACTTAGTTACATGGAAAAGAACAGCAGTGATGTGATGATTTGGTATTAACAAGATGATAGACATAATACCCAGGACATAATTTATTACCTAAGTACCCTGTGGGCTACTCTATGTGTGTATGTGTGTGTGTTTGTGTGTGTGTGTGTGTGTGTGTGTGTGTGTGCAAGCATGCATATGCATATGTTGGATTGGCACTGTTGGAGAAATGGCGGAAGGAACACATATGCCACAAGGAAATACTGGATAGAGACATGGGGTGGAAGAGCAGGGGGCCTGGGGTGGTGTCTCTATATAGTTGTGTATTTGTTTGTGCGATTATGTTTAACAACCTAAATGACAGCAGATTTCAGAGGTTTATGGTAGAGTGTTGGTGTGATTGTGTGTGTGTGTGTGTGTGTGTGTGTCTGCGTGCACAAGTGTGTTACCGGAGGAGGAGCAACAGGCCGCAGGGGTGTAGGTAGTGCAATTTAGGCGGATTAAAGGGCTGATAAGGAGCCAGAGAGGGAGTGAGGTGAGAGGCTTGGGTGCCTGAGCACTGATCCCGACAGCTGTTGGAGCTCAGGCTTTCCTCAGCAGGAGCTACACACACAGACATGAGTTTGGTACCACAAACTGACTCATAATAGCAGGAGGAACATTTTCATGTGGGGTTATTTTATATCTGCTGTGATGGTGTAAAAAAAATACAAATATTGATTAATTTTTAAACCTGTAAGTCATGCTGACAAAGTAACATGACAGGCTGGTTAGCGTTTGTGTTTCTAAAACTCCCTCGGTGGGCTACTTTCAACAAGATCTCATACCGTATTGGATTTTCCGAATCTGTTAAAGTCTTCACTGAGTACTGAATGAAGTGTGCACTCTTTTTTTGTGATTTAACCTTCACTCTCTGGATTGTTCAGTTTAAGGTGTTTTTTTTTTTTTTAAGAAGTAAGTCCCAGTTGAGCTTTTCAGGTAAATCTGGCTTTTGTTGATGCCACATACCTCCTTTCCAACCAAGTTCACTGGAATAGGTGTGACATGCCTTCTTTCAGTACTACTTCTTCTATTATGTAGGCAGCATATTCAAAGCAAGTGGCAAAGCTGTCACTGGTGTGGCGACGTCAGCCTGACTGCTTACAATAGCTTTTGATTATTAACTCAGTGTGGTTTCTTGTCTGGTTTGTTTGCTGAGCAGACTCTCCTTGTCACCTCTGCACAGTACACACAAACACTCGAGGTATTGAGGGATTTGCGGGGAAAGGAACGAACAGCATATGATTTATGTATTAACCGTATCAGTTGCAAAAAAAAAAAAACGGTGGGACAGTAATTTATTCTTCAAATTCAGTTCAATAATTACCGTAATGTCTGTGTGGTCTTCTTATTATAAATAATCCAAACACCATATACAGGATGCCTATGCGCAGAAATAAATTGGACCTTACCATATGAGATCTGAAATAAATCACAAAAAAAACACTCAAAGTAGAAAAATGCAATTATCTATATTTGTGCCTTTCTATTTGAAATGAAGGAGCTCATTCACAAAAGCGATATTTGCCAGTCTTGGTATCCTACGCATTATTCAAGTACAAAACAAAACATATTTATCATTGTCTTTTAATCACATCAAAAAGAAATATAGTGCCACCCCCGGGTGTTGGCAGGAATATGCATTGCTCTGTGATGTTATTGTTTCCAGTGCTGCTAAACAATCTTGGAAATTGACTTAGAATAAATGTATTTTAAATATGATAACTCAAGGCTGCCCTAGTGAATACAGCGGCACTCTTTGTCAATTGTTTTCAGAGGGCACAGTACAATAAAGATTAGGCACGCCGTGTTATACAGAGCTATTAAGCCTTCCAGCACTGCTATTCAAACTGGTCCAATTTCCCAAATATATTCCCTTCTCTTGACCTTAACCAAGTGCCTCAGGAAGGAGATGACATGAGTGCACAAAAGCTGACGCCTTATTATTACCAGAAATATACAATGTCTGAAAGAATTTCTCATATATTCTTACAAGCAGATTTGGAGCAATATAATAACTTTGAAATTACAGTTAATGTCTATAAAGTGGACACTTTAGCTTTCAAAGAAAGCAAAACGACGACCAGCCGAGATTTAGCACCGTGATGAAGCTTCAGTTATTTCTGGGAAATATTTGATAAGGTAATTATTATGGTGCCCTGATACTTATTCACTGTATGTGACAGTTTATCATGAGAAAACACTTCCTTGTGTACGAGTGAGCCTTGTTTACTTGGGCTACCTGTTCATTCAGTCAAAACAAGACCTTGAGCAAACAGGCAATCCAAGATGGTAGCTTTTAATTAGCCAATCATCCTTTGCACTACCATCATCCCTTCGCCGGATATTCTTATCGCACGGAGCATGTGACAACAGCAGTCCTGTGTTTAGCTGCAGTGGCTTTGCGGTGCGTGGCATATTTGTGTGCTTGAAGAGGAGCTGCTGAGGGACACCGAGGCAACTCCTGCTTCTAATGATCCTTTCAATTAGAGAGAAGCCCTGAGGCGCTCGCACAGCTGCCTGCTTAAAACACCTCCATCTCGTAACGCCTGTCTGCGCTGCTGTGCTGTGCTGCGGCATTTAAGTCAATATTATTTTAAAGACCGCCTCCCATCTATTATTGAGTAAATTGAGCCATCAGTGTCTCTGGACATTTTCGGCCTTAAATGAAATCTATTTGCTAATGCCTGGAGGACTTGCGCATTTGAAGCAGCAAGGCTGATTAGACAGAATACACAGGAGGGCTTAATGTAAGTGCAGCTGAAATATCTGTTCTCGAATAAATCAGCTTCTGTTTAGTGTCAGGGAAACTGAACATAAAATAATACAGAGCTAGAGATCCAATTTCGCCCCTATAACTTCCGCCGCAAACGGGGACAAGGTGCGAGTTTTAAGTAATCACACCGATAATCTTCCCTTCAGTTTGACCTCGAACCGATAAATCCACAAGTTAATATAAACAACACCTTTGCAATTCAGTCATCCTGCCCATCAGCTGGCCGTTAGTGCCTCCTCACTATGCAGGAAAAGTCTCCTTAGTCGCTATTGATCGGTCAAGAATCGATGCTTTTAAAAGCCTTACACACTCTTTAGTTACGAGCCAAAGCGCGCATGTTGTGCTCTGACCCGGCTGTATTGATTAGAAGGAGGAGGCGGTGAGAGGAAAGAGGGATGGACAGTGTTCTTTTTCTCACGCCGACTCTTCCTTTCTGCTCGTCTTACTTTTCAAGGTATGGAATAACCGTTTCCATTTTTCCTCTGTTGTAAAATGTTGTTTTAATGCCTCATAATTGGTGTCACTTTCCTGTGCTAGAGGGAAGACCATGGAGGAGAGCGATAAATTATATCCGTACCGACTGTAGTTCACTCATAGCCATAATGAAGACTTTGTCCTCTATCTGTTCTTACAGTGCTGCCATCAATGACTTCATCGTTATGTCAAATAAATAAATGAACAAATAAATCAAAAATAAGAACAGGCAATAATACTAGCGCATTTTACGATCTTTATGCTGACCTTGTAATGTGGGTTTGACCATCATTGAACATTTGGAGGATTTAAATATCAATCAATGATTAATATAATATGAGATAAATTATGTTCCCTTCTACCATGTTAATTTGGTATGTTTGTCCAAGAAATTCTAAATAATTGGACATATATTTTTCAGATGGCTCATCACTGGGGTATGTTTTAGTCAGTGCTTACCAGTGCTGCTTGCATTCCTGACATCCGCAGTAAGGTTTCTAAAAATGCACTGAATGCCTCTTCTTGAGTGAAAATATAAATCCTTGTAAGAAAAACCCTTTAGTGTATCACTGTAAACATAGAAGAGTAATAGAAGTGGGTAGATATAATATAGCATGTAATATTAGAAGGACCGTATATGGCAGGATTTTCTCCATTACACTTTTTTTTCCCTTTTTTGTACCTGTACAACAGAAAAATATCTCTTCACCATGATTATATACCAGACTCCAACTTTGATTTTACCCAAAGGATTATGTCTTTTTCTATGATGCTCCTGCTGCTTTTTAGGGCTTTGTGAGCAGAAAAGTGGCATTACCTCTGTAAGCCAAGAGGCCTGAGACGATTCTCTGATGTTTGTTGCTGTTGGACACCGCAATGCCAGTGGTAATGGGGAATCTGAGGTAATCCCATCTTTCTTCTGTAGAGTTTACTACATTTTCAACTTACACATTTAATCCCTTTTAAAACTGCCTTTGGGCATTTTTAGCCCCTTACTGTTGCTACACTGATGGAACATAGCAAAACACATTTTTGTAAGAAGATGGTTTGTGGAGCATGAATTTAATATCTCTCCCACTAAACCATGTGCCATAAGCTCTCGATTATAAATTGCCACTTTTTATGTATTAAAACTCTAGTTTTCACCCATTCAATTATAAACAGTTTTTTTTAAGTTATTTGTATGTTGTTTTTTTTTAACAGTGCGGAAATATCTAGATTTCATGACAATCTTCCACTATAGAAATATTATTGGCTTTAATATTGGGTGACAAATATTGTTCATTATTTCATCTAGTATTAGTTTCATTAACCACCACCCAAAAAGCTACCAGTGCTCATGTTTCTCAACTGTATCTTAGTCTAGGATGTTAATCACATCTTGTTGAATGCGAAAGGAAATAGAAATCCTCAGTGAAGGTATCTTGGATCCGTGGTAAATCAACAAAATTACTGTGATTTCTTGACGCTGTGAGGGAAAGTAAAATCAAACCATATATAATTTATTGGCCACACAAAATCTCTGTAATATAATCAAATATTAAAATCGTGACTTAAAACAGAAATGAAACTCATTTCACTCGATTGCCAGTATTAATGATGAGAAATAGACTACCTTAAACGACACCATAATATCTGTCAGTACGTAAACGTGTACGTTTGTTTAAAATCGAATTCGATGGGAAATTCGTGAAATTCTAAAAATAATAATAATAATAATAATAATAATAAATCCACGAATGGTATGCGTTCAACAGCTTGAATGTACAATACTCGGTAAAAACAAACGCTGGGTGAATTCTAGAAATGTAAAGGTGTGAATTAACTTTGGCCTTTTCCGCCGCTCTGCTTTCCCGTGGATAGATTAGCAAAGAAGCAATATTTTGACTTTATATGACTTCAAACATAAAATGTCATAAAATTCCCTTTCCGAATACAAAAAAAAGCTTCTTTTATACAAGATTCTAAGTCACTTGTGGGTTTTCTCACACCCGGTTTTCTCATTATTACTCTTATCTAATGAAAATCCAGATTTTCATCCCAGAGAGGATAAATAAAACGGAGGAAAACAGATGAAGGGGTCTTTTTTGTGTTTTAGCGCTTGCAGTGCGCTTCCCCATGTGGCAGCTCTTTGCACAAGTCAGCAGTTGTGTTACCTCTGGCTGCTCTATGCAGCGCCACTTCGCTTAATCCGGAGCTGGAGGCGCGAGCTGCCGGTCCGAACGCGCTGTAGTTCGTGAAAGCGGGATAAAACGCGGAAGCGTAGTAGAAGTGCCTGGGGAGGAGAGGAGCCCGTGTGGGCGACCTGGAGGGCGAGAACGTGCCCGTGCTGATGATGACCGGACTTTGAGCAGCTCCGCATGTTTGGAGCCGCTCAACTCCCGGTTTATCCGACGTGGCGATTTCGGCTAGAGACCACAGTTTGGGTTTGGGAGCTGGGTTCGTAGAGTGAATGACAGACGTGCCAAGGCCGCTCTCTACAGAGGACTTTACCGCTCTCAGCGAGTCTCCCTGATCTACAGGCGTTTCTGGTCCGCTTCTCTCCGGACCACTTTGGAGAGCGGAGGTCGTGGGTGATAGAGACTCGCAGAGACCCGCCGTGGGTGACAGAGACCCAGCACGCAGCTCCGCGTCTCTGCGAGCGGAAGTGTCAGTAACACGCTCCACTTCATCATCAGTGTGTTCTGTGTGCTTCTCACTCGTAATTAGTCCTGGGCTAACTGGAAGGCCTAAAAGAAAATCAAACAGTCAAATAATAATAATAATAATAATAATAATAATAATAATAATAATAATAATAATAATAATAATAATAACATAGTGAAAATTTAATCATTCTGGCACATCACGCTTTACCTAATTCTTTGGTCGACTCCGCCATTTCAGCTGTCTTAACCGGCTCCTCGTCTTCGTCGTTTTTTTCCAAATCGATATTATCTTCTTCATCTTCGTCCTCGCTTCTGTTTCGTGGGGTCCAAGTCATCTTGTTCTCCTTCTTAAGTCTCCTTCGCGCGTTGGCAAACCAGGTGGACACTTGGGTTAGGGTCATTTTGGTAATGATGGCCAGCATGATCTTTTCCCCCTTGGTTGGGTACGGGTTCTTCCTGTGCTCGCTCAGCCAGGCCTTCAACGTTGCGGTGGCGTCCCGCGTGGCGTTTTTCCGGTACGCGGGGTCCCCAAGCGGGAACGCGCCCAGCGGCGCCCCGTACGGATGAGCGTAACCTAGAGAGGCCGCCAGACCTGGGGACGGTTCATACGGGGAACCCTGGAACAGTGACATTATAGATATTATTTTAATAATATACAGACACACGCGCTCGCACACACACACACACACACACACACACACACACACACACACACACACACACACACACACACACACACGCACGAGAAAGCCCACAAATACCTAAAGAGCTCATCAACCACCAGGCAGGACTTTTTCAAATCCTTTTTCTTTTTAAAATGTTTAGTTTATTCATTATTTTATTTATAATTATTATTGTATTATTATTGTTTTTTGTATTTGTTCGAAATAAAGTCACAATAATTGCGATATCAAAAATACACGAATGTAGAAATTTAACATTGACCTTTGAACAAGTCTATATCATTAAAACAATTATCCTAAATATTGGATGGTCTTTAATAATATAATTTAGGGACATTTTGCTTGTACTGACATTTTATTTAATAATAGGCTTTGATTATGAAAACGAAAACGCTCTTTGTATTTAAAATCCAGTGTGCTAAACCATTTTTGTGCATACAAAAAAAATTATGCTTATGTTTTCCGAATACGTTTCATTATTACTGTTAAAGGATACACGAGTTTGAGCTCAAGCCGCAGTAGATAGTTTTCTACAAATATTTTCGTTTGCGTGCACAAATAAAACCGTTAGTTTCCACGAGTGTCTTAAGAGTTTCCATGATTTCTCACAGTCATATGAGGAGATATCGCAGTCTGTTGCAGGACTCACCACGAATGAGGAGAACTGTGGCGCCGATGCGGGCTCTGAGCCGTACTGGAGCGAGTTGAAGGCTGGAGTTTGGCTGGTGAAAGCTGTAGATCCAGCGTACGGCGCAAACGCTGAGCCAGAGCTGGAGTTCCCTCTGCTCAGCTCATCCGCGCGCGGAGCCGCCAGCGCACTCGAGCCGTACGAAGGACACGAGTAGAGAGCCAGTGGAGTGGACGCTTGGTACAAGTAGCCTTGAGGGTATGCCATGCTGAAAATCCCAGCCAAACGATCCAGTGGAATATCTGCGCTGCTTCCCACGAGTTCAAACGGACGCGGTCACATTGGCACGGAGTCGCGCGCTGTGCAGACTGTTAACGCGCACGTGGAACATTCACAAGTGCGTACAGTGCATTAAAAATGGAAGTAATGGGGAAGACGTTTGGTCATTGCCCATCAGTTTTCCTTCAGATCATCTCCATTAGCTTTGGTCTCCGTTTATCCGACCGTAAAAATAAAATTACCTTCTTTTTGTGGAATAACTTGTCGGATGAAATTTTGGAAAAGGGGGTTGGAAAACGCTAGGGCGAAGAGTGAAAAGACTTATTCCGCTGTTCCCCGTGGCGGAGGCTACAGGCTCTTCAGCGACAGGAATTGGAAGGGAAGAAGGAAAAGCTCATGCTGAGCTTCCTGCGTCCATCGCGATAATTGGCGGACTGCCTCTCTCTGTCTCTCTCTCTCTCTCTCTCTCTCTCTCTCTGTCTCTCTCTCTTACTTACACAAACACACACACACAAACACACACACACACACACACACACACACACACACACACACACACACACACATGAACACACACGAACTGCCTATACGGGTGTTATCACAGAACAATTATATATATATATATATATATATATATATATATATATATATATATATATATATATACATACATACACACACACACACACACACACACACACACACACACACACACACACACACACACGTTACAATTAAATAAATAATTTCCTTCTGATTTAAAGCGTTACTTCCTTCCAGGCGTGTATATGTATATGTGTGTGTATGGGGGGGGGGGGGGGTCGGCGCGGTAATAGAGCGGCAGAGGACGCAAGAGAGTTGGGCAGTGTTCAAGATCTTTTCTGATATAAACAAGGACATTATGGCCAAAATGAAATCAACACGAGCTCCTCTAAGCCGACAGCAATTGAACAAGAGTTTCACAAAGATTCAGCACTAGAAGAGTTAAAAAGCCAGCGACCAAACCTGTGCGTGAAACGGAGTGTGTGAAGAGAAGGCAGCGTAGATGAGACAGCATTTAACCTGCAAGCACACAGGTAGGCCTGCATCATTTCCCACCGCATTTACCTGAAAAAAGTTTTTTTTGCTAATGGGATTAATACAGCCAGCTAGAAGTCTGTTTTTTTTTTCTTTTCACTGCTGGAAAGTTCAGATTTTGTCAGAGCTTTCCTGAACAAAAAGTTTTCAGTTTATTTTTTTTTCAGCACAAATAGCCATCTGTTCAAGACAAGTTTTTGGTTCCTTCTCCAGCTATGCAAATACACATTGCAGTCACTAATCTCATTGGTGGTTGCTATTAATAGGAGCCAGGTCTTAACAGACCCACACTGAGTGCAGCTTGAGGTCAACCGAGAGAAAGTGATTGGCAAAATTGAAGAAATGATTTCATGCAGTTTATGTAAGATCTTTGAGCAAGCTCGAGAAAAGGGATTCTTATCTGCTTTTCGCACTCATTTGTCTGCCATTAATATACGTTAAGATATCCGATGAAATGCCATTTCACATCCAATCATCTGTTTGCTATTTTTCTGCAGCAGTCAGTTCGTCGGAGCAGTAGGAGTCTGCAGTGTTATGAGGAAGGTAACTGTACTGTGTGAAATGGAACAGAGAGAGAGCTGATGATACAGCATTTGCACTCATGTTTACATTACACAGCTATTTGGATTATTTCCTTTCCCGTACACTGTTTCTGCTTCATCAGAGTGATTGTGCTACTTCCGTACCCAAGACAGTCAAGACTGTCAAACAAACAAATAAAAGACAGCTTATTTCCTAACACATTAGCTGTGATTGATTTATCAGTGACATACGGTAGGTAGCATTGATTTTTCTGAAGACTCATAAAACACATAATTTACAGTCATAACCGCAGGGTGGCATCAAATAGTTAGAGCTCTGGTATGATGTGGAAAGCTAGTCTCATGCCTGTGACAAGACAAATGATTCATAATGTGCTTAGCTTCTGTAGAGTGTACTTTTATTTGAGAATGAGTCAGTAACCCCAGTGGCTAAATGAATATTGATTGAATATAATGAAGCTTGAATAATGGGTGAACACATAGTGCTCATGAACAGCCTTCCTTTTTCTTTCGGTGCATTCCTATGCAATGCTGCTAGATGGCCTCTGGTACTGAGATGAAATGTTGCAGTCTGTAATAACAACCTCAGAAACGCCACTGAAGATTGTGATTCGATACGTTAACATGTCTTCTGCAGCTTCTGCTTAACTTTTTTTTTAACTAATCAGAGTTGGATAAGATTTATTATATATTATATATATATATATATATATATATATATATATATATATATATATATATATATATATATATATATATATATATATATATGGTGATCTCTTGCTTTCTGAATTGCTGAGAATCGCAGATGAAATGATCCACCAATTATAACGTCAGTAAACATCTAAATACCTTTAGGAAATTTGTTGCTCTAGGACTTGAATGTAAAATCAGATTAATGAATATCCGTGAGTGGTGTTGAATTCTGCAGTTAAATACATAAGATTTTTTATTTTAACTAAGACTTAACTGCAGGGCACAGAGTGGAGATTAGCAAAGATTTGCACTAACCAGTTTAATTCCTGTATGTTTATATTTACTCAACACCCCTAAATCCTGTTTGGTATTTCCTGTCCAGAGACCCTCTCTGCTATGTCCTTTTTAAGTTAGTGCTAACAATAACCATGCTTAAAGTGTAGTTTTCCCGTGGTTTGTTTTGACCTCAGTCGGATCCTTTGGTTTTACACTCCTTAGTATAGTGACCGAGTGTTGTAGGTATCAAATGTCCTTAGAGCCAAAAACACAAAAAAAAAAAAAAAAAAAAGTGTCCTTACAATTCAGGATGGATTAACTAAAGTGTTTGAAACAGCTGTGGAGTGAAAATCTTAAGATTTGTAATCCTTCCTCTCCTCTGCCTTAATGCAATACATATGCACTTTTAAAGATGCTTTAGCAGATACAGATGTATGTATTATGGAAATTTCAATGCTGATTAAAGCAGCTGTTACGTGCCACAGTGAGATTTCTTTATACTTTCTGAACAAGATGTCTGTTTAAACTTTAATAACCCAAAAAATAATGATGTTTTATTAACGATGCAATAGACGTTTTTGTGCATAGTTCTTTAAACGGCCTTTGAAAATAATATTCAGAAAGATTAAAAGCTCTCATTTATTCACACACCAATTAGCCATAGCCTAAATAGGGATAAATGATCAGTGGCCACATGCGGACAGCATTCCTAATTAATTACAAGAGCTTGAATTACACTTACAGTCATTACAGCCAGGAAAACAATTCCTCCTGTTACAAGTCCTTGTGTAACCAATACCCCTTGGGTATGGATGTTTGGAGTGGGTTGAATGGACAAACGTTTTTCCAAGACATTCTTTTCTAATGAAAGAGATGACATATCAGTGGAAATGGAGGAGAGAACAGCTGTGACATGAACAAAGCACTGTGGGACATTTTGATGTGACGTTTCATTGGTGGGCGCTGTACGAAACGAAACCACAGAACTCGTGCGATTGCATTCCAGTTTCCAGTTTTCCCTGGCTCCCACGAGGAGTTGATTTGGTTTAGTCTTAGCTTTCTAATTTTGTGAAGTCCTCATTGGAGGAGCTCCGAAACGGATCTATTGATTGGTTGAGCGAGTAAATAAATGACTGATGGAATGATTAAATGTCTTGGTGATGATCTCATTCTTTTTGCTTCAGGTTGACAGTAGATAGATCACAGATCAGGTTTTTATTTATTTATTTATTTTTGGTGAGTATAGACATCAGTTTTAAAGTGCCTCATGATTACAGCAGGATCAGAAATATCCACTGTTGCTGCTGTGGCCCTAATGAACATGGCCAGCACTATAAATGGCATGAGCCCCTGTGGGATTCTGCTGCCCAAATGAAGTGCAGCGGAGGTTGAGCCGGGACTGAAGTGTGACAGATGAACTGTGGTTAATGGCCACTTACAGAGAGGTCTCATCTCCACTGGGCCATGCATGCACATCAGCAGGTGACTAAAGCAGCAGCTCTACTTGTCAAACTGTCCCATTACTGCCTAATGAAGAGTAATCATGCTGCTGTTGAGTGAAATGTTATTCTTGGCTAAAAGGTATTTGTGCTTGTCAGCCAGTTTTAGGTTTAGGGTGGAGTATAGGGCGGTTATGCATTTATGATTATATCAGGTGTAGGATGTAGCCAAACAAAGATCTCCAAACTTCAACTTGACACAACTTGTTACAATATGTACAATCGATCTGGACTTTATTTTGTGGAATAGAACAAGATCAATACATTCATGTCATTACTTATAACAATTTTGTCACAAAGTGTTTACCTTTATCAAAGTTAATAATACACAATCAAAGTTTTTGAGGTTAGTGAAAAAAAAACAACCCAACCCCCCCCACCCCCTCCCGAAAAGTCCACTGTCCTGAGGAAAACATACTGGTGAATTCTAAATAAGAGTTATGAAAATGTAACCATGTCAATGTTTTCTTTGTCAGACAAGTTTAAACTGTTCAAAATGTAAACAGTTGGGGAGGGGGGGTATATCAGTGTTTAAGGTGCTGGTTTACTGATCGGAAGGTCGGGGATTTGATCCGACCATTTCAAACAAGCAGGTGTATGCAAAGAAAGATTTTCACTGTGCTGTAATGAATATGTGACAAAATAAATGCAATTCTAATTTCATTCTAAAATGTTTATTTTTTCCTAATAGATTATGTGGAGATTTCACCAAACGTGCCTTTTTTAATCAGCTTCAATATAGGTATGATCAGAGATAGTCATAGAAATAGATCCTCTACATTTGAAAAGAACCAAAAAAATACGGTTAGATCCTCTAACACACTATAACCTACTTTGTTGTTTGTGAAAATGTCAATTATGCTCTTTGTTACATTATTCATTGGCAGGAGTCAAGGCGTCTAGTCCATCAATCCTTATCAGTCCCTTCTGAGACCTGTGATCAGCAGGAATGTTCAGGTGAATTAACCCCTTCAGCTCAAAGAAAGTCCTTAGAGACACGTGCACTAGTTAAACTCCCAACACAACACCAACACAACTCCTTGACTGTCCATACAAATCTGTCCACACATACCAGAGACAGATCAGCATGAAAGCAAACAAGTCCTGGGACATGGAGGCGATGATCAGGGATCAGGACACAAGACTGAGAGCAGTGGACAGAGACTAGAGGGACAAGATTAGGTTTTCCTGACAGATAAGGAAAACATCAGTGAGCATCAAACTCAAGGTGAGTTCCCGTGTCCGAACGGTATAAACGTCACATCATTAGTATAGCTGAACTATGACTATGCTATTTTATCTTCAAGGTCAGATTGTATTTTATTTATTTATTTATTTACTTACTTATTAATAACAGTAATGGCAAATGTGTGTTTGTTTTAATGTGATGTCATTTCTTTTGTAGCATTTCAACATAAGTCAACAAAATAAAGGCATTATCAAACAAAATGTATCATCATAATGGTTCTATAGAAAAATTTATTTAACATAATTATTAATATATAATAATTAATAATTTATTTGCTATTCAATTCAAAAGACCAAAGTGAAAACAGTAACAATTAGTTATTAAATAATGCATAAAAAGCATAAAATTTTTTTTTTAAACATTAGCATATTATTCTATTACACCATGCAATAACGAGTACTATTAAACCTTACTATTTCCTCAACATTTTGGATGAATCCCATCCATTGTTTTGTGCTGATAGAACATGATGCTAATCTGCCAAAAAAACAGTTAATGACCTTATATCTTAAAATATCACATGCTGTATGCAGTATGCCTTTTCTCACAATAGGTTGTATAACACCTGATTCAGCTGTGCATAGAAAATTCCTGGCAAATAAATAAATGTAAATTCCTGCAATTTGTATATGTCTTGTTTAAACACATCATGCCATCTAACACTTGCATGTGATTGATGTCTTTCTGCTTTTTTTCCCCTCGAATCAGGACTATTTGTCTCTGTAACTCTCCAGTCGACTTTCTCTCTTTTGCATATTTGCAGTCTTTGCGCTCAGTGTAAATGTTCTCTCTGATCATATTCAGTGTAAAGCTTGCCTGACAGTCATTTTCTATTCTGAATCTACTTCATCAAACATTTCTTCCCTCAGCAAATGAAACAGTTCATCCTCCGAACATGATATTGTTGGTATTTTACAGATGCGCAGAACCAATTTTGTATTCATTTCTTGGGGAAAAAACTTTTTTTTTCTTCATGTGTTGTATTGATGATTTGAGCAGAGAGCGGAGGGACCAGTAACGCAGATCAGGATGTTAGAGCTTGTTTCACACTCTCCACGAAATGGAACAGTTTTGGGACAGTGAAGAAATCGAAGTGATGTATAAAACCAAGTCCAAACAATTTGTATAATTTTGGTTCATATCCATATAATAAATACACCCTATTGAATCCGACATGTGTGTTTCCATGTGTCTATATATATTTTTTTCTGTTCTCTATAAGATCTCAAGCGCTAGCATAAGAAGTAATGATATCTATTGAGTAGGGGGAGATTGATGGGCAGCAGGCAGCACTGCACACTCTAAAGTGCCCCTGAAGGAGCCAATAGATAAATCAGTTTAAGCCCTGGACCCCATTTAAAGAGGCCTTGGCAGCTTAATGTGATAGTCGCTCCAATACATTACACTGCACCCTTATTCAGGTGAAGAGGCTTTCACTTCTCACTGACCCACACTCGCTGCAATCTCATTGTGTTTATTTCATTTGTGTGTTTGCACTAATCTATACAGTTTCCGGTATCAGGGAATTATCAGATGATGCAAGGCAACATTTGACGGATGCTATACAGTAGACCTTTTGTGGAAAATAAACGAAGCATGTAGTGTTGTGGAAAAACTCGCAAAGTGCTTTTTCTTTAATTATCTAAACAAATAAAATATAATAAACACACACACACACACACACACACACAAAAATACATTGAAATGTCCCCTAACTCTAGACAGTGACTCTTTAGGTCATGATTTTGGTGAGTGACGGGAGAGGATGCATGGATATCTCAGTGTTCCGGACTGAACACACTCACAACCCACTGTTTCTCCACATGCTCACTTTACTGCTCCACATTCATGCATATGTTTGTGTTTGTGCAATTCATGGCACCCTGCACTCATTTTTAATGACCATGCTCACTGATACTGCTCTCCGTGCTCGGGTCATCAACAGATGACAAACACTAACAAAGATGTGACAGATATATATTTTTTTGTATTATTTTTACAATTTATTACTTTTTCACATAAGCCGCTGGTAAACAAGATTTACTGTCCCTTAAAGCTGACACTATTGGAGCTCAGTTTATTATGACCGTGCAGAGACACATAGTATGGTAGCAGGCAGCTGTGGTTAATTTTTGGGGAAAAAAAAAAGAAAATGATTGGTTGAATATTATATGTATTACTGATGCTAATATTTTTCTGTTCAGACTTCATTTCACACCGCTTTAAAAAAAAGCTCTTGAAATTCTAGTGAAACTTCATCATATTTTTTTCGGCCGCTCCCGTGAGGGGTTCGCCACAGCGGATCATCTTTCTCCGCGCTATCCTGTCATCTACATCTGCCTCTTTCACCCCAAAAAAAGAGGTCTTCCCTCACCACAAACATAAACCTCCTCATTGGCCTTTTTCTTTTCCTCCTTCCTGGCACCTCCATCTTCAGCATTTTTCTCCCTGTGTACCTCATGTCCTTCCTCTGTACGTGTCCAAACAATCTCAATCTGAGAGAACCAGCTCACCGTTTCTAGTCCACTCCCAATGAAAAACATTTTTTCTGTATACAAAGAGCTTTGGGAGTATATATATATATATATATATTATATATATATATATATATAATATATATATATATATATATATATATATATATACAGAGAGAGAGAGTATATACATTTTAAATAGATAAACCTATATGAAAATAATTATTTGTTGTTTTTTTTAATACTGTTTTTTTTTTGCTTATTTAATGAATGCTTTAATGCAAGCACACAAGTAATTCAATACTTACCTACACCTACTTATACCTACACCTAAGCATAACACTAACCCCATTCCCAAACCGGAACCTTTCGGCCCTTTCAGTCTTTTTTAAAAATAAAACAAACCGAAAATGATTTATCCTGTAAGGACAAATGTCCCCACAAGGTCGAAACTAGCTGATAGTCCTTGTGCAGATGTTTGGTCCAGCAAGATCTAAACACACACATACACTCACTTACAAAAAGTCTATTCCTTTTTCTTTTGCATGCATATCTTGGTAGAGAATACTCTGAGTGGGTGGGGCTTGTGTTCAGCCAAGCCTTGAGCATATATATTGAATATTTGAATATCAGAGCCACTCGTTTGCATCCAAATGAGTTCTGGTTGTCTGGCTGATGGACAATTTTAGTTTGACCCCTGCCTCTTTGTATGCAACCTGCAGTTTACTGTCAAAAGAATCTCATTGTTTTCGCTCCATTGTTGTGAACACCCCTGGCAACCCTGCATTTCTCAGTGTCATAAAAGTATAGATTTGGTCTCTAAATATAGAGCTTGTACTCCAGTCACACTATTGTTTAGCTGTCCCTGTTCTGTTCAACGCAGCCGAAATAACTAAAAGCAGAGGCGAAATAAACTCACCTCTTTTAGAATGCACGTTGACATGAGCAATTAATCTATGTTTCTCATTAGCTGTGTTTGTTCATCTATCTCTTGTTATTGTTGTTTTTTGGAGAGTTTGCTAGAACACTTTTTTTTAGTGAGCATTTTCTCTCCCCACCTCCCCTTTCTGTATTTACCTTTTATGGCAAAGCACATGCATAATGAATGCAGAATATTAAAAGCAAACACTATCTTATTTTCTTTGTTTGGAAGAAAAAAAAGAAAACGCTTATTAATGTGCAAATGAGTGAAGACACCTCACCTATTCGGTGCACACGCAGGAGCAGAGGAGTTTAAACACAAACATCAGTTCAGCAAAAGAATTGGACTCAGTGGGAAGAGACGACTGATGCAGTGGCATTTAATTCAGTGGCTGCCAGCCTATGACAGACTCCATAACCCTCTGGTGTGTGCGTGTGTATGTGTGTGTGTGCATGCGTGTGTGTGCATGCTTACTCATCTGCAGCCTCTCCAAATGACTTACCCGATCACTTGTGAGAGAGGAGTGTATTTAAAAGCAATTGGCTCCTCAGATGAGAAATATGAAGATACCGATATCATGCATAAAGTTATTTTGGACTCTCCAAGGAGCACTAAAGAAGTAATTCCCCTCGGACGGAGATACCCAGAAACTAATATGAATGCAAATTGGATTAAACGGCTGCATTAGTGTCTGATAAACAATTTAGAGCTCCGAGGGCTCGGCAGGGATGGAGTGTGTAGAAACGCGTGCACTCTTGCAAGCAGGAGGATGCCAGTCAGTGTGCAGTATGGTGCCTGTCCTCACACAGCGTTAGCAATTAGAACCAGCTAGTCAAATGTACTTGATTGTTTTTGAAAGTGTAAACAAGACCATGGCTTTTTTAGTGTCAAGTTCTTGTTGGGGGTTGAAATCAGATCTCGGTTATCCAGGCTCGTGTACAAGACTTATTAAATACAACAGAGGGATCTGTAAAACAAACCTGGTAATCTGCAGGGTTCGAAAAGTGCCATATATTTAAATACGATGCATTTGTACAGATACATAAGGGTTAAGTAAATTCCAAACAAAGTTTTTTTTTTTTTTTATTTACTTTTGTTCGTACAGGGTTATATTACAGGACTGAAGAATGTGGGCTTGTGCCTGATCTAAAGTGTAAATAATAAGCTGGAAAGGAGAGCCCATCTCTGATCACTTTCACTGTCCCACTCACAGTAATGAGATGCTATTTAAAAGCAGACAACTGAGCCTAAACATTACACGACTGCCCACACACACACACAGCTACTGTTCACCTGCTGCTATAGGAATCATCAACTCCCTCAGAGTCGCAGCAGTCATCTCTGTGTACATCTCAAAGTTGCTGTATGATATTTTTGTCCCTGTGGTATTTTTGTAAGATATAAGATATATTATATATATATATATATATATATATATATATATATATATATATATATATATATATATATATATATATATTGCTGTTATACCTACCACATTCAAACCGCTGGTTTTCCCAGAGAAAATCGCCTAAAGTCACAGCATTTCAGAGGTTTGATTTATGTTTCATGTGTCCTGAGGTGTGTGTGTCTGATATGATGCGGCTCGTAGCTGAAGACGGTTACATAAGGAATAGAAAATGAGCTGGGACAAGCTTCTAAGACTCGCAAAATAGGCGTTTTGCTTTCTTAGATGTGCTGCTGAGTGATTTTAACAGCCAGATCAATTTGATTAACCCAGGTTACAGTGCTATGAAACACTGACTATGCACTTAAACTGTAATAGCTTTGGTAGCTTTTATGTAATAAGTCATTTGTAGGGTAATTGCAGGGTTTCAAATGGGAGGAAGTGAAGCTGCAGAACCTTTGTTCAACTGTGATTGATTGAACTTTTGGGATAGTATGGCATAATGGTTAAATAATAATGACAATGTAATATAGTTTCCAAATGCTTTAATTTATAACGTTTTTTTGTGTTTCTTCAATCAATGGTTACTACTGTTTATTATTGGCGGGGGAATGGTGTCCATTTTTTGCTTTGTTTAATGCATCTTTACCAAATGTAAACTAACACCAATGGCCCAATTCTAATACATTAGATGATCAGTACAGAAACAGCCATATACTGAACTGAATCATGTTTTCTTGTTATGACTCTATATATAATTACATATAGATTTTCACCAAGAAAAAAGAAGTAGGACACTCTCCCTTCCTACATTTCATTTTTGTGGGAATTGTGTAGTCACTGTCATAATGAGGATGATCAAACGAAAGACTAATTTTCCACAAATATTCAGTAGGATCAGTATTAGTGTACTAAAATTGGTTTATAATTCTCTCATGATAAAGAGTGGGCCAAAAATGTGGGCCTTTTCTAAGAGCAATACGATTCCTTTTGTATGCAGGTTTCGCACAGTTTAGGAGCGAGAGCATGTACAACACACACAAGTTGTAGCTATGACAGCCTTACAGAGGTCATTTAAAAGTGGGTGGCACCATTTCTAACAGATGTTTCACTACTACCGAGCTTTACTGAACACAAACGGAGCACTAGCTCAGCTTCTGAGGAGCTCTCAAGCACCTCGCTCTGGCATGCCAGGCTCGTGCTGCGTTGTCGCCTCGAATTTAGTGCAGCGCTTTTTAAAAAGTGGAGCTCAGCAGCTCAGAGTCTCACCTGGAAGCTTCGCCTGTCGTTCTCATTCTCCTTCCTGCCTGTCAAGTTACTCGGTAATCACAGCACTGTTGTTTATTCTCTTTGATATGTCACAGACATATGCGACGCTGTTGACACAAGATTCTCGTGTGATTTTACACGGAACGTCCCCTCTTTTCCCGTCTTCATTGCTCTCTACAGTTCACCCTTTGGATCTTAAAAAGTAGGAGAGTCGCTTTGATCAGTAAAAGATGTGCGCAAAAGTGCTGGCCCTTACAGCGAGGTTATTTATGGCGCACGTTCACCTGAACCTTCGTCTCGCTATGCACACGTCCTCAGCATGCTTCAGATCAGAACCCCTAAAGTGGTGCGTTAATGTGCCACTCTAATCAGTGTGAAAAGTTATTGAGGACTCGAGTAAAATATAAGGTCTACTGAGATTTAGAGAATGTCCTGCTGAGGAAATCGGACCGTAGTTCAAGGATCTTTCATGTATTTCCAGCAAAATGCTGATCTTTATTTACTTCAGCAAATAACAAACATAGTTGTACCTGAATTAGAATTGAGATTTTTATACCAGTGCACATACCAGTGTCTTATTCAACGTATTCAGTTGGATGAAGTTTCAACATAATTGACTGTAAAAACTAGATTTTGTGTTTATTCATCTAACGTGGGTTTCTTTCTTAAAAAAAAAAAAAAAAAAAATATATATATATATATATATATATATATATATAATATATATATATATATATATATATATATATATAGGAAAGGTAAATTCTGGCTCTTACATTTACAGTACAGTTCTATACATTTCACATACCTATGGCAGACGCCCTTATCCAGAGCGACTTACAACTGAGCAATTGAGGGTTAAAGGCCTTGCTCAAGGGCCCACTAGTGGCAGCTTGGTGGTGGTGGGGTTTGAACCTGTGATCTTCCGGTCCAGAGGCCAACACCTTTACATCCTTAACCAACACCTTAACCATTGGTCTACCACCTCCAGAGGATCTTGAGATTAACATGACGTGGGAATTTAAAACAATCTATACATTTGTAGTCGGTTTACACTAGAGAATTCATCTAGCAACGTATTTTGGAGATGTTTGGGGAAACTGGAAGACCTGGAGCGAGGGCATGATCAGAATCTCAGGATCAAACCAGGGACCCTGGTAATGCGCAGTGACAGTGTTACCCAGATTCAATATTTTTAAGTTTATATGTTTATTTGTGTCCTGCCCTTAGTAGCAAACTTTTATTTATATTTAGGCAGCTCAAACTTTAATCATTAGGCAGGTTCAATGAGAAGTCCCCACTTTTTAAGCAGCAGCAAAATTAGTGTCGTAATTATCTAACGACACTGACATACTGTTTCACACTTATTAAATATACCAAACTGATTGGTTTGCCGTCCTTGTGTTTCTTTTTCATTGAAACCTTTTAGTGTGTACTTTGTTAGTGAATGGAAGGGTTTGTCTAAATTGTCTGTATGATGAGAGTGTCTCACTAATGAGATCCCATGGGGCTGTGAGTCTGGAGCCGTTACTGAGTAATTACAGTCTCTGTGAGACGTTAAACCATCTCCTGTGTCTTTTTGTTGGGCCATAATTGCGCTCAACAAGTGCGGTAAGGTTTTCTAATCTCTTCCGTGGCAGGGATGGATGTAACTTTCATAGTGGCGAATTTGGTAGGGGCTGTAAAATACACTTGCGCCATAATTTCGAAGCACAGGAATGAGATGTGAGAAACAAGGAGGCTTATTGAAATTGATAGCTGTGCTGTTTATCATGTTGAGAATTGTCACTGTGTGCTGAGAGAAATCCAGGCTGTGTTTATAGTGCGATTTGTATCGGTTGTGTTATTGAATATATTAATGACAAATGCATGTGGCTAGAAACGGAAACAACGAGTATTGTCCGTGTTAGTCGACGTGCTAGTGTACCATAAAATCATTTGGGGGTAGCGTCTAAAATTTCCTTCATTGTGTTTCTCTGTCGTAAATGTCTATGCTTGTGGCAGGTGGAAGACAGATTCTGGAAAGCAAAATATCCTACCTGCTTTATGCTCAGGCTACACTCGGATTTCAACCCCAGTGACCCGACCTTCTTCAAAGGTTTCATTGTCTGTGCCTAGAGAAATAACCATATCTGGGAAAGTGCGAGGAGACACACTTTTCTACAAATACGCTCTCTCACACAGACAAGCTTTAAACACCACAGGGGATTTTGTTCAGACACGAATAAGATTTTACTGTGCTTTATGAGACGTTTCTCCAAAACAGTGTTGTAACGTATATAAAATCAGTTAACCCCTAATTCTTACTTTTTCGCCAGTAAGGTACTAATAAATAATGTGGCTTGTACATCGACTTTGAATTCATTTGCTGAAATTCCTTTGCTTATGATTTTCTTTCTTGCTAAGGTACCATGTTAATCCTTCCGAGAATAATGTCATAGGAGCTAAAAGATTGATTTGGCAAATGCACATGGCACAAATGTTTATTGCTTTTCAACTACTAATTAACCTATTTGAATAATATAGAACATTTTGCTGCTATATTAACTGATTCATTCATCTTGGTAATGCAGACATGCTCATGTAGGTCATAGATAGGATTTCTAAATTTGGACTACTACATTTTATCTTCTTATTTAGTTTGTGGGTGGTGGCATGGTGTCACAGTGGGTAGCACTGCTGCCTCAAATCTCCAGTCGCCCTGGTTTGATTCGGAGCTCAGGTTACTGCCTGTGAGGAGCGTTGCATATTTTTCTTGGGTTCTTATAGGGTTCCTCATGGATCTCAAATTTCCTCCCAGTTCCCAAAAACACACAGGTAGGCAGATTGGATATAATAAAATTGTATAGGTGTGAATGATAAAAATAACATGTATATGAAAACATTTTTTAGCGCCTAATGGGGCTCGTTGGTTAGTGTTCTGAGGAAACCATTAAAAGTCCTGAACAGAAAGCTTGTCTTTAAATAGAATCCCTTTTACAAAGTAAAAGCTATTTACCATCCTTTGAGGACCCGTCATTTTAAAAGTCACCTCCCTCTGGAGAATGAAGGCAAGTTTAATGAACTGGAAGTCCAGGTGACATCTTCCTAAACATATATTTAAAAGGTGTGAAAGTGTAAATCCAAAAAGGAAATTAAAGCAGAGTGATGGAAGATGTCTAAAGATAAAATGGACTGCTTATGATGATCCAATCACTCTGCCTCATATGTGACACTTGATGGGGATGGGCATGTGTGCGGAACTGATTTACTTGTCTTTATTGATGATGCCACTAGACATTGTGGCTGCATGATGTTAAATTAAGTGTGTAGCTTCAAGCGAGTGTTTCACAACGATGCATCCTCTTGCAGGATGCCTGTAATGCAGAATATACTTCTAAAGTAACAAAGGGAAGGGGGGTTGGGTTTCCAAAAAGTGAAATGTTGTTGATTAGCCAACCTGGAATCTATTTTGCATTCGTGCATTTTATTGAACTGAAGATGATACTAGAGGCAAAAAGCTGTTCAAACAAGCAGGGATTGAATTAGATGCATTAAAGGCATAATGCATTACTGGCAGAGCATCACCAGGGAATATATTCAGCATCTGGAGATGTCTGCGGGTCACAGACAGTCATCAACGGCAAAGGATTTGCAGTCTATAAGCGTGTGAATTGAAGATTTCAGATTATGTTAATATGTCCTCTGAAAATGTGTGTTTACTACAATGGTCAATTTAGATGCATGACAAAGACCACCCATAATAAAATGTCTTACTAAGGTGTGCCATCATGAACTGCTAGATCGACATCAGATGACCCTGTTTAAGGGTCTCTGAATCTTTTTCCAAAAATATGATATGATACAAAATATGTACACTGAATTGGTGTTTTAATGATGCAATGAAGATTGGGTCCCATGCTGTATGTGTTGAATCGAAATCTGTTTACAGTGAAAGCATTGGGAAATATCCTTCCTTGTCCTCCTGTTATAGGATAATGAGCAAAAGATCTTTATATTGATAACACAAAGTCTACTCTCTAAACATTTACCTTTACAGCATTTGGAAGACGCCCTTATCCACAGCGACTTACAACTGAGCAATTGAGGATTAAGGGCCTTGCTCAAGGGCCCACTAGAGGCAGCTTGGTGGTGGAGTTTGAACCCATGATCTTCCAGGACAGAGTATAGTTTATGTAATTATGACTGGTATCATACTGTGCCTATATCAGTAAACGTTTCTCACTATTCTTTGAATAAACAAATATTGTGCAGTCCTCACAACCAGCGACACTATGTCAAGTGCTGTAGTTGTAATCTAAACTGAAACGAGAGAGATTCTTCTCTTTATCCTGTGATTTCATGCTCATCAGAGCCTGACTACTTCACAGCTCCCAGCAGAGAGGAGTCTGAGTGCTTTCGAGCCTTGGATCAGTGGCCTAAACCCAGGTTCACACTAAGCAGCTGCTATCAGCCGTCAGTCTGACATTCAGGCGAGCCAGGCAGGGCCGGCCAAGCTATTATCCTTTAACTACTACACTCGTGTTTCACTAGGCCCCCATCTAGTCGAGTAATTTCACCGAAATAACATGTTATCATACAGGAAGCGGGAACCTCTTAAACGACGAGGCAGGGAGACGCTATCAGTTGTCTCTCTGAACAAACGCAGCGAAACATTCTCTCGTAATTTCACTGACCTTGCGTGGTGGTGTCACTTTGCCGACGCGAGGGCACATTGTATAGAACAGGCGATCTCTCTGCCACACACTCAGGCATTGTGTAAATGGGTTTTTCATTTCTCAAATACTCATCTGATAGAGCGAGAGGGTGGCATGTCAGATCACACAAATATGGTCCTGTATTCGAAATAAGGTCAGATTTACAATAGGTGTTGTGTGTGTGTGTGTGTGTGTGCCTGCCTTGTTCTAGTGTTATCTCCATCCCTCTCTCACTTTAATTTCTCTGTGGTGCAGTTCCTGAAAGGCTCATTTGAATATCCTCATCATAACAGCCCTGTGGTGGAACCTCAATTAATATGTTAATGTTGCTGTTCAAGCTTTTTAATTAGTGTAAGTATGGAATGTATTGCAGTTGTGGAGAAGTGATTACCATTTTCTGTTATTTCGTAGCTGTCAATTTATTATAATTTGATGTTAACCTTAATGCCGGTGTATTTATTCTTTCTTTCTTTCTTTCATTCTTTCTTTCTTTCTTTTTTTCTTTCAGGAAACCATTTTTCGAATGTTTGAGTGAACAATCGCAGCACAGCTGTTGCAACCAGCTGAAAAATATGACATTAGTCAAGTATGCCCAATTGCATGTAAATAAGTATCAGATTTACACACACACACACACACACACACACACACACACACACACACACACACACACACACACACACACACACACACGCACCTTCCAGATCTTTTCCCTCGTTCTCTTTCATGTGTCTTCCCATTTCCCTCCCCCAACATTGGTCTCTTTTTCATGGAAGGTTTTTTTTTTTTCCATCTCAGTAGACTGTTGAGGAACATTTAGCTTTCAGACAGAATTATTCAATCATAACTGCAGGGCCAACATTAGATTTTAAAAGAGTAATTAAAGTTAAATACAGCACTGATGATCTACTCCTTCAGGATATGTTGTGATATTAAATTATTTATGACTCGAGGGTCTCTGTTCCGTATGTAAATCATTTAGAAATGTAAATGTGTTTCTAAGTCTCATAGATTATGTATAAAAACACTATTCCCATGTTTAGCTCTGGCTTTTTAATCATAACATTAGGATATTTTTCACCGGTGCCTGAAGTAACAATCAGAGCTGTTAGCGTCGAGACACTGTACAGGATAACCCGGCTCCATCAAATTCCTAAAGGATCAAAGACCCTGTTTTTTTTGTGTGTGTGTGTTTTTTTTTTTTGAAAGATTTGAAAACGTCTCTGGGTGTGAGTAGTAGGAAAGGAATCCTATTAGGCCTTTACTGACTCCAGTGTTGTCATTAGTAAACAGTGAAATTCATGTTCACATGTGAATTTACAATGTATTTTTAGCTATTATTAGATGTTAAAAATCCATGTAGCATTAAAAGAACAGATTATAGTATATATTATATGAAATAGAATCAAATAATTCAAATAAATTAAATATTATTATAAAGGAATAATAAATACATTTAAAAACTGTTGTCTATGCAAAAAGTCATATATAACATTTTTTGTAACTAAAATTACAATTTTACTTAGTAAATGGTTTGTTTAAATAAAAAAAAAATCAGTGCAAGTGTTTTTATTGCCAGGCTAAATAATGTGTTACAGTGTTACGTAACCCAATTCAGAAGCTCGATAGCGTCTTTAAAACGATTAGATACACATTTGCTGTTTGAATACTTGCCAGCAAGTGAAGCCCAAACCCGTTTTTTTTGGCAGCTGTGAGAATGAGAACTGAATTGAGTCTGTCACCAACTTTTTGTCAGATTTTGCAGTCATTCTGTTTGCACTAAGCACTTTCTGTTTATGAGACTTTTTTTGGTTTGTTTTGTGTAAATATTTTTCAAAGAGATTTTTCTCTTCATTTACAAAAGCCTGTAGAATGCAATGTGATGCCCTTCTTTATTCCATTTTGTCAGATATAAAAATGTATTGGAAAATGCAATGTTCTCCAAACACTGATTTATTCATAAAATGACTGTTGTAGTTTCAAATGCAGAGACGATTCTCCTTGCTGACAGTAAGGTACTCTGAAGCTGCAGGGCTTTCTAGCTGTCAGAGTATGAAGGGCTTTCATTTTGTTTGACAGAGGCAAAAAGAAAAGGAGAGAGGATGTGTATGTGTGTTTGTGTGTGTGTGTGTGTGTGTGTGTGTGTGTGTGTGTGTGTGTGTGTGTGTGTGTGTGTGTGTGTGTGTGTGTGTGTGTGTGTTGTGTGCGGTGTGCGCGTGTGTTTTTGTTGTATGGGGGTACAGGGGGAGTGGAAGTGGCGTAAAGGGGCAGGATGGAAGGGCTTTGTTATGCTAAAACGTGGTCACTTTGTTGAAGGGAAGACAGACATTATTTATTCAGGAAGATGTTGACTTCATGACTGTGTTGGATTGGCCTAGATGGTGAAATCGAGGGATGATGAGCATAAAAAGTGAATGGGCCATGAGAAATCCCTTAAGTCTTTTAGGCTCTAACTATTTATCATCCATTCATTTTCAATCTGCACATGTGCTTTGGAGAGTGATGAAGACACCAGAAGTATTCCATTTTCCTTTATGGAGTCTTCATATGGCTGCAGTGATGATAATGCAATCATAAACTCTAAAATAGTACAAAGGAAAGCATAATCATTCAATTATCTGACCTTGGTAAGAAAATCCCATTTTTTAAACTCTATTTACTGTATAAGCTGCAGTTCCTGTATTGTTTGTTTTTGTGTTCTGGAAAGCCATGACAAAGACGCCTGTGTGTCACACCATCCTCTGTCACGATAATGACCTTTCAGGCTTCATTACATTCATGTAGAAAAGGAGAAAGCCTAAGGATGATCATAGTTGTGTATGTATAGCACATGATGGCCCGCCACAGTGACCATTTTCACTGAGCTCTTAGAAACCTGGTGGTTTTAATGAAAGGTAATTGAACTCCTTTAAAGAATTTTTGCTCTGCGCATCAACATGTCTGCCTATATTAACACCTGCGCCTGAGTGTAGGGTGAGTTAGCCTCTGTTCCCCCAGCAGGCGGGCAGCTGAAGGACAGCCCCCTCGGCGAATGCTCGCGTTTTTTAATTAACGTGGAGGTGACACCTCTCCCCTGCTCATCTCTCACCTGCTCTGTAAACAGGTCTGTGAACTCGGCCGTCATGGCCGTGACCCTGCATGCCACCGCTCACTGCAAAACCTCATTAATAGGGAGCCAGTGAGAGACAGCACAAACGCTGCCAAGCACTTTTCACTAGAGGAGTCAAGCTTATGGCCACAATATGACAACAGGCGCTGAACATATGAAGGCTTATCACTGTGTTCGAAATTTATTAGCAGGATTTCTATTAATCATTTAATTAAGGTCAAACTAAGACATAGGTCCGTGTACATGGACCTCAAAGGCATGCTTAGTGCTCAGTATTTCTTACTTATGAGGATATTAGAAATCACTGTTTTCTGACCCTGTAAATATGTTCATGATCCAGAAGAGAACTGAGCACCATCGATTTATGAAAGCAAGGCTATGGCCGTGAATTTTGGAAGCTACACCATAAAGCACGCCGTAAACTAGCTACTCGGAGCTTTGCTTTGAAACTACGAGTCACAGGAGAACAGAGCCATAAAACACCAAAGACATTAATTTCAGAATAAACGAGGGGAGTTTGTCTCTTGTAAACTTTTATGTAAACTTTGCTGTAAACTTTATTGGCAGGGAACCAACTGGCCTCCCAATTATGGCTTCTCTACCTTGTTAATTTTATGTCTAAGTGATAAATTCACAGCAGGGCCTGTTCTGTGACCGCAACCTCACCTATTCTTGTAAATAGAAGAAACTTCTCACTTTATAAATGTGAATTTGCTGGAATTATTAGTGAGGGGTTTGCGTCAAACCAAGATTTAATAGGCCCTGTTAGTTCAACAAGGCAAAATGTCGAGTTTCTAATTTGGTCTAATTACGCCTTTGATTTTGTAGAAGATTGACAGTGCTGAAGAACGATGTGCATCCGGTTACCACTTTAAAAGGTCTGACAGGTAGATATATTGTTTTGGTCAAAATTTGCAAACTGTTTCTTGACTCGTACAACTTGGAGCATTAATGAAAACATTTATAGTCATATTATATATACACAATCAAAAGCATTTATAGTCATATTATATTTACACAGTCTGCCATAGTTATAGCGGCTTACAGAGGTGAAAAGTAACGAATTACATTTACTCATGTTACTGTAACTCAGTAGTTTTTTGTGTACTGCTACTTTTTAAAGTAGTTTAAAATATGTAATTTTACTTTTACTTAAGTATGTTTTTTTAAATATTGTACTTCACTACATTTTAAATCATATTTGTTACTGAGTAACAATAAATAAATTTAGAAAATATAATGTGTCCTAGAAACCACCGCAATCATTGATTGATGGGCGGGAGATCAAACGCGCTAAACTCGATAGAGACGGACAAAATAAACGCAGTGATGCAGGGACACCCCCCCCCCCTTCCCCGACCTCCAGTCAACAATTCAAAAACAATAAAAAAAGTAACTACTTTTTACTTCTACTTTAGTACATTTTTAGACGGGTAACTTGTACTTGAGTAAAATTTCACGGAATTAACAATACTTTTACTTGAGTACAACATTTTATTACTCTTTCCAACTCTGGTGGCTTTCTAAATGAACATCAAAAAGAAAAACCAAAAAGGAAAACCAAATGAAAACCTTTTTCTACGTTTTTTTTGCTACGTTTATGACGCACAGGGTAAAAATATCTACTCTGATCCTGACTCTGAGTTTTATGCAGTGACCATATAGAGAACCTACGGCTTGCTGACAGTGTATCTTTCATTAAGGAAAGCTGTAATGTTTTTCTGATTTACCGCATTTGCCAACATGTACAACAAGCAGAGTACTTCAGTCACTTCCCCTTTAGCACATACTGGCAATAGTGTAGGGGTATGAGCACCAAGAAAGCAAGCACTCCAATGTCTGTTTAGGAAAAGGTGTGATTAATTTACTCATCATCAATCATAAACACTGGTGCAACTGCGATACTGTCCAAAGTATAATACTGTTTTTAGTGTATGACTAAACATGATGGTGTTTGGTGTAAACATATAGAAGTGCAATTGCTTATTAGCAAATCTTTGATACAATGGTATTAAGTTAAATATGCAGCGGAAGTTTTATCATATTTTGTTACAATTTAATGTGAAAAATACAGGGTGGTCCAAAAAGAAGTTACCACTTACATGGGATTGACTATTATTTCAATAACATAATAACACACACTGTGTACACAAGTCCAAATGAAGCTAGTGAACTCCTTCGACCTGTACTCCTTGGTTCTCAATGCATGCGCGAAGACATTTTTGTAATTTTTTTGGTAAAATTATGTACCATATATGTAAGGTTTTTGGACAACCCTGTACTATTGGTGTCTAAATGACAGCAGTTATTCATTTTGCTGTTGTTGTTAATCTTTATAATCAATTTACTCTTCAGGACATTTTAGTTGTTGATGAAAGCTATGAAAAGTAAAAACCTAGAGAGAATTGAATCACAGGTCATCTAAAGGAGATACCGGCCAATGTTGATCAGTCTAGCAGTTTGTCTTCATCAATCATCTTCGGTGTTTGTTGACCATAGCAACAGGATGTCACACATATTTTTACGGATCTTGTTATAGGGGTCTGGACCTTCACAGCAGGAATTTCCTTTACCGCACTATTATGGGATACATATATGAAGGTTTTTGTTCTGCATTTGCACCTAGGGACCATTTTTTGTTCTTTTATGGCTTTGGTTTCAGCCTAGTTACACAATCATTCTCTTTCAGGGAAGTTTAAAGTGTCAAAACATCGACAAACTGCACATAGTACGTGGTTATCGTAAAGTATTTTATCATACAATGTACATGTCATGGGAGGAATTGCCATGCATGTTCATACTTTTATATTTGTAATGAAAATGTGTGGGTGTATTAGGTTGCTTTCTAATGACCTGCCCTTAATTAACAGCTTATGTTATGCTCTGGCACTTGGTGTGCCTAACAGACACAGATGAATGGTGCTCATGTCAGGGTTTTCTTGTCTGGAGACACAGCTGACGTTAAAGAGTCAAGGTCAAGCAGACCCTTCCCCTTCATCTGTCAGGCTTTTTGATCTGCAGCCGTTTTGCTTCTCCGTTCTGCATGCTCTGCCTTTAACACAAGGGCAGAGGTCAGAGCAGGTCACGGCTGTAAGATCCCCCACCACCCCCACCCCCCCCCACCTCCTTCTTCTTCTCTTTTTCCTCCTCTCACCCGCTACACATAAGTAGTTATTACTAACCCTTTGGGTTTTTTTTTTAGGAGACCTCTTGTACATTCCTGGGCCCCTAATTATTTTATGCTTTGGTTCTGCATTCCAACAAGATTTTATCATTCACATATGTCCATAGCTTTTACAGCATTGTGCGGAGTTGTCATGATGGATCAATGTTTTGTGCCGTAGCTGCAAAGATGTCAAAATCCTTCACGGTGGGGGTTTCAATTTGTCATATCATAAACAGGTACTAAGCACGGGGATTAGTGGTGTTTGGATCTGCTGGCTGCTCATGGCCTGTGTTATCTGAATGCTGGGGCCCCTTTCTATTCTGCAAGGCTTAACAACAGGGTTCTTGTGCCGGCCAGAGGATTCTGAAGGGCCCCAGGACCGGTCACAGTTCACTGATCATTGCAGAGACAAGGACTCCTGTCTGTTTTCATTTAGGCTAAAGCCGCTAGGAACCAATTCCAGATTAGTGTAGAAGTCAGGTCGAAGCTAGCTGAGACTAAATGGCTCAACTGTTACTGATTACATACAGAAGAGACGGAGAGGCATGCAGCCAGACACACGTTATGTATCTGCTGGAAATTAGGCTTCTGCGATGCATAGTGATACATTGCGAATTGTGAGTGCAGCAAATGAGCGACATTGTGGATACATGCACGTTTCCTACCCTGCACTGTTGGTCTTGCCTGCCAGTTGTGTTCCAGTGGATTCAGGTTGACTGGGGAATGTTTCTGCTTTTTGCCACAAGACTCCTCCCTGGTCTTTAAAAAGGTGAAATCCTGTAGTTATGTCTCTGTGGAAATCCACTAAACACCCCAGTCTCCAATTCGGTAACCGTCCCTCCCTCTTGACAGCTTGTCACTATGCAGATTTGATCATTTTCCTCACAACGTACCAAACATTCTTTTTCAAAGCATCTGTGCTAGTTTCATTATGGGATGTAGCTTCATTTAAACTAAATAGATGTAGATATAATCCATAGAATACAACACTGCAGGACACAGCCTTTTAAAATGAGAAAGACGTAGTAGTGGTGGAAGAAAAAGAGCCAGATAGGAAAAGATAGTCTTTTGACCTGGAGCACTTTGTCGCTTGATAGTGTTGAAAGGCCACGCAGCTCCCTTTGAGGGTGGACAGAAAAGAAAATAAAACACGTTGACAATTTCCAGATATTGTTTGGCCCCTGGATGTGTGCAAAGCCTGCTTTGGCTTAAACTTCACAAGCCTCAGGCCCCAAGGCTGTCTATTCGGCTAGTTACGCTACAATAACAGGCACTTCCGAAACAAGGGTGGAGGGGACCAAGAAGAGAGGAAGAAAGAGAGGAAGGTGGTAGATGAGTGTCTGGTTGTAAATCATCACATATGTGCCCAGCAGCAGCAGGCTCGGACTCGGCAGGAGTGGGGCCCAAAGCAGCAGCACTTATTAAATTTCCATGAAGTTTAGTGAATTTGCAGGATCAGTGGGGTGAGTAAAGTCAACAGGGAGCGGCTGGCAGTGCCGTTGCCTGCAGCGCTTCCGTAAAGCGACTGACAAATGCGCTTACAGACCCAGTAGCTACTGCTATGGCTGCAAGGACTAGATTTATCAAAGTATTTCAAGCATGTTACAGTTGTTTGGGCATTTCCATACCAGAGCTGAAGTCCATAATAGTGGAATGATGTAAACTTTAACAACTTTGATGCCATAATAAATGCATATAATAAATCAAGCTTATAATAAATAAGGAATAGGACTTTTGCTTTGGACAATGATTCAGGAGTCAACGATTGCTTTATGATATGAAACCTCATGGTTCTATTACATTTAAGTTTGCCTTCGCATTCAAGCAGCATGTTATGTGCATAATGCTAAACTACACCAATGCAAAACTTTTTTCCAAAAAGCACACAAGGTTCTTATTCTCTAGGTAACAATACATTTTTTTTTCCAATGGAGAAGGCCGTTCAAAAGCACCATCTATATTGCCCTTAAAGATAAGGCAGGACACTCTCATCTGATCTGGCTGTAGATGTGGCAGTCAAAGGCGGCCATGTTGAGTGGCCCTCTTTTACTCTGCCAGTCCCCCCAGGTCAACAGTAATGGCCAATGCTCTTAACCAGGATCTGATAAAGAAGATAGTGTTGATGGGATAGACAGCATCTAACGTGGCCATCGAGATTGAGAGACAAAAACTCATAGGAAAGGTTAATCTTGAACGCTTATCAATCAATTACATTTGGCTTTTGTGGAATTAATGGCATGACTGGAATTGCTTGGGCAGATTGGAAGGCTTTGTGTGGTGAACTTGGCATTGGTGTCTCAGGGGAGAGGCAGCATTTTGTGTGTGAATCATCACAGTCCAAATGATTAAAACTCTGCTCACAGAAGATGATACAGAGGAAGATAACAGATCTTTTCAAATTAATCAGTGAAAGGATGTGCCTTCTCTCTTTACATCAAATAGATGCTTTTGGATACCTTGTAAATCCCCAAAATGGAAATCAATTCAAATTTAATTGTGGTATCCTGCACTTTACAATCTTTGACTATGTTGTAAAGTATGTGACTATGTTATCGGGAATCTCATTATAGCCTTTCTTCTTCTTTTTTGTTAATTTTTTTTTTTATAGATTTTTCCCCTCATTCAGGACTGAAAGTACACAAAAGTCACTTGCTCTTTCTGAACTCCAGTCAATCACACCGTTTCTCCTTGTTTACTGCTGCATTTACAGTAACCACATTGCACCATCCACAGTAATTGTTCGAGGTTTAGACCCATTGTATATATCGTACCTACAATTCCATTGTTCTCTTCCACCTGTCACACCTTCATACCATTACGATGACATCCGACCCAGGAATACCAGATTTGTAAACAATAACAAACATGGGCGTAATAATCCTCTTAAAAGAAATTAATTAAGAGCGAAGAGAACCCCATGGGCAGGCTGGACACTGATCTTGCTCTGATCATATAACATGAGAGGGTGAGAGGGAGGGAATGGAAGGATTAGGCTAAGGAGTTCCCACTGGAATCAAGCCTTTAAACTCATCTCCCAGCCCCTAAAATTTCAAACCCGTTCCTGCTTTGAAATGGGAGTAGGTGTCCCTAATCCTCTCTGTGAATGTTAATCTATGTACCTAGATTAAGTTCTGTATTTAGCCACATCTTTGGTCAGTTCTCTTATTTTGGAATGGTAAACTTTTATACACTGGTGTATTGATGAGGGATGAAGCTTGATACCAGCTGATTAAACTAGACCAATTAAGTCATTAGTAGATTCGGATGGTAGTTTGAACAGTTAGACTGATGGGGCACTAACAGCATAACAATTTATTATTCTTAATATCTTTGTTAAGGATAACAAATAAAAAAAATGAATTACTCTATAGTGTGTTTTGTGAATACTTATTTATTCATATTTTATAAAAGTTGTGGTTGAAAAAACAAAAATCATGAAGATATTTCCATGATATTCAACATAATTCACAATCTATAGGTTTGATAACTGGCAGCAGAATATTAGTATTGTATTAAAATATACAAATTAATCTTATAATTACCTACATTTTGCTATCATTTTCTATGTGATTATATAAATACAAATTTACACCTTTCTACACTACCTTCTGCTCATCATATTCATGATGAAGTTATATCAAGGATGTAAATTCAATTATTTTAATGA
Organism: Kryptopterus vitreolus; assembly: GCA_030449085.1. Lineage (NCBI taxonomy): Eukaryota > Metazoa > Chordata > Actinopteri > Siluriformes > Siluridae > Kryptopterus > Kryptopterus vitreolus. The sequence continues at coordinate 19,040,260 of JACRUU010000005.1, read as the reverse complement.
TATTATGATGTTTTATTTAGTGGTCAGGCTTTACTTCTAATTTCGTGTCATATACACATACAGTAAACAGTAAAATGAAATGTTTTTCCTCCAGGAACAAACCTAACTGGGGCAAACAAATTCATATATATATATATATATATATATATATATATATATATATATATATATATATATATATATATATATATATATATATATATATATATATATATGTGTGTGTGTTGCAAACATGCGAACATTTTTTGCAAGAGCACACCACAAGTGTTAGTGCGTTCAGATTAAAAAAAGAAACACGGTCATGGTATTTTATAGCTTCTGGCATTTTTTTTTAGGAGGATTTGCACTCATGTTAACATTAATAATTGTTATGATAGTCGTATTTAATTCATGATAATTTGTGTGTCTGCTTTGCAGCTCTTCCCGGTGTGTGCTAGTGCCACAATCATTGTGTGTAATTATAGTCTAATTACACGGAAATGATTAACAAACACACATAACTCAGGCAAGCCTAAAGGTAGGCACAAACCTCTTGAGACTCCTCGTCCAATTGGTGAAAACGATTGTTTCGGTATGAAATAAAGGGATTAAACTGCTAGAGTTTGTACTTTAACAAAAGCCGCTTCACTTTTTTTCACTTTTTTTTGTGATGTATTTAGTTTTTTACAAAGACATTTTCACAACAAACAGTCTAAAATAATCCATTGCTAATGAATATTAAAAACAGTGGTGCATTCCCTTAATGAGGTTTGAGCAGCATATTTAGGAGACATATTTATCCCCAATTTAGAGGCTGGATAAAGCAGGGTTATGGTACACACGGTGCGTGACCACATGAAGCCTTACTGCACTCCCCGTGATATAATTGAATGATATCACTACAGTTGTTCTGAGAGGCTCCTGGTGTTGCTCTTTTGTGCAAAGCTGCAGGAGTTTTTAAACAGGTCCATATGGTGAGAGACATTGAGCTTTGAAAGAGAACAGAGTAGTGGTGGTCCTTGCACTCTCAGCCTCACTATTGAGCTAGAGCAGGGAGGCTGAGTTTAAGCTGTCCTTTCACACTGACAATAAAAGAAAGACTGTCCATCTGGCCCTCACTAAAAGGCACATACACTCTCTTTCTCTCTTTGTTTCTCTTTCTTTTCACCCCAATCAAACTTTGAAGTCCACCACCCATTCAAGAACTTTGTTTCGGTTATATTACATTAAAACAAATAATCTATACCACTTCTTATATTGTAAAGTAAAACAAAAATAAAATATGACATTGCGGGGGCATTGCAATTATTTTTATAGTTTCATATTGTAAATCCTTTTTTTTAATTGAATTAAATTCACTGCTAAAATAGGGTGTATCGAAGTGAAGAAATGTTCAATATTACAGTTTCTGGAATTAGGTTGTTTTTCCACAGTTTAAGTAACATGTCACTGCTGTTTAGGTTTGTGTCAAATTCTTTCCTTTTTTTGCCACCCCTATTTTATATGCTAAGTGTATAAACCCCAAACAAGTGGTCTTCCGGAAGCATTCATTTTGATCCACAGCCGAATACCGGGGTACAGTTCTGTAATTGTACCTTCTTCCTGCTCTTGAAAGAGGAAGGTCTGGGCTCAGCGGGACTGTGAAGAGACAGGAGAAACGGTGAGGAGAGCGAGGAGGAGGCAGGGAATTTCTCAATGGACTGTGTCAGTGTGAATTAACCAAAGAGCTGTCAGCACAGTCAGGACTATAGAAAAGAGGGCTTGTGGGGTCAAGGTGGTATGCCAGTTCCTGTGTGACAAGATACATAGTTTCTTTTCAGCCACTTGAAGATTACAGGTTACTATAGTTCCCCTTAGGCTGCGCTTAAGAATTCGGTTAATCTGCTCAGCATCAGTTAAAGGCTGGCACTGATCTGGGTTGGATAAAGATTGTGATGAGAAGAACAGGGAGAGGAGTTTCACAATAGCAGGGCACCTCTGGCTTTGATGTTGTCTTCAGTGAGGGAATGTAGGCTGAGTGAGAGCCTGTGTGTGTTGTTGATAAATAGACTGACATGGTCAGTGACACTGATGTGGTGTGGAGAGGGGCATTGACAAGACAGAATTTGCCCCCCCCCCCCCACACCCAATTGCAGACAACATGTCTGTATATATGTATATGTATATGATTTATACATACATATAATAACATAATTTATTAATATTTATTACAGAATATATAATAATTATATTGTATCATTTATATATAACTGTTTATATTATTTTTGTATAAATAGCTATTTCGTGCTTACTTTATTTTAAGGGAAGGTCATCTGTCAATCAGACTGGCTGGATGGAATCAGCTTTTATCATTGTCCAAGAAATTCATAAAAGGTTAAACCTGAACAATCCACCAATATGCTATTTAAATTCAATAAAGCAAGATATAGAGATATTATCAAAAGCTCTTTTTGGCATTATGAAGGACTGTTGATACAGAACTGTCTCAATAATAAAACAGGAATTTATTTTCTGAATAATAATTCCCATTTTAATCATGTTTTCTATTAAGAATCACCACGTTTTTTAAAGAAATAAATCTATTATTCTTTTTTTTTAACGTGACACTTTTTAATGGACAGTGTGCTATTTTTGAGTACATCATTGAGCACATATAATCTTCATTGTTATCCTTTTTTATTATTATATAAGTTGTCACATATTAATATTTATTTAGGACCGTTTTGTTTTACAAGCAGACACTTCGCCTACTATGGACAGTTAACATTCATTATAATATTAAAATTTAGCAATAGTGAGTTTTGAGAATAATGATGGTAATGATGTGTATGATAATACTACTTTGTAATGTATAGAGTGATCTAAATTAGAGAAAATGAAGTGTGCACCTCATAACAAGCTGTCTGACAGGATGTAAAGCTAAGTGCAGGCGATGGGATAAATGTCCTTGAATCAGGCTCTTTAGTGCAGCCTCAGTGAGCTAACATTGTGCTGAATTAGCCTGTATGCTAATGACCAGCAGCAGAGCTTGCCCATTCTGCTCAGGCCAAATCTGCTTATGCAAATGAACCGTGAATGCAGCGCAGGCGAGGTGCTGTTCAAAGTGGCTGATAAATCAGCACAGTCATTCTACATTACACAGAGTTGGGAGAGAGAGAGAGAGAGAGAGAGAGAGAGAGAGAGAGAGAGAGAGAGAAAGAAACTTAATAGAGATGGCGTTTGGATTTTTCCGCTTTGAAAATGTGTGCTAGAGTTGATGGTGTTAAAAGCAGCTTGTACACTGAGTCATAAAGAGTGATAAGAGAATGTGTGTGTTTTTGTGGTGTGGCTAAGTGTACTTCTTTGGCTGGTGATAAATGTGTTTTAAGGCTGACCCACAATGTGAATCAGATTATTCCTATACACAATAGAAATTGTAGTACTATCAGCTCTTGTTTATCAGTAAGTAATAGAGTGACGCTTGATAAATTGTAAATGTACTTATGTTGCGTCTATTGTTTCAGCATACAAGACATGCTTACATTGACATTGGGAGTTCGGGAGCTCTATTTTGGCACTCCGACTGTAATCTAACACTCTTGTAATGGTGAAAGGCTCCTGATTATAATAATTAGCTGAATCAGGTGTGTTGGAATATTTTTTAGCTAAGCTTTGCAGGAAGGTAAATCTCCAGATACCCCTGCATTAATACAATGGTGGGGGAAGGGGGGGGGCTGCAGTAGATGCTGTTTTTCATCTTATAATTTTAAGCTTAAGTACAAAAACTTTTAAAATGTTTGATATACAAGTAACACAGAGTAAAATAATTCTTTTTGCACCCAGGAGATGGTGAATATAGAGTCAGTATTGGTCTTTGCAGGCTGTTTGATTGACAGGAAACATTTGATTGACAGTCTGCATGTGTGTATGTCGTTGCAGATGGCGCTCCACTGGGCAGCCAAGCAGGGCCACATTGAAACGGTGGACATGATGGCTCGCTCTGGCGCAGACGTCAACCATCGAGCAGTGAGAGCTGACAGGAGCCAGAGCCCCTACTGACACACTCACATTTACACCTCTGCAGGGGCTCTCTCACTCTCTCTCTCTCTCTCTCTCTCTCTCTGTCAAACACACACACACACACACACACACACACACACACACACACAAACACAAATATGTACAATGCACACTCAGAAAATTAACACCTTCTCTTGAGGTGTAGCAGCTTTCACTGTCATTAAGTTCTAGCTGTGCATGCCCTGTTTAAGCATGTGTTTGTGTGTCTATGTGTTTAGTCATGTGCATAAATCAACTATTTGCCTCTGTTTTAATCACTCTACGATAAGTGGCTTTAGGTCACAGACTCCCCTGGCTTTTCCGTCTAATTTAGGCTAACTCAACTATTTGAATGAATTAGTCTATTAATCAAACACACTTGCTCCGAGAACGTGTGTACATCCGTAGAAGTCGGGAATAAGCCGAACCAGCTCCGGGCCATTTCCTACACTCGCACCTCCGACTTTGCATAAATGCGATCTCGCATTTATTTATTCAAAATCTGCATTTACAGAGCAGCTGTCCAACGTGGACAGTGACTGCTCCGGCCTCACCCCACCAGTTCATGCATATTCTAAATCGCAGCATCTTATCTCTCGCCATTTAGGCTTGGCCGAGTGCAGAGTGAGAGAATCATTGTGCTCCTGGCAGTCCTGTCTCTTTATGTCAAGGTGAAATAGTCATTCACTCCCTTTATCGGAGTCTTGGCCTCACTCATCTTTTTATTCCATTTCATTTTGTCTCTCCTCACCTTTCAGTTTGGACAGATCCAGATGGCAGGATTGAAGAGTTTGAATCTTCTCGTTGCCTGAAGCTCACTTTGCCACAAACAGTTTATCTAAATTCAAAAGAGCTACTTTTCAGTTTATGCATACATAACGTGTATGTGGCGTGATTACCGTATGCATTTCTCTCTCCTGTAACAGTTTTATTGTTGAAGATAGTGTGTGTGATTCTCCCGTCTGCTGTCTATCACTTGTATATACACACACGCGGCCTGTGTGTGCATGTGTGTTTGCTGCGCTCCCTGTGTAAAGGCACTGGCGAATGTAATAGAGGGAAATTGTTGTGATTAGTTAATGGTTTCTCCGTCTGTTTCTCCTCGGCTGCTCTAATCTCTTCCTCTCACCCCGTCTGCCGGGACGTGTGCGCTGGAGATAATGTTTAAAGCGTTCACCGGCACAGCCAAGCGCACACGTGCCACTTATTGCCTTCATAATTACATAATTAACTTTTGCTCTCTAATCGTTATGGAGGTAATGGTGCTGTTCAAATGGAGCCCCTTCTGGGCAGGAAGGGAATAAAAAATCAATAATCCATAGAGTGCCATCAGTGCCTTTCACACACCTCCCTCAGATGTTAAATGGGTGTTTTTTTTTAAGCGAGTTATTCAGTTCTAGACAAGGTGTTGTAGATTTTGTCATGGGGCATTAGATGATAGCTCAACAGTAAGTTGCACAAAATAAAGTTTCATAGATGTGAAATTCCCTCTGTACTTTTTCTACTGACAATACAATCGCTCTCTTCGACTAATGTTGCTTTCCTCTCTCGCTTCCTTTTTTTGATCCACGCTGCTTCTTCTCAACCTCTCACAGCACGTAAGTGCCGCCATTTATATCCACTTCAAATGACCGTGGTTCAGACTGTCTATCTCATATTCAGAAAATGCAGACTTATAGCTTTATGCTGTTCGGCTGAATAGAGGCTTGACGAAATATTTCCAAGGCCAAATTGCCCTTAATGTCAGTGTGAAATTAGGTTCCTGACCTAGCCTGTGCTGTGCAGTATGCTTATTCTCTTTCTCTAATCCTTCTCCCGCCTATTCTTGCATAGCACTGCCGAAACTGGACTTTGATGACATCCTTCTTTTCATCCGTCTGTCTCTCTTTCTCTCTAAAGAGGTGTGAGTGCTATTTTAATATACCTGTGAAATGAGTCTGGATTTAGCATAAATGTGCTTAAGATTCAAACTGCGGTCACACTACACAGTGATTTGGTGTCCACCTATAAGAGGAGATTGAGAGAGGCGCTATGTGGCATGCTTTCGGAGACCGAAATCTCATCTCTCTGCAGGGACATTGAACAAATAGGTTTTATTAAAAATTCAAAAGGGAGACACTTTTGGATTTTCCAGCGAGTTATAGAGAATGAACTGACAGTCTGTGAATTGTGCGCACTACTTGAGGTATATTACAAAAACTGTGCCATACAGAGAAGTATAAGAGAACAACCATCCCCCAATCCGTATCTGTATTGAGCTCTCATCTTCAATACAGAAATCACTCACTCCCTTCACAATAAGATTCCTCCTATCAGCCACTATAAAAAACAGCCACTGTGTGTGTGTGTGTGTGCATAGAGAGAGAGAGACAGAGAGAGAGAGAGAGAGAGAGAGAGAAAGTAGTTTTGTCAATCGGAGTCGTTAAAATGAACCCCAGTGACTCACCTTGATCTCCACTGGCTCCTTTGGCCCCCTGGCCAGCTGCTCCCTGGCCTTTACTTACATTTAAAGTAAACATGAAGCTGAGCACATGAAAGTGTCTGTGACCTTTCCAAAAAATGTCAATGCTAGCACTCATGTAGTAATGAGGAACTAGAGCAGAGGGAAGCCTACTTTAACCTTTAAGAGCAGCAATGCTGTGGGAAAATGCATTATGCTAGCGCTGTGGTTAGCAACACAGCTACACTGTATTGCATATTACAAAAGGCCACCAGAAACAGTGCCATCTCTGGGACACTCAACCTGCAGTGATTACTGGTTGTTACCATATTCAGCTTGTATGCCCTTTAGGAAGTATGTTACATAAATGTGGGCTGTGCACTATATGAACCCATAATGGCTCTAACACATGAGTAAACTTTAATTAATTAAAGATTCTCTGCTGAACAAAAATCATTCCTAATGGCATTTGGCTTAATGGTTTCCTTTAACCATTAAAATCATTACATACTGATGGGCAGTGGGTAAGGAAAGCATTAGACCAACTCCCATTAGCCACTGTACATTTTCTCACCTACTTGAGCATTTATGTCAAAATGTTTAAGACCTGAAAGGAGAGGAATGTGGTAAAGTGAGAACAGACCTGATCTTGTAGGTCTGTTGATGAAAGACGTGGTTGCAGTAGATCTGGAATCATTCCTGGGAATACTATGTGTAAGGCACAACAAACCATGCATGCACATATACATACACTTAATAAAAAAAAAAAGAATTAAATAAACAAATATTATATATATGTATACACACACAGATATATAAATTCATTTAGTTTCTTTTTCTTATAATAATAATAATAATAATAATTAATTATTATTATTATTATTATTAATAATATTATTAATTCATTCATTCATCCGCTTCTACCACGCTTTATCCGATATTCCCTCAGGTCACGGGGAGCCTGTGTCTATCTTAGGTGTCTATGGGCATTAAGGCAGGATACACCCTGTATGGAATGCCAACCCATCGCAGGGCACACACACACACACACACACACACACACACACACTCACACATTCATACACTAGGGACAATTTTCCAAGGTGCCAATAAACCTACCGTGCATGTTTTTGGACCGGGAGGAAACCGGAGAACCCGGAGAAAAACCCCCTGAGACACGGGGAGAACGCAAACTCCACACACACATGGCCGAGACGGGAATCGAACCCCGACCCTGGAGGTGTGAGACGAACGTGCTAACCACTAAGCCACCGTGCTCTTATTAATATTATTATAATTATAATGATTATTATTATTGTTATTAACACTCGTAATCATCAGCATTTGAACAGTTTTCAATTTTAAATAAAATGCGTACTTGTTTGTATAATATAAAAATATTTGTGAATATTTAAAATATAATATATTAGAGAATAAATCAAGTGAATGCAATCTACCTTTTTAATGTAATGATTAAAATGCGTAGTGAACTAAATAGGCACAAATTAAGTTGGCTAAATAAAATTAAATAAATGGACAAATTTGGTTTACAACAGTTTACATTTCTTAGAGCCCTTTTGGATAATACAGTTGTGTGTTTTTTACATTTAATAATAAATTTTCTACAGATATGTTTTTATTTAACGGTTCATTTCAATATGTGAAATTGTCAGAATTTTCTCATTTTAAGAGAAATTCTTGAAGCTGGATATAATAAAAAGCTAAGGAATCCATAGAACTGGCATTATCTGCCAACCACTTCCTGATCAGCAGCTAACACTTTTTTATTTAGCGTTTTGATGCATGCGTGAAACAAATGTTATTCCTGGTATAAAGTGAATAGCCACAGTGTCACTCCGCTAACTCTATCTTTCTTTTTTTATACCCCTGGACATTGTTGTGTCGGTTTAATTATAACTTTTTAAAACTGTGTTGAAAGTGCGAGGCGGACACTATACATACACTTACAGACATCCACTTAACACGTTCCAGAGGGATTTTAACTATATTCTACATGTAAAAGGATTTGGTGCATTCGATACACCTGTATATAGTTCAAGAAAACTGGACACTCAAGAGAGAACTAACCGGAGTGCAGGAATGAACCAGGAACCCTCGAGCTGTGAGGTACGACTGTTCAGTATGCACAGGCACGTCGTTTTTTTTCTGGAAAAAAAAGTCACACTTTAAATTGATGGAAACATTAATGAAATCATTACAGTTTTCTAATGTCTGTAAGAGGTCAACGTGTCTTCCATAGTAGCCAGAAGGAATCACATGCACAAGTGAAAAGCAGAAGAAGGACTTTTCATTACAGATGTAATAACTGAAGGGGCATGGTGGCTTAGTGGTTAGCACGTTCGCCTCACACCTCCAGGGTCCAGGTTGGATTCCCGTCTCGGCCATGTGTGTGTGGAGTTTGCATGTTCTCCCCGTATCTCAGGGGGTTTTTCTCCAGGTTTGGTAGGTTGATTGGCACCTGGGAAAATTGTTCCTAGCCTGTGAATGTGTGTGTGTGACCCCTGTGATTGGTTGGCATTCCATCCAGGGTGTATCCTGCCTTAATGCCCATAGACGCCTGAGATAGGCACAGGCTCCCCGTGACCTAAGGCAAGAACGGATATAGCGGTAGAAGATGAATGAATGAATGAATGTAATAACTGAAATTTTAAACTGTTTTTGTATATTTGATAATCAGTTCATGTTATTTGAACTATATCATTTCAAGTTAAGAGCTTGCTTCTTCCGGTGAAGCAACACCTTTCGACACTGTACATTCTAAAACTTTGATCAAAGAACATACATTAAGGTAGGGATTTGAACCCGTTTAATCTTTCTATTTATATTTTTTCATGACTAATCATTAATTTTTTTTTCTCGATCATGTAGCCATTCAGCAGTGAGACTGACACCTGAAAGGAACGTGAATGCAAAGCAATATCAGAGAAATGAAAGAAAGCAATGACATGAATCATCCATTTATCTTGGTGTTCCCAGAATCTTGCTTTCACAGGAAACGCTCTCCTGTGGAGTGTTAATGTGCAGTCAGAGGCACTGATCTTCACTAAGCACCCAGCGTGTTTAGTACAGCCGTCACTCGTGCGGAACGGAAACGCACTGAATCTGTTGTGCCTCCTCTTGCCATCGCTGACTGTGACTCAGTTCTTCTCACTGTTTGTAGTAAAAGAGACATCTTTCACATGTGGAACACTCCGAGTGTGGTGTGTGTGTGTGTGTGCATGTGTGTGTGCGTGAGATAATAGTGAATGACTGACAGTAGCTCCAGGAGGAACGTGGCCAGTGTTAATGTGCAGGCCTGGAAATGACAGGCGTGCTGTAGCGTCTCCAGCATCAAACTCCCCACTCAGCCTAGCTGCATAAATGTTGAGTGGCTACAGCAGACAGAGGCGTGTGCATCCCCATCCAGCTGCTTTTTAATATCACAGCCGTCTGACAACCACAGTGGGGTGGTGAGAGTGGCTGTCAGTTTACTCCCCGCTGAAGCACGCAGATGTGTTTAATGTATAGCTGATTCCGCACAAACTCATTGGTTACTTGAACTTGATGTATAGATTAAGGCTAATTGACCTCATTTATGATTGTTGTCTATGAAAATGATTCATTGAATGAGAACAGATAAAGACCGATTGGTCACTGGAGTTTACAGATGCCTGTTGTTTGTTGGTAAGGTATTCAGTGTGGTCTTATACTTTGGTGGCACATCTGCCTTAAAGTGTAACATTGCTGAGTGCCCACAGATGTTTTTTTATGCTCACATTGAAAATATTGCCTGTATGACTTACTGTAGCATTCCCGTCAGCTCGACCTAGTCTGGTTATTCTCCACTGATCACTCTTATCAACAAGGCATTTCCTTATTCCGAAATGTGTGTTATCCCAGGAGTCCAGCCAGTTCTAAAACACACTAACCAGACAGTTTGGTACCAAATTCAAAGCCACGGTCAAAGTCACCCAGATCATATTTTCTCCATTCTAAATCTTGATAAAACCATTAGCTGGAGCTCTATATTGTATCTGCATGATTCGTATGCATCGTACAGCTGCCACATAATTGGATAATTGCATGAATGAGCAGGGGTACAGGTGTTCCTATTAAAGTTGCTGGTGAGTTTACACGTCCACATAATAATGTGAATCATTCCATGCCTCAGTAAGAACATTCAAAACAAAATCGATATCCTATAATGAATAAGAGGAAAGCAGAATAATAAAGTGACTTAAAGAGAAAAAAAACACAAAAAGCTCAGTGCTGCTCTGTGCCTCTTACTGTGAGAGAGCTCTCATCCTCACTAATGAAGCAAACCATGGAGTGTGTCAATAGAGCAATTCATTAGAGCAATCCCTTGAGATTCATTGACTAGATGTAGTGTGAGCTGGCTACTATTTGTGTTTTTCTCTGTGTGTGTGTGTGTGTGTGTGTGTGTGTGTGTGTGTGTGTGTGTGTGCATATGTAGGAGGGTTTAAAAAAAACTCTGAATTGACCCCCATATGTTGTGTGTTAGGAAACCACGCAGCTCTGTTGTGTTTGTAATTCTCTAAAACACATATGGCTCAGGTCACTATTACCGCACACCTCCTCTGTACACACAACAGAGTTTCCATATGGTGCGTGGAAATGGATCCTCCATGGTCTGCCTCCATCACCTAGTGCTCTTCTGCATCCTTTGCTTAAAGACTGAAAGACAGACAGACAGACGGGGAGATGAAATTAGGAGCAAATGAATGGATAGCGTTTGCTTCAGAATTGTTACAGTCGAGGTTGTTTTAATAAAACGGTTTATGAAAAGTAATTGACTTGCTCACTAATTACCTCTCCTAGATTCTCCTTTACTTTCACTGTTCCTTTCTTCAGGGTTGTTCATTTGAAAGTCTACAATAGTTTAAACGAACAAATTCGGGATCCGGCACGCTTTTTATCCTTCTCCACAGTGTCTGCCTTTGCATTGCCTTTCTCATTTGATTGGCTGGATATCGGATATCACTGAAATCGAGGACAAACAATCCAAGCATATCATTTCAGTCACTGCCAAAAAACCCTGGGTAGATGCTATATTCTGCATCAGGGACATACATTTGTACATCTTTGCCAAGTGCATATCATGAAAATGAGCAAATCACAATAGGGAATCCCAGTAATATGGAGTGCAAAAATGTATCAAGTATACCAATATCTCTCTCTGTAATATCAGACAGGACTGCAGCTAAACACAGCTAATTATCAGTCTGGCATTAATCAAAGGAAGATAACAGGAGGTCCCTCACTGTCTCTGGATATAAATTGAGTGGTGCTGTGGCACTGATTCTCAATCACACTGATGGGTGCACTGCTGCCAGGCCTTTACCCGGGCACCACCAAAACCAATGAGCCGTGCCCAGCCAAGCTGGCACTCCCAGGCCCTGTCTGCACTCCCGACTAAATGTCCAGATTGGTGACTGTTTACTGAATGATGGCTGTTATTTACAGTGTGCTCAGGCGAATTAGCATCCATCACTGTTTATTTGTCAATTAAAGAGATGACGGAAATGGCATTCATATTGTTTCCTTTTTCTTTTTTTTAAATTGTAAACAGTTTTTCCTTTTCATTAAGTAAACGATGGCTGGTATTCTGCAGGTGATTCACTTTTAAACGTTAAGCACAACTGTTACTGTCTTAGCATAAATACACAGACAATAGAAGTAAACTCGTGTGAGTTTTAGCATTGTGAGAAACAATTCAGTGGGTGTGATTGAAGAAAGCTAAGCCCAAAACCTAATGTGGTGGGAGATGTGTGTGTGGTGGTGAAGAAACTGAATATAGTTTAACATGGTTATGAGCTGACTGCTTGCTGTGCCTTAAGCGGTATAGTTTAACACAGTTATAGGATTACTGCTGTGCTTCTAGAAACATAAGCCTCTCTTAGCGCCGGCGAGCTTAAGACCTCCTATAACTGTATTAAAGTATGTACAATTTCTCTAGACACAGCAGTAATCATATAACTGTGTTAGACAGTTTGCAGTTTCTCCAGATACAGCGACGGCTGAATGTCAATTTCCAAGCGAACACGCGAGAAGCTGTGCAGGCACTAATGTGCCGATTCCAATTCGCACTCAGACCAAATTTTCCTGAAGTTTGGTGCTATGGTTTAGACATAAATGCGATTTGGTATTATTCAGTCCTTCGGGAGAATGGGTCTAAATCACCAGTAGCGACTCCACGTCAGTTACTTTGCCTCTTTGCGCTTATTACAGCTGACACGTGGAGTAAGGACGGTACGTGACATAAAACGCAACTAGAAACCGCATTTGGTCAACACTCAATACCTTTACAACGAGTGTTTGCAGCATTTGACCTCAGACTGGGATGGAAACAAAGCACTACCTGAACAGTGGAAAGAAACTTTTTGGTGTCTGCTGCTCATTATACTGATCGTGCATACGCTCAGGCAGCTAGCAAGGTAAAATAAAACCATCAGCAGCACACATTTCAATAAACCTTACATGAATTATGCATTTGAATGGCTTTTTTTGTTAATCTAGGTACTTTTAAATGAAACAGATTGGGCAAAGAGATCTGCTATTAATGCAGATTCATTTGTCAGCGAGACCAAGCCACTGCGAATCTGTTTATAAAAAAAGATACCTACAATCTGTTGTCACTCATTTAAAAAGGCATAACAGGATGCTGACACTCTACATGAAAATGAGAAACCAGTGACCTTTACTGCTAACTCTCATACTTGCCCCCATTCATTCTTTCTCTCTTTTGGTGTCTGCCTTCCTTTCAAATGCACAATCCCCCCTTTCCCTATTCAGTGTTATCTCAAATAATTAGCCCTCCATTTTGGCCCGGTCCCTGGAGGCCTTGTGCCACTTAAAAGGGCTCTTGGTGTGGCTGAATCTGGAGGGAGTTCAGATCAGCATGCAGTCGCCCAATATTCAGCCCCCTAATTAACCACCCAGGTATTAGAGCTGCGCCCAGATCAGCCTGAGTCCATATGGCTGGAACACCGCCACTGTGATTATCACCGGCAGTCACAGAAAGAGAGAGAGAGTGAGAGGGAGAGAGAGAGAGGTGGAGGCGAGTCCCTAACCTAGCACAAAGCCAGAGTATATTATTTTTAATGACTCCCCAATGGTACAGATGACGGTACATTTGTTATTTTAAAGCAGAAGCTTTTCTACTCAACATGCCCTTGACCTCTCTTTAACATGCACTTGCCCTCTGCTGCTACAGAAAAATCACTACTGGGAAATAGATAGAAAGGGGGAAAAAAAAGCCAGAAAGCAAAGCAGAGGATAGTGACACTTTTTGTATTGTACGCTTTCCATCAGCTTCAGAGAGATAATATATGTACATTACACCAGTTTAATCCAAAATGGATTTAAACAGGAACATGGCTATTATTGTTTCTATTCATGCACACCCACACCAATGATCGCTCTGTCAACATTTCACGAATGCGAGGAGGTTTTGGATACATATTTTCTTGCTGTCCTAAGGAATTGGATCAGCGAACTGAAACAAATGTACTCACTAATTCATATCACTGCTACCGCCGGAGAGACAGTAAATCATTATAGTAAATCATTTTTTTTTATATTTTTCTTTAGGAAAAAAAACAGGCCGAGTTTAATCCCGCTGTGCTGGTGACAGCTGTATGGTAGAGGAACATTAAGAGCTCATTCATGTCTTTAATGATCTATGTAATGGTGTGTGTGTGTGTGTGTGTGTGTGTGTGTGTGTGTGTGTGTGTGTGTGTTTATGAGAACACACCACAAAGTAATATGGATGTCTATAATGTGCTGGGAATTAAGTAACAGCTGTCCTTGCGTAAACATGATATGCAAAGCTAATACGCTGTGACTTCAATTTCTACAAATTACACATTCTGCTTTATCTAAATGCTTAACTACTATAGCATCTTAAAAACAAACTACAGTGTTTTGTTTTCTTTTAATAATCCTTCTCTTGAAAGTTTGTAAAGTAAAAATTACTTTATTTATCTATTTATCTATATATCTATAAAATTTGTCCTTTAATTACATTACTTTTTCTTTCCATCCTACATTAAAAAATGTGCAATTGGTAGCTTCTGTCAGCAAAACAAACTCCTTTTAAGTGTAAACCTACTTAGCAATAAAGCTCATTCTGATACTGATTCTGATGAGTCTAAATGTCCAGATATTTTATTAGCGTTATTTCTTTCCCATTAAATCCTAATACAATAGAGAACTCCATGGCAAGATGGTTACCCATTACTGGAATGGATGGATGGATGTTTTCTGGAGCTGGATTCCCAAGGGCTGACACCATACATTCCTGCTTCAATCTTAACTCTCACTTACTTTTTGTGAATGACGGCTATTGTTTTATATACAGTACACAAAATATTCAGAAACAATGCAGTTTTACTGTATTCATCATTAATGTACACTGTACTAGCTTAAGCAATACACACAAACACCGAGTGAGCTAAAAAAATACTTATTGTTTCTATATAGTTCTGGAAAGTGCAGATCATCTAATAGATTATCTGTTAAAAAAAAAAAAAAAAAAACACCATACATAAAATATAAAGGTTTCAGATGAATGGCAGATGATTCTACAATTGTTATGTAATTCTATTGTTTGAATTGTATTTAAGATTAACTATGTGATTTTATTTGTTTAATTAAATGTTCATTTTGAAATGCGTTTTAAGTATACATTTAATTTACAACGGTTCTTTTTCTTCTACCATGTGACAACCCCTTTAACAAAAGGCTTTCTTGACTAAGAACCCCTTCACACTGCAAAGAAACAGTGAAACCTATTCGTTTTTTAAAAAGGGCACTTATGCCATAAGATTTTTACCTGATTACACGTACAAGGTACTCCTTGCATTCAGAATACACACTCCGATTTGTGGAACAGAATGGAACATGTCACTGAACAGCCCTTCTCTGTGCTCCTTCTATTCTCACCATGTTGCTCAAGTTTGAACAAGAGCTGTAATATTTCTCACCAAGTGCTCAGCAATTACAAACAGTGTTCAATGGCTTTCAGGGTGAAAATGGTTTTAATCTTTTACATGCAATTATCCATGTAAGTAAGTATTAGTCCATGTAATAAATAAATAAATATATATATATATATATATATATATATATATATATATATATATATATATATATATATATATATATACCTGAAATATATAGCAAAGTATGGAAGGAAAGATTTTTTGGAATATAATAACATCGTATTAATAAATAAAGAATTTTAAAATGTTTGAGCATAAATGTGTTTTAAAACAAAAAAAAGGGCTTTTTTTGTTCTCTAGCTTGGTTTTTGGACTTGACATTGTATTATTAGTAGCTTCCATCGTTAATTATGAAACAGTCATTTCTGCCAGGGTGTGACATTCCCAGTGCTGTCCTCAAAACAAACACATTGGTGACAGTCTAATTTAGGCAATGTGGAGTCAATGTGTGCTCTAAGCCTAGGTCACTGTGGATGGTTCATCTAGAGGACAAAGAATAAAATGGATTGACTGGCTTATTTCTTAAATTAAATTGTTTCATATCAGCTATTATGTGCCATTTCATTTGGAGACTAGTGTTATAACCAGGCCATGAGTGAGACAACACTCACATGTTAGACGGCTGTGGAATCATTATACAAATGTCTGTCAATATTAACTTTAGGTTAAATTCCCAAATCTGACAGTGACAATTTTAATTAATTTTCACTTACAATTTGTTTTATTTTGTAGAACTGTAGCTGTGACAGTTCTGGCTGCAGTGCAAATCGTAGGTTTATATGTCAGTTGTGGTTCTTCTAATACCAAATAATCTATTTAAAAAAATCTGTATACTGGAATGGTGCTGCACACAATTTATTATATGTTTTAAAAAATATTAATTTATGTCTTCAGCATCAGTGTTTTATAATGGTCAGAGATAAAGCAATAACAAGTTCTTTTTGACATGGAAGAATCTGCATGGCTACTTGTTTCCTGATATTATGACTATATTATAATTATAAATAATAGTTTTTATAGGTTTTAATGGTTTCAAGTTTTGGGTGTGGGTTCAAAAGGGATGTGAAATTATTGAAAATTCTTGAATGGTGTAGGTGGAATGTGAGGTAAACAAACTGTGATTATCAAGAGGATTTATTCCTTTTTAATATGTGTGGAATGTGTCCTAAATCCTGTAATATGAGACAACAGTTTAGTGTTCTCTGTAAAATGCAGAGATGAATAAGAATATAATGGAAATATCACTAATTCATGTTGTTTGAGGTGGTGCATTACTTTCTATAGACCTGTAGTAGAAATTCTGCCATAAGCTACTGAGTTCCTTGCTATGCAAAAAAACATACAAAAAGAAAAGTCAAGCAACTGTGACCCCTGTTGCAGGAATCCCTCACACCTGCTCTGAACTAAAGGAATGTTTGTTTATGTTATGATTTAAGTTAAATGTGGATGTCACCTCTGGCTAACTTCATAGTAAATAAAAGACGAGCTGTTGCATACACATAGTCACAGGCAACAGGTGTTAAAAAAAAAAATCACCAAAATTGCTTTAAACGCTGCTTGGAATTTGGTAGAAAAGTTAAGCTAAATGAGTTAAAGTCAATTTGAGCAGTCACTCTCAATTTCGTTCCATTGCAGCTATCGTGTATCACAAAGGACCTACTTTTATTACTAAATTCTCCTCGGATGAGAGTCAACAGCAACAATGGAGCCATCCAGGTTAACTTTTTCTTTGTGTCGCCTGTCTTCAGAGAAGAATACAATACATGACTATATATCATGGCTTAACCCGCCTGAACTTTCTTTGTGCTCCGGGGACACCACGAAGATTGATCACCTCAGCCTGGAGAAAGGATCCTTTTCTCTCAGTGGCCATTGGATTACTTTAAAACAATTAGGCTTGGCCTTTGTGTGGATAATTACAGTAGAGAGTTTTTACCTGGGTCCGTTCATATCTTTGAGACAACCTTGAATGAGTCGTGCCCGTTTTGCCATTAGATATGCTACGAAAAAGGCAAATGTTTAACCATTTTATATGTGAGGTAGGCATGAGATGTTTGGTCTGAGCAATAAGGAGAAGAGGGTTTTAGCAAGGAAATGATGGACTCGTTAGAATGCTATATGACCTATTGATTCATGTAGGCTGTTTGTGTACGGTCATTTTGATTCCACCACATAAAACAGATGATAAAATATAATCGTGTCTTTAGTCCACTGTACAACCTCCGACGAGAAAAGCTTGGTAAACAATGTCCTCCTTCCTCCCTGAATGAGTCTATCTATGTATTTAAGTTTAATGATTAAGCATATCCTTTTTTTTAATATACGACTTCAAAATGCTGAGTCACAGCACCACAATATAATGCAACACAGTTCTCCACTTGTACTCTTAATTGGCAACAGGTAAATCAGCTTGACAGAGTTATTTGTAAGTTATTGTGAATAGGGAGGGTTGCCCTAGATTTGCAGGTGTGTTTTTCAGTGCACGGAAAAAGTCACTGTACACAAAGGGTAATTAAAATGCGATTGCCCATGTACTAGCTGATTAGCGACTAAAGCTGTCCAGCAAGTGTCCAACAAAGCGTTTTGTTTGAACTGTCAAACGTTTAAAAACCACCATTAGTTTCACCTCCACTGTGGTATTATAAAGAAAGTTCAGATTACAGATTTGAGCAGATTTTCGATCCTTGCGCTAATTAAATCCAAGCCCAGTAGGCAGAAACACTTTGCTAGCAGTGTTGTAAGTGAGACTCACATGCTCTCTGACTCCTGAAAATCAACTAAAACACATGTAACGTTTCCCTCTAATGAAAACTCTATCAGTCAGAGCTGATCCCTGATTAATCCTCTCTCTCTTTTATCAGTGGCATTAATCAGATCTACATAATAAAGCTGCAACTACACTGATAACACTGCTTTTGATTAATGTGCTCAGATGATGTGATAGCTGCCTGTGGTGCATTTCATCGATTTCTTAAAGCGTTGGCTAAAAGAAAAAAAAAAAAAAAGAAAAACAGATAAAGGAGGGGAATCCTGGGTCTGACAACATATCCAGTATTTGTCAGTGATTTATATGTGTTTTACCTCATGGACCAGAGGTTAGTCCTTTGTCTCTATTTCTTTTTTACTGTTGCTGTCTTTTTCAAGTGAGCCAGGTGCAGAGCCCACGGCACCGACGTCTTCGTTTTAACCTGACAAGAGAAAAAGAAAGATAGCGTCTGCAAAGCAAAAGCATGCCAGGACATTGCCGGCAAAAATTGCAATGATGTGTGTTTTGTAGTGGCAACAATCACTGCATCAATTACACACATGCTAAATGGCATGTTGGCTCTGCAAATATTTGAGGCACTAAGGAAGTGGGAGTGAATCAGACGATAAGGCAGAAAACCAAACCTCACAGTTTCCCAGAGAGAGAGATCAGATTCTCTGTGGGCCACTCTCCTGGAGAGACTAATACGGCATGGTATCGTACGGTACTGAAAGGAAAGGTAAGGTAAGGAAAGGAAAGGAAAGGAAAGAGAGGTGCTGTTGGGAGGAGAAATGAATGTGAACATGGGAAGAGCGTGAAGCTTTGATAGACAGATGAGTGGAGAGAGGACAGATAGGATGAAGAGAAGTCTTTCCAGGCCTCCCCAGCTGTAGTGATCTTTCAGTGTCTTCCTCTCTTATAATCCTGATTTCATTAAGATTAAAGCACACTTGACTGACAGGGCCAACAGTGCCGCAGCTGATTGTTTTCTTTGTTTTTTTTTTTTTTTTACTCACCTTCTGTACATCAGTGTTGTGTGGCTTTACCACACACCGACCAAAGCCAAAAAGGAAGAGAATAGGAAAAGAACATTAGAATGTTGTGTTCATTGAAAAATGTTGATGTTTCGCCAAACAGTTACGGATTCTGTTTATGATTTGAAATCACAGAAGTCGGTGGATTTCTGAGAGCCCTCATGTCTCTTGGTTCATTATCCCAGCATTACTTAATCTCAGCTAGCTGAAGGTCAGCACCACAGTGCCAGTCAAATCGCTTAGTTCCCATTTCATTCTCACTTTGACAATGGTCTCCAGAGAAGTGCTGTTATAGCACTGCATCTGTCTTCATTCACAAATCACCCTCCAAAGCCCAAACAGCTTTACATCCCTTAATGATCATCAATTACTGAGCCCTTTCGTCTATCACGGAGCACTTGATACACAAGCAGCACAAAGCAGACTAAAAATTAACCCTATTGAGATGCTCGGAGTGTAATTGGCTACTTGAATAAGCATACACAAAAGGATAGCAGGGAAGGCAACTTAGGCCAAATGAGATGAGCACTGTTTACAGGCTCCTAAATACACTTCTCACTGGCAGCACAACAATGCGTTGACCTCTCAACTTTGGCATGACCCCTCTCAGACTGTGTTAACTTCAAACCTCAGCGTCCCCTCCCACAGCTGGGAGTTGTTATGATACCCAATAAAAAGGCAGGCAGCCAATAGAGAGCCGGCCCATTGGGCCTCACAGGCCAGCTTGTATGAAAACAGAGAATGCAGCAGAAGCGTTAACTCATTAACGGTCATTGTTGAGCTAAAATGGCTGTCATGAAGAATCTGGCTGAATGGGAAATGGGCTAATGACCTGAAAAGCGACTTCAAAAGGCGTTACTAAACAACTGAATGGACCCTTCCACTTTAGAGGCACTTCAATGGGTGACATGCACAGAAAAAAAAATCTGAAGCTTTCCAGTGACCTAAAAAGATTCCCTTTTCCATGAAGAAAATGTAAAGTTTGCGTGGGCTTTTTTAAACGGTGGCAGATGCATATGAATGGGGAAAGTCGTTTCCCTTCATAACAAGCGGAAAAAGGGGGAAGGATGTTTCCACCTATAGAGCTCTCAAGACATTTCAAGACAGAGCTATATGCAAACAAATCACCAGCATTTATACAGCAACAGCTGATGAATAAACAATAATAATAATAAAAAGAATACAGCCTGGCATGTTTTGTGCCATTCATCAATGCAGGAGCGTCTTAAAAACAGACAAGATTCTGCTTATAAAGATCTCAGTATTTTTGTGTGTTCAGAAGCTGTAACTAATCTCTAGTTTATAGAGCAGAACAGGCAGATTTAATGATTAGTAAAGAATGCCAGAAGGAAGGAGGGTGTTTTTGCTACTAGTGAAGACCTCACAGATGTGTCTATCTGCATGCCTCAGTGTGGGGCAGAAGGTAAAAGGTCAAAATAGCTCATAACATTCAACTGACCTTCACTTTTTTCAAATATACAAGATATAGTCTGTAAGAATCCAGACAACGTTTTTTTTTTTTTTGGAAAAAAATGCCCCTTATTTCCGATTATTTACCAAAAATGACATAGAATAGTAAACATATGGGCCGGAATGGTCATTATCACCTACAGAGATGAATGGTATCACAAAATTAGTCACACTCCATGGCCCTTCTGTAGCCATTAGGCTAATGGCTGTAGCAGATGATGCGGCAGTGGTAGTGGGTCAGGTTATAACCAGAATAAGTACCATGAAGCCCCTCTGACCTTCTGTAGGTGGCTGTGAACCAACAGAGCGGGGACCCATCCTGAGAACCACCCCATAGAGGAACCCTCTGGGTGGGTGTGTGTGTTTGTGTGTGTCCATGCCAGACACAGCATGCAGGAGGGGTCTTGTATAGGCAGTGTTTGTGAAGGACTCGGCATATTAAATCACTTTTTGGAGATCATTAATGAGCATCAATGCAAGTGGGTGCACCATTTGGACTGGCCTTTAATGGAACAGCTCAGTCCTTAACCTATGTGGGTTGATACTAAACCTCTGAAAAGTATTTCCCTCCCCCCTCTCTGTGTGGGAGGTTTGGGTTATCAAACAATGGCTTCCCCTTCTGCACTCGGTCAGATAAGAAGTATGCGGTTTTAGGTTTTAGAAGTAGGTGGTTTTAGGGTTGTCCTGAACAGAAAAGCCCATGTAGGGGTGTGTAGGTTTGTGAATTGTCCAGGCTTGATGTACCCCCCCCCCCCTTCCCGCCCATCTTCCACGAGGAGCACAGTTTGGGGGCCTCAGCTGTCACATGTTGGGGCGTCCTGTAGCGCTGCACAGCCACTCACCAGCTGGAGTGATGATGAATGGATCGTCCTGCTGATTTAGCCTGAGGTCAAATGTAGAGTGATTAGTACAGCACAGCTGAGAGCTATCTACATAACCCACACCCAACATATTCATGCTGAAGTGAAAAGAAATGATAGAGCAAACGATAGGTGGGGATAATAGATGATGTGAGAAGGCAGATACAGAAACGCATGCATTTATAAAAAATGTTTATAACATGTTTTTCCATTTGCGGTATGCTTTTATTCAAAACGTCTCCCATTGAGTTTAGGGTTCTGTTCACAGGCCCGACGTTGGATCTCCAGAACTCGTAGGATTTGCACACGCATTCTTCGAATCGCTTTAACTGCTGCACTGTCATTCCACTACACACATAATTTGGCACCGAACACTAAAACGAGCCAGGCACCACCGACAAAACCCAGTTCTTAACGTTCCTAATGTTCTTACCTTTTTGCTCTGCCTCATAAAACAGACAGTATGAGTGGCGTAATCAGAAATATAGATCATTCAGAGTTTTACCCTGAGGCGGTAAGCAGAGAGCCCATGGAGAGGCCACCGAGGGCCAACTCTCCCCTCTCCCACTCCTGCTCCAGTCACGCTTCACAGTGCTCATAATCTCCCACCCAGTCCACAACACCATGCTGCTCGGAGAGCTCCAGCAACCCTCCACATTGTGCTGCTCTCCCCCTCCTGCTGGCCTTTCAAGCAGCAACAAAAGAGCTCTGCCTCTAATTACAACCCTCCCACTTCAATTTGAGCACCCTGGTTAACAGGCCATTGATACACATTTAGTGTGGGCACCTGTGCTCCTAAACACAATTTCCACACACAGCCGCCGGCGAGACAGGGCCGAATCAGAGGCCGGTGCAGGCACTCGCCTCCTCCGTGCCCACGCTGACCAGAGGAGGGGAGCTTTTGAAAAGCAAGCGAGTCGATAAGGGACGAGGTATCGCTGTCATACAAGCGCGCCGTAGCTTAAGGGCAAAAACACAAAGCTGACACCCCACTAATCAGATGTGATAGGTCTGCGCTGGGACTGTAGAGGAACAGGATGTGTGTGTGTGTGTGTATATATTTGTTTTTAAGTGTGCATCAAGCGTATGCCTGCGTGTGTAGCGTAGACCTACAGGTTCTTTTCTGCCAAATATGAACAGTTAATACAAGCTGTGTTCTGCTAAAGAGAATCAGTGAATGACATGCAATAGGGCTATTGTCTAGACAGAGAAGAAGTAATTTCTCGATGAAATGTGGTGTCTGTTGAGAACGTGCATTAAGCAATAAAAACATAACTAGACCAAATTTGCATTCATATCTTCCTAATCGCACGCAGTAAATATATAATGGTGCTATGATTCATGCGACGCAGATTCACGGGAACTGGGATGGCGAGGCTGACAATAAGGTCCGTTGATTTGAAGTGCTGTACTCTCACACGAGTGCTGAAAATGAAAAATCCATAATTTGCATGTGATTCACCACAGCCTGAATATTGAAATTTGATCTGAGTGAAAAATATGTCAACCAGATTTACACAGCAGCAGTGACAGCCTCTCGCGTCCAACCGCAGCCTTTCACTGCTTTCCATCATTCATATCTAATGCAATAAAACTGCAATAACAAATCCTCGCTGGATTTGAATAATAAACAGAGTCCTAAGAGACACAGTCTCGGTAAGGAGGCATGGGAAATGACTGGGATGTCGCTGTGCCATTGAGAATTCAACGCAACAACTCTGAAATGGTTGTGGCCAGATATATTTGCCTCCCTACTTCACGTTCATTGTCCAGGTGGGGTGTTGGGCTCATCAAATTGGCCTGCACTTTGTCACAAATAAATAAGTGAAATAAAGCAGTTTCTTGAATACACCGCATCGGTGCTCTGGCGAGAAGAAATATATTTAATGATCAGCACAATCTCAATCTCCTTAAGGGGCTATTGTATTGGTGCTAAACTGGACGCCTTTGAAGATTACCTCTCACAAGTAAGAGGGAGATAAACAGAGCTGCACAAAGCTTCTCAGTCAAAGACCAGGGTTTGGTTACTGTGTCTCTACAGAGGAGCTGTACAAAACTCTACTATAATTTGCATGTTTAAATGGCAGAAGCAGCCGAATTGTCTCTCACATTTCATATAATAACACTAAATCAAATTATACTGCAAAAACATGGGCAAACATTAATCACAATAACAGTAGATGTAGCCCAACCAATTTAACACTACAATTGCAGCAAGAAATAATTAAGCATATAGAATTATTTATTTTTTTACTTATTATTACACATTAAGAACCTGGAGTACACGAACTTTTTGAAAAATGATCACCGGGTTGAGGCAAGAGTGAGTTTCTGTAAGACTATCTCCTTCCTGTTTTTTTTTTCTTTTTTCTCTCAGTTACCTCTTTTTTTCTCAGTGATCTATCAGTCATGTATGTGATTTGATTTTAAGTGAACAACAACAAGACTGAAATTACACAGCTATTGCACTGGAGCTAAACCCAGTTAAGTGGCAAGCAGAGTAGGCCTCTTGCTGCTCTTTTGGCTGCTGCTGGGCTTTCGTTTCAGTCCTCACATTCCCCTCGCCTTTGCTCAGAAGGGGAGCTGTTAATAGGATTAAGCTGCCTCGGCCCTGAACAAGTATAGTTCCACACAGTTGGCTCGACAAACGAGGATGTCATTAGAAGTTGGCCTGTCGTGCTGATCCGTGATCAGGGTTCGCGCTTTTTCTGACAAGAGATAAGGTCAGGATTTTGGGAAGGGAACACTGGCCTGGAATCAGAGCAGCAGGAAAGTGGCTATAGAGTTATAATGAGATTGGGAGAGGAGGAGCGGAGATCTGTGGGGCAATGCCTGACCATAACAAATCACTGAGGTGGAAGGTGTTAGATCTGTCCGAGGCATTCAGACGAACTTCCAGGCTTGTCTTCGGCACCGTAGCAGCGCCATAGCTGCCACGCCGTGCCTCGTGGTCACGGGACTTTAAAGGCGAAGAAATAAACCCTCGGTGGAACTAATATGCCTCGTCATATCTATAGCCAGATCTGAAACTGTGAAGCTGTGAAGGGGGGAAAAAAAAAGGATTATCGTTTGCAGTGGCCACATTAAATGGTGCAGCGAGATCTTTTGCTGTACATAGCAACTGTCAGATGCCTCAGTTATTATTATTTTTTGTTAAGAATGTCCACAGTTTGTAATGTAAGGGCACTAAACATTGCTTCATTTTACAGTGTTGGTCAGCAGGACAGCCGATTTCGGAAGCAATTTAAAGAGAAAAGAGTAACGGCGTCTTCGAGCATCTTTATGATCTATTGAACACGCAAACACTGTGCGCTGTTCTCAGTTGACCCCCAGACCAAAGCACCTGGCACTGATGATTTGACAAGCCTGCCTCACATTCCTGGAGTGTGTGCGTGTTTAACTAGTTGTGTTCTCTCCTCCCCCCCTTAACTCTGCTTCTGCTCTGTCTACTCTTCCTTCATCCCTCCTTCCTCCCCTTTCTTACCTACAAATAATGGATGCCGTAGGAAAAATAATTGCTTTCCGTCTCTCACTGATGTTTGCACTAAGTATTACCACTTTAACGAGAGAGAGAGAGAAAGAGAGAGATAGATTCTGCCGGCTGTCTTTGTCTTGTACCCACACAGCTGTTGTTAGAACGTTAGAAACGACTGTCTCTGAACATCCCGAACACAGATAACACACGGGCTAGTGGATTAAAGGTTCGAAGGTTTTCGGGGTAGCTAGCTTTAAACATGTTTTGTAAGATTTCATTGGAATTGAAGGGAACATCAGACATCATTCAGCAAATAACAATCTGACAGCACTTCTCTATTTAAGCTATAGCCAAATCATACGAAGGGTTTTTACACCATTATTTTAAGTATACAACGAACAAATGTATCTTCTCTATAGAAGTTATGCCATGGTTTTATGCCATGGTCATTCTTTAAGGTATATCTGAAGTATAATACTTGATGAACAAAGATTAGGCATAGTACAGTTATAAATATATGATCTATTACTGCCTTATTCAATGCAATACATTGAATGTGTATTGGCACAAAAGAAAGCAAGTAATTTATGTTTTTTAAACTATGCTCAGGATCAGCACCTATGATTCTGAATGAGACTATGAACCCTTGACAGTTTTCATTGACCACTATCACTAAACGGTGCTTTGTATACATGAACTGTATAGAAAGTACAAACTGAAATCTATTTGCTTCTTTTGTACTTCATTCTCTTTGGTTTAGTGGTAATTGTCAACGAATTTTACCTTAGTTTAATTGTACCACCAGGGGGGAAAAATATTAAATACATGAATATCATTTCATGCATTGCCTCCTCAATTCCAAGTCTTAAACAAAATCTGCACTGTTTACCGGAGAGGAACCAGACACCAGACAGTGGCATTATAAATCACTGCTTTTCCACAAATGTATTCAATAAAGTCGAGTAATACTAAGTGTTTTTAAAGAATGTTTAGTATGATCATATTATCTGCCACATGCCATAAATGTAATATAAATATTGTGCTAAGGAATGAGCAGTCTTTATTATTAGAGCGGCAGTTCTTAGGTATTGGTCTACTATTTCATAATGTGTTTCATATTCTGCAACAGCGGAGAAGAAATGTGGCGTTGAATTTCTGTAAACAAAAATTAGTCAATTGTTTGTTTGAAATCTGTGTGTCATTGCATCATTAGTTTGTGAGAGCTATACCAGCTAAGAATAGGTCTGTGTTTATTTCTGGAATAGCATTTGCATCTGAAGTTTGTTGTCACTCAACACTGAAATTGTAGAGGCCAACCAGTGATACGGGCAAGGAAAACAGAATGCCCTTTTGGAAAAGAAACATTTAGCGCTTGAAATTAATTAGATAAAGATTCAACTATAGTAACAGTGTGTAGAAGAAATGAAAATGCACATAATGGGAAACATGACTCAGATATAAAAACTCTTAAATCAAATCTGACATTCTGCATTTAATAGATACTGGTAAGATACTGATGCTACAGCCAAGGGCACAAAATGTCCAGTTACTTTAAACCCAAGTTGTCCTGTTCCAATAGCAATGAGTGCTAAATGAAAAAGGACTTTAGGTGAGCACTAACACCCCTTTGACTGTTATCACCAGGTATCCACTTTCCTTACTATACAAATGAGCCATGCACACTGTTTAAGGTAAGCTACATCAGGACAGAAGAGATATAAGTGAGACTGTGGGGAAAAGTAAGCCCTGAATGTTGGGATATATTCAGAGGAGAAGCGATGTGGTAATGGCTCTGAGTCTGGCCACTAATAGTTATTTAATACGCCCATCACCATGCTGCACTCACTCTGCATACCGAGCACACAACCGAGGGCCCTAAAACCTCTTTAACACTTATTCAAGATGACAGGAAAAATGAAAGCGTTTGTCCTTTCAATGGAAAAAGTAATCATGGCTACATTATCCTCCTGCTCACTGCTATCATACTAAAGCAGGGGAGAAATGTCACCAAAATGTATTTAAACGCTGATAGAGTGCCAGTGCTTGATTCCCGCCACAGGACTGATTAATACGAATAAATAAATATAAAAATCCTCAATTTGTATGTAAATGCATGGTTTGAGGGTGGAGGTGGAGGCAGGCGGGGTGTATCAATGGCTGGTGCTACCTGCATCTGGAGGGAGATGGTAATAAAGTGAAGTGTAATGTGGTAATTATGGCAGTTTATGGTGATTCGGCTGTTCGGCCCATATGGAGTAATGGGAGTCTTATAGAAGCTGTTAGCCTCTATAGCACTTCTGTTGCTTTAGCTAGTGATAATAAGATCACAGTCCATTTCAGTGCGAAAAGTGAAGATGGCTAATATGTCCATCAGTTAAGAAACCACCTTTTTTTTCTTTCCAGGTCATCTGAAGATGACAAAAGGACATGTTGAAATATCCTCTATTCAGATATCAGCAGGCATGTAACACAGTCAGTGAAATAAAAGAAGAAATTGTTCTGGTAACGGCCTATGTGACAAGTCAAGTTTCAGCTAAAGATAAATGTATCAAAAAGTAAGAGTGGAAAAAAAAATCACCCACCACCCTGAGAACAAAGCTCTCAAGCTAAATGCTTCCGGACAGAAGTCATTCAGGTATGTTTATCTCGGGCTTCTCTGTAAATAAGGCTGCTTTGTGTTAAATTGGATTTCACAGATCACAACAGCCTGCAGGATGCAGCCACTCAAGTGCAGCTCTCAGGAGAAACTTATCGAGATCTTTAATATCACTTTGGCATAAACACTCCGCGCACGGTATTGACTTTAAATAAAAACAGCATTTAAATATTAATAGCTATGGATTGTTGGCTAGTGAACCTGATCTGGGAAATGCAGTATGAATATATATTAATCCACAGCCGAAAAGAGAAGACCGAACTGTGTTTTATTCATATTCTAATGCATTTATGCTAATGATTTCCCTCTTCCTCTACTGCCTGATTGTTCATGAGAATTTGCACAGAGAATGCGTATCGTCCGCATTCGTTTTACTGGATGCAATCGTTTTTTTTTTTTTTTTTTTTTTTTTTAAAGCTTTAGAGATAAATGACACCTTCGTGTTAACATAAGTAACTTGTCTTTGAGGCAAAGCAGCTGTTTCGGCCATCCATCATAGGGAGATGCACAAACTAACCACAGCACAGCTTACATCACTGACCACCAAAGCTCATTTCAGGAAGATTCACTCAGTCCCATCAAGGTATGGCGTGCTGATATTTTCCCACGAACTAACGGATGGTCAGCCCTGATAGCAGCCAATCCATTACTGTCTGCAGCATGTCAGCCCAAGGGTGATAGTCATTAATTACTGCATTCGCTCTCTCACTCGCTCAGAGCTACAACCACAGGAAGACCAGATGTGAGGGACAGACCTGATTATCCTGTCTAAAGATTGGAAGAGATTAATTTTTCCTCTCATAAAAAAAGTGACCATAGTGGAGTGTGAGAAGGGGCACATTCATTTCAGATTGTAATCACTCTCTTAAGATTATAATTGCCTTTCTCCTCCTGAGCATGTTTTACATCACAATGCATGTTCCGGGTCTATTCAAAGATTCACGTATCGTGAGCTGCAGTTTAAAAATACATTACACAGTCAAACAATACATAAAAACGCCTGGAAAAGAATGCGTTTGACGTAGACAACCGGGTCAATGTGCATCGTAGATAGAAGATGCATATAGGGCACAATTGCCAATCGTGACAGATTACAGATGGGATCCGTACAACAGCGTGTATGGATTCACCTGCACACCAGACCACATCTCACTAACATGCTACATCTTCATCCAGAGTGCACACACACGCACGCACACACACACACACACACACACACACACACACACACACACACACACACACACACACACAGCTTTACTTTCACACAGTTCATTTTAACACAAACACAGTAAAATTAGTGCACTGTGTATTTCTCTGAAAAACACACACACACACACACACACACACACACACACACACACACATACATGGACAAGACATTTTTCCAAATACATCTATATATATATATATATATATATATATATATATATATATATATATATATATATATATATATATATATATATATATATATATATATATATATATATATATATATATATACTGATGATTACACTTCCTCACGATTGCACTAATTTTTCTGCTGATTAAACATTTTGTACAACCTGGAAATGTGGCTTTTTTACTGTCTATTAAGTAGCATATTTACCATATCTTTAAAGTGACAGCGTTCTTTTTTTATTTCTACTAAAGCTTTTCTTAGGGGAGGGGATGCATTTATAAATACGTAAGAGGAAAAAAGAGGTCTGTCGTTTTGAGTGACAGAGATGAAAGCTGTGAATATTTAAATACACATATTGTTATCTGACTGCTGTGGACAGATGTCAGTATAGCAGAAATGCTGGCAGGTTATAAGCGACCACAGGAGACAAAAGATTTCCTAATTCTTAAACTGAATGGGAGACAGCTGACAGTCAATTTTGTCCACTGATAAAACCATTGAGAGGTTAAAATGGTTCGAATAAGAATGCCTACTTTTGTGTATTTGTCTGTCAAAGCATGTGATCAAAACTAAACTTTTATTTATTTTTTTGTTGCCATACATCAATGTCATAAAATGACGTGTTGTTTAAGGAAAACTGCAAGTTTAAAAAAAATTTACTTGCTTTTGTAAGAAATAGAAATAATGTGGTATTTAGGTAAACATTTAGTGCAATTGTAGTCATATCCACTCCCAAAAGACAAGACCATCCTTTTCATTCTGAACTCATGTCAAAACCTTTGGTTCGCCTGCCCTTTTCCACGGCTGTATAGGGGAAAAAAAGGATGGAGGAAAAAAAATCCCAGCTCAATTTAAGTCTGATCCAAAGAGCTTACAACTGTAATTAAATCATTAAATTCTTGTCCATGCTTGACAGAGCGGAGAGAAATTAACTTCCCCACCAACCTCATTTTCTATTTGAACATGAAATAATGATTTTCTGCCAGTCTAATGACAAAGCCAACATCTGATCTGTGCTGCATCCGATGGGGATTAGCTCCAGGACCGGCATTAGAGCTCATTACCAGCTTGAGTGCAGAATTATTACATCTTGTAATTGGATGGGGAGATTTATATACAGATCTGAGGCCAGTCTCTGTAATATTGTAATTACAAGCTTGGATGGTCAGCTACTAAACTTCACAGGGGACAACAAACAGAGAGGAGTGTTGGTTTTATTAACCTGTAACCCTTAAAGCGGAGTGAAATTGTTAATGTTAAGTGTTAAGGGTGGAAATAAGTTTTGTCCTTTTGGCCGGCGTCCAGCGAAGGAAAAGAGAGCGCCAGAAAGAAAAGAATGCGTTTGGTGTGTGTGTGTCAGAGGTATAATCGAGCCAGGGAAGAAGAGAGAGGGACAAAAATGAGCTGTCTCTTCAGCCTGGCTGAGTGCAATGTATCTATTACTTAAGACTAACTGGCTGTGAAGCTGTCCATTCGGTGTGCCATAAGGGGGCTGTTTCTGCTGGCTAAAAGGGAAAAGAAGGTATTGATTCCTCAATCAGCCATTTGCCTGCTAAGAGTGAGAATACGAGTGGTGAGGGAGAGAGCTTGAGAGACAGATGGAAAGGAGAGGAGAGAAAGAGATGGGTGTGTGGTGGTGGTGGTGTGTGTGTGTGGGGGGGTGGATGTTCAATTAATTTGCAAACACCATTTCTCTCTTTTTCCCCCCCTTCAAGTGATTCCAGCGTGCAAATCAATGTTGACAGGTCAGATTGGCTGCCACTAATCTTGGCATAACAACTCTGCAGTCAGAAGCCCTCCGGTAATGGAGTGCTTATTTAGGCTCATCGGCCTGTGCAGGTCCAGAGAGGCTCGATCAATGCTGGCGAGAGATAGGATTGATGAGGTCTTGGTAGAAAGCTGAATCTCTAAAGCCATGGAGGATTGTATAGTGTATTTGAGTCAGGTTAATAAAGAAAGGCCCAGAGCCTTGTCCTGCTTTCACCAATTTCACTATACCTTACAACAAGTACAGTGGCCGAAAAACTAAAACCACTGTGGAAAAGGTCTGTCTCCACTATGGGATTAGTCCCTCGTTTTAAGCTCTCTGAGGTAAATGATATTCTACTGTGATATAATAAACGAGACCTATAACCTTATTATTTATCCTTTTACAAATTGTGTACCAAACCTGCAAACTGTAACTTCATAAAACAATTAAACATAACTCAAGTATCAGTGTGTATTCTGTGTTTCTCTTCCACCTAGTTGTCCATCATTACGACTCATTAGCCAATTTAGTTAAAATTAATGTTTTTTTTTTTCTATTATTTAAAACATACGGAGAATACAGCTGACATTTTAACAATCATTTAAAATAACACGAGTTTTTATTACTATAACAGTTTTTGTTTTTAAGACAGCCCAGATGATATGAACTTTTCTAAACTTTTACTAAACAAATTTATTTTCCGGAAGAAAATGCTGATGTAGTAGGTCTGAATCTGTTGTTCAGGCTTAGTTTCCTTATTAATCATGTTCTTAACTCAGTGAGCATCTTGTGGCTTTTCCAGGTTTGCTTAGTTCAATAACTTCCTTCTTAAAATGATGTGTTTTAAAAGTCTTGCATGGAGAAATATATAAAGAACCTGTTTTAACTCATGAATTATTAATCAGTTTAACATTTTTAGTTATTTTTTATTACATTTTTATTAAATTATTTAAGAATTGTATAATATTTAACGCTTAAGGGAAATATTTATGAAGGTTTGTTAGGGATCAGCTGTTGTATAATATATAATGTAGGTTTTTTTTTCGCGAGAATATGCATTCCTCAAGGGTTTTTTTCTATTAGGTATAGACGACTAATGTGTTCTTAAGGGGGTTGGAGAGATTGGGCTGCTTTGACTATTTGATGACTGCGTTGAAAGCAAATGTATTGAATTAAGTTAGAGTTGCTCTTCCGGCGCATCTCTTCGAAATTCTGACTTCAGTTTTCTGCCACTTTTTCCTTATAGTTTATTTCTATGAATAATGTTTGCAAATGCCATAATTAATTCAATAAAATAAATATCCGAACTTATCTGATAATTTGGCAGTTTTTATGGTGGATAATTTGTTTGCAGCCGTTATATAGAAATATTAATATTAATTAATTAAATGTGCCTGCTCACAAGTAATCCTTTTCATACATATTATATACGGGTTTTTTTATGTTTTCCATTGTTGTACGCGTCAAATCCTGCAAAGTGTTGACTTTAAAGAAAAAGAGATTGAGAGATTTATTAATTAATGGCAGATATTATTATTATTATTATTATTATTATTATTATTATTATTATTATTATTATTATTGTATTATTATCGTCATCATCATTATTGTTGTTGTGGTTCAGTATTTGTTATTCTCGAAAATATTGCTTCTTACAATTAAAAAAAATATCTGCATTTCTAATGCACATGATTGAGGATATGAGGATACGTCCAAATGATCTGGTGTAAACACTCTCGCTTTTTAAGTATTTATAACCAGTGCTTTCATTTTAAAGCAACGCTTTTCAATGAAACTGCAACTTACAGAATTGTTTTTATCCGATGCGTTCGTAGGCTAAATCTATTTTGATATGATTATGAGATAATAGGATATTGCCTAATAGTCTCGACGACGGGTTGTGTGTGTGTGTGTGTGTGTGTGTGTGTGTGCGAGCGTGCGTGCGTGCGTGCGTGTGTGTGTGAGAGAGGGAGAGAGAGAGAGAGAGAGAGAGAGAGAGAGAGAGAGTGGTGTGTTTAAGAAATGGGAGGGGCTACCGAGAGACTAGAAATGTCAATCACACGAAGGGCTCGGAGCAATCAGAAGCAATCTGGGAGGACCTGACCTCAGTCCACCCGGATCAATAAGCGAGTGAGAGAGGGGCGCTCTTCGGCTGAACACTTTTCATTGCGCGCTTTTACGTGGATCAGCGGTGTCAGAGGGGACAGTGCGCTCGTGTTCAGGTGCTGGGACCTCGAGTGTAGCACCATGGCTCTCCCGCAGCTCGGCTATAAGTATGTGAGAGCGCTGTACCCCACTGATCGGGCCGGAATGCTGGCGGGCCGCGTGGGTGCAGAGCTCAGTCCGACAAGCAGCATCTCCAACTCCCTCTCTATGTACGGATCTCCGTTCAGCGCCAGCCAGACATACAGCGCCTTCCTGCCCTATTCCAGCGACGTGTCCGTGCTCAACCACCTGGTGAGTCATTTACGCTACTGAATGCATTTTACGGGCAACATTTCCGAGGACTGGTTCATCTTTAACACCGTATTTAAAAGAATAAATCAATACAAATTGGCACTCGGACAAGAATTTGTCAAAGTTTTACGATTGAAGAAAGACTAAATAAATAGAAACTGCCTTGTTTTTTTTGTTTTGTGTTTATTATTAAGCAATACTTTACATGTGCAGAGAATACAGAAAACCCGTGAGGATTAAATTTAGTAAAAAGTTAAAGATCGGCGTCAGTACAAGCCATACTTATAGCATGACAATAACATAAACAAGAATGCGTGAACAATAATTCGACGTTATAAAAGCGGGGTATCATTTAAAAGAATATTTGCAAAACAGTCCCGGGAAACATTTCAAACATTTTTGCAATGTAGGAAAAGGAAACGAAGAGGATGCGTTCGGTCTTGTAAGCGCTTCTCACGTGTTTGTGTACCTGTGTGTGTGTGTGTGTGTGTGTGTGTGTCAGGCAAATCCGTACGAGCTGAAAGACAGTCCCGGCATGCAGCACCCGGGCTTTCCTGCTGCGCATCCGGCTTTCTTCCCGTATAGCCAGTATCAGTACGGAGATGCGTCTCGCCCAAAAAACGCCACCCGTGAAAGCACAAGTACGCTGAAGGCCTGGCTGAGCGAGCACAGGAAGAACCCATATCCTACCAAGGGCGAGAAGATCATGCTGGCCATCATCACCAAAATGACCCTCACCCAAGTGTCCACCTGGTTCGCCAACGCGCGCAGGAGACTGAAGAAGGAGAACAAGATGACCTGGGTACCAAAGACGCAACCGGACGAGGAGGGAAATGTTTACGCGAGCGACAACGACGGCGAGGAGGAAGACAAGCGGGATGAGGAGGAGGAGGACGACGACGAGGAGATCGACCTGGAAAACATCGACACGGAGAACATCGAAACCAAGGACGACTCCGACTGTCGGGACGAGCTGCGATCGGATTCAAAAATGAGGGAGACCGACTCCGACGCGTCGGATGGGTTTGAGGACACTCGGGGACAGGAGAAAAGTTTTCTCAAAGGCAGCGGGATGAAAGACAGAGACAGCTGCACGGAGGGACAGAGGAACGAGGACAGAAAAAGCCCCTCAGTAGAGCTTCCCTTGAGGAATCTAAACCCACCACAAAAGCCCAAAATTTGGTCTTTGGCTGAAACAGCAACGACGCCAGATCATCCGAGAAAGTCTGCAGTAATGAGCAGGACTGCTGTGCAAAGCTCTGCGGGGAACATGCACAACTGGACCAAAATGGCCATTTCTGCCCAGCAGCTCGCATTAACACACCATTACTTTGGACTTAAACAGCCGAGCAACAACGCTATGATTAACAAGCTCGGAGACGCCAGGACTCACTCCTCATGAGCGTCTTCGTTATAGACTATAATGGACAGTAAAATAAATATTTTTCGTCGTGTTTTTTCTATTTTACATTCTCCGCATGGATAAATGCAATACTTCATTTCCGCATCAAAAACACATTGATTTTTTTTGTTGTTGTTGTTGGACAAAATAAGAGAAATTGTCTATTGATTTTTTACCTAAATGAGGTTTGAATTTGTAACATAGCTACGGATGTTGCCTAGCACTTCCATTAATATGAGAGTATAATAGAGTAAATGTTTATATTGCTAACTTATCCAACCTTTTCGCTGTGTTTATTTATCAGAATGAACATGTTGAACGATCAAACACACTACAGCAAGTTAGTGATATTATGGGAGTGGGGGGAAGGATAACGTTTAATTCACATACTGATAGGAAAAGCAGATTGGTGCCTTTAAAACACTAATGAGATCCAGATCATGTCTTAAACAAATATTTTTCAACGAAATATTATTTAAAAATCGAATTACTGAGCCACAAATCGAATTACTGAGCCACATTTTCTTCACACCACTTGTCTAAATGATTACGATTTTTATTATTATTTTGATATTCATTTTACAGATATCCTGTGTTTCTTTTTTCCTGAATGCATTTATTTCTCGATTATGTAAAGTAATTTGTTTTATATTAGTTAAAAAAACAAACAGTACAACAGCCATTCCTGGAAATATTTCTAGCATTTATTATTTACTACGTTATGAAAATTATATTTTGTAAATCAAACATTAAACTCGCTTTTTTAGAATTGGTGTACATTACACAACGAATTTCCTTTATGGTAATTCTTTTGGAAATGAGAAATGAAGTTGACGGACTTAAAAAATAATATTGACGGAATATTGTAAAATAAAAAACAAACAAAAAAAAAAACACATTAACAAATAATAAAACATATTTTTAAAAGATATTACAGTGAAAATATATTATATTATATTTATGATTAAATGGCGATCAGTAACTACAGCACTAATAATAATAGGAATAAGAAGAATTTTCTCTTTATTATTATTTTTACTACTAGTAGTAGTATCATTAATAATTAATTAAAGTATTAGGACTGTAGAATGTTGGACACAGCAGTTACGAATAAAATCTATTTAGATTGTCTAAATCACAGTTTTCTAGATCATTTAGTAATTCTAGATATGTGTAGAAACGAATAAAAGTTTAACACTTTATACTTTCTAACGTAAATATAAACAATTAAAGAAATGTTCAAACCCATATATTATGGGACGCATATAGTGCTTTATACCCTATTTTATATATATTATATATATATATATATATATATATATATATATATATATATATATATATATATATATATATATATATATATATATATATATATATATATATGCGCTTTTGTTGCCCTGCAACTACGTTGCCCTACAACTACGTTGTACAACTTAAACTATTTAATTTGTACTAGCCTTCAGTTAAAAAAATAATATTATTATTAAAAAATTAATAATAAAATAAAAATCAATAATATTCTATAAAGTTAATAGGCGTCATAGACTGATTATATAAATAAATATTTTTAAAAACGCTCTCCTAAGGATCAAGAGGAAGTTTTTATCTGAGGGAACAGGTGGGGTATTTTACATTAGAGCTCCCTCTACAGGAAGTCCACAGAGTTCGCTTAGTGGAGCGAGCAAATTCAACTGAAGCACATTTCAGGTTTAAATTATTATTATTTTTAAATAACTTCTTGCGCCCCACCTTTAAACTTCACTTGAGTTATTTTTTTATAACACAATCATACTGTCACATCAAAACCCCGTAAATTAGCATTCGTGACAAGATATTACCCACAAATATTAATAAACAAATTGTCTGATTATTGATTTAATACATTTCTTTTTATTAGAAACATGCTAAACAACATAAAGGATGTCAAACATTGAAGTCATTGTGCTTTTAGAGCTTTTGGTTGGGTGAGAAAAACAGAGGACAAAAAGGCAGTGGACGTGTCACTCGGGTGGACAGGCTGTATAGAGAGGGAGGAGGCCCAGATTTCATGGCCGTTTATGAGTGAGCTTTCTGAAGGGGGCTGCATTCAACCTAACACAATAGAGAATCGTCTGGATGCAGGAACAGGAGGGCAGACAGGGGGCCTGCACCATTCACCCATCACCAGCCTGAAAATTCCTCTCTCTTCTCCCACAACCCCTTTCAGTAAAAGTTACAGGACAATTATGGTAATAGTTCCGCTTTGTCAAGGGTAAAGGCGAAGGCCTTAGAGGCCAGAGAGTTCTTATTCCACTTGACATTTACACTGGCCTGTTCTACATGTACTCACAATTTGGCTGATGCAAGGTGCCGGCTTATGTGGAACACAGCTATTGCAGATGGGATAGAAGGAGGGCTTAAGGACATTTCCTGGTAGCGCCCTGAAATAGCATCTGATATTGAACTCGGCTAGCGTCGAACGTTCAAAGTAAGTAAATGCTAACCTGACAATTAGTCAGTTAACTAGGGGTAGATGGGAAAACAACTTCTCATATTGTTTGCAAGGCTACACATTATTCATTATAAAGGCCCAGAATTTAGACACAGTGTGTGAACTAATAAGACACAGTTTCTTCGTCACTTGAGAAAATGTGCTGGCAGTCATCTAGCATAGTGGTGCCAGTTTCAGCATGGTGGCTGCTGGCCAAGCTGTGAGCCGAAGTCAATGAGTAACGCAGTATGGATCTTCATTTCAGCTTCACAGCTGTCCCTGTTCTTCTTTGTTCTGGCCTATATTTCATGCACCGCATTATTTCTATTTGGGGCTTTTATGTATGAAAAATCACCACTTAAAATATGCACACACAGACCCACACACACACACACACACACACACACACACACACACACATACACACTCACACGGAGATAAGTGATAGCTATCCCAATAATGTGTGGCACATCTATGAGCTTTACTGTCAGACATTTCTTAACTGCAGACGCTAGAAATTATATTTTGACTCATCTCAGATGAAAGAATAAAAATACAAAAAAAAAATCCATATAGAGAAAGATAAATATCCCAAGATTCCCTCCTTGTTTCCCCTGCAATATTCATAGCACTTGCACTGGAAACTCCCATGACCTTGAGAAATGTATGAGGCCTTAGATCACCATACAATTAAACAATCAAACACTGAAAATAGGACTCTCTCATAGGGCTGCACCCCATATGACCATGGGAAATCGCATGGCTAATATAATTTTACAGGTGGATACACAGGAAGATTGGGATGTAATTACCTGTATTAAAATGTCAACCCCCAAGTATTCCCAAGAGTCCTCCTTACATCATGACTCATGAGTTGGTAGAAATACACAGTTGGATGATTACGACCGTTAGTAAACATTTTACAAAATGAATTGCTCTTATTCTAATAGTAAAAGTAACTTGTAGTTGTAGATATATAGCAAGTTTACAAGCAGCCTGACCAATCACTACATTTATTTTTGTTTTAGTTTGTCATTGGAAACTATATTAACTGGAACCTAGTTAGAAAGCCGTTATGCAAATAATGTTTAATGAGCCTCTGTACATAATGTAAAACAATAGCAATAATTTTGGTCTTTTTTTTAACATTGATGGAAATAAGCAAACTACAAATTTAACCTTCATAAAAGAATAAAGCCCTTGAATCTTTCTGCTGTCTAAAGGTGTTACGTCAGCCTTAATGGCTTACTGGTTCTTTAAATTTCTTCTTTGGCAGGATTGTGATCCGAAGGAACATACTCTACCTGGAGCTGTTTTTCTTTTAAGTGCATACCATTTCTTTTCGTACGCTCTTTCTCTTCCTGACACCCTGTCACAGCAAGCTCTCAAACACATGTGTGCACAACCACTGCAGCTGTCCAACACCCTTCACATGGTCCCACTAAAATAGCACCAGACTAACCAGGCCACTAGATCATCCGTGTCCCAGTATGTGACTTGTCTTTTGGACAGAGGATGAGGTGTGGCGTGCAAGCCGGATGGGACATGCGTGGGCCCTTGTGTTGGCTCTGACATACACACTCTAATGAAAAACCAACAAGGTGCTCATGAGGGCAGCTGTACCACAGACATGGGTTACTTAATTTCAGCTTGTACGAGGGTTTTTCCACATAATTTGCCTTGAAACATGCGGTAAAAATCAATAAGAGTTAAATATGACAAGATCGAAATCTAAAAATCTTCAACCCTGGTCTGGAGAGCTTTTTGTTTATAAAGAGATGTCCAGAACAGTTTACATCGACTGTAGTTCAGTGACAGATGAAATCATCTTTCTGTTCAGGATCAATACTTTAATATACATCTGTCTTTTATTTGACAGCAGTGGGGACACAAAAAAAAGGAGTAGATGGTTTGTAGAATTCA
Source organism: Kryptopterus vitreolus (assembly GCA_030449085.1). Lineage (NCBI taxonomy): Eukaryota > Metazoa > Chordata > Actinopteri > Siluriformes > Siluridae > Kryptopterus > Kryptopterus vitreolus. The sequence continues at coordinate 19,001,129 of JACRUU010000005.1, read as the reverse complement.
TTCGCCTCATTCATAATTACAGCTACACATGTAAGACCAAGGGCAGTCTGAGACCAAGGGCAAGCTAACAAAAGGCTTGGTCACGAATGGAAGCAAAAAAAGATAGCAACAAGAGGACAGGGGGGAATCTCAAAAGGCTTTGAAAGTAGTATACAGCCCTTAGGCTATCCTTTCTCCTGCCATATACCTGGTAAAAAAACAACAACATTGTATAGTCGGAGGACACTGTGGAATTCAGTCTAAATTAAATATGAGCTTGTTTCACCAAGTGAATAAAATAGTTCTAACATGCTGCCAGCTTTAGCAAATCTAAACATATCTACATCTACATCTACATCTATATATCTATATATCTATATATCTATATATATATCTCTATCCATATATCCATCTATCTCTCTCTCTTATATATATATATATCTTAGATATAATTAATATATATATATATATATATCGATAATATATATATATATATATATATATATATATATAGATATATATATATTATATAGAGAGAGAGAGAGAGAGAGAGAGAGAGAGAGAGAGAGAGAGCTAGATCTATATCCATAGATCCATAGATATAGTCCATCTATTTCTATATCTATATAAAGTTTGATAGTTTTATCAAACCAGCTCATAGAAGAAGGAATGGTATTGAGACATTTCCAAGTGAATAAATATATATAACATTTTATTATTATTTATTGATTTATTTATTTTTCTCTACACTTGGAAATGTCCCAATACCATTCCTTCTTCTAGGAGCTGGTCTGATAAGACTGTGTTATGCAATTAGAAATCACAGAAAAGTGAAAAAAATGTCTGAACTAGTGTAGGATTGAGGATTTCAGTTCGGTACACTTTGCTGTTAGGTTGAGCAAAGGTGCTATGATGTCTCCATATCAAGTTTTTTTTCCCCCTTAAAGACAGAACTTTCTTCAGAAGCGTTCTCTTGCCCCTTCCTCTCCCTGAAGCATGGCAGGGATGCCGGAACACAAAACATGAATGATGGTCAGTTTCAAAAGAAAATACACAACTTTCAAAACATTTTATCAAATGGACATCGTGCTGAGTTTGAGAGAAAGGGAATATTTCATTAAAGCTCTTATTATATGAAAGGCCATGCTGTTATGGCCCATGGTAACATAAAGAATCTACCAATCCAGCTGCAACTGTGCAGGACTAGTGCTTGAGAAAAAGGAGAAGTTACAGACAAACACAATGGGCTGTCCAGGTTTCTCGGTAGGATGTGTTTTATTTATTTGCTGATCTCGTGGGTGGATGATAGGCCGTATTTGTCAGGCGAATAAGAGGAGAGGTATTGAAGTGTATGAAATATTCACCAAAGCAGTAATGATTCCCCTGACAAAGTAAAGGGGCATTGAGAAGAGAAAACTGGAGGTGGAGAATAAAAAAGGTGGATACAAAAGCTCCTGGCCCTTTTTCCAAGAGAATGGCAGACAAAAGAGCAGAGATGCCAAATAGATTCCTTTCAGATGCCTCTTTCACGTCCTCCAGTGGCATCAGAGTACATCAGCGGTTATGAATCAGACTGTTTCAAGGAACTCGACAGACGGTAATAAATGTGCTAAAATTCGATTGTATAAAAGGCATCTCTGAGGGAGAATCAAAAGAACGTCACAGAGGCACGGGCATCTCTGGTCACATTCATATTTATGACTATTATTACGGAAAAGTGCAAATGCGTTTCGTTGCACTGCGTTTGCAAAAGAAAAAGGAAAGAAAAGTGGATTTTTGCTCCTTCAGCCATGTATCACATAAAGGGACATTTTACGGAAGAAGTCGAGGACAGCGGAACGAAAGAACTACGAAAGGAGAGACACTAAAGACTCTTAAAGACTAAAAACTATGTATAAGCATAAAAAAAAATCTTTTCTTAATTATTATTTTTATTTCCACCATATCATAATAAGATAAACAACAAACTAATAAAAAGACATTATAAATGCTATATACCCATATAACAAAAAAACAGGAATTATTGTGTAGTATAACAAATTAATAAAACTATCACATCTAATAGTATTTTCCCCAAAATATTTATAGCAGGACGACTCTAGGTATCTTTCAAAAACCATGAGATTAATGCACTATGTTGTTACAAAGCTATAAGGAACTCAAGAGCCTTGTATCGCCAATAAAACACACAAACATACACACACACACACACACACACACACACCAGAGGTGTCAAAACTGATGGACAACAACATTTGTCCATTTGTCAAATGCATAAGAATAAGCGTGCCCAGAGGCTGCTGGCTACATAAACAGTGCTTAATGAGCCCAGTCATGAGGTCAACACCCACTAATGTGGCAGAAGTGGAACTGATAAGTTGCACTTAGTGGAATAAAACTGCAGGCGTTGAAGTAATGGCTGAAGTTTAATCAAATCTCTTCAGTAGGAAAATTTCTAATCGATTTTCTGTTATTTGTGTAGCACTTACACAGACACATCATCTCCCCTCCACCCTCCGTCCTGCCAAGCCATCACATAATCATTTACAATTTCATTTTATATACTGCATATAAACTTAGTGTATTATTTTACAGGTAATACTGAGTTTGATTCCCTAACATACACACATTACACTGTCCAATAAATAGAAACCATGTTCTATGAAGTAAAAATAATGAAAGGAGAGGAGAGAGGGGCGGGGGGGGAGAACATAAATCACACTTTCGCACTTTCACAACCTGGCTGCCACTACACAACAGACAAATAAATGTATATGTAGATTTATAAGACTATGAGGTGCAATAAATGCTCTATATCATTCTGTAGTATTTATATCTGAAAAACCGCTTACGTATACATTACACACATTAGATTCACGTTAGACCTTGTGTATGGGTAAAACAGATCATGATATAAACATATGTTAATTCCACCAAAAGCTTACTATACAACAATCATATATGGTGCATTTGTGTGGTCAGATTCACAAACGCTCAGATTTTGAAAGTAATCACTTAAACGATCTATATAAAATTTTGTATCTTGCAGTATAGCAAATAGGACAAAATAAATTTACCAAAAAAAGAAAAGAAATGATATTTATGTTACTATAATTTAGGAAATTTGATTTTACATCAGCATGTAATTAGTAAATGTGCCTGTTTTTTTTTTTAGAGCATTTAGAGCTTATTAGAGCTGTTTGATCATGCTTGGATATTCCGATAATGTTATTGTTAGCAAATGGGGGAAAAAATGCCAACCATAATAATGTGAATAATAAAACAGAAGAAAACTCATTATGTTGCATATTAAAGAATTTATAAAACTTGACCATACTTTTGAGTTTAATGTCATTTCAGAGTTGACTGGGATATATCATATGAAATATGAGATAAGAAATAAGAGACTTAAGAGAGGAAAAACACGAGACCTGTTCTGTGCCACCGAAGCCGATTCATCAGTATTATATGCATTGTTTCATGAATTAGAGGCTGATTCATTCATGGTGCCATTCCTCGTGCTCTAACATCTGAGCTCTTTATGTGGAATTTTGATGACTAAGGGCCATCTTTGAAAGGATTGCTCAGTAATGAGCATCTGTGACAGGGAAAAATGTCTTGAGAGATTATGATGAAGAAACAAAGCTGCCAAGACTGAGAAGAGTCTATCCTCCCTGAGGCAGCACTGGTTGGTGAAGCTAAACAGGTGTATTTGGATCAAACAGAGGACATGCAAATCGTTTATCAGTGCCTTCTACATCTATGTGGCGTATTGATGATAAAGAATTATACATGACTTTGGAGATAAGAGGATATGTCAAAAATACATTATACACAATGAGTCCATTCTAGACTTAAAAGAACATGAAAATCTCAAACTTGTGAGGGTTGCATGTGCCCATTGAGATTTAAGAGTATATAAATGGAGTGAAACAAAGATGTATGACAAAATGCTGATTAAGAAAGCAGGCCATGATACCGAACGACCTGACCAACAGAAGAAAATAAAACCAAGCTATAATTAAGATTTATCAGCATTTCACATTCAAATAAAAAAATAAAAGAATTACAGAAAAGGGGGAAATGAAAGGGAAGATGTAAAAACAAATGAACATCTATAAAGAGAATATAGATGTGGCAAAGAAGTAGGGCAAATTAAACTTGGCAATATGTACCATCTCAATCAGTAGCATGATGCTAATCATTCTGAAAGTATTACTGATTTTGGAAACAGATTTCTTTTTTTTCCTAAAACTTAACATTGCTTGACCAACCGCAAAAAAAGTATCACATAAAGCCAGGCTATAAATCAGCAGATTAGCATTTCATCAAGTACTGATTATTCCATGGATGGATGGAATAACGCACACTATGTACACACTGTACATGTCCAACTTCCTTCTCGCTTCCAAAGTAAGCCGGCTTGGCCATATCTAATCTGCAACAAAATGAAGAAAATGTAAAATTATATGAGTGGTAACATCTTTTTGGACAACAATGTATAGAGGCATGTCCAGTCAAAGAAAGCCCTGTCTGCATACTGTCTGCATCGTACACCACATATGTGACAGCATTGATTTTAAACTTCTGCAAGTACAGAGCTAAAAGCCATTCCCATTTCATGCTAACTGACTTCAATAGAATGTGACACAGAAGAAAATGGAGTGAAAACTATGAGCTGCACAGACACAAGGTGACAGAAAATCATTACAGACATCATCTGTATGAATATTTAATGACAGGACATTTGGTGTACTGCAGGTGGACAGGAACGGTGTCATAGGTTAAGAGTGGAAAAATATGAGCACGATCTCTAATAGAAACTTCTTGATCAAATACAATTTTGCTCTGGCTGCCAGTCTTACACAGAGTTTATAGCTTGAGGAAAAGTGTGAATGAAGTAAATTATATAAAAAGTCTATTACACATCTATTACATTGTTATTATCACACAGACAACATATGCATCAGTTTGAGGCACAAACGCAGAGGTTTTTTCTCAAAGTGTGTCAGCGTTGTGACAGCCTGTGATAGGAATGCTTCCACACAGTACGGCTGTTTCCAGCAACAGCCTGAGAGCCCTCTGATCCATAATGACTTAGAAGTGCAGCGAAGACAACGCAAACATCTAAATAGGGAAGAAAAATATGACAGTGTAAGACGGGACTCTGTGCCTGGGAGTCGTCTTCAGGGCTGCCAGTGAGTGATGCTCTGTCACTCACACAAACGACTGCCATCATCGGCGAAGTCCCAGAGAGCCGCATTTCCTTCTTTATCTAATAGAAAGTAATGACACATACAGGCTGCCAGGCCTCTTTGGCAGCAATTGGGCCCTCTGGGGAGACATTTTGCATCTCTTGCCGCAATAAGAATAAACGCATAGGGGAGTCTATTTGGCTGAGTGTGATGGCTAGCGCGTCACTTATCGCAGCTCAATAAATCTCCATGCCTCAGTGAAGAGATGGGAGCAGTTATCGCATCTCGGCAGAGCACACGTCGCGCAGGCCTCGGTGACTGACGGCTGCGCGCATCATCGCAAATTATTTATCAAGGTGGAAGGAGGGGAGGGGTGATGTGATTTAGCCAGACAAGAAATAAAGGAAATCGAAAAATAAAAGAATTACAGAAATGGGGAAATGAAAGGGAAGGGAAGATGGGAAAACAAATGAACATCTATAAGGAGAATGTAGACCTGGCAAGGAAGTAGGGCAAATTAAAACTGGCAAAATGTAAGATCTCAATCAGCGGCAAGATGCTGATCGGGCCGTTTTGTCTGAAAGCATTACTAAAATTTAAAACAGAGTTCAGTTTTTTTCCCACTAGTCTTTCACATTCCTGACAAGCTTTGATGATAAAAAAAAATCTTCCTTGGGCTACAAGAAAGTATGAAAGGCTATGAAATGACTATACTATATGTGACGTAAAGAGGACGAGGTTTATGTCAATTTGTTCTTTTGGTCAACAGATGCATTTTATTTTATTGAGTATCAAAAAAAAAGTGTTTGTTTATCCCTCATAACTACAGAGGCTTCCGCCTATATAACGTGTGCCATATAGACATCTGCTTAGCAGGGAGAAATGATGCATCCAGGCCTCTTGTGTTCCCTTGAGCCCCCTGCTCCCAAGCCCTCTCATTACAACCAAGCTGTATTCTCCACCGCTGTCACCTGAGGAGGCAACACTCTCTACACTAACACCGCATTCATCGCGACCAGTGGGACAGCAGATCTATATTTAGGGGAATGAAGTGTAAATATAATCAGTACTGTCACACACCTCACTGCATTCCCAGGCTTCAAGGCCCATTGATCATTAGCTCCCTTCAAATACCAGGTAGCATTTAATGTCGTCGGAGGGGAAATAATAAGGCTAACAAAGATGAATAATTGATGTGTTTGCGGCTACACATGCAGGGCGAGCTTTTTCATCGTTATTGTTGACTGTTAGGAAGGATCTGGTACCGTCTGTGTCAGAAGAAGAGGAAAATGTGTGCACAGTTCATTATGCTCCAAACAAACAACGGAGAGTGAAGTTCAATCTGAGTGGCTCAGCCAGATAAAAGCAAGCTGTCACTTTGTACTAATGAAATTTTTTCATTTGTTTGTTTTTGTTTTCTTTTTTTTTTTTCCGCCAACGACACGCCTCAAATGTCATGTCCACCCAAGCAGCAGCCCCTCATTACTGCTGGTAATTAACTCGATATCTGACAGGACCGCCGGCTCTAACCAAACTGAAGCTAGTTCGCCAGTGCTAGGACATGCTAATAAATCAGCGGATGACAGACACGCTACATAATGGGAGGCAGATGAAAAAAAAAAGAGGGAAGAAATGTTGATGTGAAATGTGGTTATCGCCGAATGCAGTAGGGGGCAGGGAAGGAGGATGGGAAACTCTCATATTAATGCTCTCTTATTGGTTGATATGAGGAAGCTTTTCACAAGGTGTATGTCCAAGGGTTGAGAGAGAGAGAGAGAGAGAGAGAGAGTGGGGGGGGGTAGGAAGGTAGAAAGAGACCTGAAATTGGGGGCGGGTGGGGGAGAGGAAATTACCTGGTGTCATGACCTCGCTCTAGTTCACAATCTAATGATGAATACTAGGCCGGTGCAGCATGGCAGATTATCCCAGTGGGGACCTATAAGCCTTTGGCTTGATTTATGGCATATTTATCCCCCTCTATCTGAGGGATGTCACCTCGATGGAGAGGGAAGGAGTCTGCGAGGAGAAATGACAGGGGAAGAATTATGTGGCCATAATTGTCAATCATCGCTGAATATGAGCTCCAACCCCTTCCGTTTTCATATTGGTGCCGCGATAAAGTTGTCGCCAAAACCATGAGGGCTTCTAATGCCACTGAGAAAGGAATAATATTCACATCATTCTTTCCCTCACTCGCTGGGAGAAAGGACCTGTGTATGGTATAAGCCCAGAGGCAACCGAGAACCCAAAAGCTGTGACATTAGCGCTGAGTATATATCTGCAAATGCTCCATTTTTCTTTTCTTTCCTTTTCTTTTTTTTTTTTGAAGAGCATGATTAGATTAGATTGGGAATCATTTGTATTGCCTGTCTAGGAGGTTATAAAAACATTAGTCAGTCTGCTGCCTTTAGCCGTGGCCCCACAGGAGCAACGGTAAAATAGAATCATCAGGGGAAGCGCGGGTCAGAGCGAGAACACTTGTGATCTGATGAATATACAGGACACCAAGTCCATGCCTGTCCATTTTAAAATCCCATCTCGGGCCATTTGAGCTCTGTTCAGCATGAAGCAGGAAACTATAAAGGGGGAAAAAATCTATAAAGAATGAATTCATATGATTTTCAAGCACTCAGTTTAATTGTTTCTTGAGAACTGGAAAACAGGTTGAAGTTTCAGTTGAAATGATTTCATACTGAGGCGGTATTGATTACGTTATGCGTTTCTGAGAGGGGAGTTCAGATCATTCAGTTCCATCACCTGAGTGAAGATTGCAGTGAAAGAGGAATCCCGGGCTGGAAATTATCCCCATTACTCTGTGCACTCAACTGGAAACCTCATTAAGCTATGTATAATCCTCTTAATCAAAGCCATTGCAAAAAAAAAAAAAAAAAAAAAAGTAGCTCAAAAGTGATAGCCATTATCGAAACATCCCTGAACTCCCAATGTTTCTTTTCTCATATAATTAGAAATAAGGTAGTGGATAGGTTTCCAGACATAGAACTGCTCTTTCTGTAATATCAATATGCTCACTCAAATGTTTCAGAGAAAAGAAAGCACCGAGAGTATATTAAATCAAATCGAAAAGCGATGTTGCCTACAAGGTCGCTTCTGCGAGAGCCTGGTTGTGATTATTGCATAAGAGCGTCTTGTCACCAAGCGAGCGAACCAGAATTGTATTAATGCAGCCACAGACACACACACACACACACACACACACACACACACACACACACACACCTCTGTGTATATACAGAATACTACTTTTTTCCATTGACAGACTGTACGGCTAATTAAAGCAATAGATGTGCAGATGCAGTGGGCCGCTGCGTTTCTACTGTGACACATGGTGCAAGCACACAAATAACTAGTCATCTGCCTAGTGCATCTAAGTACCTTTCTTAGTGCAGCGCTTTTCATTTTTTACACCTGACAGCACAGCGATCAGAGCTCATCAGTGGCAGCTGGTTGAGGGAGTGAGAGAAAGGGAGGAAGGTAAGGGCTTCAGTACGGGCTGCATGCGCCTTTCGGTAATTGAGGGGAGATTACACGGTCTTTCAACCATGTAGTTGGTCATCACAACCCATTAACCATTTATATTAGATGCTGCTCCACAGTGTCAACAATCGTTTAGAGGACAGATGAGGTTCAATAGACAAAAAGGCCGTTTTTTTTTTTTTCTTTTTTTTTTGTAAGATTGTTAAGAGCAGCAATTTGTTAATTATTCTACAGGATTCAGAGCAATCGGAAACAGATGAATTACAACAACAGAGATGCGCTGAGTGTGTATATATGTATGTTATGTATATTATATATATATATATATATATATATATATATATATATATATATATATATATATATATATATTTAGTTAAGCTGTATTACCTCCAAAAGTGTTACATTCCCCACCTCAAAACACCGGTCATATTTTGTGCCATGAAGTATCTGTAGTCCTACCTGACTCTGTCTGTAACACTCAATTGAAATACTTATTGCCTCTAATCTAATACATGAAGAACATTACCTTTGAGTACAGCAGTTTAGCAAGCACTCTCACACAACTTAAACACATCAAATATGTGGTGCCATTCGTCTCATGAAACACACGAAACAAGAATCAATGTAAATTAGTCTGCCCAAGTCATTATTAATACTATAAGAAAGTGCTAATTAAGTTACTCTGGTCTAATGCTTTAACCAAGAGGCTGAAGTACTGTAATCGTGTTTCAGGCAAAGCAGAGTTAACCTCTCAGTGGCTTATTTTCCCAGTCAGAGCTAATCGATTGGAGGCGCTTGCTAAGGTCAAAATGGCCACCCTCTTCATTTCCCAAACAACCTGACCCTGAGTCAGTACACTAATGAGCTCATATTACACAGAGATCAATGGCATTGGATTCTCATTGGCAGTGGATCAGACCTGATTCAATAACACTGAGTGTCTGACCTCAGTAAGAGACCATGCAGCATCTATCAATGCAATGAAATAATCCAAAAAAAAAGGTGTTTTGCAAACTTCTGACCTATATTTTCTAAAGAGGTTACACATAGTAGACAGCGTGCATACCGAAGGTGTAGTAATTGTTTTAACATGGGGAAACAAACAACCAGCTGAAACACAAGGTCATGCATATATATATATATATATATTATATATATAGATATATATATATATATATATATAGATCTATATATATATATATATATATATATATATATATATATATATATATATATATATATATATTCATACATATTTTTACATTTTTTTTTTCTTTTATTATTCATTTACAGACCAAATATATAAGCAGCACTGCTGATATATTTTTCCAATTAATGGTACTGCAAGATTTTGATGCATTGTAAATGCAGAATTTGGTAGTCTACTGTAGTTAGCACAAAGGTCATCAGGAAAGGTAATGAGAAACCATTTTAGCAGTGTGTCAAACCCCTCTCCTGTGGGGCTCCTTAACATTCGTTAATTAACTCACTAACTCTGTGATAATTCCCGTATTTACAGGGCCTGTCTCACCAGCATGCAAATATATTAAATGGTGCTACTGAAAGTCCTCCTGTCTGCTTTTTTTCCCCCCATTTTTAGCATTTTTATCCAAAACCTTCAAATTGAGATATATTGTTTTTGCTTCAAAAAGTTTAAATCTTACAATTACAATTTATTTTAATTACCTAACATGATCTCTTAAACCAAATGTTGTACACAACAATAACGCAATCACTGCAAAAAAAAATTGTAAATCACAAAAAAGTGTCAATTGAAGGATAAATGAAACATTTTCACCCACTATGTTTTGCTTAAAGTATTAATTACAAGAGCATGAGAATGAAGTCTGAAGTGTTATTTAATTTCAATACTCCACTATATGACAAAGATATCTGATGTATATTACTGTTATTTCTGTAAAATATTGTTTTTTAAATTAGTGTATCAAAGAAAAAGAAAAAAAGCCTGATACATCTGATGCATCAAAATATATAACTGCATAGAGAAAAATGTTAACTAGTAAAAAAATAATGGAGAAACAATGGTGCTAAATATAAAAACAAATATTGTTTAAAAAAAAAAAAAAAAAAAAAAAAAAAAAGCAGCTAAGAAAGTGTTACTGCCCTGGGGCTCACCTGTGTTGTGCTGCCTAAATGGGGCTGATTCATTTTTCAGTTGATGGAGGGAGACATGCGCACCCTGGGTAGTGGAGCTCTAGTCTGGCCCTGAGTAAATATAGAATTTGTTATTCAGGGTGACAAGCCTTGTCGCACTATCAGTGACATTTCAATCAGTAAGGGATTATCAGGGATGCTCAGACTCTTCCCTGCTTCAAATTCTAAGCTGCCTCCTTTGTATTATGGTGTGCTCTAATGGTATGTTATGAGGTGGTTAGGTCCATGTCAAATTGAACAGTCATGCTTATATCAGCTACACTGGCATGGGTATTTTTGTGCCTGGAATTAAACACAAGTATAATTGCCTGTGACAAAAGTTATTTAGGACTGTCATCTGGGAGTAACTTGAGAGCTTATAGAGAACACAAGCTTGAACTGGGAATTCAGTTTGTTCAGCAGGTTGATCTTCAGAAATATTTAAAACCTCAGCAAGAAAACTGCATCAACTTTTACACAGGTTATATAACGGCATATTTCTGTATTGGTTTACTCATGAAAACTAACTTGCCATCATTACAGTATGTTGGTGTGCAAGTGTGTGTGTGTGTGTGTGTGTGTGTGTGTGTGTGAGAGAGAGAGAGAGAGAGAGAGAGAGAGAGGGAGAGACTCATTACCGTTGATGAGTTTGGCACAGCTGTGTAAGGGGATTAGATGGAAATACACAGGAAGTGTCTTTGACCCAATATTTAGAAGTCGCTGGCCTTGGCCAAACTGACAACACTGAATCCCAACAGCATCTAGCATACTAACCCCACCGGGAGGACAGTCTGTTCACCGATTCCTAATTATACTCCATCTGACACCACTGTCCTCTGCCAACACACGCATACACACATGTACAGTAGCTCTTACATTAATGTTCCCAGTGTTCACATTAGGAACTTCAGAATATCCCAAAATAAGAACAGGGAAAAAACACCAAATAGATGGATAGATATGAGATGCCACACCCTGCTTCTTAAACATGCAGCTTGTTCCAAATTATTGGTAGAGTGTATAAAAGAATGAACATAATGTAAATAAATGCATATTATGTGTAAATAGTATTGTAAATCTAATTTGTAATGTACTATAAAGAGCAAATAAATATTTACTTGCTGTCAGGCCTTAGGTAATTTATAGGAAAAGACACACAAAAAATACAAATGCAATAAAAATACAAGTAGTTTAACAAACATATTTGGAATTGTTGTAGGGATAAGATTATTATTTGTGTGAATTTTAATTACAAATTGCACTAGAGGCAAAAACCCATGAGAGCATCTCAAAAACATTAAGCGCCTGAATTGTCATTAGGATTACAGTTCGGCGTGTGTTCTGGGCACACGAGACCAAAATGCAACTTTTACAGCAGCATTGTGGTGTCAGAGGGCACTAAATAAAGAAAAAGACCTGATACACACTGTCAAACATGGAGGTTTAGTGACACTTTGGGGATGTTTTGTTGTGGCTATAGTGTTTCAGAGGATTTTATAAAGCGTGAAGATATCGTCAATTCCAAGTAACAGTATATTTCAGCCCAAAGCTGAAGGAGGTTAAGACTGTTTTATAGTAAATTGTTGGGGTAGCTGTTTTAAACACGACCATGAACTAAACCTGTGGGTTTTTTTTTTTTTGAAAACAGAAGTACATATTCACAAACTTAAAAATATAAAGGAGGTTAAAATGATTTCTAATTTATTAAAAAATTTAAAAATAAATAATTTAAATAATTAAAAAAATTATCTGCATGAAGGACCATGATTAAAATTACTGGATGATATCCATATTTTAGTCAATTCATTTTTTGAGGGATTATTTTTTGAGTGAATGTTTTTTGTTGTTGTTGATTTTAATATAGTAATTTTTTGTGACTGTAAAAATTTCCTCTAGGCACAAACTAAAAACTTAGGCTGAAAAAAAATGTTTAAACTTTTTATTTAGTCTGCCTTTCTGTTAGCATTTTGCACAGTGAAATAGCTGAGGGGAAAAAAAATATTTGAGCAATTGCATAAATAACCACAGCTTTTTTAGCCTTGGTTATTGCATCATGTGCAGTCCGCCAACACTTGTACTATAAATCCACGGATAACAAGCTCATTGCCTGAGATCCAAGTCTAAGACAGAAATAATGTGCATCTGCTGGTGAAGGGGCGTGTGTACATGACTGTTAAGCCATACATACCATTGGACACTGGTAGAGCGTGTTCCTAAATATCCGATCTGATCAAAGCTAGTTAGCAGAGGCCGCCCAAGCCCTGCACTGTTAAAGCCAGAGTAATTAAAGAATAACAGCATGCCACATTGGGGGACAGCAAATGGCATCATATGTTAACCAGTCCAGCAGACCAAGCGAGTGTCATTTGGCACAGACCAGGATAAGTGCAAATTAAGCCAGGGTAGCAGCCCTTACCATATAATCAGTTATAGCCATCTTAGTCTTTCTGTATAATGCAAGAGGAAGCTCACAGATATAATAAATATCATGTATGCATTTTCAATGTCTTCAGCTTTGCTGTGCGTTAAAATCAACAGTCTTTCCATCATAGACACATTAGACTTTCAGTCACATATTACAATCCTTTGACAATATAATTATCTCTTCAGAGTAATAAACTATTTTGTAATCAAAATGCTGCTTTATGACTAATATAAGCTGATGTTACTTTGATTTGCTCCCCTAAATAGATTGCAATTATGGGACGGAGCACAATGTGTTAATAGAGGCCACTGGGGCAAGAATCGCACTGCCCCATTTTTGATCCATGAACATTTACAGTGAAAGAGGAGGAGCAGACAGCAGGGAAAAGCAGACAAGCATAGTTAAAAAAAAAAAAAAAGTGTCTGCCAACATCAGAATACAATTGCTACAATGAAGGAATAGTTTATTCTTGATGTCCACATGCATTTTCAAGTGTTGGATATTTCAGCGGGAAAACAATATGAAAGAGAAGGGAAAATTATAGCACCGATGATAAAAGTGACCTTGTTTTCCATGTAAGGATGAGAAAAGAAGGAATCGCGTGGGCTATTAAGTTGAATTAAGTTATATCCCAAACCACTCAAACCGAGCCGTTATACAGCGTGAAAGATGGCTAAGTTGTGCAACTCTCGTGTTGCATTATTATTGAGTTGCTCAAAAATTGACTAGATAGTAACACAAAGCACAAGTCAAGTGTAATAAACTCAAGAATGTATTTTGTTTCATTTTGTTTTGGATAATGCTGTCCTGTCTGCCTACAGTCTGTGGCCTGGAGCTTCTGCTGCGCATTCATTTGTTTTGAGTGAAAATTCTGTACTCACAAATTCATAATGATGTCAGTATGAACAGAACAGACAGAAGACTCTGACTGTTCATTTGGACATCATGTAGAAAATGAGTTTAACTGAGTGCTGTCTTACATCATGCAATGCTTTTACAAGCACATTTTTTTTCTTTTTTTTTTTTAATCCACTTAAAATATTTTCTGTCATCACCTTTCAAATCTTAATAGTGCTCATAATGATCATAATTCATCTTTCTACGTAAAAGTCAAATACAAATACTACGGAATGACACCTTTCTCTGGTTAAAACGCATCAAACATTACTGACAATGGAATATCAGAGGGGAACATTGTCACAGGTGCTGTGCCACCGAAACCTATTGCTCACCACCTAAGCACACCAAATCGGACATGGCATCACCAAGGGAAAAAAGCCACCTAATAATATGAACACACACCCTAGATGCATAAAAAGCGAGGCTAATTACTTCAGATCGTCTGTTCCTGCCTGGAATAGAAGCAAGTACCAGGAAAAGCCAGCATTCATCCGCAGACGACATGTTCTGGTGTAAAATTAACGATGTACGAAGCCACGTCCTGGCAGGAGTGAAAGTGCCGCTACAATTAGCCCTAACGCTAGGATAACAGTGCGCCAAATGGTGCCGTCAGCCCACCGTTTAATTGCCTTGGCACCACTGCCACATATAATCACCTGTCATTACTAACAGAGACTGCATCTGTTTACGCGTCTGTCCGAGGTGCCAAAACGTGCCCATCTTAAAGAGAAGACGGCTTTTGCTAAGACCCAGACAGAGCCCCGAACACACAAGGTCATTCGCTAAATCAGGCATCACACGTCTCTCAGTGGGAATAATGCAGACGGCTTTCGCTGAGAAAATACACGTTTCAGACCTCAGACTTACTTGAGACATAAAAGACTAATTTGTGGCAGGGTAGACAAGCTTGCTTTTCCTTTCAAGTCGTATGTTTGTGGAATAAACCTGTATAGGATTGTGCGGTCGTTCGTTTAGCGCGTACATAAAACAATATGTCAGGAAGGTAATGCATAAGCCTATTTGCTTTGTAGCACTTTGAATAATAAAAAAAGGAAAAAAAAGAGCCTTTGTCAGCATGACGGACTCTAAAATTCCACCCCATGTCTCAGCCCTTAATAAAAGAAAAGACAAAACAGCCATGTCAGCTTTGTTCCACCCTACTCTGCTTAGTGACAGGCCAGCCGGCCAACATCAGAGCTCGTGGAATGTTGAACACACACACACACACACACACACACACACACACACACACACACACACACACACACACATATACTTCGCTAATTGACAGATTGAGGGATGGAAGAGGATGTACACACCTGACGAGCAAGGCTGGCGCGCACACCTGAGTGCCCGTCTCAGGCCGAGGGGGAGAGGATGGGCATGGGCGCTGATGTATGACTGCGGATGGGTGGCACAGCTGTTGGCAGAGCGGGGCACCAGAGGGAAGAACTCACGCCTGCTGGCCTCACACTGCTGATCAGAGGAAATGAGGGGTGTGGAGGGGGTGTGCTGGTGTGTGTGTAATGTAACGTAATGTGATGTAGCTGACATCGATGAGAAATGGATTACGATTTGGAGAGTGGCTCTCACCTCAGCTGCAGTTCTGAGCGGAGCTGTATTTAGCTACAGACTTAGCAATCTATTGGTTTGTTTAGCCCCAATAAAGTTGACCCAAACCGACTACTTCAGTCATGATGATTGCACACAAACACACACACACACCCGCGCGCGCACTGCATTGAGCACACTCTTAGGAAATTAATGGAAGAGGACAGCCTAAAGATTGCCTCTGTGGCTTTCTGCCCAATACCCTAGTAACGACTGGTGTGTGTGTGTGTGTGTGAGAGAGAGAGAGAGAGAGAGAGAGAGAGAGAGAGAGAGAGGGAGAGAGAGAGAGACGGTAAGTGTGTTGCTGTGACAGAGAGCAGTCCTGGGATGTGACAGGCCCCCCTGGCCCTGGCAGCCCCCCAGGTTTGACCCCGCGCCCAGCGATACTCTTCCACAATGCGGCCGCTGACAGGAGCAGCTGTGGCGCACGGCTGAGATTGATGAAATTTTCATAACTGCTTCCCCCGAGTTCTCCTTCACCTTCAGGATAATTTATGACCCACTCGACAGCCTTGAAGAGACAATATGCTTGCCTTGAAATTAACTGTAACAGTCTTGTAGGTTGTAATTAACAGTGGTTCACAGAGTGAAGGAGGCAACCATAACACCAACTGGATCTGCATGAATAATTGATGGTGTTTCCAGGGGAAATTAAGAGCTCCTAATGTTATTGTTTCCACACACATGTCCACTCTAGTTAAAGTCAAGCCTGCTGGATGTAAATGATAACAATCAGTCTGCAGTCCCAGGGTGCTCCATATCTGGTTATGACAAAGAGGCCGGCGGTGTTGTCCTCTGATCTCGCATGACATGAAATAAATATGCTAGAGAGAGAGAGAGAGAGAGAGAGAGAACTTAAACTAATTTCCAACAATTAAAATCTACCTGCTTACAAAAAGAATCCAGTCAAGGAGCTAAACCATCGCCATCTTAAACCAAAATGTGCAAACAAAATGAAGGAAAGTAAAAAAAAAAAAAAAAAAAAAAAAAGAGCAGATGGGCCTCTCCTCCAGTTCATTCATCAAACCTGGCTTCAGCAAGCCTTAGCCTGTCTTTGCTCTATTTTCCTGCCCCCCTACATGGCCTAAACCCCCTCATCGTTTAGTTCAAATGGCCATTATCATGTAATAGCCTCTCTTCAATAAACCGACATTGGTCTAAAACGATTAGAACAAAAACCCCTACGGCCCGCTCCTGTAGTTCGCTCACTCAAACTCACTGCTCCCGTCTTCAACCGGCCTTTTCACACCCCGCCACTGTCAGGCGGGTCAGCATAGGGTCACTTCCTGGGTGGGTGTGAAGATGTCGGATTGGGTCAGAGGTGAAAGGTTACATGCAGTGGTCCTCCTGGTTCAAGTGAGTGTAGTGAAAGGTGCTGTCATCAGCCTAAACAATAGGAGCAGTGATAGGGGTCTAACCTCTATCTAGGGCTCCAATATAACACTACTTTGCATATACACAACCTGCATGATAGGATATACAATAATACTAATAGAAAAAAAAACTACTACTACTAATAATAATAATACACAAATTTTATGCAGCTTTCTTTCGGCATAAGGCAATGGTGTTCTACAAAACCCCACTCCAAGGTCAAAAAGTCACATCACGCTCAAAGCTTTGGGCTATCTCACTGAAACATTTTACTCATACTCCCTAGGTTGCACCACAGAGCGCTTAGTAAGAGCTTCGTGAGTAACCCGATTCGCCTCAAGCCCCATTTTATCTTGAGGGGGAAAAAAAGGTTACAAGAGTTTTGAATACAAACACACACATTGTTGTCTTAAAAGTATTGTCATTGTTCCCTTTGTACACCTAACCTTGCCTTCAAACAAGGCGTAGACCTCTGCTTATAGCAATCAGCTGCTGAGAGACACTTTTCAGCATCACCCACCACTCAAAAACATTCCATTCAGCTCCAGTCTAAGAATGGCTCTAGTCACAACCAGACTTGTAGTAGCTATATTTGCCTTATCTAAAACTCTTTGTGTTGGCTAAGGTTTCTTTTGGCTCAGTGTTTATAGACAGACAATCCCTGTTCCCTGATTACAGGTAAGAGACCTCCAATTGACTCCAGGTTTGGGGTGAACAAACGGACATTTAGAAGAAAAAAAACCCTCATGTATAATACAAGGTAATTGGCATATTGTTTTGCTTCATTCAATTTTCATGGATGTATAGAATTAGGAGGCATCACTAAATAGGTTTGATTAAATACCTAATTTCAAATCAGCATGTATCATTCCTGTTCCAATATAAGGAGAGACGCTCAAATGCCCCACAGACCAGATGCTTGGAATCAGGAAAGCGGCAATAAAGGTTTCCCAACAAACTAGACCAACAATCATAACAGCATAAGCTAAGCTCCATGACATTTAGTTTCCAAAATATTTTACTTGTTTACAGTAATGTAATATAGTCTGTTCCCATGTACAATGTAGTACATTTAAACATGATTCAGTTAAAGGCTTTCCCCTTTTTTTTTCTCCATCTGACCTTGAAAATCAGGCGAGTATGTTTCAGCCTTGCATATATGGCATGACAGAGGTTTTCAAGAGCAGACAGTTAGTTGCAAACTTTTCCATATGGGATAATCCTTAGAATACTCGATTACGAAAATAATTGATAGCAACAGCTCTATTTATAATACAGCTTCCTATCATTTGATCTGAGATGTAATGATTTTGTCATTAAACAGTCCATAAAGCTTCTTTATTAGAAACGGCTGTGATTCTAATAATAAAACCTACTAATTATTATTTTACTGGTAGTAGTATTTTCAGGAATAAAGGGTTCTTGCAACAATTTCTAGAACCAAATTTGGTTAATTGATGAACTTTAAATGGTGTTTGTCACAATAAACTGATCATTTTCCAGTACAATTTCCTTTCACATAACGGTAATAATAAACTAAGATATTTCTTTAGTTTCAATGCTGCTATCAACAAACCATTCTTAAGATCTGGCAGAAAAGTTCCAAATACTTTATTTTCAAGCTTATCCAGCAAATCCTTAATCATCATCCTAGATGCACAAAGGCAAGAGCCAATTTGGGTGCTGGATATGACATTTTCTGTCTGCCATGGATATCAATTTCCATTCTCGTTACATTAGTCATGAACAAAAACAAACAAAAAAACATCCTAAAACAACATATTAAAACACAGCAGAATTCTTTCTGGTCGCCCCTCACCCATTTCACAACTGCCCAATGTGAGCTAGACCAAAATAACTTCTCTGTTGCACTGAACTCTTTCAAAAGACTAACATCACTTACATCTGTGTCAAAGTGTGCCTGACAAATACAAAGTGCTATATGAGGTGTAAAACATTTGAGAACATGCCTTTGAATGCTAGAGGATATGGGAACAAAAGTGGCTCTCTAAGGAAAAGCACCAACATATTGGTCCAATAAAAGAGACTGTGCCTGCCTCCTATTTGTAATGCTAGTGATGTCTGGGCTTTTCTTTGTACAGGTCTGTAGCCCTCCATTTAACCAACTGTTGCACTCCCGTTCTGCCATATGCTCTGTATAGAAGAAGTGAGGCAGAATGAGTTGGGGTTTTTTGTTCCTTGTTGCTTATAAAAAGAGGAAATCTGTTTCGGCTTAGTTCAAACAGACCCAGGGGAGGGCCTGTGAAAAATATTTCGGCAAACGCCTGTCTCAAGAATTACGCCACTCGCCACCTACAAAGCAAGCACAGACAATAAAAACAAAACAATACAATACTTCACTGATTTTGATTATTAGCAACTTATTTTAGAATCTATCAACAATTTTATCAACACTAATATTTCAGTTATTGGATAACTAACACACATGCTATTCATCAACCAAACAGTATCAAATGAGAAAAGCAACCACAAAAGCAACCCAATTTCCAGCTGCGTGTGCACTTCTGAATGTGTGAGGGAGGCTTGTCATCATCAGGCTGTGCAGCAGTATTGTGTTTGGACGTGTCACCAGAGAGGTCGACTTGCAGACACATAGGTCAGGAGAGCTGAATATCATTCTCTCCTCCTGCTGTTGCATTCAACTGTCATGGGAACGAAGCAGAGTTTGTGCTGAGGCCTATAGAAGCTTTCTCATTGAGCTAGAGTTAGCCCACCAGAGCGCCACCATCAATGAAAGCCATTCAGTGTTTGCCATTCTGTGATGCACCTCAATGCACACTTCCTGAACTTTGTGAAAACAGTGTTTATTTGCATCGTGACCGTCACTGCACTGCTTTGCATAATTCTCACCTAAAGTTAAAAGTTAAAAACCCCTTCGGCTAAAGCTAACTCAGTCTGCTGGCAGGTAGCGTGAGGTAATATCAAACTAACTACTCTGTGAAACAGCGCACAGTTCACAGCTTGCAATGAGTTGGTGAAAAACATGTTGACCACTTCACTTCACAAAAGCCACAGGTCATCTATCGTCACCAGAGGATGACACACACCTGACCCTTGCATGCGATAGCATAAATGTCTGCTGAAGCCTTTTGAGGGCTTCAGGTTGTAGTGATGCCTGATTTTCTCATCAAGTAGATGAAATGAACAAACTTTTGTGACTGCTTTCTAATTTCTCAGGTTTGGCCCTTTCTGAGATTATGCAAACGTTTCTGATTCTGTTAGAAATTCCGTCGAGCACATTACTCTCATTGCTAACAGATTTGTGTTAGGTTGCAGACAATGAAGTAAAATGACTTCTCCCAGTGTTCTCTCAACTTTAGCCACAGTAATTGAAATGCCTATGCGACACACAATATGGCAGAGGTTCACTCTGAACAAAACAAGAGCATCAGATCTTAAAGCATAAGCCTGATAAAGTTAAAAACATGCCTGTCCGGACACATCTGTCTGTAATCTCTTTATTTATAATTTATTTTCTATTTTAGAAAAATAATCCAGACATTAACTGCTATTCTAAAATAACACAGGATTATGCACTGGCCAAGAGAAATGTTAAACATCATCTCGACCAAAGAGATCTTAAATGGAAAAGTCAGTAGTCATTATGTTTTTGACTTCTTTTTTATATTTCTCTTCTTAAATCATTTCTACAGCTTTCTTCATGAGAAGTTAAAATGCATACAGCATATTCCAAAGCAGTATCCGTAATTGTAACTGATATGTGAATATATAAATGACTTTCTATTCCATTTTGGATGTCTATTTCTCAAAATCTCACATCACTAAAGCAAGAATAATATGAAATAATGGAATTTTATCAATGGTATTTTATATATATATATATATATAAACTTTTTTTTTACTTGCAATCACCGCATTATAGTGCCTCCGCACTTAAAAAAAATACCCTTACTATATTTATATAGAAGATTCTTTTATTTACTGGAACTTAAAATTGTCTCATCTGTATCGTCATTACTGAATAAAATGTAATACGCCTCAAATTAAAGTACAACGCTGATAAGAAAAAAGCTGGTACAGATTTTACAATTGCAAAATAGGAAAGTGTTACATTTTAAAAAGCACAAACATTAATCAAATGCTTTAATCAAAAACTTGGGCCTTTTTTTGTAAACTCTATACCTATAAAATTTCAGATTCAGTCCCACCTTTAATTGCCGGCTTGCTGATTAGCGAAGCTCTCCAGCATCAGTCATTCTTTTATGACAAGATAAGTATGTTTTTTTTTTCTTAATCATGATAGTCCCTTTTATTGTGTTTTCATTGTTCTATTATCCCCTGGGAGCACAGCGGTTGGAAGGTGTACAATTATATGTACCAGTATATTTAAAAAAAAAATAATATAAATAAATAAATAAAGCTGACTTCTGAATTACCTTCCTCTCTTTAGCAACGTTAGCTCTTCACTAGCATTACATCATCAGATGTCTGCCATTTTCTTACAGTCTATAACTAACACCTGGACCCCTCAGATAACCTAATGCAAAACACACAAACAAACACAAAAAAAGACAACTCAAAGACGCAAAAACAATAAGCGGAGATCCTTAAATGCAAAAGACAGCCCTAACACTCTGCAATTAAACTGTCATATCATGACACAAAAGACAGCAGAGCACAATCGGGACTGAAACAAGAGATCAGTCATCCCACTCTGGAGAGTCTTCAGTCAATTATAAATAGCCTTATTACGGCTGACAACACAAATTGTTTATCCTTGTCTCTCTGCACACAGCAATTACAGCGAATATCACCAGATGAGCTTGTTTGTATTTATGACATGCCAATCATGTGGTAATGGTTTGATGTACTGTACGTCAACATCTCCATGGGAGAGCTGTCACAAGTGTCAGTTTGATAGGTGAAACTTGTGCAGTGAACATGCATGCTGGCTGCTGAAAAGTGCTGCATTTGGGCACAACTTTAGCCTGGAAAATGTTGATTTGCTAATGAAACATCAGGTGGAGAAGCGCATTCACTCGAACACTCAATTAGAGCTTCTAGCTGTCAGAGTACAGTGCCGGCACAGACGAGCAACGATATAGGAAATGAGCATTTGCTAAGACTTCATACAGACTTGACCAGTTGGTCATTTGGGTTCATTTCAATGTCAAGTTTCAAACTTATACCTGAACATATTTTATGCATTAGTATGGATCCAATAAAGCAAACAAATTAATAAATAAAACTTTACGATAGAGTCGTCAGTGCCAGCGCAGGATGTGAATTGAGCAAAGCATTATATATATGTATACATGTATATATGTATATATATACACATACACATATATACACATATATAAACAAAAAATAATAATAAATAAATAAAAGTGAAACCAACATGGAAATCCAAGATGAACTACATGAACCATGACAGAATCGGTCTCAGACTTCTGGTTGTATTTATGGAAATGGTTTCTATGAATGCACAACCTTTTCAGAAATAAAATAGTGTTTATAGACTGCATTTATCCCTTGGTCTGATTAGTAATGTATGATCAAAATGATATATTGAAATAATTACCATCTTGTCAAAAGTAAAAGCAAAGGAGTTTGAGGGAGAGCACCATTTCATGTGTTAGTGCTGAAGATTAATAGAAGCTAGTCTTTAAATTCAGTTTAGCCTTCTGAAAGGAAATGAGCAAAAAAAACAAATTCTGTCCAGGTGAGATCTGACTGAATATGTAGATGCTGTAACATTTTCTCAACAGAGGTGAATGTCCTAAAGGAAGGAAGGTAGCAGTCAGGGCTGGACGAGACCCTCACAGCACTAAAACAGCTATAAATAATGGATATATTGACTCTGTGCCCCCAGGGCCAACGAGAAACAAAAGGTCTAATCAATCATTTGCACAGATTCGAAATGATGGCCCAAGACACAAAAAACAAGCAAAACAATAAAAAAAAATACTGATGAAGACCAGTATTTTGTGTGTACAGTGTGTACAGTGTGTACAGTTTATCAGTGTATTTTGGCAGATACATGCAATAGTGCTGATCCGCTTCTTAGGTCTATAATTAGCAACAGTCTTTAGTAATCGTCCTCTAATTCGGACACATAAGGAAGTAGAGAGAACAGGCAAAGACTCCTAAGTGGGTAAAAGCCATTAAATTGGAGTCAAATTGGAAACTGGAGTCGGAAGATGACGCACACAACGTTCACACTATATAGTAGAGCGGAGAAGCAGGTGGTCATGATCGGTTTCATAAAACCTTTTGCGAGTAATGATTTTTTTATTGACGAGACCATAACGGTAATATTTACAGGTGGACTGTGCGAATGAAATCTTTAAAACTGGGTAATCTAAGAGAAATTGAATAAGGACCTGCTAAATGTATGCCCTACTGAATTGAAATATAAGTCTAAGAACAGCAACACTATAAACGCTACATTGTAGTGAGGGCAGAAGAGAACGAGGTACCAGTCAGATTTAATAAATAAAAGTGCATTTCCTTCTATATGAGAAAAGCAGGAACGATAAAACAAACAAAAGCAAAATGGAAGAATAAATGCAATGCAATAAAATCAGAATGATTTAGAAAGACGTGTTAGGGAGTAGATGAACATGACTCACAGCTGCAATTTAACATGACTTTGGCTAAAAAGCTGTATACACACACAGACACACACACATGTGCACACAAACAGAGCTGGGTAAGCTTGCACACTTCTGCTATGCCACTTCACATACATCCACTGTGTACATACCAAAGTAAAGAGAAAACTTGAGGTATGCTTGTCAAATCCATCAAATCATTAACACATTCCACAACAGAATATAGCAAACACACAGATGGAATCAACATGCTCACGGGAACAACGAGCTACCTTTTGGAGTTGAAGAAATACAAATTATAACTGATACGCCAGATTCCATGGCTGAATAATTAACATGATTAAATATAAATATTAATGAATACATTAACATATTTCAAAAGACACCCTGCAAAAAGAGCATTTCTAGCAGACATGCTTTATAATCCTTTTTTTATGGATTATCTTCTCTGTCTGAGATTGGCCGATAACACGTTTGCAATAAAACAGCTTTCATCATGGTGCTCAGTTCATATTTACAAGCCGAGAGAAGACCCGAAGTGAAGCAAGTCTTTTGTTCTTTCTCTTGTTTGTTTATTAAAGCAAGGTACCATGTAAAATCTCATTTCTTGTTGTCTCCGCTTTGTCGACAAGAAATCAGGTTATACATAAAGAAATGTTAAATTAGCATGCTCAGCATTCTTTGTAACAGAATTAACTGTCTGGATAAATACAATCACAGAGCAGCGCTCAATTCTCTGTCTGTGAGGGTGTGTGCGAGCGAGAGAGAGAGAGAGCGAGAAGGAGAGAGATGACATGTTCAAGAGAAATCGAGAGAAAAATTTCTCCATTTAAGCTGTGAGCCAGAGGCCCTCCATCACCTAGAAGCGCAGACAGCAGTAGATTTAGAGTGTCTTTGGCAGTTTGAAGACAGATCACAGTATTTACTTAGTAAACTCCTCATATACACTACCTGGCTGACACCCGCCCCAGACACAACCTGATCACATAAAACTGACAGCTCAGACAAACACAACGACAAGCACTGGGCTTACGTTACAGCACCTTTGGCAATACCAGCCCCGCCATCAAACCTGACTGTGCGCTGTTAGAAATGTGAAGGAAGTGTTACTGAGATTCAGGAATGTACAGATGGACAGAAAGACAGAGAATGAATTAGAGAGAGAAACCTGCATCGGAAGAAAACGATCACTAAGCAAGTGTACACATAGTGGTTCCAAATCCAATGTGGTAGAAATTGTTTTTTTTTTTAAAGAGTACATAAATTGTTTTGCCTAAACTACTAAAAATGGCATATGAACAGTTTTACAGCTTTGTTAGAAAATACAGGATCTATAAATAGATACATGCCAGATAAAAATGTCCCACGTGCTTTTGGCATTCCAATTAGACAGCTCAGATATATATGAATGAACAGTAGAAATAACAAACAACAAAATAACTGTATATTTTAACTGCATATTTCATATGGTATGTGATATAGATCATAGTAGAGATTCCACTCATTATAAAAATACAGAAATAGTCACCGATAACAAGAAGCAAATCATTCTAATCTGTGGCATATTGTAACATTTGTCGAAAGAAAGTACTGTGTATAGAAAAAAAGAATTATAATATCACATGATAAATGACGACACAATAATTGCAGCAACATCGGACCCAGTCCTACATTACAGGTGCATCATTTGAGAAAATAATCATTTTAGCTTCCCTAAACACAAAATCTTCAAGTTTACACGAGGACATAAGCAGTTTATTATTATTATTTTATTATTATTATTATTATATATTACTTTATTATTTAAAAAAACTGAAAAAAAAAAGAATTATGATATGATGGCCTGTGTTGGTGTGGGAGTGCTGCTTTGAGCTCTTCAGGCATCTTGAAAGGTATCGCCTTAAGCACAGAAACGCATTAAGATCCATCGTCTTGTAAGCAAAATGGATTTTCAAAAAAATAAAAGGAAAGGAAAAAAGGGAATAGCTTTAAGGTATGTGGCTCCAGGGGAACTAAAGCACAGCACTCACTGAAACACAGGTCCTGTAATTTTCCGTGTGCTCCTTTTACTTTCACAAGGTCATTGGAGCATTAAACACTACTCAAGGTGTATGTCCGCTACTTTCAATTAATCACTAACAATGTAGAACAGTCTGTCTTACCAATGACATCTAATGTCTAATCCAAAGGGCACCAGCCTTCTAAATTTATTCATCTTATTCTCCCAAGGTGTGAAAAGGAATACTTATTCACCCATGTAAACATCCTAGACATTCCAAAAAACCCTAACTATTAGTCATTCATTCACATGGCGATTTAAACAACTAGAAGTTCAACTATGCAGTGTGAACATAACAAAAATTCCGAAAAATAAACTAGAAAAATGACAGACTATGCTCAAAATAAGCGAGCCTGTTGCCACCACAGCACACGGCGGGTCACAGGCTTTGCTCGGTTAGATCCAGTTTTAAATATTTACTAATGCAAATATTCCGGGTAAAAGAAAATTGCAATGAATTCCTATTCTCATCAAACACGAAAAACCTCTCCCACATACCAATCAGTGAAGAGTAAATCTCAGGTTAAGCATCCCAGGTAGAGCTGGAAAATTATTGCCAGTAGCTACGCGGGTGGAGAAACAATAGGCAGGTAATTTAAGTGTGAATGGGGGCGAAGGTCATCTCTCTGTAAAGCTGTGTCATGAGGACAGATGATTAATATTAAGATTGATTTGTCTAGCTCTTTGTCTAGCCTGTATCTAAAGGAATACGGGGGAAAAAATTCATGCTGCAGCAGCAGAAGCCTGCAGAGAGAGAGAGAGAAAAAGAGAAAATGAGAAAGAGAGAGAGAGAGAGAGAGATTCAGGGAACTGTACAGAACACTGAGCCTTCCTTACCGGCTAATACATCACTTAAAAGTAGTTAGTCTCCCGGACACACATATATACACTCACCTCCAATCTAAGGGGGATACACGAATGATGGTCCATTCGAAGAGGGGAAAAAAAGATTTGGTTCCGTTCAATAATTCGCAATTAAAAACCATAAATGTAACACTCAATCCAAAATAAATGTGCTTCAGTGTTCGTCTTCTCTTTTTTTACCCTGTGTAGCAAAATACTATCGATTCCATTCCTCTTTGCAAATAAGATTCTCTCAGGTGGAAAACGTTATTGGGTGTTAAGGAGGTTATCTTCAGAAGAACAGTACGTGAGGAAGGATATAGAGTGAGAAAAGCATTGATTAAGAGACAGTGCTTCACAGTTTTTAAGCTCAACACACAATGACTCTTAGTAGTCTGACATTATGGAGTGTAAGTGCTATCAGGAAGATGCTAATGCTTTTAACAGCCTCTCAATAAGTGTATTTTTATGTTAGCCGGAATCAATACGCTTAAACGTTGCTCTGAGAAGCGCTGTCCTGGCCAGACTGAAGGTCACAACAAAATCCTCAACAGGAGACAAACTAAATGTGCTCACACTTGTACACCCTCAAGAAAATGAATATTCCACAAGGGGCCAGAGCAGTCAATCTTTGAGCCGGGTGGCTTGTACAGTAGCTTAAAACTGTAAAACTTTAACAGTGAAACGGAGCACGACTGCGCTGAATTGAACGTGTAATTTTGGAAGTGACATGCTGCGCATATATTAAAGTGTTGTTAATGCAGAGCCAACTAAAAAACGAGGTCAGAAGCCTCGTGACCCAAGAGCCAGATACTTAACCCAAAGAATGTTAAAGCTGTCACGCAAAGAGACAGTTTAAAAATAAAGGGCAGGCTAAGCTAAAAGGCACCGGTAGTGATCTATTTAGCTAATTATTATGGTATATCAGGGCAGGTAACAGGGCTGACACACTAGGGAGGAAAACTGACTGGGCAAGAGGTTAAGAGATTACACTGTGCCCTACGACGGAAAAATCTCCCGCTCTAACGCCTCAGGATCAGCGAGTCGCGAAGAGTGAGACAGAATGTGGGCTGCATTATGACAAGAGCGATGTTCACACGCCACCTACTGGCGATCTTGTATACAATTAGAGAATTGTAG
Source organism: Kryptopterus vitreolus (assembly GCA_030449085.1). Lineage (NCBI taxonomy): Eukaryota > Metazoa > Chordata > Actinopteri > Siluriformes > Siluridae > Kryptopterus > Kryptopterus vitreolus. The sequence continues at coordinate 18,973,352 of JACRUU010000005.1, read as the reverse complement.
TTTATTCGAGTCACTCTTCTTAATACGTATACGCGTTTTGGACAAATTGTTTCTTTTTGTTACTTTCAATATTTGTATTTCCTGTACAATATTCAAATAAAAAGTGGGGTGTAAGGTATAGCATAGAACAAATTTATTTCCCCATTTCCCCTCAGTGCAGATTATTCACAGGTCTTGAAGCAAGTAAGAATCTGCCTATAGTACAATACGGAAGCAAGGGAGAGCAAGGTCATGTCTTCATGCACCCCTGATCATGTGCTTGACAGGCCTGCAGTGAGGAAGCACTGGCTGGTGGGCAGTGGCGCACTAAATGTAATGAAAGCCCGAGACAGGCGAGAGCTTCATCCAGTCACACGGAGACGAGTGTAACGCTGCGGCTGGTCTGGGAGCAGTCAATCAAAACCATAGCGGGCACTAAATACAGGACCAGAGGTCAGAGGTGACGGATTAGGGAGACAGGAGTGAAAGGCAAACATCATGCACCATTGCCCGCAGTGGGCCTGTCGGCTGCAGAAACACGGAAAGCACCCCTATGCTGTCTATTTAGACACATGTGTCATAGCTGGAAATGAGACCATTAGCAATTCATGAAGAGCAAAAAAATGTCCTGACATGAGACACTGCCATTCAAAGTGCACACTAGAGCAACGGGTCGACTCATGTTTATCAATATTCACACACATGAGGTGAGACGTTAGTGATTGTAAGCTTTCTGTTGCGTTTTAGTGAAAATGAAAAACACGAGGTCAGCATTAAAAACAATCCTAGAGGCAGGGTATACTGATGTCGACTGATGACATTTTCCTCATTCTTGTTATTTTAGTCTCTAGTCCCAGTCCAGGCTCATTTGTGGTCTGGCTGTAGTAAGTGGCCTTGGTGGAGTCAGAGGTTAGCCCTGTCATGAAAGTGACATTTCTCTCTTGTAGCTAACGTGCCTAATGGAGGACTAGTACTGTACTGTTTCCTCTCAATGGCAAAAAAGCTCAGGGCAAAATGACAGATGGGCCAAAAGAGGAGAAGGGGCCACGAGGCCACCCACCCGCCTGTCACAGCTGTCAAAGGGCTGTGCTCCAATCATCTGCACATGACAACATGACCCGCCCCACGTCTTAACTCTGAATGCCTAATGAGGCCACTTGGGACACCACTTCTTGCTTTTTTTTCCCTCCATTTCTTTTCAGGTGGCAGGGGCATTTGCATGTGTTCAGGGAAGAGAAGAATGTCTCACAGCAGTGCTGGCCAGCAGTGATCGATCGTATTGATCAGCTCCTCAGCAGAGCTAATGATGAGGTAAAACTAAACACATAAAAAGCTCACATACCATGTCAATCAATACCATGGATCAGTTCAACTGACAGACCAACTGTGTAGCAAGCCAAATCTTTTAAACTCTCTGACTGTACGTATACTAATAATTCGAGTGACTAAACATATACGTGCATATGAACCGACACTGACAGCCACAAAGCAAAACAGAATATTTTTTTAATAAAACTGCAGCATATAAACAACTAATAAATATAAAATGCATTTAAAAATACTGACATTTCTCATTCTTGACAAGAGTATCTAAAACACAGTAGAGAAAATGGTCTGAATAAATTACTACTGATTGAAGAAACTACTTGGGTTTGTGCTCTCATACAAGAATAATGAAAATAGAATATCATTCCCTTAACTAAGATGTGATACATGAACCCTAGAAATATTACATGCAAAAACAAGAGACGTCTAAGAGAGTCCAGCGCAGAGCGAGCGAGCGAGCATTCAGTAGAAAAGCATGTACGCTATGAGGCAATATGCGTGAAAATGGGCATTAGCATTTTAAAGAGATGGGTTAAATCCCATTAAATTCAGTTAGATTCCATTCCGCATCTTCAATATAAAAACAGCCGTGTGGCACACAGCAGCTAATAAGACTTAACAGGCTTTTCATTAAGCGGTTATTAATGTGCTAAACATCGTCAGCACATCAAACTGTGCACCAGAGGCTTTAGACCCACAGAGAAATACTCATATCATAATGAATGTCAGACTGTAGGGGGAATGAAGCAAAGACCCTCTGATACTATTCATTTGAAAAGGTATTTGATATGCCTGTTATCATTTCCTTTTGTTGTTGTTTTAGAGGATTATGTAAAACAAATCAATGTTGTGTCCCCAGCCATGAGAAGGAAGAAAATTAGTATTCATTTCCATACTACTGGAAATGAATATAAATATACTTTCATTTTTCTTCACAGACACATTTTATCATCAATGTTATATGTTGATAAAACTGTCACAAACTGAGGTCAATTTTTTTTTCCTTTTTTTTTTTAAACACTTTACTATTGGTTTTATGCAGGACAAGTCAGATTCAAAATTTACCTCACTAAACAAACCCACTAGCTGAGGCTGTTTACTGCTGTTTCTCTGCTATTAGCTTTCTGACTGAGTGATCATGGTCTGGATCCTCCATGATGGATCTGAGAGCCTCCAGAGCTTCGATAGTCAACTTTAGAGACCCTACTACTTCAGTGCTGTCCTGCACATCCACAACTGCACACACAAAAAAAATCAAAAAGACACATTTGTTAATGAAAGTTATATAGATGTATACAGCAGAAAAACCGTCACAGAACATACAAATTTGTTAAATTAGAAATATATTGTGAAAATGTACAAAGTGGAACCTAAGCAAGATAAGCAAGTTCCTATTATCACCTGCATTAAATAATTATATACAATGTAATAACTTTAAATAGGCATTCTACCAACAACCTCTTTTTTTAACTCCGATTATAACATAAAAAAAACCCAGATTGCATTTTGGACAAAAATAAATAAATAAATAAATAGGTGAATAATTGCACTGATTTTAAAAGCACTGACAGTTAAGACTTCTTGAATTAATATTAAAAAAGTCTTCTTACAGAAATAGTCGGCCTTCACCAAATAGGTCGCGATACATCATTCATTGCTAACATATTTATTAACTACACAGTGTGATGTGCAAGCCTTTGTGAACCAACTATTACACACCGACATACAAAAATACAACAAAAAAACACTCACTGTTGAGGCTGATATCTATCGGATCCTTCTGCTTCTTCACAATGTCAGAGATCGGAAAATAAGCCACTCCTACATCTTCACACTCCTTGTCTTGTTCATCTTCCTCAGGTGGGTCACTTACTACTGTGAACCTGATGCTGAAACAGTCAGATTCTGTGTCAATCACTAAACACTGGAGACTAAAATTTGCTGAAATTAGTTGAAAAAGTTATGAATATAACCACATAGTACGACTTGCAGTAAAACTAGGCCGATTAAAGACAAAAAAGGAAAAAGATGTCTACTTCTCTAGCTTTCTGTTCCTGCCTTCTAGTACTGCTCTAAGCATGTGACGTCTGGCCTGGTTATTCTCCACATCCACATGGATCACTGTCACCAAACACACACAAAAACAGGCTGCATCCATTACAAAGACGTATATTAAAAACTCTCAACAAAGGTGAAACCTCATAAATCACGTCATAAATGTGAAATAATGGACAATTGTTTTTTAAATATACAAGCAGTCATAGAAAAGATTTATCACAGGTCTAGTTATAATTTGAAGTAAAATACATCCTGAATGACATACATAGCAATGTTTATATTATTACTATTAGGGCTACAACAACTAATCGAGAAAAGCAATAATTAAATTCGATGTCAGTGATGCTCAATTTTACAAGTCAGCGTAATAGTAAGACAACACTGCTGTAAGTGTTGTAAAAGTAAGACAACACCACGTGAATTTTGATAATGTCCAAATTAAAGATAAACAAATTCTTTAAGAATTTTTTAAAGAAATACAGCTTTTGCATTTCTTTCAAGCACATGTTTATACATAAATACCCGGAATTAGGGTTTTATAAAGCTATAATAAGCAAAACATCTGCTTTACTTATCCAATTCATTCAAAAAAATATTTCTCTAATCAATTATCAAAATAATTATTAGCTGCAGCCCTAAATATTATTATTATTATTATATCATTATTTTAATTAGAATTTTCACTTCTGCAAAATATTTATTTAATGATTAATTGTAAGACATTTTTTAAAATTTCTTTTGAAAACTTCTAATAATAGAAATTATCTGTAATGCTCATATCGGTACATACTAGTTAAGTTGCTGATATTTTTTAAGTCTAACTGTATTTAATAGTGGACTAGGATTCTCAGACATTAATTGGCTCCTCTATGTTTGTGATTCATATGTCACTTAGTGCAATATGACACTAAACATGGTTGCAAAAAAAAAAAAAAAGGCATTGAAAGTACCAAAAAAAAAAAGTACCTAAAAAAATGTGTATACATAATTAACATATTTCAAAATGGTGTTTTCCTTAAAGACGGTTGGAACAAACTAATGGATAGAAAGGACAATCAATTAAGCTCCAAAATAAACCAACTACTACCTTTACTACTAAACTTTGTGTATAAGAACTTATTAGCCAATTCTGTTACCACATATAAAGTCAGTCTAAACTTTTGTGTATGCACACACCGTGGCTGTAGTTGTAGTAGATGGTATGTCCAGGCAGTGGTTTGGGCAATGACATTGTCTCCTCTGAGGGCAGATCCAGGAAGTTATACTCCACAAACAGCCTGACCACACTAGGGTCCAAAGAGACCCTTGATACTGGCTTCAGATTTAATGACACAATCTCCACACGGATCCTCTCAGAGGGCTAAAAAACAAAGCAAAACACCTAAATGAGAAGATACATTTTGTTTTTAATTCTGAAAAAAATCTAAACTATTCCTGGCTAGCTATACAAAACCTCTCCAGACCCAGCATTAGCAGTAAGAGTTATGTTGGGAGCAGTGGCTGCATCCCATTACAGATTTTCATCTTAACACAGCGAGACACTCTTCATATTTTATATATATCGCAGATCAGCCTCGAACATTGCTGGTCTATTAAGACTGATGGCCACAATATAGACATAATTTTTTTTTTGGCGAAGATGACACACTGTCCACGGGGAATGTCTGAGTTGAAATGATGGATGTAACTGAAGCTATTTGTCTCTGACTCGTGTCAGTCCGTCAAGCTTCCAGTCCAGTTTTCAGCTTTAAAAGTCTTCACCATGAAGACTGGCACTTAAAAGAGTTTGGGTTTGAAGCGGTCTGTCTTTCTGTATCTCTTATCTGTCTCATCATATAGATTCCTTCACCACTCTCTGCATCACCCATCATTCTTTCTCTTGTCCAAATTGTTCTAACTGCTGAATGAAGTCAGTGTTGAGCGACTTTATGGCAGTTGGCTGTGTAGTATAACACCTCTTAAAGGGCGACTGCCACAATCACTCAGAAAAAGATGCTTGAATTTTTGCATCTCACACAGGAATGCAAATAAAAAAGAAAAGAAAACCTCAGAAAAACTGCCTATACATATATCTTTGTTCAATACTATAGGCTAAAACTATAGAAAACAAACACTATAGTTATCTTACAACCAAGATAGCTAGATGAATCTTAAAATAGATATCACTAATCTTTACATAAAAATGTAGTGAAATACTGGACCAGAGGATTGGATGGTGGCATAAGAAAATAGAGGCTAAATGTGTGGAATCTTATGAGCAAGTGATTTGTTCATACAGAGTATTAATGACATTAATTTGAATTCAGAAATTTTTTATTTTAATTTGGTCTCCATGTATATGTTTATAGTTTAATATTTTACATAAGCAGCATCATCAATTTCATCCTTTGCATCAGGGGTCTTCAAATAAAATTGCTTTGAAATATTGTTTTTTTTTTCATTTGTAAAAATATGGTACGTGGCTCCTTTAAGAATTGTGTTCCGGTTTTGTTTGCTTTCCATATAAACCCGGTGATGCGGTTAGGTTACATACAAAAGCGCATTGCATTCGCAAAAGAAAAAAGCGCTTCCATAATGCAGATTTGGGATATCAGTTCCGTATGTAGCCTAAATGTATCAACTGTATCTATATGTATAGGTATATATACAGTAATATAGTGAGTAGCTCAGACCTGTTGTGAATGCCCAGCTAGTAGGCTTAATTCGGGTAATGCACGCTGCATTAACCATGTCTTAATAAAATTTGTGCCACTAAAAAACTTTTGAATTATAGCATTATGATATATATCTATCTATCTATATATATATATATATATATAATATATATATATATATATATATATCAATTTTTTTCCAGCAGCTGAATTTTACGTTTTGCAAGCTACAGTATAACACAATTTTCTTAAATAAAACTGGCACTATTATAAAAAATATTCTCAAACTATGTCTAATACATTATGACCTCCTAAACTAATCCAGCAAGACCACCATTTGGGAAATTATAATTTAATCCTTATCTATATAGACATTTTTTACACAAACATATGATCCATACACAGGAAAAATTTGAAGCAATGTGCAAAGGAACTAAATCATTGACAGCCTGCAACTTTACTTGTTATAACTGAAGTTAACTTCAACATAAGTGAAAGTTGTATTCCCCCTCAGCTGGAGCCTCATTATCAGTGTGAAGGTCAGCAGCATTCAGGCTACTCTGGCTTATTCTGCTGTGTTAAAATCTTTAGGCTTCTGATAAAAACACACTGGATTGTAAGTGAAATAACCTTGATGAGTCCTTCCTCATTGCTTTAACAGACTCGCAAAGTAGTACACACCTGTTTCCTGGCCTGGGTAGCCTGAGCAGGCACGATGCAGTCATCGCTGTCTGAAAGGATCGATTCACTAAGATCTGAGAATTCTGCTGGCTGTATGTCTGGAGAAGAAAGAAAGAAGAGAGAGAGAGAGAGAGAGTAGAGAGAGAGAGAGAGAGAGAGAGAGAACTGAATTAAACAGCACAATAACCATGTCGGTCATAAAGTGTGAAGAGACAATCTAGTGATTTGGAGGAGGATTGAGAGCATTAGAGAAGTTTCGCTCACACAATAAAAATACTACCCCATAGGAAAACAAAGATAAGAGTGACATGTTGGACTTTTAAAAAGGGCCTCTTGACCAAGGTCAGCAGCATTAACAGTTATGTTGCTGGCAGCCAAGGGACAACATATCATGGTATTGGCAACAGCCTGTGCAATATTTATGTTTCTTTAATCTCACAATGCTGTAAGAAGGCCTTCCCTCACCAAGGCCTGGCAAACAAGAGGGTAGGGGATTTCCACATAGAAGTGAACACAAAGCCAAAACACAATTGATTTCCCATGAATGCATGTGGAATCTTATATACAACAGTTGAAGGAGGTTTTCAATGAGTGTTGAAACGTACTGCAAGCTTTTTAAGAAAAAAATAAAAACAATGGAAAAATAATACACAGAGAAACCACCACGCATTCAGAAACAGAAAAGTATCCTTTGCAGCATTTAAATCAGTTAGATAATTAGCATTTGTGCTCTGTATACATTTGCACCAGTTCAACTATGTTAAGCTGCAGCACACTATTTTTTTCACCAATCACCCATTGAAAATGAAGAACAAAATGAATATATTAGATAATATATATCTAATATAAATGAAGTTATATTAGATAATTTGCACCAATACATTACTAGATGTAACTCTACACAGTCTATAAACCAATAACAACACATTTAACACTACATTCTAAACGGGCTTGGGCACACATACAACAAACACATTTAATGAAAACTGGACTACAAGTACAAAACATATGGGGAAAGACAGTGAAACAGTCAATAAACATTAAGCAGTGTCTGTTACTGATTATCCATGAATGTAACATACAAACACTTTTTGGCAAGTGACAAAATCATGCAATAAACCAATATTAATTATATTATACCATTTCGTGTGGATTCCCTTTTTTTATATCACATGTATCTCCTGTACTATAACCGATATGATACTTCATTTTATTAGTACGTGTACGTTTTTTTTTAAACTGTAGTTCCGAGTGTTGGACTCTAGGGGGCACATTGTAACTTAAACATGCTGATGAAACTTGAGGCATGAAACTGTAAATAATAAGTACATTTTTTTGTTTGTTTGTTTTTTTATTAGATTTTTAGTTAAACAGCTCTACTTTGTTTAAGCCAACAGCAAATATTGGGTGTTTATTAATCAGAGGTAGGAAGTAATGCAGTATAAGTACTTTGTTACTGCACTTAAGTAGATTAATCTTGACTTCACTACTTGTTTTTCGGAAAACATTTTGCTTTGACTCATTAAATTTTTACAATAATATTTGACTGATGCAGGGGGCATTTCTGTTTGATATTTATTTATTATGTATGACATATATATGATAAATACAACAACCTGAATTTCAAAGAATACTTGCCTTACATACATAATAAACACATGGATAGAAAGATCAAAATGTCTATTTTCAAATAAATATGTCTATTTTCTTGACTATGCTATCTGTATAAAAGTTAGAAGAGTTGACGTTTCTCTGGTATCACCTCATTAAGGTGTAAAACAAAGGTTCCTATTGGTGTTCTGATGATTTGATTAATTTAAAACACCATAATTACTTTAAAAATTAACAAGAATATTTTGTTTTCATGCTCTATTTTGAGTTTGGTTTCACTAATTATAAAAATCCATTTGAATAAAGCATAGATATTTGTCCTTGTTTAAATTCATTTACGGTACATTTAGAGCAGATAACAAAATGTGTGATTAAGTTGCTACTTTTTACTTAAGCATATGTCATTTACTTTAACTTGATGTATAGGCATCACTTCCACTTTTGCAACAGTATTTTAAAACATAGACACAGTGTGTCTGTAATTCTACTTAAGTAAATGATGTGTATACTTTTGCCACCTCTTTTATTAATACATTAAAAAAAGTTCCATTAGTCAATTTCTCTTATTTTTTAATTCCTATTTTTGCCATAGTATTAATTTGTTCTTTGTGATATTTAATTGGGTATCATATCGAAGTCAACATTTAGGTATCATGACAACACTAATCTTGTTCGCACGATACAGAAATTAAAATCTAGTATGAATAAGGTTTCAGAAACTTTAACAATGTCTCATACCATATACTTTTTCATGTCTAAGATCACTCACCTGCCAGGAGGATAAGTGATGCTGGAAGAATAGACTAAGTCTTTATGAACATATTACAGATAATTCCCCAACACTATTCCTCTTTTTAAGATAAAATATTGAACAAAAAAAATCTAAAAACACTAACAAAATGAGTCCATGTATGGCCCAGTGTGTTTTATAAACATAACAGAGCATTACATCATACCTTCTTCTGGCTCTTCCAGCTCCTCAGAGATCTCAGAGTCATCAGATACAGACTGAGAGCTGACTGCTAACACCTGGCCCTCTGAAAAATGGGACTCTTCATCATCTACCTCAGGAACTGTAGAGGATTGGCGTTCATCAACTGCTCTGACAGTCTCCTGAAATGACAAAGTATTTTTTAAAAACGGTATTCCCATCGATCACCACTCACTACCACTGGGGGGAGCAGTTCCTTCATTCTGACAAATAAACAAACCACAAATAAGAATGTTTACTTTTTTCTTGACAAAACAAATTGCACATTACCACAGTCATTAAAGAGAAGATAATCGAGGTTGTTATGAACATCCTCGTTTTGATTCTCCCTACCTGAACTTCAGGTTCTGTCTCATTTAAGAATGAAACTTTTTTAGCAGCTGGTTTTGTAAGCGTACGCAACCTGGGCTTCGGCATAGGGGTCTGAAAAATAAGTCATATATTATGTATGTACACAAACACAAACAACACACACACACGCACACACACACATACATATATATATATATATATATATAGAGAGAGAGAGATAGAGAGAGAGAGAGAGAGAGAGAGAGAGAGAGAGAGATTATAAAATTATAAGCGACTTTTATTAAATTTCCTTTTATATGTACTTAAGACGCAGAAATTGTATTTTTTACGCATGGAGAAAGACGGGTGTAGTTCTCACTCTAGAAGGGACTTTTTCGTTCACTTTGACTTCATTCACATTTGCAGATTCCACATCAGTTGCAAGTCTAATTGAAGCCTCTTTGGTGATAAACCTTGCCTGCTCTGCTGTAGATACCATACCAGAAGGAGGCAAGTATGTAAACTTCAATTTAAGAGTCACATCTATGTAGCCAATGGGAACACCAGCTGGGTCTTTTAGCTCAAATGTTCCTGTTAAACAATCAATAATTATGCATTTATTAGAATTACATTTAGATTACAAGAAATATTCTTTGCACTATACAGAGAAAATGCTCACCAGTGATGGCCTTATCATGAGCTAGAGATATAAGAGGCACACTAGCCTTTCCCAGGTAGAGCTGATTCTCAAAATCCAGATCATCAAACACATATAGGGTTAAAGCCTCTGCTTTCAAATATGCATCAAGGTCAGAGTTCATGGTCAAGGGAAAAATCATGTGATCCTCAAAATGTGGCTCGTTGGTGGAGGGAATGATTGGCGTGTCATGGTCAGGGAAATTATAGAATTTGTAAATCACATACGGACTGGGCTTCGTATGAGGACCTCTGGCTTTTAGTTTACTGCAACAGCGCACTGTAATGTATAGTTCATTTAGATTTCGATCCTTGATCAAAGAGCCAGATGAAGGGGAAGATGAAATCTGGGAAAATAAATAAAATTCAGCACCAAATTATAGAATATTATAGACAAATATGTTTTCGATTTGCTAAATATACTTGACATAATATGGAACCTGATTTAAATTTTTAAAAAGGTGATTATATTATTCAGCCATTATGAGAGCTACTTCAGTGTACACTGGTATAGAAACCCTGGAACTGCACCAGCACTGTAGATGTCAGCTTCCAAACAGGTCAGTGTTTTACTGGATCTGAAGCCTATACCGGGCAACAGCATGTGCATGGTGGGGAAAAAAATCTGGTTACCTGGTTCTGGTCTTTATCACTGGAGCTGAGATAACCCAGAGCTTTCACTCTCTCCTTATACAGACGTATGGCTTGCTCCATAGGAACCCTCAGTCTGAGCCAATAGTCCAGAGTGCCAAAAACTCGAATCTCATCACTAACTCCTACAAGACAACAAGCGATTTATGGGTACATGCAAAAACTAAATCATTGTATAAAGTAAATTGTACAAAAAAAATTTATAAGATCATGAAACACTATAATAATTTTCTTAAGTAAAGCGAAGTCTGAACAGCGCTGGGATTTGTAGCCACTAGAGGGCGAGCCAGAGTCAGAAAAATCCTTGTGGTTGGTTTTCCACATTAGCAATCACAATCTCTTGGGATTTCTTTCCACCACATAATTAGCTGTCTGGAGTTATTCCACAAGCTTTGGTAATTTGTAATGTGCCCCACTTTTTAAATTGGTATTGCAGTCTAAACAGTGGTTATAAAACATTTATGCCAGTTTACACAACCAACACAATAAATATCTTTAGCGGATGCAAACCAATATACATGCATGTATGTGCACTGTACATATGTTAGCCTCAAAATCACTGCTACCAAAACATACCTACGAGTTGCATGGTGCCGAACACTTTCCCATCCCTCTCCAACACCTGACTCAGCCGAATCTGTCCCGTGGCTACTGTGCGGAAAGACAGGCACTCAGCCACCTGTGCTTCCACGGTGATAGAGCTGCTGTGGATATAGTGCAGGAAGAGATCATCCACCTTCACGAGGTATTGGGTGGTGAAATCATAAACTGGCTGCTGCCCTCGTACTACAGCAGTGGACTGCAGCTCAAAGTCATAAAAAGCATAAGTGCAAAAAGTGGAGGGCTCTTTGTCCCCCAGACTGTCCAGAGCCTGAGGATTGAACCGTGCAGTGCCAAGGTGGATTTCCAGAAGGTTCTCTCCTCGAGCCAGGTGTACGGTTTCATCGAATTCGTCAGCAACATCATCGTCTGTGACGTCAGGTCGAAAGACATGGGCCTTGGAACCATAGGCAATGTCTTTTAACTGGGCTACATAAACAAAACAATATTAGGATCCGTTGTAAGCTTACAAATATAAAGCAATATCAGGTTTTATACATTTTTAATCTGATCAAACCTTCCAGTTTCTTTATCTTTACAGCTCTCATATCCAAGAGATGAGCCAATTTCTCTTGTTTGAGTTCATTGTCCAGCTTCAGATCGTTCATCCTTTGTGTTACTGCTTCAACTTCAGCCTGAACAGCATGGTTACAAGAGCTGAAACCACTTGGATTGGGCAAGTAAAAAAATGCCCTTTTATTATTTCAAAGCTGAAAAACTACAGCTCTATCATTCTATGTCATTATACCTGGTAATCTTTATTGATCTTGTGCTGGATGATGAGCATGTTTCTTGTCTTCTCCAGCTCTTGGACAGTTTCAGCATAAGTGGCCTGAAGTTCTTTCAGTGAGCGTTCTGCATCTATGTGAACTTCCTCATCTACACTTTGCAGGAAACCCAACTCTCCATTCTTCTGCGTTTTACGCACCTGCAAGATTAATTTTGACTAAATTGAAAATGTAATGTTGCAATAGTTAAATGTTCTTTCTTTGTGATAAAAAGAAATACTTATATAAACACTTATCTTTTTAAACCTCTTCATAAAATGTTAAATAACAGCTTAAAAATAAATAAAGGTGTTTTGGCTCTTCTCACTACTAGCAATAAACATTTACATTAACTTTATAGTTATTCACTTTATATTTTGAAAGATGAGGCTAATTTCCTCATGAATTCCTGTATTTTAAACATACAAAATACAATCTTTGTAAACAAACCTGATGCATCTCCTACTGATAGGTACGATACAGATATGGCGTACCAAATACACATAAATATATTCATTCATTCATTCATCTTCTACCGCTTTATCCGATCTTCCCTCGGGTCATGGGGAGTCTGTGCCTATCTCAGGCGTCTATGGGCATTATGGCAGGATACACCCTGGATGGAATGCCAACCCATCGCAGGGCACACACACTCACAATCACACACACATTCAAACACTAGGGACAATTTTCCAAGGTGCCAATCAACCTACCGTCCATGTTTTTGGACCGGGAGGAAACAGGAGAACCCGGAGAAAAACACCCTGAGGCACGGGGAGAACATGCAAACTCCACACACACATGGCCGAGACGGGAATCGAACCCGGACCCTGGCGGTGTGAGGCGAACGTGCTAACCACTAAGCCACCTGAATATATTTATTGATAAATAGAGGTAAATGTAAAAGTAAATGAATATCATCGACTTTACTTGTCACAAATACGTTACAGCAAAGTGAATTTGTGAAATTTCAGCTTATTTTAGAAGCTGTGGTCAGAGCGCATAGTCAGTCATGATACGGCACTGCAGCAGCACAGAGCTCTCCTCATCCCTCTGACTAGCTAATGCTAGCTGTTACATTTTCAACACATTAATTCACCTCACAAACATAAATGCTATCATTTGCACATTCATTCATTATTCAGTAACTGTTTTTATTCTGGTCATGTATGTAGCTAATACTATGGGGTTGGTATATACCCCAAAAACACATATGGCACAATTTACAGACGCACACATACATTCATTTAAAACAATGCTTACCTTTATGAGTATCAATGCTTCACTGAGTTCAGCAGCATCTATTTCACTCTCCTGCAAAATCAAAATGCAAAATATATTAAAACAGACTACTAGTAGACTACTAGTGACTAATTTCATGCCAGACTGTATTTCAAACACACCTTTGTAAAGAACTTCAAGCGTTCTTTTACTTCATCTAACTGCTGCTTCTGTTCCAGGTACCTGCGTTGAAGTTCTTTATTCTCGTTGCTCAGCTTCTCGTTTAAATCTTTTTAAAAAAGAGACATATAATTTGTTTGGAAAATTGTACACATTTTATTATGCTGTCGAACAATAACAAAAAGGAGAAAGTCTAGAATACCTCTCTCTGTCTTAATTTTGTCCAGAATTTGGTTTTTATCAGTGAGGTCAGACTTCAGAGCCATCTCCAACTGAGCAATCTGCAGTTTAAGCTGATGTTCTCTTGTCTTCCATTTCTGTTCCTGACTTACGTCAAAGGCGCTGAAATAAAATAAAAATAAAAAAAAAGGTTTTAAACTAAGGCCTTAACAACTTTGTTCAGTTCTGATTATCCGGTTACAAATTATTTACTTGCCTGTTCATTAACTTGTTCGAGTTCTCTTTGAGCAAGTCTCGCTCCTTCTCCAAATCCTGAATTTGCTCAAGCAACTGAAAAAGGAAACCAAGTCAACTAATGGCAGGTTCAAAATCTGTGTTATGAAAGTGAACTGTTGGCAGCCTTCCATGACCTAAGCTCACCAACACATGATTGCTTTCGGCAGTACCTCTGAAGTCCTCCTCTCCTGCAGAGTTTTAGTTTGTAAATGCTTTTCCAGGCCGAGACTCCTCAGCCTCTCATCTTTCAGCTGCCCCGTCAGCTCATCCAATTTAACCATTGCTGCATCATGGCTAGCTTTCATGGTCTTCTGGCTCTGAAAATACGCATGGGTCAATGGGCTTTTCTTTTCCAAACAATATTGCAAGCTAAATAAATGATGTTTATTCATAATCTGCTTTTATGTATAACAAGTACAGATATTATATGGTGAGATTAGACCACAAGATACATTCATTGTAAAGACGGAACAGGGTAACACAGTATGCGGAATCCATCTTGAGCAATAAAGACGGGGCTCATATCCACGTACACACCATGAACAGACTCCTTACAGCCAGGGGTATTTATGCCTAGCCATTCCACCTACTACCATGCTTTATTTGGATAGTAGTAAAACACCTAATATGACAAAAAAAAGCATCTTCAAGTGAAATTTTCAAGTGGAGATGTAAAACTCCACTAGTGAAGATAGTTCAGCGCTAATGAACAAGCAGCACTATCATACGCTGTAGAGCAGGGGTGGGCAATTATATTTTCCAAAGGGCCACATGAGAAACCTGAGGTGTGTTCGTGGGCCGAACCAACAATAACGTTGAACGTAACTTATGTTCAATATGAATTTTTTCCTCTTGTAAAGAGTGTTAAATATCATCATGTTCATTAGACTACCCACTATCCTTAAGAATAAGGATATTCTATTTAAGGAAAAGAAACAACAAAAAATATGGCTGTATTTTTCCTTCATTTTTAACACTGAGCATACTCCAACAACGTCAGCGTTGCTGTGAGGTTATACATTCTTCTCGTGCGGCAAAGAAGCCGAAGCAGTTCAGCGGGCCGGATTAAAAGGACCAAGGGGCCGGATGTGGCCCCCGGGCCGTAGTTTGCCCACCCCTGCTGTAGAGGCAAACAAATTATCAAAAACCCAGTGGGCTCATGATCAATCAAAGCATGACTTTACTGAGACGACACGTCAAAGCTCTGATTCTTTAATGCTTCCAACCTACAAAGTTTAATTAGATACTTTATCATATACAAAAATGTATGATGCAAACAACCTCTGAATAGAAAAAACCTTTAGTGGAAATTTTAATTTGTATTTTGAAAAGCCAAAAAAGTCTCCTGAATTCAGTATGTGACATTAAATCAGCATGTTTGCTCAAAGCGTAACCATTAAACAAAGCAGCACTTACTTCAAAATACATTCTGCTATACACACGTTTGCATACATTTACTATAGATGGGTCAACAAGCATAGAATCCTGAAATATCTAACATCGAGGCATCCACAAGTTACAGCCACACTCCAAAATGAATTTAATCAAAACGATGCAATTCCCCACACAGAGCAAACCAGAAAGCCTGCCCTGCAAAGTTCAAAGGTACCTGGAGGTGATAATATAGTCCCACTAATCTGTTTTATGTAAGAAACAAAGATTCTGTTGTTTAAGATGTTTAAAATTAGTACAAGAACAACTAATTACATTGCATATGTATCTTCAGTGGATGATTAACATCTCATCTAATCAACTACATAATAAGTGAAAAATTGTGAACAAAATGTTCATCTATTGTGTCTTAACTGAAAATACCATTAAGACAAATTCTACTCAATTTTGCTCATCACGAAAGTCCCAATGTTCTACTTTTACCTCTTGCAGTTGAAGGAATCGTCCCTCCAACACAGTAAAAGCATTTCCTTTATCAGCCAGTTGTTTCTGCAGCTTTATCATCTCCACATTGTCCTTAATGTTCGACCTGAAAATATACGCAGTGTGCTTTGAACAGTTCTTTCTAAGTGTGTGCATAAAATATTTTTATCCCAAACAGTACCATCTGTATTAAAATCTAAGGAAGTACCTCTGGGTACTGGTCTGCTGCTCGTTCAGCTGTAGGAGAGACTCCTCGTACTCTCTCTCCTTAAATTGCAGCTGCTCCCTCATCATCTCTGCTGATCTCTCAATCTCTTCCATCTTGGCCCTCTGCATTTCTATAACATTCTCACTTTAGAGACAAGAAGACAGTAACGGGGCTGTTGCGATCCATTATTTTAGCAATCAAATATTCTAATCTAGTATTAATCTAGCATTAAGTGAAACAGTTCACTTAAAATGAACAAGCAATTTACTTTTCCTTTTACAAAAATCTGCCTTTTTATTGCTGAAATTGCATACAAGAATATCAGCTACCTGCTCTACATGCCTACTGTGGAGGGACTATTTGAATGCATTATATAAATATTAGGTGTGTAATGGATCACAGCTGATCCCTGATCCATACAGATCATTGTTCGGTATACACGTCACTCGCGGTTTAATAGAAAAATAAAAATTATCATTTTTAATGATTTCAAAATGAAACACATTTTTGTCCTGCTCATATTGTTTTTTAAGTAATTTTGTAACTACACAGAGCAGTCATGTTTTCACATGAACAGAACATGTTAATCTGTCAACAACGGCTAGCAGAGCCATTTATAATATCTTATGTATAGAGATATTATAAATAATAAGTAAATTAGATTGGTCTCTTCCAAATTTTTTTGATCCGAAAAAATTATCCGATCCACGACTCAAAAACCATAATGTGATCCGAACTGTGAGATTTTTTTTTTTTTACCCGTTGCACCCGTCATAAATATAATAAAATATAATATAAATTTCAAACTACTTATGTTTTGTTTATGTTTTAGTTGAAACTTTCGGTTGTATTTTCTTTAGGCCTTGCTAGTTTTACCAGTTTCTCCATTTTTTCATTTGCAGCCATCTCTGTTTACCAAGTGATGCATCAGTAATAATAGCCCATAGGAAACACAGTGCTCTTTAATTCAATGGACTAAACAGCACATAAATTTGCCTCGATGAATTTGTGCAATCGAATTATTTTGGATACTTGATGAATCGTTATAGCCCTAGACTGTAATAAACCTCCATTCTAGTGATCAAAGCTATTACTTTATCCATGGCTTTATTATTTTTTGCACATGAGATTCTGAACATCTCATCAGGGTTTTCAGCAATTGTCAAAAGTGCACAATATACACTATACAGCACAATATCATTCTTCTATGCACAAGAGCTTGAGTGCTATGAGTAAAAATGTCCAAGATTAATTTCGATTACGTTTATATTTTGAAGCTGCTAGACGCTTATAACTGAGCAGTTGAGGATTAACAGTCAAGGCAAGGGCAGGGTAGATACGTGGTGCTTTCAATTCGAGTGCAATTCCTTAATGCAACTGAGCTAACACTTCCCTCCATGATTCTGTTTGAATTGCAACAAACTCGGTCAGATTCAACAAATTAAATTCTGGATATTGCATTGCGCATTTTGTATCTTCTGATGATGTTAAAAACTTACAGATTGCGAATCTCTGAGCGAGCCTCATCCAGGAGACTGTGTCCATAGCGCGGTAAAAGTCCCTGTTGTGGCCTGCTGCTCATTTCCCCTTCAACAAGTCTAGGTCCTGCTGACAAAACACTAATTTCAATTGTTTCTCTATAAATATCCATAAAAAAAGATTAAAGTCTTAATACTGTATGTAATACCTCCTCTTGGTGTTATTGGCTGCTGAGACAGCAATGGCATGTCCTCCCGAAGTCTGTGTAGTCCCGATTTAACACGGGATTGAATGTGACTATATGGGGTTGGCCTACGACTCTGAGTCTGAATCTGCTGCTTTGCTGTGAGCAATCGCTGCTTGAGTCCCTCATTTTGCTTCTCAAGTTCATGAATTTTCTCTTGAAGCTCCTCAATCATCTCCTCCATTTCAACATTCCGACCCGCGATCACTTGGCCTGCTGAAGAAGCCTGCTCCATTCGCTTACGGTCTTTCACCAAGCGGATTAGCTTGGTCGCCATCCTGGGCAAGCGTGCACACACAAATTCAAAGGGATATTTAGAGTCAAATGGAGATTATATTAATTGGGAAAATCAGTTTCTGATCAACTAAGCAAGTTGTACCTCTTGATTTTGTCTTCCTGTTTGTGGGAATGCTGTTTAAGTAGGAGGCTTTCCTCCTGCATGCGAAGATATCGGTCCTCCAGTTCCTCTCGACTGATTTTCGCCACAGTTTGCCTGGCTCTGGCATTTTGGGAAAGCAGCGACTCTAATTAAAATTAGAAATTGATCCATATGTCAGATCGATGGCTTGCAGAGGGCACTAAAAACACCACCAATTCATGTTGCAGAATGTCCGGTTTGTTTTCGTGATGCAAAATAACTTCTTTCCAGTTCCCAATAATAACAAAAAGGAAAACATTTCAATGCGTGGAGATAAAGTTTTATTTATTTATTTACTTCTTTTATTTTCTAGCACGGCTTTTGCCTTCTCCCACTCACACTAGTGATATAGTGTGTGATTCTCTGCAGTGTGTGGGGCAGAAACAGAACCAAGCATTTACATTACATATTACCTTTCTCTAAAACTGGTATGCTTGCCCTGCTCAGGTTTATAGTGATGTCCCGGACAGGAATATCACTAGCAGTCTCATCAGCTTGAGTCAGGCCAGACATTTTGAAACCTGCAAGCACAATTATATATATATATATATATATATGTACATATATATATATACACATATATATATATATATACACATATATATATATATATATATATGTACACACATATATACACACACACACACTATATACACACACAATATATATGTGTGTGTGTGTGTGTGTATATATGTGTGTACATATATATATATATATACTGTTATTTAAATGTTTGCAATACTTTTTAGTAAGCATATGACCCATTTTGTACAGAATAGTGTAAGAAAACTCTAGCTCAAAGTAAGTCGATCGATTTAATGACGTGAAAAAAAAAACTCCTCCATAACAGTTAAAAACAACGATGATGCAGAAAGCCAAAGTATATGTCCATGTTCTGTAACCACGTATGTCGAACAACTCAAGGTTTATTAGATATATGCTAGGAGTATAAAAACTCGCCATCCTTACGATAACACAAACAAATTTAAAATGAAATACAACATGCAGGCATATGTACAATATTTTTCACTGGATAAAATAAATAAAAGGTAAATACCAAGGCCGTATAATCAATGTACTAATTCAAAACCATGTCTTCGGTGAGCCAGGGCGACCGTTGCTAGCAAACAATCATCCATTCCCCTCCGCCAAACACGCTTCCCGCAAAGCCTAATGGGAAATGAAGTTCGTTGTACAGAGACCAAAAGCATTGTATTTTGTATACATTAAAAGCTACTATAAATATAAAGAAAAATCTATATGCATATGATAGAACATTAATAAATACATGTGTAGGATGTGTTACTGCGTGATATAAACTCCAATTACTGAAAATCCTTTATACTCTTAAATCTACTCTGTTAAGGCTGTAACGCTTATGCTTCATTCAAGTGCTCCTCAGATTGTTTCTCTATATCCAATTCGGTCTCTTCCATGCGCACTCCTAAAGTCCCCTATTTATTTTAATTATCCATAACATATATTATAAACCATGCCTATTACATTATATCCATGACAATACAATATTCTATTTTATTGCATGTTTTTCACTGCACTTAATGCAACCTTAGGACCGAGATGTAAACAATATCACTGGTATAATCCGTGTAATTATTAAAGTGAATAAGAATTGTTCTCTTCATCGCTTTACCAGGCCTTCCTAACGCGTAAACGTGTTGCAGTAGCGAGTTCGAAACTGATTTATGTAGAGTGCGAGGTGCGAATTTGAGGAACAAATTTTCGTTATAAATCCTTGGAGCTCTTGAAGGAAGCATAGTACCACGCAAAATACGGACCTTGGTTGATCATTTGGAAATGAAAGTCTTGTTTTGCAATGGAAACCTACGCACTAATTTAGTTTCGCAAGTGTTTTACATTTGGAAAGAATCTACAAAGTAGTTAGAAATTGTAAAATACGTTGTTTTTTTTTTATTAATTCAAACTGTAAAACAGCAGACTTTCGATACGAGCGTGATATGTGGGAAGTGGGCGGGTACAGCATTTCCGTTTACTAAAGAGGTTTTTCTGCGTATCCGGTATCACGGTATAATTTACGTCAAATCCGCCGCCTCTCGGGTGCTACGGTACGCTGAAGGCGTACGCCTCTTACGCCCAGCAGTAGCTGTCACTCAGAGGGCATTTAAATGGCCACAGTGTGCAGAAGTGTGTGTATGTGTATACAGTCTGCGGTACGGCACTGAAGCCGTCCGATCCTGATTTTAATTCAGCTCTTAGCTCTGTAAATGACCGGTTTAATAACTGCGTGTTTTGTTTTATACCCGATCGCTCGTTTTAAACCGTCAGAAACGTTGCTTGTGTATAGCTGTCAGGTTTTATCATATGCATAAAAATGAACGAGGAGGAAGAGGCTGTGCAGAAAACAAGGCTGTCGTTTGACGATCTATGTCGAGCTCTGAACATGGACGAGGAGGCGAGTAACGGGGCATGGAGGAGTTACGAAAAGATCAGCAAAAATTACACTTTAGAGGTAAGACAGAGCCAATTAATGCTCCATAAGGCCAGTTACGGACATTTCCCCGGTACGATCATGTGCCCTAGAGCGCTCATGTGTCTCTGTGTCCATTTCAATTCATCTGCACAAGCAAACATAGACTCCTGTTTGTATGGGTGTGAGTGTTGTCCCCTTTATTAGTTGTTGATTTAGAGTAAGGGGCTGCATTGCTCACTCAGGCCTTATCTCTTACAACACACCGAGGTCTGAGCTCATCAAGTCTTACAAAAATATATTACTACTAAAACTAAACAGGGTACAATCTTACAATCCCACTGAACCTTTACAGCACCAACTAAATGCCTGTAAGATCTTATTTTTGTTTTCTTTTATGTATCTTATTTCGAGCCCTCAATATATTTATATTATTATATTATATACGTTTATATTAATGTTCCACAAATCCATTTTATTTTTACTTTATTTTATTTTAAATATTTACTTTATTTATTTGATATGCATTTATTATCTACATTGTAGCTATATGTTATATTTATATGTATTATATAGTATCCATTACTCTATTAGCTAGTAATAACGAAATAATAATGTATAATTGTTTTGTATTAGTACTACTAGCATATATATATATATATATATATATATATATATATATATATATATATATATATATATATATATATATATATATATATATATATAATCCTGCCCGTTTTGTTTTCTCACTGGAAGTTTTTAATATTGTGTGTGTGTGCACGTGCATATATTTCTTATATATCTATGTCTTTGTTTTGATTATCTTTATTATTATTCATCTAATTTTATATATAACTTTTATCTATGTCTGTCAGGGTAGTGACCTGCACTGGCTGGCATGTGCCCTGTACGTGTCCTGCAGGACGTCTGTGCCCACCGTTGGTAAAGGTACAGCTGAAGGCAACTACGTGTCCCTCACACGAATTCTCCGTTCTTCAAATCAGAGGTGTGTATCTGCATCTTGCTTTGCTTTACTGCTTTCATCAGCTATTGATCAGAAAACAACTACATGCAGTTTTTTCTATGCACTGCCTCCTTTATTATGTTATTATATATATTATATATATATATATATATATATATATATATATATATATATATATATATGTGTGTGTGTGTGTGTGTGTGTGTGTATATATTTTATATTTAGATTAGATAGATAGATAGATAGATAGATAGATAGATAGATAGATAGATAGATAGATAGATAGATAGATAGATAGATATCTGCACATTATATCAATGGTTTTAATTTTTTGGGTCAAGCTCAAGGTTTTTTAAATATTTTTAATTTTGAGACACGTCTCACTCAATATCTTTGCTTTCAGCAAACACTTCATATTGATCAGTTTTGTGATATAGCAAGCACAACATGCCATTCTTTAACTAATAAGAACTGTAAAAGTTAAAATAAAACCTTTTAATATATTCTGTTATTGGAAAACAATCAACTTTCATGTAATTCATATTTCATACTCTGTTATGTGTAATAAGTTATAATACATTGTAATAAGCTTTATTCTGATAGAAGAATAACAAATTCTCAAATGATTAAAAACTTAATTATTTATTTTTTTGTATATTAAAAGTACATATTTGAATAAATATCTGCTTCCCAGTTTGATAGAGTTTTTCAGCAAAATGAAGAAATGGCAGGATATGGCCAACCTGCCAAAGGAATTCCAACAAAGCACAGAAAAGCTGGAAAGGAACTTCACTGTGACAGCTGTCATTTTTAAGAAATACGTCCCAATATTCAAGGACATATTCAAACCCCCATCTGAAGAACCACCCAGAACACACAGAAGCAGAAAACAAAAGTAGGTTATGTGAAAACACTGCTTTAACTGTACAAAACTGTGTATGAGAAGCTAATTGCTTTTGACATAACCCTGGAAATGCCAAAGGTTGTTTGTGTAGTAGCTAATAATCAAATTTATTAAAGCAATTGTTTTTTTTTTTCATTTGAAGGTGTGTTTACAAGGTCTACAGAATGCAACTTTTTTGCAGTCTTTTGTTATCTGTCATTTAAATTAAATCTCTGATATAACTTATAAACATATCTAATGATATGACACGATGTGTTGCAAAT
This sequence comes from Kryptopterus vitreolus, assembly GCA_030449085.1. Lineage (NCBI taxonomy): Eukaryota > Metazoa > Chordata > Actinopteri > Siluriformes > Siluridae > Kryptopterus > Kryptopterus vitreolus. The sequence goes on along the minus strand of JACRUU010000005.1, from coordinate 18,950,365 downwards.
GAAGTTTATAGCATTAACATTTGGTTGTATGTGCCGATCTATAAACCTTCTAAAACCAATAATTTGTTCTCTTATAAGAAGCTTAAGCTAATTGTTGTTTCCTGTGTCATTAGACGACATCCTTGTACAGTGGCTGAGCTTTTCCAACTGTGCTGGGTCCTGTTTGTGCATGCAAAAGGTAAGGAACATGACTCTGCTCATATAAGCATTCCCACACTTGTTCTTGCTTTTTTAATATATTGGCACAAGTATTTACTGCTGCAGAGCCTAAAGTATAGGGTGAGGATCAGACCTGATCCAACTCTTCCTACCTGGGATGAGGTTGGAGACAACTCTGTGTGTTTCAGGTTGTTTCATGTGTATATAAATGGGTTAGGGTTAGCAGTAGTTGGATCAGGGTCAGCTCCACCCCCTGTTTGTTTTACATCAAACATGTAATTTGCCCTAAAATGTCCGTATGATTTTTAAAGTGGGCCATTTTCAAATGTTGCAAGAAGAGCATTGTAAAAAATATTAGTCTGCATTACCTTCACATGAATTGCTCAACTTTGCAGTTTTCTTGCATCATTAACTCCCCTGCATTTCTTCTGATTGTATCAAAATAATAATAAAATGAATCATTTTATTTGAATCATTACATTTAAAAAATCTATTACATTTCTATTGTAGTTATTGTTCAGTCATAGAAATATGAAACTAGGATCATTTTAGTTTGTATTTAATAAGAATGCATTTTTTTAAGTCACGGTTATGATGAAGGAGAGAAAAAGTGGAAAATGTTAACTAACAACACATGGCAAAGGAAAAAAGGCAGTGTTAAATGAACATGTTCCTAAATAAAGTCTCTCAAAAGAGAGGGGTCGTGAGTCATGATTTAAGTCAGCACATCATTCCTATTGGATAGCATAAAAAAAGATCTTGGTCACGTGATCACCAATCATTATTAGGGCCTGTGCTGACTTGTCAGCTTTAACTAGAAGCCATAGGGGACCTACATATAATCTCACACACACACACACACACACACACACACACACACACACACACACACACACACACACACACACACACACACACACACACACACACACACACACACACACTGACCCACTGCATTAACTTTGAATTATGTGATTCTCTTCAACACACTGAGTCAAATGAACATTGTATAATTGTGTAAGAGCTTTATGTGTATGGGTGCCTGTAATTCAGGTTTGGGACCATTACAGTGTGGCTATAGGAACTTATATATAATAGAAAACACTCGGTAGTGAACATATTCAATCACAATTCACTCTTTTGTCATCACTCACTTTATCTCTCTTATTAAGTAACGGCTAAAAGTCAGAATTAACAGGAAATCTATATAGTTATAAGATGAGGAATGCCAAACTATTTTTACTATTTAAATGATGCAGTGCTGGGTTAAGATAATAAAATACAATTGTATTTGTAAGCATAATATTTAGCATGAAGCATGAGAGATTTTGACAGATGCAGAGAGAATAGCAGTGGGAATAAAGCCTATTGACTGAGACGATCATTTTCGGGCATGTGCAGCATGCATCGTTTATCGTAGCAACCAGTGCAGGTGGCAAGTCAGGACTTGTCTGCATTTGGGTAGCCAATAGACTCTGCAGGACTGGTGGGATGCATGGTCTTTATTTCCCTCCTATTTTCATTTATTTACTTGAAATCACTCATTCGGCTGTTATCATTGCAGAATTCGTTCCTTTTGACGCTTTGTATTGTGGAGGTTTTGTTTTATTTGTGGATTGCAATTAGGAGCATGTAAGTACATGTTGCAGAACTTGATGTGTTTGAACTTCACTCTTAATGCTATGTTCATTAGAGCCTTGCATTTTATGGAGGATTAACACACTATCACTAATGACTTATTAGTAATATTACTAATGTCAGTAATATTTAAATATTACTGACATTAGTAATATTACTAATAAGTCATTAGTGTTAGGGTGTTCCCATAATGTTGGGCTCAATTATAGTGCAAGATCTGTTCGAATTTACTAGCTTTAGTGCTTTGAGTGTGTTTCCAGCTAAGGGAAGGAAGGTTGGTATATATTGTCGACATTATTTATTGCCAAGACCATGGGGATTGTTGTCTAAGTCTCTATGTGTGTGTATGTTCCTCTGAAAATCAATTAAACAGGAAGAAATAAATCTACACCACACGATTGAGCAAAGCAGCCTCTCTCCTGCAGACTTTTCCTGTTATGCCAGGGTCCTGCCTGGCTGATATACAGTGTGTCTGAGTGTAATGTTGCTGTGTCTTTCGGCCCGGGTTGTCACTGTTTGAATTGTGGATTAGAACAGCAGTGCTAGAGAACGGTTGGCTGTATTTTTCTTGTTTTTTTGTGCTACAACACACAGGTCAAAACGTATATGTGCCGACTGCACTTGACATTTTAAACGTCCTTAACGCCCAAATACCACACCTTCATTCAGTCTCTGTCCTGGTGCTCCATGTAGGAAACTTCCCTATGATCAGCGATGACCTTGTGAACTCCTATCACCTGTTGCTGTGTGCGCTTGACCTAATTTACTCCAACTCGCTGCTGTGCTCCAGCCGCAAAGATCTGCTCAACCCCACTTTCAAAGGTACAGATACGTGGCCACACGCACCACACACTTCACAACAGAGACACACAGTATGCAGTTACATCTGCCATATCAACTTGTATCTCACACCTGTATGTCTCATAATCTGTGTGTGTGTGTGTGTTTGTGTATGTGTGGTTACAGGCCTTTCAGAAGAAGTTAATAGTAAGGACTATAAACCAGGCCCTGGTTCACTTTGCTTCATAGAGCAGCTGTGTGAGTTGCATCAGGGCGTAGTACTCGATGCAAAAGGAGTGAAGGAACACTTCTGGAAGCCCTTCATCAAGAAGTTATTTGAACGCAAGGTAAGAAATCCAGATTTTAGAACAAATCTGAATCAAAAATATGGAAACAGGGTAATTACTCTTCAAAATAACTAATAATATTTTACAACACTTTCAGACTTGCTGTATAAAGCACATACTGTCAGTTATCATCTACTGTTAAATGAAGGCTGTTGTTCTTATTCATTGCATTCATTTGTAATCATCCGTTGTAAAACAGCAAATCTTGTTTTAAGTGCCACCTTGTCATCTTCCTTTTAGAGAAGTGTTTATACCTATATTTATACGCTAATTCGTAACAAAATTGTTGCGTATTCAAAAATTAACTAATGGATTATAATTGTGTTATAACACCCAGTGTAGACTGTGACAGATACTGTACTGAAAACTCTGATATGTGCTTGTACAGTCATTCTGTAAATTTTCATTTAGCAAACATAACTCTCTTGCTTACTTATATTCCTCACGTACTTACAGATTTTAAAAGGAAAAGAAGAGACACTGACTGGGTTCCTGGATCCTATTCATTTTGGAGACAGTCTGTAAGTGTTATATATAATACATAATACATAAAATAAATAATTTGTGATTGTACATCACAAATCATTACTTGTATTTCTATATGAATCTCCAGATCTTTTTTGTCTATTTTCGTCTAGTTGGTTCCCTTACAATTCCTATACGTTTGTGTTTTTCAGTGCATCTCTGAACCGGGCATATGAGGAGCATGTCTTGTCATCGGGTGCTCTAGATGAGAGGATATTTCTGGGTGAAGGAGCGAGAGAGGACATTGGTACACCAGGGCCGTATCTGTGCGAGGGGACAGAGAACCAGGATCAGCCTGCCAGCATTCTACACAAATCTCTTGCCGTGAGAAGCAGTTTGTTTGTGTATTTAAAATGACGAGCCAAAATATTATCTGTTTTATAAAGACATTAGGGATGCCTAATTGACTTTTTTTGTATATAAACATTTTTTTTAAATGGAATGAAGAAATAAACACACGGGTGGTGACCGATTTTACAGTTGTCATATTACTGTGTGGCAAAAGATAAGTGATTAATTACTTTGAATTGTTTTAAAATATCTCTTTTACAGGCATCAGCTCTGAAAGTGTCCACTCCACTGACAGGAAGAGCGTACTTACAGGAGACTGCTCTTGGCACTCCGGCGTTCACAGCAATGGAAGGCATCTCGCGTCTGCAAAGTCTACTGGCAGGACTCAAACACAGACCAAGCCTGAAACTGAGAGACATGCTGAAGTAATAAACATAACCCACACACACAAAACAAACACACACACACACACATGTACCCTATCAAATTACAGATCATTGCACATCATAATTTTTATTTTCTTTTTGTGTCCTATGGCTTGGACCCTGGACCTCAATTGTTCAGCAGTAAACAAGCCATTTCTGATTACAATCAAGAGCACGATCTTACTAACATTAAACTGTACCAAAAAAAAGCTACACTGATCCTGATCCTAACTTTATAAAGGTGACAATTAAGGTATTAAGGTAAAGTTTTTACAATTATTAAACAATTTCTCTTTGCACATCTTTTAATTTTAAAACCTAGAGCCTGTGCAAGGAACCCAAGTGAAACTATTGCTTCCAGACTGAAGAAGATGTCTAAGGCTTTCCTGCAAAACTTTGACACCAAGGATGACGAAAATGGAGGCTTGAGCAAAGGTGTTAAACTTGACCAAGCTACAAATTAATATTTTTTGTTAATTATATATATATATATATATGTGTAGTGTGTGTGTGTGTGTTTGTGTGTGTGTGTGTGTGTGTGTGTGTGTGTGTGTGTGTGTGTGTGTGTATATTTGTGTGTATATATACATATCTTTTCCTGACTTTGCAGATACTGTTGTGAAATACTTTTGCCTAGCTGAGGCACTGTATTATAAGACACTGGAGGGCATCATTGACCAAGAGAAGAGGAGACTTGGTGACAGTGACCTCTCTGTGAGATTTCCCCTATTAATACTATATAGATGTATTCTTTGGTAATGCTCTCTCTATATCTATATATATATATATCTAATATATATATATATATATATATATATATATATATATATATGAATGATATTTTAGCATTATTAAACCAAAAATAATTGTAAAAATATAACAATTCCACTGACATGCTTAAATGTTACTTAAAATGCTTAATCAAAATACAGTTGAGTTGATGAATGCGTTTTAACTTCACACAAGAATGCTTATAAATTTTACAATTTTACAATTTTACAAAGTATATAACAATTAAAATTGTCATAGGGACACATCATTTTACTCACTGTAAAACCTTCTGTGTATAAATCTTGGCTTATTTGATGTATTGTTTAAAAACCTATTATTATGTTTTATAAATTAAATTATTTATTATTAAATTTAAATTGATTGTATATTTCAAATAATTCTATAGATTTTTCTGTTATATAGAGTAGCTAACAATTAGCTTGGGTTATCTTGAGCACACACTGAGTGGCAATTTTTTCTCCAGTGTATTCTAGAACAGGACATGTTCCACCGTTCTCTGATCGCCTGCTGTCTAGAGATTGTCCTCTTCTCCTACCACCCACCCGGAGAGTTCCAGCGGATTTTGCAGACCTTTGAAATCCCCCCTTACCACTTTTATAAGGTGAGTTAATCAAAACATACAATAATATTTCATACTGAATTAAAATTATATATCTGAATTTATTCATGTCACTCTTCCACCTCATCTTCTCTTTAGGTGATTGAGGTGCTGGTTCGGGCGGAAGAAGGCCTTGTCAGGGAGGTGGTAAAGCATCTGAACCATGTGGAGGAGCAGGTGCTGGAAAGTCTGGCCTGGAAAGAGAGTTCCCCGCTCTGGGAGAGCATTAAAGTGGCCAAAAACCGTGTGCCTTCCTGTCAGGAGGTGAGATTGAACACCTGTTTCTAACCATGTTAAGGTTTCATGTTAGTGTTACTTAATCATAGAAAATTAAACTGTGTCTTAAAATGGATGAACATTTAATATCTAATATGTCATTTAAAGTGTTGCATCACTTGCAGAAACAGCATTTTTAATCACTTTCAAATTTACATAAAGTCATAGTTTTCATATAGAAAAAAAAAATCAAAAGTGCAATTTCTTTTTCATTTCTGCCAAACCTTCAGGATAATACTTTTTAATCGCATATTATCTTGGATGGAGTTACTTAAATTACGATACGGATAGTTAAATTAAGATTTCTGGGTGTATTTTTTTTCACCTGGCAATCTGCCAGGACCTTCCACACATCCAATCTGCCAGGACCTTATGTGGTAGTCTAAACATCAGTTTACAAGATGGACCTTGTGAAGCTTTCAAAAGTGTGGCTAACCTTTGTAAAAAATGAAGACAAAGCTAAGTGTAATAATTTTAATAAACTAATATGTTGCAAGCGAGGTGTCACGACCAACATGACTAAGCATCACTGTTTGGAATCGATAAACAGAATCAGAATTGAAATTAAATGATACCCAACCCTAATCTTGGGTGTACATTAATAGTGTTTAATTTATGTTAGGTAATGCCTCCTCAGTACCTGGAGGATGCGTCTGGCAACCTGCACAGTCCCAAAACCAATGAGCTCAGCGCTAACACTTCAGGAACAGGAAAGGGTAAGGGCCGATAGAAAGTGTAATATTGTACCATGTACTAGCTGAGTACTGAAAACTTCTGCTGAAATCAGTCATTAAGTTTTTAAATCACTGTTCTGCAGGCTTTAATCTTTTTGCTCCCTACAGGAGTGTCCTCCAATTCTACAAATCTCCATGAGCGCTACAGCTCACCCCCTATAGCAACATTTCGCAGGCGTCTTTTTGTGGACTCTGAGATGCCCTCTGATCCTCCTGCAACGAGGGTCAGCCAGCCCTCATTAGTCAGCACCATAACAGCAGGTCAAACCGTGGTCACTATGGCAACAGCTACTGTTACTGCTAACAACGGACAGACTGTCACAATACCTGTGCAAGGTTCTGTGAGCTATTTTTCGTTTTCGATTTTGTGGAAATTAAGTGCAGTAATAATATACAGTAATTCCCCAGATATCGTGAGGGTCCCACGTCAGGATATGCCAAAAAATCGTGAAATAGTGTATTGACGTCAAACAATAGTCAAACAATAATAATTTAAACAATAGTAATAACATTTACACTTACAGTAGTTAAGCAATAAACTGTCACAAGAATAAACCATGCGTAAACTCAGCGAAATGACCCGATGCTTTCACTATGAAACAGCGACGCAGACTGAGAAAGAGTGAATGCGTTTTCTATTGAGCAACAGCATAATGTGGTGTTCCCATTGGCTAAGTATAGAACTGTCGCTTGCTGATTGGTTGAGATTACTTAGGGAAATCTTGCCGTTCATTATGTTTAGATGTAAGTACTGCACTTAAACACTTTATTTATTACTTAATATGAATAATACAACATTCACACACACACACACACACACACATATATATATATATATATATATATATATATATATATATATATATATATATATATATATATATATATATATATATATATATATATATGCACGCAATATAGATTTAGTTCCATGTCAGACATCGCAGCATTTCAGGGTCCGTGATATCCAAATCGCGATATTTCGAGGAACTACTGTACCCTCATATATGTTACTTCTTACTAAATCTTTTTACTGTATTTTGTACAAAATAGAATACAGAAAGCACACAAATAACTCTGTGTCTATATTATATATATATATATATATATATATATATATATATATATATATATATTATATATATATATATATAGCTTGATATGAGTATATTACTAAGTAATGAATGCTAAAACAAATAAACTTTTATACGGATTTTGCCTATATGAGAAAGTGTCATAAAGAGTCAAAAACGAATGCTGACAAAACGTGGTCCTCTCTGTAGGGATAGCCAACGAGAATGGAGGCATCACGTTTATCCCAGTGCAGGTGAGTGTGACAGGGCAGAGTGGACCGGGACTACAGCCTCTCGCCGCCCAGGCTTTGACTGGCTCACTGAACACCCAACAGCTGACGACCACCATGCCTGCTGGCACTGTTCACACCAGCCCTACAGCAGGCAAGCACGCCAAGACAAGCTCTCAGCAGGGAACACCAAACAAAGCACAGAGAACAGGCTCCCTCTGTCTGTTCTTCCGCAAGGTGAGCAAGGCTATCAATGTTAAAGAATTTGTCCGAATGGCAGGACAGATAACACTGCTAAAAAGAAAGGAATCCAGGCTGGTTTTCATAATTTGCTCACAGATAGGCACGAGGTAAGGCTAATGCTGTATTAGAAAGAAAGAAAACTAATGAGTAAAATGCTCTAAAATGCAAGCAACTAAAAAGGCTACCTGAACCAAGGTACATATACAGTACTGGATGTAAAGCCAGTTTAGATACACTGCTGGGGAATTACATCTGACGTAAAAAAAAAAAAATACATCAAGTAATACGTTTTGTGAAATACAGTATCAGTATTAATGTATTTGTTCCATGTATACATTTATTATTAGGGCATTTGGAAGACAACCTTATTCAGGGTGACATACAGTGCTCTCTATAATAGATCAACTGCTTCACTAGGTTACAGACTTACTTACCATCAGCCTAAAACCCTGTTTAGAGGAATTATACCATATTTTTTTTCAGTAAAAAAGACATAAAAGAGGTAGGTCTTCTGCCATCATTTGAAGAAAAGACGTGAATCAGCTTTTTGGGCATCTATTGGAAGTTCATTCCACCACCACAGTGCCAGAACAGAGAAGACACTAAACATATAATTTATCCTACTTTGGTATTATAATATGCTATATTATTGTTGTTTAAGTACTTTATCTGTGTTGAAAACATCCAGAGTATCTGTTATTCTTTGTGTGGATTTGAAACTTGTCTTGCTTGTATAGTGGGTCATATTGCATGTTATGTACATATTATGACCTGTTTACGCCCTATCCTGTGATTCAGGTGTATCACTTGGCCAGTGTGCGTCTCCGAGACCTCTGTGTGAAGCTGGACATTAGCACAGACCTGCGCAGGAAGATTTGGACCTGCTTCGAGTACTCACTAGTGCACTGTACTGAGCTCATGATGGATCGACACCTCGACCAACTGCTCATGTGCGCCATCTACGTCATGGCTAAGGTGCAAAAAAGAAAAATAAATTGGAAGCATTGAAACATTAATTTTTCCCTTGCTACTTTTATCTACATGATTAGTCTGTTAATTGTGTTTTGAACAGGTGACTAAAGAAGAAAAATCTTTCCAGAACATCATGAAATGTTATAGATCTCAACCTCAGGCCAGCAGCAGTGTAAGTACAGCATGATAAAAGAGTTTGATTGACTGTAGCCAACCTCCCTGGACGTGGCAGCAGGAGGAAAGATGATGATGAAATGATGATGATGATGATATTGACACTGATGCTGTTCCAGGTATACAGAAGTGTTCTGATAACAGGACGAAAGAGACAGCACTCAGGCAACAGTGAAAACAACAGACAGAACTGTCCATCTGAGAGAGGGCCTGAACACGGTATATATATATAACTTCAAACTCATGCATATCTTATCCATTCTGTTTTATATATATAGTTTTTATATTCTGACTTTATATTTATATATATATATATATATATATATATATATATTACCACGCTAGCACAAATTCAGCACAAATTTTATTAAGACGTGATTAACTCACCATTTCTATGTGAGTTATCTGTGTCAGTATTTGAAATATGAAAAGTATTCATTTATGGTACTTCTGGCAATTGTGTGCTAATTGCGATTATATATTTTAATATATTGGCATATATATATATATATATATATATATATATATATATATATATATATATATATATATAGAGAGAGAGAGAGAGAGGAGAGAGAGAGAGAGAGAGAGAGAGAGAGAGAGAGAGAGACGGAGAGTATTTATGTACATAAAATCCTTTTTTACCCTCTATTTCTTTTTATTGTCTTATACTTTATAATTTTATAATCAGTGTTGGGAAGATTACATTGGAAATGTAATAGATTACAGAACCAAATGACCCTATTCAAAATGTAATAAGTAGTGTAACTTTTCAATTACTTTATAAAAGTAAAGTAACTGATTACATTTGATTACTTTATGATTACTTTCAATTGTCCAATAGGTGGAACTTTAAGTTAACATTCGTAATTCTTTCCAGCTGGGGGGTTTGGGGGCATGGCTACGATTTGAGAACATAGGTAACTGTAATTTAATTAAAAAAAAAATTCTCAGTAACCATAATAAATTACTGTTACATTTATTTTGTAATTACATTATGTAACTCCACTACATGTAACTAATTACTCCCCACCACTGATTATAATGTATCGTAAATTTTACAATGTAGTAGTTTTCAAGTAAAATGCAATCTGCTCTCTTAAAGTTCTTTTCTCATTTCACCAAAATGTAAACGTGAGATTAAGTGTGCACTTTGCTTGGCTTCCGCAGCAGCAGGGAGTGGTAACAGCAGTCCTGTGTCGATGCGCTCCAGCAGCACACTGCCTGTTCCTCAACCCAGCAGCGCTTCCTCTACACCCACTCGCATGCCCGGCACAATGCCAGAGCAGGAGGAGGCGGAGAGGGGGGACCTTATTTGTTTCTACAACCACGTCTACATCAAAGAGATCAAACCGTTTGCCCTGCGGTATTCTTCCAGCTCGCCTAAAGCAGGGGTGGGAGATGTTTATAATAATTAAGAACAAGTGTATTCATTTTAACCTTCCTTCATGATAAAGCAGTTCAATTCTCAGTGTAATTTCTTATGTGTATAGGCTGAGACTCCACCTCTGTGTCCATATCCTTCACTCCGGATTGGGTCACCACGCCGAGTTCTCCTTTCTCACAACCACTCCATCTATATCTCGCCGCACAAAACTGACAGTCCACTCACCCCCAGGGACAAGATCTTCTATTACATCAGTTCGAGTCCATCAAATGTAAAGCAACACACTGACACACAATAGTGCACATGTACACGATGGTCCAAAAAGTTACCCCTTACATGGGATTGACTTTAATTTTAATACATAATAACACACACTATGTACACAAGTCCAAATGAAGCTAGTGCACTCGTTCGACGTGTACTCTTTGGTTCTCAATGAATATCTTTTATTTTTTTAAAGTAATATTTTGTAAAATGATGTAGTACCATATGAGTGGTAAGCATCTTTTTGGACCACCCTGTATTTTAATCCTCAATGTCTGGTCTGATTTCTGACCATTTACACACATCCTGTTACCTGCCCAGAATTAATCCTGCTCTGGTTTTCTCTCAGCGACTGCGTGAGATTAACAGCATGCTCCGTACTGGAGAGACGCCCACTAAGAAACGCAGCATGGTTCTGGAGGACGAGCAGCAGTCTCCTGCTAAGAGGCTGTGCCAGGAGAACCACAGTGCTCTCTTCCGCCGCCTTCAGGACGTCGCCAATGACCGCAACAACTCCCATTAAAGCAGCAGTCCACAAAGCCAATGCCTTGTGATAATGTATACAAATTCATTTGTTCGTTCCAGAAAACATGCAATGGACACGAATATATCAGGCACAAGAACAATCAGACTCACGCACTGAACGCTGAGCAAAAACGTGGAACAAAATCTCACATTAAACCAGTGGCTCCTAGAACTTCAGAGAGATCATGTTTTTTCCATATAGGTGCACCAATTATAAGCTCTTTGTATACAGTTTGCTAAAATACAGAAAATGCCATATAGGCATTTATAATTCGATACCTAATATTATACGTTTTAGATATGTTTCAAACACGTTAAAACGGATTATTTAGAGAATGATGGATTTGTGAGCAAATTCTGCCTTGCATTTGACATTCTACTTGTTTTTTGTTTTTTTTTAACTATTTTCATAAAAGGAATGTTTGATATGTACAGTGACAACAGTTCCCTGGTTTCCTACATTCATTAAGAAATGATTGCGAATGCTTTTTTTAAGATGATGTGTGTTCTGTCCCTCCATGTGTATTTGTGATTTATATAGTTAATATATTCATGATATTTTTCTAACTGTAGTTGGAGAGATATTGCTTAGAAATAACCGACATTAATAATATACGCATTTTAAATTAATATTTATTATTGTCCTGCATGTAACTGTTAAATACTATATTTTGTATCTTTATTTTTTTTTCTATTTCTTTTTTCTGTCCATGACAATCCATGTGTGTCATGACAAAGAGCAGTCTAGTAAGTGCCTTTTCTATTTTTGTCTTTCATAGACTTATGTACACTTTATGTAGAGCTGGTTTTAGTTTTCTCATTTGTCTTAAATAAATTTAAGATACTGCGCTGACGCACAAACGAACTCCACCTACTGCAATATTCAATGTCCAACAGGATGTAACTGTAACTCGGGATAATCGCCTCCATTGCGTGTTTCACCACTAGATGGCGTCCTGTTCTTCACTACTGGATCGGCGCAGACCTACCTGAAGTGGATCATTTTATTTTGGCACTTTGTTCCAAAGCACTGGTGCGTGGGGTTTGCAGGAGATTAAGCTGCAGGGAGAAATCCCCGACTGGGTTAGAGTACACAACAAACCTGCAGCAGTGGTCAGAGACTAAAACACGATTTAATTTGTGTATGTAAGCAAATCCATCCAACTGCGTAATTCCTCGAGTATAACCAAAATAGTATACATAAGCGGTTGTTTTAGCATATACGAATACAGTTGGAAGTGTCAAACTGATAATAAATGAATACATAGCAATATATATATATATATATATATATATATATATATATATATATATAGATAGATATAGATATAGATAGATAGATAGATAGATAGATAGATAGATAGATAGATAGATAGATAGATAGATAGATAGATAGATATAGATATATTGCGAATAATTTCAGGAAGAGCACTATTTGTTGATTGTATGATCATCTTCATTATGTATACCATAACCATTTATCGAATTTTTCTATGTTCCTTTTTATGAATTCTGAACAGAAAATGAGTAACGTTTCTATGAGCCTTGAATTATACATAACAAAATAGACATAGAAGCGTTTAGAAAGTAGTAGTAAATATATCACAGGGGGGGAAATGGAATGAAAATAGTTCTTGTATATTAATATATACTATTATGACACAATGTTATAAAATATACTTTTCAACAGTACATTTTTCAGAAATATATATTTTTAAACAACGTCACGAAAAGACACCAGATATATGTGTATAAAACGCTTTAAACATTCAAGCAAATAAGCATACAAATGAATAAAAAGTAATAATGAAGTGCAGTGCAACTGGGATTTAGCTCAACTTTATATGTCGCAAGAGACAGAATGCAATAGTAATTACATTTTATTAGAGTGCTTATTTAAGTTTTGATATGTTTTGTTTAAAAATATACAGTATATTTAAAAGTGGCTTGACACTTATTATTATTATTATTATTATTATTATTATTATTATTATTATTATTATTATTATATAGAGTAAAGTATTGACAAAATAACAAGTATACAATTTGACTGAAACCTTCTTTCCTGAAGTCAGTCGTGCTTTTTTAGGATGTAAAAGAAAGCAGTTAAGATAATGATTGTTGAGTTGATGAGTAACACCGGTGCTCAGGTTAATATGAGAAGTCATCACAAGTCTGACTATTAGTGAGTCAGTACTGCTGGGAAATGTAGCCTTTGTGTGTGTGTGTGTGTGTGTGTGTGTGTGTGTGTGTGTGTGTGTGTGTGTGTGTGTGCGTGGGTGTGCGTGCGCGCGCATACTGTTGGTCCAACATATCCTCTGTGAAAGACCCACATATCTGAGTGTGTTAGTCAGTGTGTGAGGTCACTGTCTGAAATATGACTACATGCTGTGATTTCATACTTCACTCAGCCCATTCATTTGATGTGCACTGAACTGCTGTTAATCACTTTTGCTCCCACTCCTGATTAGAATACAATTCATTTATTCTCACATGAAGTTAGAAAAAAAAATGCTTCTTGTTACTATTATGTCTATATCTGCATAGTTTTTGTAACATAAATAACAAACCTGGATTTCAAGTGGGAGTTTCTGACACCTTGTAGTAAAACTTTTTATTTTTAATCATGGCTCAAGTTAGTTACTATTATTTTTATGACAAAAAGTCTTATCCAAATTGATCTAGGCCTCAGGTTCGTTCTGGATTTATACCCCCATTCCATTCGCAGTACACATAATATGAACAGAAATATGACATGAAAAGCTGAACAGAAATATGACATGAAAAGCTAGCAGAGCATAAGCTAAACATTTATATATCATCGTGTCAGGAAAATTAGTTAAACTAAGTTACTGAATGATTTTTGTTACTCTCATTTTAGGAGAGAAAATATCTAATCATTATTTAAGGATGTCTTTCTTTCACGTGATTCCATTCTGATTGGAAAACATAATTATGAAGTTTTCTCAGAAACAAGCTAAAACAGGAAAAAAAATCTCAGCAGTTATCTCAGCAGTTTGGCTGTTGTATTGAGGAAAATTAAGAATATATTAAATATTAAATTCCTGACTTACTGGTACATCAGAATATAATATATGTATGTAGTAAATAATTAGAGATTTAAAGAGTTCTCATACAATGTAAAAGATGCCAAAGAATGACATAGATGGGCTTACTAAAGAAATATTTATTCTGCCATTCTTTTACCTGCCAATCTTCTGAGCTGCTCGTCTCACTGGCAGCTTTACTAGGTAGATTTACTGCATCGTAAGCTTGGGCCCTGCCAAACATGCCTAACAAACCATAAATATAAACTACATTTATGCAAACCGATGCTAGACTATATGACATCACTTTCATGCCTCCATGGTTGAGCGACATCCGAATTTGGTTTTAAAAAATACAGAGGAAAAAAAGAAGAGATTAATGGTGACCAAGGCGTTTAATTTAAATTACTGCCATTTGAAAATATACAGCTTTATTTAGTTGTGCCAATGCCTGCTTTGTTCTCCATAAACTCTGAAGAAGGCTAGTTTTAGGAAAAGGGTGGCAGAAGGACAAAGATTGAATTCGGAAAACAAACTGTGTCAAGTCTTTTAAATAGAAGTGTATTTACATTTTTGACCACATTAAAATAAAATGATCCACTGTTTTGTTGTTGTAGTCACGTTGATGTCAGAACTAAGGTAAGGTTTGGAAATCAATGAATCTAACTGAAATCATATAGTTACCACACAGTGACTGTGTCCGACAACATTTTACGAAATGTTAAAGAATATTATAAATGAGAAAATCTTAAAATTGTATTAATGAGAGCCTGAAAAATGTTTGTGTATAAATTAGATTGACTGCATGTGTTCAAAGGTACAGTTATCAGACAGGAATAGAAACAGTTGGAATCCAAGGGTTGTTTATAGGAAATAAAGGTGTAATTTTGCCACATCCAACCTGTTGTAATGGTCCTCGGGCAAGGCATAGCAATGCTGCAGCAGAGACCATCATATCTAATGACCATAAAAGGTGACTCACAGGATGTAGTGAAATACACCTGGCTTTGCATCTCTCTCTCTCTCACTCTCTCTCTCGTTCCTCTCTCTCTCTCTCTCTCTCTCTCTCTCTTTGTCTCAAACTCAAATACAAACAAAAGCACGCACACACACACGCACACACGCACACACACACACACACACGCACACACACACACACACACACACACACACACACACACACACACACACACACACACACACACACATATATAGAAATTTCCCATATATATTTATGTTTTTGACCAGCATGCTGAACCTACAATAAATCCGAAGATCCAGTCATCATCAGTAATGTCATGTTTATACTCATCAAAGGCTGAGGGAAAATTCCAGACCTATTAGGTAGTACTTCTGGGTCAACACACCTCTGTCCACAGAAGTAAAACATGATGACTGATAGCACAAAAAGAAGACCTTTGTTTGCACGACATCTTTCACCATAATACACTCTAATATAATTTTTATACCCAACCTACACAAAAAACCTTTAAAATACTGGTATCCGTTAATGATAGATCGTTACCTCCTCCTTGAGTCAGTTTAAGCCAGCCATTGTTTTTTGAAGCGAATTGGTTTGAATAGAACAAGGAATGCAATAAAAGCAAATAAAAAAAATTATAATAAAATAAAAGACAAGCAGTGTTTTGAGAGATCTGATTTGGAAAGAAAGAAACCCCACAGGCTAGAGCCACAAAATATATATGAAATGAATCATTTCACAGCACGTCACATAAAGGTTTATCACAAAATATCTGGTAAAGTCGAATGTTGCATAATTTTAATTAAGAACCGTTACATTTATCTTTATGAACACCTGACCATTGAGAAGCACTTTAAACAATTATAATTAAAGGAAGGGGGAAAAAAAACTTTGTAATTTTAACCAAGCCCATCAATATCAAGTCATATCAAGTCATGACTGTGTGCATTTGTTAAATAGCATGTTTATTTTAGATTACAGTATTTGATTTGATATATACACTTGGATGTAACAATTAGAATGTACAATAAAATTACATTTATTATTTTGGTTATAACCAGCATTTATGTGTGATTAGCTGGTTGCTCTGGTCAGTCACATTTTACAGAGTTCTGGTATATTCCCTTTTTATCAAATATATAATCTGTTTTTATTTTTAAACATGATGCCTAAATTATATACAAGGTAAAGAGGATAAATCAGTAAAGTATAAGATTTCACCTAAAAACATGTACTGTGATGGCAGTGTTTTGATCCTGGAGTTCTCACCTCTGATTCATGCTGCTTTACTCCACCCAAACCCTGCCTCTCTTTACTACTGTCCAATAGAAAGGGGGCAGGCGGGGTTTGTGTTTTTTTTTTTACCCCCCTCAAGATGTCAAAGAACACACGTTTGTGATGATGTGTGCTTGTGGGTTTAATAACGCAGCCCTGGGAATATGTGAGAGTGTGTGGAAGTGTTTGGTTCGCGTGCAGTATACGGGTTTAACGTCTAAATGTGTCCAAAAGAGCAGATGAATGTGGGGAACAAAACTGCAGTTAGATATTGATCTGTGTATTGACAGTGTGTGAGTGGTAAAGAGGGGAAATTTTTGGGGTAAAAGTGTTAAATCCGCGGTCACTCAGCGGATGTATTAGCGGCATGTCGCGGAGAAAACAGGCGAAGCCACAGTGTGTTCACATGGATCCTCCTCTACACCCAGGTAAGTCTCAGGAAAGCGAACACGTGACTCAAACAGCAGCAAACAAATGATGTGAAGAATTGCCGATTTGCTGAAATTGTTTCTACACTATTTTGGTATTAATGTAATTAAAATATTCCCAACAGTCACAATGTACTAACAATGTCACAGCATCGCAACGTACTAATACACAATGTAACCTGTTTGTATCAGTTTGTGGTTGTTTACGCATCATTCGCGGGACTCTGTTTGTGACATTAAATATGTTATTAGAGTTCCAACCAGCATTTTTGTGTGAGTGAGTAACTGTTGAAGTAAATTCAACAACTTCTGGTCAGTCAGACAACTTCGAACGTAGTTTTCATGATGACCTTGTTCAGGAGACACTCATATAATGTGTGTTTTTAATATATGGCATCTCTCGGTTGCATGATGGTGATAATGATTGGTAATAATGACTGATTTTCAAAAATGTTCAGCATATGGCATTATTTAATATTTATTAGCGTATAATTACACATGGAATCACCTTAATAATACTTTCTTCTATTTCATTAAAAACAAGAATGTTCTTTAGCTGTTCTAAAAATCTTTTATTGTATATTGTATATATATATATATATATATATATATATATATATATATATATATATATATATATATATATATACTGCCCCTATTATTAAGAATATTTTATCTTTTTTAACGGTACACAACGGTACACCTCAGACAATGCAATACATATTTTTGCTATTATTAACAACATTTCAGTCGCTTGAATATAACTACAATATTTTTTAAAATGGGAAAGCTTCAGCATAAACATGTTATCTATGTGTAAAGAAAAAAAACTCAGTCTAATATTCAGTAACTATTCAGAAGATCCAAAAAGGATACAAAGAGAAATGCAATCTTTTGAAAATTATATAAAGTCTAACATTTTAACTTTGTTTTAATTTTATTAGCTTTTAATTTATTAACTTACTTTATCCGACTTCTTTTTGGAATAATGAAGGAACATCAGTGGAAGCACTTCATTCGCTATGTGTATGCAATGCAATTCACTGCATTATTTTCATTTGTGTTTATTGGTTCAGCTAACAATTCTTTTCTTTTGTTCTCCAAAGATAATGCCGACTGCCACGTAAACTATAACAGCTCTCAGGCGTTTGATGCCCGTGTGTGTGAGAATTGCTGCGGCGAGTTTTTAAGCATCTCAGATCTCCACGAGCATCAGATGGTTTGCTTTGAGAATCCGCTAGTATTAATAGTGAATGAAAATGGAAGCTCGACCTTTCCACCTTCATCTTTCTTGTTTAATTCACCTGCTTATAGTACAGAGGACCAAGCAAACAACAGCTTCAGTACTGAAGGATTATACAACAAAACACTCGATGAAAACAGAAAATCATCTGTGACCGACAGCAACAATGACAACACAGGTTATTTAATACCTGATAATGAGAACAATATCGAAAAGCAGAGTAAATCCATTGCCAGCTTAACATTTCAAGCAGACTCTTTGCCTGATTTGATTAAAATGTCTTCCACCAGCAACAATGTCGTCATTGAGAATTTAGAAAGTACAAAAGTGGCGGTGGCCCAGTTCTCTCGGGATGTATGTTTAAACGCAGTGATTAACAGCAGTAGTCCTACCAATGGCAACATGTCCAGGATGAGTCTGATTGAGCAACTTGTTGCTGTGCAGCGACAGCAGGTGCAGCAGCTGAAGCTCATTGAGCAGATTCGACAGCACGTATTACTGTTATCGGCCCATAATACAGACACATCTGCACCCTCCAGCACCTGCCATAGTACATCAGAGATATCTCAGACTGGCCCCCTAATAACACTTAGCTCACACCTTTCCCAGCAGCTAGTGGAAGCTGCAGGGCTAGCGCAAAGCCTTGTGAGTCAGTCTGCCGGCATTAACAAAATCAGACAATTTAAGAATGCGGTATTATCCAGCAACCATGATGCAATGCTCCTAAGTGTCACAGACACCAACAGAACCAAACTTGTCGTGAGTCCATCTGAAAAACCGTCTGACCACAATGACACACATTTGGAACAGCAGATTGGCACTAGCCGTTTACTATCCCAGGATTCAACTGATAGCTCTCTAAATTTCCCAAATAATCTCAGTCTACCTCCGAGTCCAACTGGAAATGACATCTTCGAAAACTCATTGCCAAAGATTGGAGCAATTGTGGGGGACTTGAATGCCTTGACTGCTTTAGCTCAGCAAAGCAAGGGCAAACTGCCCAATATGACATCATTTGGACACAAAAGTGCTTTTGATGACGGTTTGTTTAAACACAAATGCAGATTTTGTGCCAAGGTATTTGGAAGTGACAGTGCTTTACAGATACATCTACGATCCCACACAGGAGAGAGACCGTACAAATGCAACATATGTGGAAATCGTTTTTCGACGCGGGGAAACCTAAAAGTTCACTTTCAACGTCATAAAGAAAAATATCCAAACATACAAATGAATCCTTATCCAGTTCCAGAGCACTTAGACAATGTTCCAACAAGTACTGGCATCCCATATGGTATGTCCATGCTGCCAGATAAGCCTGCATCCAAGTGGTTAGACAGCAAACCATCTGTGACCAGCCTACCTGGTTTGTTGTTAACTTCATCTTTGCCAAGTCTTCCAAGCATAATTAAAAGAGAGGCACAAGTGGTATCAGTTGGCAGACCCAATAGTCCTGGCGCTAGTGGTTTAAATGTGCTTGAGATGTTCGAATGCGAAAACAGCAGTAAAGAGGAATCCGGCAATGATCATTATACAAATTCGAACAGAAAATATCAAGAAATAAAATACCTGAGCTCCTCTGGACATGGTTCGGAAGAAAACAACAGTTGCGGCAATGCTTCAAACCATGTGAATTCATCAATCCTACTGCAGCTCGAGGATATCAAACCAAAATTTCCATTTGGGACTCTCCCAGATTGTATAAACACTCAGAAACCACGAAGCTGCAGCAATTGGTCGAGAACATCGACAAAAATACTACAGACCCCAATGAGTGTATGATATGTCATCGTGTTTTAAGTTGTCAGAGTGCCCTTAAAATGCACTATCGCACACATACAGGCGAGAGACCGTTCAAGTGCCGGATCTGTGGACGGGCTTTCACAACCAAAGGCAACCTTAAAACACACTACAGCATTCATTGTGCCATGCCACCTTTGAAAGTGCAGCATTCATGCCCTATTTGCCAAGAAAAGTATACAAATGCCATAGTTCTACAACAGCACATACGCACGCACATGTTGCAACAAATCGGCAGTGTTACATTTCCAGAAAGTTGCCACGAATCAGTAGAAACTGATACATGCTCAGAGAAGAACCCGGATGATAACCTTTTAGATGAAAGCATGGAAATAGAAGACAGTTTTCCAGACTATAAAGATGCAGCATTTCCCCAGGACCGTCAAAGTTTCATTTCTGAAATCATCGAATGCTATGTTAACCGACGCAGACAAAATTATGCAACGGAAGGATTTACTAAAATGCAAATTAGAGACAATAGAGGACGATACCCTACCAATGAAGTCATACATTGACCATAACCAACAATCCATGACCCCTACTTGTCCTGAAATGGTGTATTCTTTGAATTTGTTTTCTGAAAAGTGTTTACTGGACAATATTAGAACCCTCACAAGCGAGACTCAACAGAAAACATTAAATTCAGAGCTCACTAGTAAAACACAACCAAATTTGACATTTAGCTCATCCTCTACTGATACTCTAAAAGGAGGAATGACTATCAAGTCTCCTTCAGGTGAACAGGGAACCTCTAAGAAAAATGCATGTGATGTCTGCAGCAAGACATTCGCATGTCAGAGTGCCTTGGACATTCACTATCGCAGTCACACCAAAGAGCGACCGTTCATATGTCATGCATGTAACAGGGGGTTTTCAACCAAGGGGAACCTAAAACAGCACATGCTCACCCACCAGTTGCAAGATCTACCTTTACAGTTATCTGAACAAGCCAGCGAGAACATTTCTTCTCCTCGGAACTCGCCACAACCTTCTATGAGACACGAAATAAAGATGGAAGCCAACAGCATCTTAAATAAAGATTGCAAAGATGCAGTCTTAGGTATGATGACTTCCTCAGCTCCCTCACTGACAGTTCTTTCAGTACCAGCGCCTTCATCCAGGAAAACCTTCAAGCAGCATTTCTGCCGCACTTGTGGGAAAACATTCTCTTCCTCTAGTGCACTGCAAATTCATGAGAGAACTCACACTGGAGAGAAGCCTTTTGCCTGCACTCTTTGTGGACGTGCATTCACTACCAAAGGAAATCTGAAGGTACAACCATACACGCAATTAATTCTGTGTTAATTAATTAAAACAGTATCATGCATGTGAATATATATATATATATATATATATAGATATATATATATATATATATATATATATATATATATATATATATATATATATATATATATGTGTGTGTGTTATATTTATACATACATATATTCCAAATTATCTTTACAAAATATAATGGCCGGTCAAATGAAAAATAGGCATAGCCATACACAAAATTAATTATATATATATAATATAATATATATATATGTGTGTGTGTGTGTGTGTGTGTGTGTGGTGTGTGTGTGTGTGTGTGTGTGTGAGTGCGTGTGTATTTATACATACATATATTTCAGTTTATCTTCACAAAACACAAGAGCCAGTTAAATGAAAATATAGGTTAAGGATAATGCATAGTATATAAATTAGAATGACATAAAAAAACATTTCTATAGGAATCCTGGAACAACAACTCATTAAACAAAATACAGATCATGTAGAAATAGGTGAAAACTTTGCAATAATTAACAACTGACCCGTCGATGTATGGTCACAAATTACAATTCCAAAAAAAAAAAACTCACACAACTCAAATACTGTGAAAATTAGAGCAAAGATAATTTATGTTTATGAGAGTCATATTGTGTTAAAATGTATTTATTACTTTTATAAGTTTGGAAATCAGAATGACAAAGCTGATACTCATACAGGCATCATTTCAATACTAACAGCTTATCAGGCACCATTCATTCTTTTTGTTTATGAGTTTTTCTTTCACATTCTTTTAGGTTCATATGGGAACTCATATGTGGAGCGGTTCTCCAACACGTCGAGGTCGGAGGCTTTCCGTAGAAGGTCCTTTTACTCTGCTTAAATCAAATCCTGTGAAATTTCCAAACAACCTCCCTAAAGATGCTGTCAGTAGCGGAGAGTCTGTTGGCTTCTGGAATCAGTATATCACAGGACCTCTCACTACCGGCTTGGCATTAAAATCCAATGAAATCTCTGTGATTCAGAATGGAAGCATTCCACAAGTGTCCCATTCCGATGGACGTGGAGGAAACTCGCCTATTGGTGGACTCACAGCAAGTGTAGAAAAAACACATAATATAGAAATGAAAAGAGATGATTCTTGGATCGAGAGGCTTGGTGAGAACGGCCCATGTTTCCACATTACACCATTTATTGAGGAAAGTAAAACTGATTAATTTTTCTTAAACCTTGCTTCTGAAAATGAAATATTAATTGCCTGATTACAATAGATATTCAATTGTGAATACACTGTGCATTTTTGTTTCAAACATTTACATTTTGTCATGATTTATTTATGCATATTTTGCTCATGTTTGTAGGTTTGTTTTTTATATATTCAGACTCTGGTTTTAGTCAAATAGCTGTTTTTTTTACAGTCTTAGATTTATATTTTATACAGTTTAATAATTTATGACAAATCTTATTAATAGCATTCTTAATTTTTTGTTTACCATATTTATTATTACTGATATTTAGAGTTTGGTATTGCTATTATTTGAATTAGTTAAATGGATAGGATCAATCAGTATTTAAAATGGTTTCTTTTTAATACAGTAATTATTATTATAATTTTTATTATTATTATTATTATTGTTTGGTAGTTTGTATTTTTGTACTGACCAAAAATGTGACAAATTTGGTGCTACAGCAGGTTTTCAAAATTTGCGTGTATCTGTGTGTGTGTGTGTGTGTGTGTGTAGCTGATATTTAGTATTATAGTAGTATATGTCAGAATATATGACCTGGGACATCAAATTTCTATTTACTATACATGATTGTTAGGAGATATTTGGTTTTATATGTGTTGTAGACAACTTTCTGTCTGTTTCTGTACAATTCCTGGTGTGTTAAATGCCTTTATGAAGAATAACGCTTAACAGCTTTAACATAATACTCCATTGTTTTCCACTGCACAACAAAAGTCATGCCCTTTCACTTGTGATATAAATCTGGGTCACTTTGTCCACTGAATTTACATTTCAATAAACCCACTAATAATAACACATTGTGTTATACTGAATGATCTTTGCCAATGTAAGGTGATCACTCTTGTGCTACCTTAACAGAATAAAAAGGCCTATTCATTCGAAAGGTGTACCATTCATAGATATCGGCTACTCTCATGACTTATAAAAAACACCATATATTTAACTGTCTAGGAACGTTTTCCTTTTTTTTTTCCTAAATTACAATTATTCATTTAGAAAGCTGAATAAAAACATCTCCTGGTTAAGTGGATAAGACAAATAGGTGTAGGGGCAAAAATGCCCAAGATCAAAAACATTTAAAACCTCCAACCTATGGTGAAAGCTCTTTTGTATATGAAAACTAAAATATTGTTTTATGTTCTATGCGGAGGATCTCATTTCTCCCAAGTGATATCACCGAGAAAGGAATTTACGTGACATCAAATACAAATGACTTACAAAGTCCACTATTAGAACCACAATCTCACATACCAAACATCATGCTGAAAAAAAGTCCTGCTTCGTGAGCCGTCACCGCCATTAAGACTTTGTCCTGGTGGCAGTGGCCAGCTGACAGGGGAAACCCAACACCAGCCCGTGTCCATTAGCATTATAAAATGAGCAATCAACTAGAATGAGGCACAAGGGCTTGAGTACAAAACACATCCACTCTACTCACCAGATACATATCTGACTCAGACAGATGGAATGCCCTACAGCGGTCTGTGAGAAAGTGTTTGAATAAAAACAGGGAAGGCATGTCAGGAAGTGAAATGGGCATGCTTTTTACCCCCATCTCAATTCTTGTCAACTCCTGAGTAAATTATATATAGGTCAATTCTTGAGTATATTATATATAAATGACAAATTATGTATGTTGGTATACATATCTATCTATCTATCTATCTATCTATCTATCTATCTATCTATCTATCTATATATATATATATATATATATATATATATATATATATAATATATATTTGTCATTTACATATAATTTGCTCAAGAATTGACAAGAACCCACAATGTTGCTATGACTCTATTTGTCAGTTCATCGTCCTGGCAGCTTGCTGTAATGACTCATAAATGCCAAACAAAACAACGAATTTCCAATTATCACAAATTTCTCTTCAAAACTGCTGATGTCAGTGTGCAGTTTACAATGCAAAGATAGCAATTCCTTTGTAAGCATTTTCTGCACGATCATCACACTTTTGTTAGCCCGACAATGGAAATATTCAATAAGAGAAGAACAGCTAAATCTCTACGAGGGCTTAAACCTATCCACCCCAAACCCTAGTACTGATAACACTGTGATTATGGCTTTGTGCTGTCTGCACGTATGGCTCAGATCATATCAGTCATAGAAGCGTAGTCAGTGGTTTCAGGACTGTGGGGTCAGGCTATGCTTGCTACAGTAAGCTCTAGAGAGAAAAGTAAGCTCTGCTGGCTTTGCAACTTTCCCTTTCAATAACGGGTGTTAATTATAGCAGATATTAATATGTTAACTGTTGAACCAACAAAAGGTGTTTGTATCGTGTACTGCAGGAGTGGGTGTTTGTATCTGGCAAAAGGCAAATATTTTTTCTACTTTTTTTTTTTATTCCTTTTACAAATGCATGGCAATTTAATGGCTATTTCAACTTTCTTTTGACTGACAAGTAAGTGTTATAATGAGAAACAAAGGAGTGTGTAGGTGGAGGAGGAGAATTATCCATGTGTGTTAAATGGCCTAGCTGATTAGATTATGACAGCTGGTGCTCAGTGGGAGAGAAGGAGCTAGACACAAGATAGGACCTCCACGTGCAGATGGCAAAGCAGATAGATATCAACCTTACGATCTGATCATGAAGTCATTGTTGAATATGTTCCCTGTTGTTGCGGGTTCTCCATAATTATACACTTCATATGTTCCGCTGATGTCCGTGTCTTCCTTTACGTGTGCAATGGACAACTACAGTAATAGTTGAAGACACATTAGCAATATAATAATATTTGTACAAAATATTATTATATTGCTAATGTGTGTTCAAATACTACTGTAGTTGTCCATTGCACACGTAAAGGAAGGTTGCTCTTAATTCATCCTCGTCAAGCAAAATAAAGCCAAGATTAGCTGGCCAATAAATCTATCTATCTATCGCTTCTGAATGCAGCAAACACATTCTGTTATCATAAGCAATAAAGTACTAATTTTACTTTAGAAAGCTTTAAAAAACAGTAATATTAATTAGGATTATAATAACAATAATAATAATATAGTTGGGATACTATAAAATTGCAATTCGAATTCCAGGATTACTATATGATCAAGGTTGAGTCTGTGATCAATAATATGTCCAGTGGTATCCAACCTCAGCAGTATGCCACTATGAATAAATAAATATAAAAAAATTATATATATATATATATATATATATATATAATATATATATATATATATATATATATATATATATATATATGCAATATAAGGTATTTTAAGGTATTTAAGGTGTGGATAATTAAGAAATCCAATATACAAAAATAACAAAAATAAAATGGCATACAGGTTAATTACTATGTACAATTTACTTTATATATATATATAACCTTCATTCCTACAAAAATTACACCATAACTTACCTGTAGAGTCTAAAAAATGTGTAGACATTTGAATAAATATTTCCTTTTTATCACAGTGACAGTGTCTTATCTATGTGCCCAAGAGGGACAGTCACGCTTCTTACCCCTGAACATGGAAATAGTTCTCAGGTCCTAACTGACAATGATGATAATACATGTAGGAATGATGTTTCCTTCAGGGGATGGTGGAGTTTTCTGTCCCTTTGAATAACACTCCAGAGTTGCCATGGTCTCATATCATACACTTCACACCTGCCCTCCACTTCCTTACAAATACAATCTTTGCCTGGGTACACCTTAACAAATGTTTATCATTTGCCTATGGCCAGGATTTTGACCCTGATGGGGTTTTTTTCTGCAATCCTCCGTCACTATGTTTATTTATCTGTGTGGAAAACTCATCTATTAAACTAAACACTGGTGACTGCTTTTCATTTTGGATTAAGTATTGCAGACTTCAGAGATTGCAGAGATGCTATGGGATTATCCAATACATGCACAGATCATTCAAAATGAGTGGCTTGAGAATTTCATGCCCACAAATACAACATACATGATGCTGGCATATAAAGTTCCCTATGACTGGAGACTTTCTTGACCCTGTATGTATTTTATTCCCATGATTAAATCAAATAAATCCACAAAATCTTTCAAGGAGAGAATGTAGTATTTTTATTCTGCAATGGCCCAAAAGACAATTCTTAAAGATTAACAAACCAGTGAATTGCTTCCACACACATCCCACTGAAGAGAAGCTATATAG
The DNA here is from genome assembly GCA_030449085.1 of Kryptopterus vitreolus. Classification (NCBI taxonomy): domain Eukaryota; kingdom Metazoa; phylum Chordata; class Actinopteri; order Siluriformes; family Siluridae; genus Kryptopterus; species Kryptopterus vitreolus. The sequence goes on along the minus strand of JACRUU010000005.1, from coordinate 18,923,488 downwards.
CAAGCACCATGAGATATTGCCCTTTATGGAAGAATTTACTTTACTGTCCTTTCACTTTGCCACTGCAATCCTGCTGCTTCTCTTCCTCAGAACAGGAGAGACTTCATTCAAGGACAGCGTGTCTAGTTGTTCCGCACAGCACTGGATTTTGTCCCAAACCAGCTTGAACAGGATGGTTTTAAGAGTGGTCCTTTGAGTGGCAGGAAATGTAAAAGCATGCAAAGCCTTCATCGGAGGTACAGAGAGACATCGTTCATTAAGGCTAAGTACAGCGAAGCACAGTTACAGAAAAATAATTCACCAAAGAATGAAACACATCTTAACCGCGACAAACACTAATCAACTAACCAAGACATGTTTACTTTTCTGTATTTTATTTTTAGCTTTGTCCTGGGAATAAGAAACACTCCATTTGTTTCATTTATACCTACCTTAAACTTCCTATGTAAGCTTCAAAAACTCAAAAAAGCAGTTTCAAAATGAAAGGAATAGTGTGTAGTAAAGAAAATTATACACACACACACACACACACACACACACACACACACACACACACACACACATACACAACACAATATACATATATATATATATATATATATATATAGATATATATATATATATATATATATAGTGTGTGAAGGTCAATTGAAAAAATAGAATCATTCTTTGTGTCCATAAATATCCATGTATTTTACATTTTATAGGCCTCCATTCATTCTCTTCTAGACTGACAGCTTAATATTCTTTGTTTTCTTGTTTTTTTACATCCTCCTGACACTTTGACCTCAGATTGAGAAAACCGCATTCAGCAGACAGCTGTTTTGTGCAACACTGAATTCTTGGAGATAATGCAGATGATCTATAAATTCCTCTGTCACACCCTGGTACACTATTGTTCCATTATTGTTATTATAGCTGGGCAGTCGGACAGTGTGATAATTCAGGGACTGACGAGCTCTTGTGTGGGCTTTGCTAGCATGTGTTTTTTGTGTGTAGGTGACAAAGAAAGTGTGTATAAAGCAGAATGTTGCACTGATATTTACATACACAATATATATGTAATATTTAAATCAGTGTGCATCATGGTGTATGGAAAATACGCAATGGTATTGAAGCTGGATGTATAGTATCTGGTAGTGGTAAAGTCAAGAACAATGAATTTACAGTGTTCCTGATAATAAGCTTTTAAGCAATTAAATCGTTTTTTTGTAATTCACCTTGATGAGGTGAATTCACCGTGTGAATCTTTGAGGCTACTTTTAAATGAAAGTGTCTAAGTCATGCATCATGTCAGATGCTATACCACAGGAAACAAAAGGGCATGTAGAATTTTGTTTTATTTTGTAGGATGGGAAGGAATATAAAATAAATCAATAAATACTATTGGGAAACAATTAAGAGTGAGCAAGGAAAGGCAGGAAATAGCTGTAGATGGAAATCACACATGAAATTGAGGGTTAATAATGCAACAGTGGGAAACATCCTATAAATTATTACTTAACAATACATCCAAGAGAGCACAAAGAAAGATTTTATAAAGATTTTTTTTAAAAAACATTTTGTAACCAGGAAGTGTGCAGTTCTAAAGCATACACACAGAGTGGAAATAAGACTGAATTGGTCTTTATGCAGACATATTTGTGGTGAGTTTAACTCTTTTGAGTAACCGTGTTAAACCATCCAGACTTTCGGTAGCAGAAAGTCCCAAGAAGTGCAATTGCAAGATATCACTGATTTACAAACCCATACTGCACCAATATTAAAATATATTAGATTTTCCCCCCTTTAATTCAGTTATAAGCATATCTGATCTGTCTATTCCTTGGAATATGAAAATACTACTGTACATTTCAATGATAAAATACTATTAGCTATTCAGCAGATGGGCCAAACACCACAATGAGACAGTAACACTTCTCACAGCTGGCACGGACAGAGCGCACGAACCCAGCATCTGCAGAACAAAACAGGAATTATGTCCTGAACAATAGAAAATGTATGTATCAAAACTAATAAATAAATGCCAAGCACCAGGCTGCCACGTTAAACAATGGAGTGAATTAAAAATAGTTGCTTGATGCCATTGTTCTCTGTGTAGTGATGGGGTTATGTGTTTTTGGCCGTATGAAAGACTGGGGCTGAGGAGGATCACACAGATGCTCTTGTCTCATACAGTGGTCCATGGTGCATCTAGAAATCACAAGTTTCCCACTATAAATCTCATACGCTTTTTATAATGGTTGTCACACTAGTTCTGTATTAAACGGATATGTATAGCTGGACTAAATCAGTCTTATTTTTGACTATAAGAAACAAATAAATAAGAGTCAGTAACTGTGGTTTAAAATAACTGTGGTATTAAATAACATCACAATACTTAGCAATAAGCCAATATTCAGTAAAAGCAAAAGTTCAAGGCTAATATAGTCAAGTCAAGAAGCTTTAATTGTCATTCCAACCATATATAGCTGCCAGAGAACAGACTACAGAGAAATCAGACGAGGTCTCTCCACAACCTTGGTGCTACATACAAAAACATAGCGTTGCAGAACACAAGACAGAAAAAACACAGCAAGAGCAGCAATGGTGAGTTGTGTAAAAAACAGCATGTGAACAGTATAAACAGTAAACATTATTATAATAAATATGGGATGTATAAAAGTTGAATTTAGTATTAAGTATTCATGTAGATACTCCGATGATCTCAGCTGTCTTCACTATCTGCTGTCGGATCTTGTGATGCAGTGCTCGGGATGCTCTCAATGCCCCCTTTTGAAGAACACTGTCAGGATTGGGGGCAGCAGATGGGCTTTCCTCCGGGTTGTCTGGATTGAGGTTCTCCACCAAATGAACACCTAGGAATTTGGTTCTTTTAAATGATCCCCACACAGAATCCATCGATGATCAAACGTGGCGATATGGTTAGAGCTGTGCATTACTACACAGTCGTGAGTCAGCAAAGGGAACAGCAGGGGGCTAAACACACAGCCCTGAGGTGCCCCAGTGCTTAGCGGATCATTTGCAGAAAGAGATGTTCAGGTCCAGTAAGCTCAGCCTCTTGATCAGTGGCTGAGCGATGATTGTGTTGAATGCTGAACTGAAGTCTATGAACAGCATTCAAACGTTTGTGTCTTTGTCCAGGAGGGTGATCTCCGTCTTCCTCACTTCAGTTCAAATAACTGACATTTCAGACACATTATGGCCAAATATGTTTTGCTCTGGCAATGGAAATACAGTTTGATGAAGCCACATTCAACTTGATGGCAATTTTACTGTTGTTGGGGCTACACTGATTTGTACTTTCCTTTGCCTTTTCATTTTCACCTCATCTTTCATGGAAAAGGGTATTGTCATCTAACTTTCCAGCCATATGTGGTTCTTCAAACCATTACCACAAATTCAGTGGTACACAACGATATAGGCTGTCTTCGGATCCATTAGCATTATATATATATATATATATATATATATATATATATATATATATATATATATATATATATATATATATTATATATTTTTTTTTTTTTTCCCCTGTGAACTAAGAGATTTAATGTTGCTCCAGCATGACAATTCCCTTGTACACAAAGCCAGCTCTATGAAGATATGGTTTACATGAGGTGTGTACTTTAGTACCTGATTTTACTAACGTCCTTGTTGCTGAATAAACACAAATCTCCTCAACTACATTCCTTCTTCCCAGAAGAGTGGAGGTTATTGTAACAGAAAACAGGAAATAAATGTGAAGTGTAATGTTTATAAAACAAAAAAACAAATGTTTAGGGGGCCTACAGTTTTTGACCCCTTATAGTAAATTAATATTAATACCAAAGTAACATTTCTGAGCAATGCTTTGTTTTCCATCTTCGGATCATGTTTCTAACTTCTGTAGTAAAGGTTTCAGTTAACTGTTGATAATATTACAATCTACAATGCAAATATGGAAACATGGAATGATCCACAGACTGTCCCAGGTCAGTTGAAATAAATATAAACACTCTTAGAACACTATTTATCTAATCAGATTAGTAAATAATTAATATTTTATAAAAATGGAAGGGCCGAGCATATATGTCATCAAAGAACATTTAATGGAATAGGAAACAGTTTTGATATGACATTATTATTATTGTATGATTAAATTATTTACTGTACTTGGATGTAAAAGAGGCTCACAATATTGTTATGGATATGCATTATATCACAAGCACTATGAACTTGAATAACATTTTAATACTGCAGTGCTACTTGCTACAGCCCAGTGCCACGCTACTGTGGTGGCATTTCCTAAACGCCACTTGTTTGTGATACACCATTAGCAGGTTTCTTTCATAAATTGTTTATTTTTTTTTAGGAGTGCATTCCAGCCGCCTAACACGGAGTACCGGTTCAACCAGCTCGGCTTTATCAGCATGGCTTTTTACCAACATGTACCACCAGAAAGCTTTTCGGAGGGGTAGGTTCAATCCTAATTGTCTTATCGCATTACTTTAATAACGCAAAATATTTTATTAACGAAAATTGTATTTTCAACATACATCTCTTTCATTAAACTGAATCAGGCGAACTGGCATTAATATACCTGCAGTAGTATTATTTCAATAGAGTTCTTTTCTAGCAAAACAGCGCCCCCTAGTGTATTATTTCAACTCCTGAAATAACAACCTTTATCACAACACCGCAAACTCCATTGTATTGTAAACTGTAATAACGTATTTTTCAGCGCTCATGAATAGCATGTCGAAAATTTTCACCCCAAAATCTTAGTAAGATAGAAAAGATCTATCTTTTTTTTTTAAAGGATGATACGGTTGAATTAATAAAAACTATGATAACAGAGACCCCACCAATGTTTGGTTTCACTTCCTTTTTAGCGTGTCAGTTTTATGGTTTAATAGTTCAGAATTTGTCGAAATATTTCGTACATACTATAAAGGCGGCACGTTGTTCACACAGGTAATTGAATTTACTTCAAATGTACTGGTTTGTTGGACAAGTTTTAAAGAATTGAGGAAGATGGAATGGTAAATTTCCATACCGTTTTCACTGATCAGACCACTTCCTTCAACCCCGTCAATTATAACCTGCGAACAAAGAAGTACCACATGCATATTCGTAGGCACGTTTTAAATGTGTGTTTTTTTCCTGTCCGTTTTGTTGTTCAGATTCTGCTCTGTGCATTTGTGCAGTGGAGCACCATGTGTATTTAATTCTGTGTTATATTTAACGCCTGACTGTGATGACTGGGTGAAACTTCTACTTTAGGAAAAGAAGTAAAGAGGAAATGTGGACATGTGGACATGGATTCAGAGCCTCAGCTGCTAAATTTAAGGACCGGTGATGAAAACACACTTCCTCTTAACCCCGAGCAACTAGAGGAGACATCATTTAATACTGGTCGGTATTATCTGTTACTAACACAGATACTAAATACTACACAGATACTTAAAAAAACAGCTTGATATTTTGTTGCTGTAAACTGTTGAGGGGAAATACAAACAAGGAAGTTAACACATGTCTTCTTGTAGTTAAAAGCACAACTAATTATTCAAATGCTTGATATAAAACCCATCCCAAATGTGGTGTGACAACACTTTTCAGCTGATGGGTGTAATGCCCTGTCACTTTTAGACGTCAGCTAATGCTTTGGAATACAGGAGCTGAAACTTACCACAAGTGAAAAGTTGTTTTTCTGAAGAGGTTACTGTTTAGAAAGACATAGTGTTTCTGTCTAAATATAATGTTTCTGTCTAAATAAAGTGGCATGAGAACGAGTTCATCAAGATTCTGGTGTGGTCAGAATCCAGATTCACAGTCTTACATTAAACACAAAGTAACTGGTAAGCAATTTTCAGGTAGACATAAAATAATTGTGGCATCAGAATTAAATGGAACAACAGCGAACTTAGTTTTTTTCTGTTAAAGGTAGTTACATGTTTACCCACAAGTCTAAAAAATGTCAAGAAATCAATATGTAATGTTTCATATTTCTGCCTAGGAGTGTAAGATGTTGGTTGTATATGCAAATATGTACATGGTGGACTACAAATGTTTCAATATTAATTAATTAGTTAATTAATTTAGTTATTTATTTATTTTACATGTAGCTGCAGGCAGCAGTACTTCCTGCCTCACTACAGCAGAACTTCAGCAGCATTGGAGGGCAGTAAAACAAGGGATTAGGTCGGTCAAACTGCTGTTTCAGATACCATCTGCTCGTACTATAGAACATACAACTTCCAGATATGTGGTGAGTAAAGCAAACAGAAGTCAATGCACATGCATTATCGATATTTTTATTAGAATTGCGTATATATTGCATGTTTTTTTTGTCACTATTTGCATCAACTGTTTACTCCACTTTTTACACAGGTATATCAGATAATAGTGATAAGATCAGGCAGTTATGATTGTAAACATGTGGCCATCGAGCGCCGTTATTCCGATTTCCTCCACCTTCACCACGAGCTCCTTCGAGACTTCAGTGAGGAGCTCGAGGATGTTGCATTGCCCAAGAAGAAGCTGATGTGCAACTTCTCCGAAGAGAACATAACTGAACGGCGTGTGACTCTCTGCGACTACCTAACCCAACTGTACTCTCTTCATTACATCCGCCGCTCACCTTCGTTCATAGCGTTCTTCACACACCCTGAGCTAAAGGCTGCTTACAATATGTTGCGTGGAGGCCGGTATTCGAATGCCCTAGAGGTTCTGCAGAATTCACTTATGCTCCAGGAGAAGTTGTGTTCTCATGATTCGTCCCTGCTCGTGCCGACACTGTGTGCGCTTGTGGTGTGCCAGAGAGACCTCGAAAATTTCCATGCAGCTTTCCAGACTGGAGACAAGGCACTGCCAGCAATAAGGCGCTACGGATTGTCCAGGTATCGCAGTCCGCTGCTGGAGGCCATGGTGGATCTTGGATATAAAATACATCTCCCTGTGGCTCAATTACAAGAGGAGCTGATTAGAGTTCAAAACTCACCAAATAGATCAGAGGCTCTGTCACTGAAACAACTTGTGGTTCAAGAGTTTACCTGAACCCATATCTCATGCAAATGTATCTATGATCCCATATAAATAAATAACCTTTATTTGAATGTCTTAACGGGGGCACGGTGGTTTAGTGGTTAGCATCGTTCGCCTCACACCGCCAGGGTCCGGGTTCGATTCCCGTCTCGGCCATGTGTGTGTGGTTTGCATGTTCTCCCCTGTGCCTCAGGGGGTTTTTCTCTCCGGGTTCTCCGGTTTCCCCCCGGTCCAAAAAAACATGCCAGGTTGACGGGTAGGTCGGTTCCAAAACATGCACGGTAGGTTGATTGGCACCTTGGAAAATTGTCACTAGTGTATGAGTGTGTGTGAATGTGAGTGTGTGTGTGTGCCCTGCGATGGGTTGGCATTCCATCCAGGGTGTATCCTGCCTTAATGCCCATAGACGCCTGAGATAGGCACAGGCTCCCCGTGACCCGAAGGAAGATCGGATATAGCGGTAGAAGATGAATGAATAAATGAATGAATGAATGTCTTAACCATTAAGACATTGTATAGTACTCAGCCAGTGTGTAATGTCACCCTGTGTACATATTTGTAGATGATAAACACAAATATACAACCACGTCTTTATTTTTATAGACTAAGGTACAGATTTTCACATTTTACTTTTTCAGAGAGTAATTTGTTGTCATACATATTATTATTCTCTAATGTCCATTAATATCCACTTATACAAAATATTGTTTTAATACCAAAATAACTTTCACATGTGCATTTAAAGCCTTTAGTACTTGGCTTTATCCAGATTAGTGCTGGGAATCTTAGTAAGTGGAATCAATCCTGAAGTATCGATATTTTCTATACTGGCATTGTATCAAAGGGGTTGATTCTGAAAATGGAAGTATCAATCCCAGGTGTTTTTTTAAACATTCATTCATTCATTCATTCATCTTCTACCGCTTTATCCGATCTTCCCTCGGGTCACGGGGAGCCTGTGCCTATCTCAGGCGTCTATGGGCATTAATGCAGGATACACCCTGGATGGAAAGCCAATGCATCGCAGGGCACACACACAAACATGTGAGTTTAAAATATTTTGTTAATACCAATATAGTATATAAAATTTATTTAAAATAAATATGAATGTCAGTGGGAATGACAGTGTTCGTTTACTCAGTGCAGTTTGAAAAGGGGAAAGAAAAAGAAGCATAAACTGGAGTTATATGGAAGCTTTATGTGACATTTGTCAAAAAGCAATAAGCCACTATGGCAATACCGCAAATATGGCAAAGCATCTAAAAGTAAAACATCCCATGGAGCAGGACAGAGTACAGCTGAGGTGGGCAGAGGAGGTAAGACAGACACATCTGAGCAGAATCATTTCAGAAAGCCATTGAGATATTGTCCAGGTACAAAGTGGTGATAAAGTTATTTAAACACACAAAAATCGAATCACATTTATTTATATGTATACTTTATACCTATATTTTTTATATATTCTTTCAGAAATGAAGATTGTCACCGTTTTTAGCATTTAAAGCACAATATTACACCGTAGAGGAGGTGCTGATGTGTATGTTTTTTCTTTTTCGGGGACTCGGTAATGATGACATGAAATGTTTTAAATTGACATCTTTTAAACAGTAAGGATTTTATTAAAATGTTTTATACATATTTCATAGAATAGCATGAAATCTTAAATAAAACGTTTAGAAAAATACTTAGTGTAGTGAAATAACGTTGAAAGAATTCCACCAGTTAATCCTTTAATAGATTCCGGGTTGAATACAGGTTCTACTATTGAATATTAGGGAGTAATTCACTTCTTTCACGTTAAAGCATTGTTATTCTCAAACGTGACAATGTATTAAAACCACAATGAGGGGAAAATATAATGTAATACAGTTTGTACATCAAGAAAAGACTTGACTTACTCTTCGGCGTTAGTTTCTGGAGTTCGTGTAACAGGCATGAGTAGCCGCTGCACGATTGAATGTGCGATTGAGTGAGTCTAACACATGGCGCATGTGCAGTGAGTATCTATTAAGGTGCACGTATAGCGTGTTTACTTTAAGCTGCTAGCTGTAGAATATTTTTAGGAGGAAAACAGAAAGTATAAAGTCAGTGCGGGTGTTTTGTTTAATTGACCGGTAACGAGAAGTTGACAAAAATGCCAAACGACGGCTCAGCGAAACTGTCGAAAAACCTTTTGCGGATGAAGGTAAGCGTTGTATCCTGTGCTAACTCTCTCTCTCTCTCTCTCTCTTGATAAACCCACGCTGCACTCCTTCTGATCCTGGGTAATTAAAGGCGAACAAATCATCCACAATAAATAGTTGCTGTTTAGGATCTGTGTTTTGCAATAATAATAAAAAAAAACACTTCACTGAGAGATGTGCCTGATGTTGTGCCATATGTCGTTTGTAGCTCTATGTTGTGGTATATGTTGTTTTGTGTCGCATCAGGGTTCTGGAGAAACGTTGTCTCATTTCACTGTGTACTGCGTCAGCTATATATAGTTGTAATGACGATAAAACCTCTTGACATGACTTGACTTGAAACCAATAGCTTGTTATCTCCTGGGCTTTTACTCTGCCTTGGATTCAAGTTTGTAAAAATGTACGAATTTTGTGAAACATTCAGTGACTGCTTCAAGTTTTGACTTAGGAGAGTTATTACGTGTGTAACTGCACACTTCAGTTCCTATTCCTATACAGTTCCAATAACGTTCCTATTTCTCTGCAGTTCATGCAAAGAGGTCTTGATGCAGATGTGAAGAAACAACTCGAGGAAGAAGAGAAGAGGATCATAAGCGATGAACACTGGTATTTGGACCTACCTGAACTTAAAGCAAAAGAGTAAGATTATTTAATCTTCTAGTGCTTCTGATTTCAGTAACTCTTATTTTGTTATATACTGTGATTATGCATACGTACAAAGATGTCTACAATGACCGAGAAGAATGATCCATATCGTGTAATATGGAAGTATTCTTTATTTAGCCAGTTGAAATACACAATAATGAAAAAGGATTTTGAAGATTGCCTTTGTTATTATTTACATTTCTATTAAATAACTCATTCCTGCTGGTATATATTTTTGTACAATACTGTTGTATATTTAAAAGCACTTTTGCACCTGTTATCCTGTTATGCGCATATAAGCTGACAGAAATTAGTTTTTTTTTTGTTTGTTTGTTTGTTTTTTTTTTCATGTAGAAGCTACATTATCGAAGAAAGAAGTTTTGTCCCATGTGAAGACTTGGTATATGGAAGACTGTCGTTTAAGGGGTTTAATACTGAGGTTGAGGTAATCTATGCGTATCTCTTCTCTCTTGTTTTAAACCACCAATTATGTCTTAAGCTTTCTGTTGCCAGTAGTCACATATCATTGTATAGACCAAGACTGGTTGCCCATTGAAGCTAAGCAGGGTTGAGCTTGGATGGGTGACCTCCTGGGAAAACGAGGCTGCTGCTGGAAGAGGTGTTAGTGAGGCCAGCAGGGGGCGCTTACCCTGTGGTCTGTGTGGGTCCATGACACCCCAGTATAGTTATGGCGACACTATACTGTCAAAAAAAAGCACCGTCTTTCGGATGAGACTCTGTTCATTAACAATCCCAAGATGTCTTTCTAAAAAAGAGTAGAGATCCTGGCCAAATTCACCCAATTAGCCTCTTACCATCACGGCATCCCAACCATCCCCATATCTACTTATTGGTTTCATCATTCTGTCTCCTCTCCACCAATAAGATGGTGTGTGGTGGGCGTTCTGGTGGATTATGCTGCACTCTGGTGGTGGATGAGGAGAGACCCATAATATAAAGCGCTTTGAAATTCGCTATATAAGTGTATTGAATTATAATTATTATTGTAAACCATTTGATTGTGTCCTCTGTAGAAGCTGATGGTTTTAATGAATGCTCCCAAAGATGAAGAAGATGAAGAGGAGGAGAAGGATATAACAAGAATGGACACTGATATTACAGATGAGGAGATGGCCATAAGGTACATGTAGAATAGGAATATGTTAGAGTGGTTTTGAGCAGGTTCATCAGAAGTGTTTTCTTTTTACGGTGCATACTGTCTGTTAAGGCTATTTTTCTTGTAGATATGGAAGCTTGGTCGAAAGCATGAAAAGAAGATTTGCCAAAAAAAGAGACCGTACATGTCTGAAGAATGATGACGTCAACCATAATGCTGTAGAGATGCAACCCAAGAAGGCATTCCTAAAACCTCAGGACTGAGGAATTTTTATAGGCTTTGTAAAGTATGAGGGTTTTTTTTAATATATAAATGTGTGTACACTTTGAACTCTAATGCTTGTTTTAATGCCTTTACAACCATTCAGTGAAAAAAAAAAACAGTGCTGTAAAATGGCAGTAAAAATGGATGTTGTACATCCTTCTTTTTAAACGAATAAGTAACTTGTTGGATGTTTTTTTTTTTTTTTAAACTACCCATTAGAATATGATATTTAGGATTTATGTGCAAGATCCAGAATATCTATGGAATTGAAAGGTCATCTTTTCAGAAAAGTATATTTCTTGCAATAAATGGACATCCAAGCATCTGTTGCTGTTTCTGTTTCTAATTAATCTCATGGTGCAATGTAGTATGGCTTTTAGCAGTAACTACCCTCTTGAATATAGCACAAACATAGATTCTACACAGTAAAATAACCATCTGAATTTATTTATATATGGAATTATTTTACTGGCAGAGTTCCTTAGTCCTCTTTAAATTCATGATATACAGACACATTACTGTTAAGTGTATGAAAATAAAACCAGAGACTATTAAGCAAAAACCTGAGAATTTGTTTTGTAGCTGCCTCACATTTCCTAACATTCTGTGATAAAGGAAGTGTTAAATGAACATAAGTCAAGCAGATGATCATGCAAACATGTTCCAAACAGTGTCTTTCTGTCAGTCTGACTGTACTTCCCCAAGTAGCACCTCTTTCAGAGCCTGCATTCTCTTTAGTGAACATTTTTCGAATGGTTGTTGGACAAGAATGGAAAGTATGCATTAATCAGATTTGAGCCATCAGATTTCCTGCAGACGCTAGCCCTCATTCACCAGTAGATCACAATCGTATTTTGACACTGTGGAGATACATGTTGGCATAGGCATTCATGAAGTATACATACTTGAGTGTTTCAGCTTTTGGAAGCCACACCTGCTGGACAGAAATTGTTATAAGTAAACATCTGTGCAAAAATGGCATCAAACAGCCATGTTGGACAGATCCTTTGGAGGCATGGAATGGCCCAGGCCGTGTGTCCCGGGTAGTAAAAGGCCCGTGGTTTTTCTGAGACCAGTGCATGTTGTATATCATCCAGAACTGGTTGGAAGTCAGCACAGACTTGAGAAGTCATATTATTTAAACTTTGCTGCATATTGCTGATGTACTCTTCTCCATATGCATCTATAACTTCTAAGCCCTGGGTGCTGAGGATCTCCTTCTGAATTTTACTCCATTCCTCTTGATTGCTAAAAATGTCTGATTAAATATATGACGAAATAAAGAAAACCGGCGTGAAAATTCATGGACATATATAGTGAGTTAAAGTGTAGATCTGTTACCAACTGTAACAATATCTGGTTCGGTACTTACTTGTCTTGAAACCTCCTGGCTGAATAATGGCCACTTTTACACCCCAGTGAGACAGTTCCTTTTCTTAGCGCTCCATAGTAAGAAATCACAGCTGCTTTAGATGCTCCATATGCTGCAAAACCAGGGAACGGGACTTCACCTAGGATCATCCATTGATATTAATACTTGCGTGAATGCATAAAAAAGATAAATAAGTAATAAAATAAAATATACTAGACAGTGTTTTGACTTTTACAATGTCTGGTTCTAATCTCAAAAGATGTGCTGGCATGATGCTGGTATCCAAATCTGATTTAGAATGTTATCATTACAGAGGGCATTAAGATAAAGATAAAATCATACATACAGCCGTCATTGGTCATGAAACTACAAACCTGGGTGAAGTAGTCATAATTAGGGTTGGATATCATTTTATTTTTATCGATTCCCAGTTTGGATTCCAAATGGTGAACCAACCGCAGATGCTTATCATGTTGGTCACAACATATTAGTTTATTACAATAATTTACACTTATCTTTGTCTTTGTTTTTTACAAAGCGTAGCCACTTTGAGGGGGGGATGTACCTCAGTGGTTTACTGGGTTACTAATCGTAAGATCGGGGGGTTCGAGCCGTGGTATCACCAAGCTGCCACCCATGGATCCTTGAGCAAGGCCTTTAAGCCTCAGGCTGACCCTGAGCTCTGACCTCAGCTTCCAAACAAGCTGGGATATGCGACAGAAAGAATTTCACAGTGCTGTAACGTATATGTGACAAATAAAGGCTATTCTATTACTCTTTTGGCTACTTCCCCACCATCCAATTTATAAACTGATGTTTCGATTAACACATAACCTCTTTGCCAGATGGAAAAAAAAGAGGAATCGAAATGTTATAACAAGTATCCGATTCTTAAGCATCCAATTCCAGAATCGAAATCGATATGTGATTCCCAACCCTACTCATAACAGAGTGATATACATACAGAGTGGGAGGCGTAATTTATATATATATATATATATATATATATATATATATATATATATATACATACATACCTGACATACTGGATATGCACACAATCCTTCCTTGTGCTTGTCGTATCAACGGCAGGAAAACTTTGGTCACCTCTACACCAGCAACAAAATTCACATTCACAATGTTTCTTAATATTCTCATGGGAAGAAGTTCTCCATCACATGTATGTCCAAGCACTCCTGCATTGTTCACCAGTCCCCAAAGACCTGACCGGAGATAATAAATCATAGTTTCGTAGTTTCACTTCGTCGTATTCACAAGAAGTGTTACATTTTATTTACAACAAATCTCTGCATAAAATAAAATTTAAAAAAAGAATGACAACAAAAAATGATTTGAGCCCACAATATACTGTAATCAGTTGACATTTTGTTTTACATTTACGTTACCTGTCTCTCCTATTTGACTCTTAATAAGCTTATGAGCTTCGGAGATTTGGCTGATGTTAGTGATGTCCATCTGTAAGATTGTAAGATGTCCAGATGAAACTTCCATGAGCTCTTGGGCACCAGGTCCAGATTCCTCCAGCACTCCAGCGTACACCTTCATCCCAGCTTTGTCCAGGATTTTCGCAAGATTATGACCAAAACCGGAGTCACAACCTGACACACACCCACCCACCCACCACACACACACACACACACACACACACACACACACACGGCTCTCTTGTTCGCCACACCATATTGTTCTGATTTTGTTGGAATCTACATCTGCATGAATCAATTTAGTTTACTCTAAAACTAATCAAATCATCTGCAATATAAAAAAAAGGCTAGGAATGTTTCAACAGTTTACACTTAAAAAAAGTACACGCAAAGATAAATGATATTTATTCTTCTTTAAGAATCCCTTCCTGTTCTAGTGCATGCAGATTGAAACGCCTAAAAGGCATTTTAAACTGATTTTATGAATTCATATGAATAAATAATCCTATAAAATAAAGCTCATTACCTGTAATGAGTACTGCTTTCCCCTGCATGGGTAGCATGCCCTCTTTTTTTGACGCGAAGTGGACAACAACGCAGCTACAGGCGACATTTAGGAGCGTCACCGCCACATTTCCATTTGATACCCAAAAGCACAGCATCACTTCCACCAACACAAGTCCCACTGACCACGACCAGTGACTTCTTCTCCACCCCAACATCAGCAGTGCCGCACTGGTAGCTACGATCAACCCCAACAGACCGAGCTCCATTTCACTACCTCACCTGTCCAACGAACACAAACCTGCTAAAGGCGCAAAAACAGTGCTGCGTCTCGCAGGCAAGCTTTCTCTTACCTTAACCTTTCACATAGCAGTCCTATCTCATATAAGCCACACCCTACACTCGGCCAAGGAAATCCACCTTTACGATTCCAGCAAGTTTAGAATGGAGTCTGTCGTCTTATCAACAAATACCGCAAGCGTGTTTTTCTTCAACAAAGAATTCAAATTTCCCCACTCAGGATGCAAAAGTAATCCCCACTGCAATGTTCTCCTCCGGACAGGTGATATATGTTGTAGATGAATTATGAATTCATACGCATGCACTACTGATACACTGTCTTTATAGCATACCAGCTTATGTTTGCTCGCCTTATACTTGGACACGTTCATACTAGTAATAGATTTCACATGGTCTAGTATTTCACAGTAATAAAAGTTCTTCATCACACACTTCTGTGCTGATCATGAACCCTAACCCTGAAATCAGAAAGAAAAAAATATATATAATATATATATATATATATATATATATATATATATATATATCTATATTCTATTCATTATTTTTCCTTTTGCCATATCCTACAGCAGCCACATTTAAATGCAATGTCAGTAACGCATGACCCTGCTCGTACCGCCCCCCCCCCCCCCCCCCCCCGCCCCCCCCCCCCCCAAAAAAAACACACACACTATGTATTTAAAACATCATTTGATTATAATTTTGTAGGTCATCTTCCTCATAATTGCAGTTATTTTGTAGGTTAAATGTTGAGGGCATAATGGGCATCATACAAGTTTACAAGTAATCATATGACTTCTATTTTCCATTGTACGTTTCTTTTTTTTTTTTTTTTTAAATGGTCCCTGAAGGAGAAGAATCCTTCATTTAGGGTCTAAAGTCTATGGCTGCAAGTAAGTTTCCCCAGGTATAAAATAAATAAATAAATTTCTCAAATAGCCGTACATCACTGGTGACAGGCAAGGATTATGTTTTTGGATCATGTTTCTATAAAAGTCTACAGCAAACTCCATGCCAGTACATCTTGTAACGCATTTAAAGATTATCTCTGGCACCGAGTGACTCACCTTAAGTGGCCCTTGTTAGAACATGTTGAATCATATAAAATCGTATAAAAGTACTATTTACACAGAGTAAATAATATGCAAAGAAGAGCACTTTAAGACGGTGCTGATCCGTTATTCAAAGCATCAGAGTCAAAACAAAGCGACAAAATGATAAATAATATATTTATTTTTGACCAAGCAGATGGCAAAGCGTGGGAGGGGGTGGTTAGCGGGTGACAGAGTTCCAGACCTTGCAGTGCATACAGGAATGGAGATTCCTTTTACAGGTTAGAACAGGCAAAAGTGTACAGTCAAATCTCACGATGCACAAAGACTATCAAATAGACAATGATTACACCATGTAAAGTGCTATTCCTCTTAATTTGGGTTTAGACTACACCGGGGTTTTAATATGTAATCCATTGATTTCGTCAGAGGAGTGGCAGAAGGTCTGACTGAGCAACTCATGCACGATTTTTCTTGAAGAAGCTGATAAGCCCGTTTGTTGAGGAGTCGTGAGTGTGGACCTTAGAATCATCCTGTAGCTCGGGCTCAATCTTCTTAGCCAGCTGTTTACCCAGCTCCACTCTGAAGACAGAGCACAGTTTCAATCACAAAACAAACACAGTTCAACAGCACACCCTAGTGCTGCTCTTCTATTGCATTTGAGACAGGGGAGGTTGGACGGGGATCAGCACAGGCAAATGCTGTGAATAACTCACCCCCATTGGTCATAGCTGTTGATATTCCACATCACACCTTGCACAAAGATTTTGTGCTCATACATAGCTAAAAAATACAAAGGGGGAAAAAAAAACAATTACTATATACAATAAACGCAAAAGCAGCTTTAAAACATAAGATTTCTTTGATCTTCATCCTCGCGGGTCCAAATAATACACACAAAAAGCCAAGAGAATGTAATGTAACCTGTAGGAATGCAATTTACATTGTTTTATTTTTTTTCCCAGTACTGTTAACATACAACATACATTATATAATCGATCGATAGATAGCAAAAGAAGATACAGTGTAAATCACATGAATATGTAAAAACATGCCGAGTTTTCACTCAGTATACATCTTCTGCTGTATGGGTGACCCTTTGCTACTGATTTAATCAAAGTTCTAAGATATTCCTATAATAATGAAAGGAGGGAGGTATCTCGGTCAGGACAGCTACTTCCCCAGAATGATCCTTGGGAGGGAGAAGTTTTTATAACGTGCATTACAACTATAGGAACTTAACGCAGACTGGATGACTGCAGCGCCGACGTGTAGGCTCGTCTGCAATAAAGACTACTGCTGAAAAGATATCCCGGTCCTTCCCTGGATAAAATGTTTCCAACAAACTCCACACTGTCCACACTTACCAACCAAAGCTCCAAGCATGAAAGGAGTCAGCTTCTTGAAGATCATCGAGTTGCTTGGCTTGTTTCCTTGGAACACTTTATGTGGCAGGAGTCTCTCCAGAGCATCGCCACTCATGCCAGCAGCCTCAAGCTCCTTTCTGGCTTCATCTGATGTCTTTCCCTTCATCAGAGCCTCAGTCTGAGCCAGGAAGTTGGCCATCAGGATCTACAACAATCAGAAAATCAATCACACTAATAAATAAATAAATAAATAGATAGATAAGTTTGAGATTTTATACCGTGATTCATGGTCATAATAGAACTTTGGTCACTGAACCGCTGGCATTTGCGCTTATATACCCCCACCCAAAAAATAAATGAATAAATAAATCATTAGTGCAATCTGACAAAATACCTTATGATGCAGATTATCCCTGATTGGATGCTGCGACTGAGCAGGAATAAGGAAGTCAGCCGGAATCATACGGGTTCCTACGAGAGAGAGAGAGAGAGAGAGAGAGAGAGAGAGAGAGAGAGAGAGAGAGAGAGAGAGAGAGAGAGAGAGAGAGAGAGAGAGAGAGAGATGGGAGAGAGAGAGAGAGAGAGAGAGAGAGAGAGAGAGAGAGAGAGAGAGAGAGATTAACAAATCAACCTGAAAGAGGCCCTCATGCCTAGAAAGCACAAAAAGATTTTTTTTTCATGTCAAATAAATCTTCTGGGAAGCTGTTAATTAGAAGGTTGGAATTCTATACACGACATAGGTGAATTTTTATTTTTATTTATTAATGATATGTTTATATGTTCAAGGATAATGAAAGATTTTTAATTCCAACAGAATGTTGCGAAATCCATGGATGACCATAAACCTTAAATTTTAGTCAAACACTGTACCATTACTACCGTTTACAGCAGCTAGCAGGCACCCTTTTCCAGAGTGATGAACAAAAAGAGTGTGTATCTTTGCATAAGTTAAGGTTGGTTTCATAGATTACAAACAACTTTAAACTCTGTTGAGTTTTTTTTCCCCCTCTTTAAATATTATAAACCAAGACAGTGCAAGAAGGAAGAAGTGCTAGCTAGTTCAAGTGTTTCTGGAAGAATGAGAAAATAGAGGAAAAGGACAAATTAAACAAAAAACAACAACAACAAAAACTATAGATACATACAATGGAGACTAATGTGTTAATATGAAACCTAAAAGGGAATCTTTTTCCGTTCAGACACAGGGTTTGCTACAGTGTTTTGAGCTAAATCACAGCAATCGGTTATTTCTGTTTGCTGTAAAACTTTCCCTCAGAATTCCAGGTATTCTACATGTAAAGGATGACCAGGTTCATGCGTATGGCAGAAGAATATGCAGCATATACGGGTGGATTTGATGCAGAGCTCCAGTGTACCTTGGTGAATGAGTTGGTAGAAAGCATGCTGGCCGTTAGTCCCGGGTTCTCCCCATACAATGGGTCCTGTGTGGTAATTCACACGTGCTCCATTCTTGCTGATGTACTTTCCATTAGATTCCATGTCACCCTATGAACAGACATAGGTAACATTATACTGGAGAGAGGGAGGAGGAGAAAAAATTTGTATGCACAAAAATAAATAAATGAATAAATACATAAAGAGTACCTGCTGGAAGTAAGCTGCAAAGCGGTGCATATACTGGTCATAGGGCAACATGGCATGAGTCTCAGCCTGGAAGAAGTTGATATACCAGACACCCAGCAAGGCAAGTAGCACTGGGACGTTCTTCTCAAGGGGAGCCGTGCAGAAGTGGTTATCCTGGATGATCAAGTACACAACAGTAACTTTGTCATTAGAGGCAGTGCATCTAATTTTTGAGGATCAGGTTTTAAGTTAACAATATAGCTACTGATAGTCAGAATGAACAGCGGTAGAAATTCTATTGGCCAACTGAGGACAAAGTAACGATACCCAACCCTATGACTGAACGATAGTGATTAATATGGAACCCATGATCGAGAAATCTGATTAACCTCAATCCTAGAGAATCAACATGTTTATAATGACCACACTGAACACAATAAACCGCACGATGTTGAAAGAAAGTCCAGATCTGATGTACAGGTTTGTGTATTGCTAAAATTTGTTAAGAAAAAAGAGGGGGAAGAAAAAAAATTATAAAAATAAAATGAGAGATATGGGGGGGGGCACGATGGCTTAGTGGTTAGCACGTTCGCCTCACACCGCCAGGGTCCTGGTTCGATTCCCGTCTCGGCCTTGTGTGTGTGGAGTTTGTGCATGTTCTCCTTGTGCCTTGGGTGGTTTTTCTCCGGGTTCTCCGGTTTCCCCCCGGTCCATGGTGCACGGTAGGTTGATTGGCACTTTGGAAAATTGTCCCTAGTGTGTGAATGTATGTGTGTGTGTGTGTGCCCTGCGATGGGTTGGCATCCCATCCAGGGTGTATCCTGCCTTAATGCCCATAGATAGGCACAGACTCCCCGTGACCCAGAGGTAAGATCGGATATAGCGGTAGAAGATGAATGAATGAATGAGAGATATGGTACATACCATCCAGTGGGCACCGGCTAGAAGCTGCTCAAAGTTGTCGAAACCTGCAGGAAGGCACAAATTCACCCAGAAACTCCATAATGCAGGCTAGCATAAAATCATTCATTACAAGTCACATACGGTATAATTGATCAGAACGTCACACATCATTCACGAGCTGACATACCTACGTGCAGAGCAATAGACAAACCAATAGCCGACCACAGCGAATAGCGCCCACCAACCCACTATGGAAAACAAGCACACTGTTATATAGCGCTATGTTTCCTTAAATCTAAGGGAGGCGTTGCACTTTGTAAAATCGTGCAACGAACAAAATTCAGTCCATCAGTAAATCGTTATCATGCTGACAGGTCAGAAACACTTTCATGCGAGAAGAGTCAATCTCCCAAGTTTGTTTATTTAATGCTAGACTCCATTTTGGCTGGACAAATCAGTACAGCATACTCACATCCCAAAACTCGAACATGTTCTCGGTGTCGATGCCGAAGTCTCTAACTTTGGGCTGGAAAAATAAGAAGAGGACAAAAAAAACAAAAACAAAAAAAATAATTTGCAGATCTACTCAACTGTCTGGACGTTTGATGAATTACTTGATGCATGAAAGACTCACCGCATTGGTGGAGAGCGCCACAAAATGTTTGGCCACTGCAGAAGGCTGCCGAATAAACCACATTAACGTGTCAAGTTCAGAAAATCGTAGCAGTTCCAGCACAGGAAAAATGTACAAGAGTCAGGACACTCACATCATTGGCAGTCTGCAGGAACCATTCCTTAGCTGACTCGGCATTTGTGATGGTCTCCTGAGTAGTGAAAGTCTGGAGGAGCCAAAAACAATGGAATTATTATTATTTTTTTTAATCTTGACATTTCTAAATGACAAATGAGAATTACAGTATTTATAAAATCAACACCTCAGAGTTGCAATGTTTAAACAGTTACCCAACATGTTTGCTTTAGAACTTTCCCTGCCTTTGTTCACACAATGAGAGATGAAGGTGTACCCAAATGGTTGAAATAGTGGTTCCTGAACTGGGTGCCACAACATGCAGTCGCTTGTACAGAAGGGGTCAATACTGGTACCGTCACTGTAACTAAAAAGACGGCTACTGTGTGGAAACCCTTACAGGGAGGAGCTTTGAGAAAAGTCACATTTCATTTAAAAAGGCGTACGTGTTATTTTAGTCCTTTTCTCCAGCTTGACATGCTGAAATAATATCACAGCATTAATCAACATACAATAAATCCTATGATAACATCAAGCGAATGATTCAGTGGCACAACAGAAAGAAAACAAAACAGTACAATATGCAAAGTCATTGCTCATTGAAATCAGTGTAAAGGACACTTCTGTGTTGATCTATTTTTTGACTTATAAACATATGATTCAAAAAATATATATCTTTTAAGAATTGCTTTTGTGTGTTATATATCCTTATATATATATATAAGGCACATGTGGCATTTCTGGCAGAATAAAGGGAGAGAGAAAAAAAAAAAATACACGTTTTTCTCATTCTGCCGAAAATACACACACGCACTTGCAATTCTGGTTGACAATTACCAGAGTTTTAAAATGCAAAACCCAAAAAGACTGAAGTCGTTATTTACCGTTCCCACCAAAGCCACACCTTACACTAAACCTCTTTAATGTTTAGAGGACTGGAGGTACTGACATGACCGTTAAGCATAGTATATTTTTAACACACATTAGGACTAGTCCTTTGTACATGTCTTCTAATATTAAAACTCAGTGAAACAAAAGGGTGGAGGTTCATGTTAAAATAATAATAATAATTTAACAAACTATAGTTTGTATAATATAACATAACTATCTATAATATAACTACAATCTGTATAATATAACAATACAGAGTGTTTAATCTGTGCCACAAACGCTCTTTTGCTCAATCTATGCATGACCCAGAAGCATAAAGTGTTCAAACAAACCTTAGATGCAATAATAAAAAGTGTGGTTTCCGGATTTAGCTGAGCTAAAGTCTTAGCCATGTGTGTCCCGTCAATGTTGGACACGAACCAGACATTTGGTCCACCTTTAGAATATGGCTTCAGAGCTTCAGTCACCATCAGTGGACCCTGGCACACACAAACGTGATCCATACATTATTCAAAACATGGATAACAGAAAAGTAAATTAAACTGACTAATAGAGGTAAAGGGTTCAGGAATCATGTGATGATTTTCAGAGACACCTCTACTCACCAGGTCTGAGCCACCAATGCCAATGTTCACAACATCAGTAATGGATTTTCCACTAAAGCCCTTCCACTCTCCACTGCGTACTTTCTGCAATAACACAAAACACACAAATTAACACAAATTACATTATTCTTGTTCAATGAATTATTGAGAGAGTAAAATGCAAAATTACTCACATGGCAGAAACGTTTCATTTTCTCCAGGACTTTGTTCACCTCAGGCATGACATCTTTTCCATCCACAAGAATAGGGGTGTTAGCACGGTTCCTCAGGGCAATATGCAGCACTGCTCGGCCCTGCGCACGCGCACACACACACACACACACACACACACACACACACACCTCAGGACTAAAGATTCTGAGTGGAATTTGAAGGATTCGATTTTAAACGATTCCCTTATGCAGAAGATAACAAGGGAAGGTGAACTAAAGAGGTGAACCTCAAGTTCCTGAGGTACCATTTGCAGACAGTTACCTCAGTAAAGTTGATCTTTTCTCCAGCAAACATGTGGTCCCTGGCTGCTTCCACTCCCACGGACTTTGCCTAACAATGGAAAACGGGGGAGGAATAATAAAAAAAAAAATTGTTTACAAAATCAAATCTACTGTAAACACAAACTGAATGATCATATTCCACCTATATGGAAATGGGAAATGCAAACAAAATAAAACAAAACGGTTAAACTTTTTACCCATAAAAGCAATTTAAATAAAATGGTTTTAAATAACACATTCTATGAAAACTCATGCAGAAAAACTGCTGACACCAAATGCACTACAGGAACACAAGGCAGTCCAATTACTTAAACCTATAAAGGAGAAGTAGCTCATCTACTGTGTCAATGCTGCAATTCTTTAGAAGGAACCAGAAAAGGAACGTTGATTGCAAGATTAATGATTGTGTTTAACAATACAACATGTTCAACAATCTCGCAAAATAAATAAATAAATAAATGATAATAATAATAATAATGACTTAATGAGATTTACGAGGTCTAATAGTAAACATATGCAAAAATCTCCCATTCCTTCATGATGTAAAAACAGAAAAAAGCACTTATACAGCAATCTTTTGACCAATTTTACACGAACAAAGTCACAATGTTTAAAACTCATCTGATAAAATATCTTTAATCAGACAACCAACAAGAAATGGACTGTACCATGTTCAGCAGCAAGGTCAGCACATCTTCATTGATGAGATTCTTTCGAATAATCCAAAAGCAGGTCCCCATCATCTGTCTCAAGAGTTACACTAGAAAAAAAAAAAAAGAAAACCAAAGAGCACAGTCTTATTTATAATTCGGATATATACAAAATGACATTAAAATGAGATGCACTTTTTCCATCGGTGATTTGTTTGTGCTTTATCCTCTTTTGGCTCGTGTGAATGTGAAAAGACAATCTGGCCGAGATGTCAGATTATCAGTTTCTAAAGGTGCTAAAAGTTATTGATGGCAATCTATGCGGCCTGTACTGAGGTCATCATCGGTTTGGTTCTTACGCCACCTTCATACAATTCATCAGATCTCCTCCTCCGTCCTGAAAGCACTCCAGTAGGCAAGTTGGACCCGACATAAAAAGTGGGTACCCCCCCCCCTCGCCCTTCCTAGTATTCATGGGCTAGACTAAATGATGAAATAGTTATTGACTTTTTTTTCACTTTTATGTTCCCAAAAGGTCCCTGAAAGAAAAGTCACATCACTCTTTGATGATGCAGTCATGATTCATTATAGTGCTTGGTTGCATCCTGAAGACCAGGCGAGTGTAGCAGGAAAGTACAGAGGAGAATTTCAAAAGGTGAGCCTTGTGTGGATTCGTCTGGAATTAAGAGATCATTGGAACAGAAAAGGGGAACTTTTTAGTAGACAAAAGAGCACTAATTCCTGCTATGGCCACCGTGAACACGCTCCTGGGTTTGCACGTGACGTGCATCACAAACACTGACTTCAGGAGGCTTAAATTCACTTGTAAGCACTAAACCGAGTATAAATGACTGTAAACGCACACGTTAGTTCGGTTATTAGAGGTGAACCGTGTAGCAGATGACTAAACACACGCAGCGTGCAGGTTTACACGTAGCCCTGCTACACTCGCGCGCAGTCCCGAGAACGCGCACCACAACCCAATAAGATGCGCGCGCTGCATCTCTCCACCGCTTCAGCCAGATGAAGTAAATGTCATTTTTTTAATCGCACTGAAAGCAGCGCAGAGAAAACCTGACACACACTTTCAAACGTCACTGACCTTCATTTGCAGAGACACACGGAGAAAATGAGATCCTTTAGTCGTGGGTGTGTTGAAACCTGATCAGTGACCTTTAGCAAGATGCTGGATTCCTAGCTTAGCACCCGCTATCGCGCTAATGGAGGCCAAGACAACTTAATGCGAAAAAAGCACACACTATTATTTCTACACCAACAGTGTCGTTGCAACGCGAAAGGGAAGAACAGGATCTGTGCCAACCCCGGATTGCACTCTAGGCCTTCTGTCTGTTGCAATCCTGTGATTATCGAATCAAAGGGTGAAGTACAGGATCCGCAGACACATGCCACATTTCTTACACCGCATTTATACCTTGATATTACGCTAGAACCTCAGGAGATATCTGCGCTGTGGTACCTGAATTTGGAGAACCTGTCCTTGTCCTCTTCGAACATCTGCCTCATGTTTAAGGTGGCACCGTTGGATTTGTACCATTGCTCCAGTTTCTTGTAGTTCGGATCGTTGGTCAGGCCCATGATGAGGATCAAAAGACGGTACTGGTGCTGGGATCAGTGTAGACACGAGCTAGGAGAGGATGAAGGCTGGCTGAGTGAGGATCGTGAGCAGAGCTTCAGGAAGAAGTAGCACGTCAACGCTCTCCAATGACAAACCCGGATTAGGCCACGCCCACGGGGACAAACGGCTTCACCTATTGGTCATCAAGTTCACTCCGCGTAGGGCGTCTAACACTGGCGTATCATACATATCCTGTATATACACACGAGCAATTAATGCACTTGAATAGCAAATAGAAGTCTGTTTGAGATTTAACCTTCAGGATTCTTTCTATTTGTATTTTAATAACGAAATAATTATTGACAAATAAGTAAAATATGATTATAGCAGTTTACTTGTTTCAAATAGACAGAAATGGAATGACATTCCACATCTAGGTATATACTGTAATGTTGTTTCAGTAAAATAATTTAATTGCATTAAAATATTCATTTTTAGCTTTCATAATCAATAGACCAGTTTCTTATTTCTAATCCAGTTTGTCACATTTCCTGTGCCACAATAAGGGTTTCATGATGTGATGCACATATACAACCCTCCCCCAATAAATACTTATTAAACAAATATTGGTTCTAGAAAGGGTTTCGGAGGTGTGATATAGAAGCTGATATATTTAACCTTACATATTTAATGAACATATACTTATTGCTTGGAAAGCAATGCTTTCCAATGCTTTCAACAAATATATTGGGCGCTTTTTTTTTTTTTTTTAATTTTTCCAGACATTAACAACCACAATGAAGAGAGTGGATTTGCCAAGATTGTTGTTGACGATGTGCATCCTATAAATAGTACAAGCAAATACTTTCTATGAAATAACAGCAGAATAAGAACTTAAAAAGTGCCCACATATGTAGTAGTGAAGCAACACGTGCAGAATTTAGATTTATTTATTTATTTTTACATGCCAATTCTCTTTGTACGATCGCTCATCACAACCAGCGTTCTGACCACAGTTACATTAGGGTGAACTATGCTAAGCTGATATTTAAAAAAAAAAAAAAAAAAAAAAAAAAAAAAAAAAAAAAAAAAAAAAAAAAAAAGGAAGCAGGTAATAATTAACAGTTTATTGTAGTTTCAGAGTAAAAATCCCTTTACACTGAGCTACACCCCTCATGCTTGAAAGACAAAAATGTGAAGTTAAACCTTACTGAAGGAAGTGGTGATATTTCGTCTCACAATTGTACAACATTTCTGTAACAGTATCCGCCTTACAAGCATTGCCAGACATTTTATCATGGGTTTTATGACAACACCAGCATGCACTGACTCTCCAACAGTGAACAAAACACATTCTGACAAGAGTGCTGCTCATTAAGGATTAAATCAATTTGACAAATGAGAAAACAAATGTTTTATTTCTAAATATACCTGTTTTTCCACATTGCCCTAAAAACAAATTCAAGAGCAGAAGAGACACACAAAAAAAAAACATACATCAAAGTTAAATTGTTACATCTTTAAATATGTCTATGCTCTTAAGGGATATCCAGTTATTCGTGCTCTGAGTATTCTGTAACATTTCATAAGATGACAGCTTTATAGTTACAATGTGCATCTGCTTAAGACTGTGGAAAATAATCAGAGTTCCTTTATAAATGTTCACACGGAGTGAAACTAGCTATTGGAATTCGAGAACTGGATAGATGAGATTAAGTGCAAAAGTGCATTTCTAATTTATTTTCCTCAAAACAAGCTTTTGTTTGTTTTTTAGTAGCTATTTGTATTTTACCATGCTCTGGTGTTATATAGCACCCCAAAATAATGAGCACTCTTCCGGGAGTAAAAAGCTTTAACAATGAATATTATTATTATTATTATTATTGCTAATACTAAAAAGAAAATAAAAAAGAATGAGGAAGGAAAAAACTCCACACAGCTTGATTTGAATTAATAAAAAGTTTAACGGAAAGCCTTACCACTTGGAAGTGTTGTACATCAAATTATACGCTATGGCCAAAACAATACAAAATAAAGCAAGCACTATCGCAATATTTTTGGTGGTTTACACAAGTTTCACATTCTTCCCTCCGCGTAGTGAGTAACACAATCTAAAAATGAGCAGGCAAGTGTTTTGAGTTTTGCTTTTTCTTAACTTAAAGCATGACAAAGAATGAAATGATTCGATAATAAAATTGTTATATATTGTTGAACATCTTACAGGGGCTTTGAAATAAAGAGTTATATATTGAGTGTTGCTGGTTTGCTGTCTGGATCTTATTAGAAGTGACGTCTACTCGTGTATATTAAGGAAACTTTGATATTCCAGATCTAAATATTCTGCACTTGTGTTGAGAAAAGCTAACAACATAAATTCTTGATGTCTGACCTTTAACTAGAGCGCAAGTTTCTTTCTAATCATTGGTGCCAAATTTGATTTCAGTATATACGTTTGTGTGGTGAATGTAGTGTTGTAGAGAGCATCCACAGAAAAGCATATTTTATCATATCAATCTAGGTGAGGTAGAAAGATTCAGACGCTTACATTAAACAGGCAGAATTGTTAACTTTGTGAAAAATATTTGAGATATTAAACTGGAAATAACTGTTTAAATATTTTAAGCAACTGCTTTTTAACATTTTTGAATATTTTCACAGACAGATCAGAGATTTCTACAAATCTGAAGTGAATTATATGTCAGTGATCCACTGAAAAGTCCAGAAACTTCATATATTTAGTAAGAACACAAAACAGGACTGGAAATAAAGTGGTGAATAGGGCTCACACACACACACACAACACGGTGAAGACAGGTGCTTATGTTGTGGGTATGCACTCTGAGCACAGTCACCCGATGATAAAAAAAAAAAAAAAAAAAGATGATATCCGGTCACATTTTATCAAAAGTAACATGCTTTTGAAATTAGATCAAGGAAGAGTTATTAGCTCTATATCTAACTGGCAACATTATACACATCAATCCATATAGTGGTGGAGACGATGCAGGAAGGACTACCTGAAGTAAACAGCCTTCTGCTGTCGAGCATGACAAATCTATATGCTCCCGCGAGCTCACTGTACATCTCTACCTACTCAACACACTGAAACGTAGCGCTAATACTCGGCAGTTTTGTAGACAATAGAAGTGCTAACCAACATCCTTAGCGGCCGTTTTATTATAGTCACTTGCCTTACAGCTGAACCCAACAGTCTGCATTATTCAAACTCCATGTATACTAGCATCGCAAGCATCGCGTGGCTATTACATGCAAAAGCACAGGAAGCAGTTTATCATATGTGCCTATCCACTCAACAAAAGTACATTATCAGTGACATACCACAACATATGTTCAAGTGCAGAATATAAACATTTATTCATTTGGCAGGACCAAAGCTTTCCCCTCTAATGCTGTGTGCTTTAAATGCTCAGATGTTTGTATAGATATGAAGCCACGGGCCAAAGCAGCTTATTAAGTACAGCTACAAGGCAAGTGCTGCATAAAGTTGATATAATGGTGGCATATGAAGTGAGAGGTTCCAGCAGCACCGTTAACTAAAAATAAAAAGCAATGTTGCAATGGGGGCGCGGGGGGGGGATCCTAAAAATCACTCAGTCCTCAACATCCAAGTTTACTAGTCACACTATTTAGACATTTCCTTATGCGACCGAATTATTTTGTGAAGAAAAACATATATTGTACCAGAGTAGTTTGGATAGTCTAAGGAAATCCAAACACATGCTAGAATAACAACAATTCCTACCAGCAGACTTGAAGAATGTGAGTAAGTAGAAAAATACAGTAAAAAGTTAGAACGGGAGAAGAAAAAAAAAGTTGTTGTTTTTTCTCAAAATAATAAAGCTATTTCAGTGATCAAAGGCATATATACACTACTCGTTTACAGCTAACTGGTTATTAAATACAAGTTCAGTACTGAGAGAAAAGAAACAAACAAACAAAAAAAAACATTAGTTGCTCTAAAATAGGTTTATACACAAATTACCCCATCTAGAAATATTCTTGTCAGATTAACATTTTAAAAGGCGGAAACATCTCCACTCTTAGAAGATATGGAAAAGAAATTGCATTAATATCCACTCCTCCAGTGGTGTTTACCAGTGCTGGTGACAAGTAAATTCTTGTAAATTTTTTTTTACTTCATTCTTGTCAAAAGTAGTTATGAAATACCTAAACCCATGAGATACACTTTCTGTGGCTCCAGCTTCCTTTTGCACTACGCAGATACTTTGTTGTCCTTCTGGGTAAAGCAGAAAATAAACACAAAATCAGACCAGCACCAAAAACACAAGTAATTCAGTTTATGAGTCGGGATAGGTAAAGAAAATGTGCATCGGCTTACGAGCAAAATTTTTAGCTCATGAACGATATGAATTTCACGGGCTGAAATTAGAGGGCAAGAAGGTTCTTGCAAGACAGCCACCAATGCCGTGCAGATCAGTCATGCAGTCAGTTAACCCCTTTTTCCTTGACTCAGTGTGGTTTCGTTAATATTCATTAGAGAACGGTATACACTGTACTGTACATACTGACAGTGCTGTATTATTACTTAGTGCAGAAATACTGAACTTTAAGTACCCCAGCATCCACTCTTCTCCAAGGTAAAGTACCCAATAAAGAATGTTTTCCCTCTTTAAGATATGGAGGTACAACTATTACATTCTATTAGTATTGCACATTTGTTGTATTATCATTTTAAAAGTACTGCTTTTGCTCATCTGGAACGGATTATTAGAATTCACATTATTTCTTATGTGGAAATTCGTTCCAGCACTAAAATTAAACTGATAAGCCGAGACTCCATTGCATGTAGTAATTCAAATACTCTACATTACCCTGTATTCAAAACTGGAGAACTCTCTTCCTCCTTGGCCTCCTCTGTAACCACCTCTGAATCCACCACCCCCTGCATGTGGTGGACCAAAAGAACCCCGACTGGCTCCACGACCACGCCCTCCACGGAAACCCATTCCGCCACGCCCCCGAAATCCACCCCGGTTTCTGTTATGGCGGAATGGGATGCCGAACGTCTCAGCGTTCATACGCCTCTCTTCTGCCCAAGTCTGCCGCCTTTCCCTGCAAAAAAATATACCCAGTCAGAACATTGAGAAATATTTCAAACATTAGCATACTCTGCAACTATCTCTCAATTAGAACATTAGAAAGAAAATCTCCAGTCCAGTTGGCTACAGTTGGAATATATTCAACCAAAACTGTCTAGAAACTCAATTCAAAGGAAATATACTTAATAAAAGCAATTTTATAATACAAATCAGAATATAATTACCAACCTAGTGTCATCACAGGAGATGTTGTCAAAGAAAGACTTGGACTTGTCATAGTAGCAGTTGGGTCCCAGTGGATCTTCCTCATCAGCGTTCCCCTCACTGTTTTGAGTGTCTACCCCTGAGTCACCTTTATCTTCTCCATTCAAAGCCTTCTCTGGCTTTTCATCTAAAACACAATATTAAAAATAAAATGCTGAAATCTAAAAATCTTTTAAAATCATGTACAGTCTTGAAGGGAACCATTATAACTACATCTGTCTGCACTATTTATACCTTTAAGCTTGAGTTTGCTCTGGAACTCCTTGTCAATCTCCTCCTTGTTGAATTGGGCATTAGCACTCTCAAAATCAAAATCTTTCTCAAATTTCATGGGTCCATCTCTTCTGACAGGGAAACGGCCTCTTCCTCGATGCCCCCCGCCACGACCACGACGTTGACCAGGCGGCCCGACAGGCCCAGCAGCTATAGGGCAATCAAACTTGGATTAACATGCACGATCCAGACAGAATGAAGGAACGCAAGGCTAAGTCAGTAAAGGTTTCTGAGACAACAGATTTTCTAGCGATTTCTATGATGGATTTAGACTAGTATATAAAAAGCTTCATCAACAACAAAGCTATGAAATTCATGGCATATTGTGTCAATATTTCACAGCACGCATCTAAACAACTCAAGCGCCAGCCCTGTTTACATATGAAATGTAAGAGCATCCATAAATAGCTTTGCCGACAAAAAGGGAGCACTCTAATTTATACAGGCTGTGTTTAACTACATCCAACTGCTAAATTATTTAGTTCATAAATCCGCAAGTCATGGCAGATGTTAAGCAACTTACTCATAACCCATTACATAGTCTAATGAATAAAAAAAAAAATTCCATTTATCCACATTGCTTTTCTTGCTCACAGCTACCATGACAAATATGAGACTGCAAATTAGAATTAGGCTTGCAAACTGGCTGGCTGGACCGTGGTCCTTATATGATATCTAACACAAAAAGACATAAAAGTTTATAAAAGGCTCAAATAAATGAAACTAAAAATCATGGCATGGAGTTTTTGCTAAGAGCATGGCTAAGTGGAAGATCTTTTTTCAGATATAACAAGAACCTGCGTGCTGCTTAGGTGCTTCCTTACTTCTGGACTGATCAGACTCGGGTCGGGCAGCCACTTTTGGTGCACCAATGCCTGAGAAAGTATATACACCCATCTTAGAATTTCCCAATACCTTTAGATTTTTTTAATTCCTCACCAAACAAGGCTTTTCTTTTCTTAATTCTGCCTGGTTTCACACTTTCTGGACATACCACGTGGCAGACGACAATTATACAAGAGTCAGTTGTTGTACAAATTTTACTGGTCACAATGAAAAAAGGAGGGGGGAAAAAAGGAGAGAAAAATGATCAGCTTCATTCTATTCTCACCTGCTGACTGGAAACCCGAGTGAACGTTAGCATCTGCCACCGCATGCCCGATTCCTGTGCGCAGTCTAGACCGGCCCTCACCCCTCCTCTGTTCTGGGACATCCGAGGCCTTCTGAGTGCTGGTTGTGCCAAGTCGTGCTGTGATGGGGCTCCTGCGGCTGACTTGCACAGGTGCAGTAGTGCTGATCGATGACGCCAACGGTGCCGATGGCTCTACAGGCGGACTCTTTTGCAAGGGGTCAAGGGCAGGACTGCTGCGTCCTACACAGCAAAACACAGGCTTTTAAACACAGAAACGTGCATTTGCATGTGGACATAGAAATGAGACTAAAATTGTTGCAACTCATTCAATAAATCAGACCACAAACTAACCATATGAACCCAAAGTGGAACTCTTGAGTATGCAGTGAGCAACATAGAATACCCATAATTAATAACTAAAACAGACCCGGAAAAAAAATAAATAAAAATCACAAATGCAGTTGCTTGTGATATGGATATTAATTGCACTCTGGAGCACCCTTTTCATCTTCTGTTCAGCTATGAATAGACTAACGCTGCAGTAAATGTTCAGTGACCTTTTACCAGTCTAAAGCAATGATTTGGAATTAAAATGGCTTGTGAGCTGTGACCTGTTATTACCAAGTGCCCACAGAATAACATCCACAATACGTAAATCCCAAATCTTCGTTTGTTCTTGAGGAAGCAATTGACATTGTGGCAGCAATATATTCAGAGCATCACTGGTTGGGTCAATAGAATTGTTCTGAGACAGTGCTGTAGCCATGCCTGTCTCACTACCAAAGAAGGCCAATGAGCTTCATGTATGTAAAGAAGATCTTGCAGACGCAAGGTTTACCCGAAATTCAATATTAACCTGCGTTTTGGATTCAAATAGAACATGCAGACATCAGCATCATGTCAACCAGGATATCAATGAAGCTCTTACAAATTACTGACACTCTGTTGGATCACAGTCTAACACCCATAAGGCCCAGGTGTCAAGAAAAACACGACTAACAGAAACTTCGATTGGAATATTTGTGTATATGTATGTGTGTGTGTGTGTATATATATATATATATATATATATATATATATATATATATATATATATATATATATATACACACACACACACACACATATATACACACATACAAAAGCAACAATGTGCACTAATCCACCATTTCGGTTTGCACAAATACCATAAATTAAAACCAAAGAAAGCTTTAAGATCAGATCCAATATTTTTAAGCTAGACACCTACAATGGGTCAACACATTTGTGTGTGAAAAACACTTGCCTCCGACGCTCCCAAATGGTGGGGAGACTAGTGAACCAGTGGCAAACTGGCTGTACGGAGACACCGGGGCTTGTTTAAACAGCCCATATGAGTTCCCACTCTGAAAAGCTGAGGGTGGTGCAGAGGATCCCATCGAAGACTGAAAATAAAACACAATACAATCAAGTACAACTCATATGGGGGATAAAAGATGCATCACAAATAAACCTAAATGCAAGAATGAATCCAGTACTTGAACAATTGCAGGGTCCTGAGGCAGAGATGGCTTGGGGGGTTCACAAACAGTCAGGTCTTTAATGTCACTGCCTCTGAAAATGATGTACTCGTAGGTCTCATCCCGGGGCAGGATAGGCCTGTCAGTGGGCCGATCCTCAGTTCCAAATGAGCGCACTGGAGCAAGATATTCAACGTAAATTCTTGAGCAAGAGAAACCCAAAATCGAGCGAGACATGCATGTTATTAACATTAACAGCCACATTATTTGGGTAATAATGACTTCCAGCCATAAATAACCAATTACTACAATTAGAAGACGGAATTAACCAACTGATAAATTCTGCCCGATATTTTTGCAGAAAATTAAGATCGTGTTTTATTACAGTAAGTACACGTTGGTTAGTACACATAAAGGCATATGCATACCCCAGTGATGTAAGGAAACTGGGGTGAGCCATGATGCAGCACTCCCGAGGGCCTTGCTCAGGGGCCCAGTAGATGCATCGTGGCGATAACGGGGATTGAACCCTCGACCTTGTAATCAGCCATAAGCACGGAGCTACTAATTCCCTCATTACTTAACACTGTACTTATATTAACTGTTATTTTTTTTTCTACCAAATTAAAAATTGCTCTACACCTAATAAAACAACTTTATTCAGCAACAGTAATGTTTACATTTTTGGCTAAAAATATTAGCAGCCATTGTAGTTTGTCGTAGTTGTTATTCATGAGCCAGTCCGGGTATCTTACTCAACTAATCAGCTGGAAAACAATACAGCAAAAGTGTAAACTAGTTAAGCAGTAAATAAACCGGCATTATCCGCATCTCGGCCTGTTTCTGTAACGTGTGAACGTGCAAACGGGGTGTTTACGTGCACGTGTAAACGTACACAGCTGTGCGTGTGCGAGCGCTTTTAGCATGTTAGCTCCTCACCTTTGGCGAGTGCGACAGTGGAGTTCTCCGTGTCGATGGTGTAAAGGATTCCCTCATAGCGAATCTCGGCCTTGGAAATCAAGCTGATTTTACTCCCGATATACGGCGTCCCTCCGCTCATCCTGTCACCTCAGGCGGCTTTCTGAATCAAATCCTACAGACCGCTGTAAAGCCTCGGCAGGTGACTCGCGAAGCGCCTTTCAGTTCTCACTACCCGGACAATAATTCACCACAGTCACTGTTCAGCTTCGCCACTGCAACATGGCAGCCTTCGTGTTCAGGGTCTGTAGCCGGACGTGACGTCGAAAGTTGAAGAAAACGGAGCGCATCTTCTTTGCTTGCATTTACGAGTTTGTAGTGAACCACGGAATGAAAGGTTCATGTCGCCATCTACAGGACATACAGTGTAGTGTCCATCCAGTATAGCACACCACACGTGTATATATATATATGAGGCGAATGTGCTAACCACTACGCCACCGTGCCTATATATATATATAGTGGTTAGCACG
This sequence comes from Kryptopterus vitreolus, assembly GCA_030449085.1. Lineage (NCBI taxonomy): Eukaryota > Metazoa > Chordata > Actinopteri > Siluriformes > Siluridae > Kryptopterus > Kryptopterus vitreolus. The sequence continues at coordinate 18,889,059 of JACRUU010000005.1, read as the reverse complement.
TTCGCCTCACACCGGCCAGGATCCGGGTTTCGATTCCCGTCTCGGGAATGTGTGTGTGGAGTTTGCATGTTCTCCCCGTGCCTCAGGGGGTTTTTCCCCCGCGTTCTCCGGTTTCCCCCCGGTCCAAAAACATGCACGGTAGGTTGATTGGCTCCTTGGAAAATTGTCCCTAGTGTGTGAATGTGTGCGTGAATGTGAATGTGAGTGTGTGTGTCCTGTGATGGGTTGGCATTCCATCCAGGGTGTATCCTGCCTTAATGCCCATAGACGCCTGAGATAGGCACAGGCTCCCCGTGACCCGAGAAGATCGGATAAAGCGGTAGAAAGATGAATGAATGAATATATTATATATATATATATATATATATATATATATATATATATATATATATATATATATATATATATGAACAATATTATGGAGAATGCACATCAAGAAAAGAAAGATATAGTCGTTGGTTAGATTATATCTATAGCTCATCTATAGCTCATATCTTGCCCCACAAAATATTAAAGGATTAACCTTTAATTGAATTGACAAAGGATACCCAATTAAACAATGAATAAAAAATAAAAAAACCAATCAACAAATAAAACAATATATTACCTCATACACCATGATTATCTTTACACATATTGGCTCTTTTCAGTTTAATAAAAGAATGGTGAGAGAACCATCACTGTTTTTGAAAATTGACATGTGATTTAATCATGGTCTAACACAGAAACCACCTCAGACACTGACCATCTATTGTTTTGTAACTGTTACATTTATTACTCTTAACAAATCAATTCTAATGATTGTAATGATTCTAAATAGACATAAATCATAGACATACATGCTGATGACTGACATGAGCGCATTATATTTTATTGCATTTTAAATAGATTTTTTAGTGCTTATCCAATACATATATTTTATTAAAATATTTTTTAGGCGGTATTAGGATTGTTAGGCGGTGGTCGTTGGAATTTGTAATTTTCAAAAGTTTTCTAAAGTAACTATAATTTAATGTTTTTTTTTTGCTGTAACTGTAACGAATTACTGTTACTTTTATTTTGTAATTAAATCACGTAACACCGTTAGACATAACTAGTTACTTTCCCAACATTTTATATATATATATATATATATATATATATATATATATATATATATATATATATATATATATATATATATATATATATATATATATATAGAGAGAGAGAGAGAGAGAGAGAGAGAGGAGAGAGAGAGAGAGAGAGAGAGAGAGATACTGGTGCTGTCAATAGATTCCAATATTTAATCACGATTTATTGCAGGTGCATTCAATGTTACATTTATATACAACATATTAAAAATCTCTCCCTTTAATCAAAGTATTGATTATTTAATATTAATAATTACCCTGGAAAGTATTCTTTTAATATTTATTTATTGTTTACTTCAATGTTGATTTTTTTTGTGTGTTTGCTTCATTTGTTAAATATGGTATGTGGCTACTTTAAGAATTATGTTATGTTCCATATAAACTGGTGATACGTTTAGGTTACATACAGTAATATACAGTAATATAGTAGAGTATTGTGAATTTGCAGCTAGTAGCGCAATTCATGGAAATTTAGGAAGCGTGAGTAGATGCACGGTGCATCGTGTTTTTTGTTAATAAAACACATCTATTGCCACTTTTATATTCAATCCTAACATTACAAGCAGTAAGCGCGAATGAGGAAGGTCAAAGCTGATATTATATGGTAGGTTTTTTTATTAATGTATTCATATTCAGTGAAGGAGCAGATCGGCAGACAGGAATGCCCGCTGCGTTAATAAACTGAGTGGCGTTAAAGTGATTTTGCTTTAACACGTTATTTCGGAAGGAGGCAGGGCTCCCCAAATTGAGGGGACAACGTTAAAAATATATGCACGTGTATTCATTGTGTTACTTCTGTTGCTTTTTATTTCTTCAAAGTAAAAAATGTTTCCCTATGTTTCTGGAATGTTATCTGTTTGTTTATTTGTGTATTTATTTATGTATTTATGTATGTATGTATGTATGTAAGTATGTATGCATGTATTTATTTATTGCATTTGAGACATTTTGTTTGCACTGTGTGTGCACTACATAGATGGCCTTTGAGAAATCAATTAAAGGTTAATCCTTTAATATTTTATTGGCAAGATATGAGCTATAGATGAGCTATAGATATGATCTAACAACAACTATATCTCTTCTTTATGTGTATTCTCCATAATATTGTTCCAACATTGTATTGCATAAGGAAATGTTATCATGTCTTTTTGAAAGTGAGTTCTGGTTTTATAGTATTTTTTATACACCACAGCAAAGCATACACTTTCTATAATTGTGTCAGTGGATCAAGTTCAAAGGAAAAGCACATGATTGTGTATCTCTTAATGATGCTCAAATAAACGGTTAAGAATTTCATGGCCATATATTGTTTTCCAAGCCAGAATACAGAATAAGACAACACACGAGAAAAGCTGAAATCAGTTCTATTTATTGCTATTGAAGAGTTAACAAATAATCCATAAACATAATGTATGTATTTTGTGTGACGTAATACATAAAACATTAAAAAACAAAATTCTTTAAAAAGTAATCAACATTGTTCATATATTAGAATAATGATGTTTATCAGGGCTTACTGAATCTCTTCTTGCTTTTAGCGTCTTAATAACGCAGAAGTCATATTAATTTGTATAAATATATAAACTTTTATACAAATGCACATTTGTACAAAACAGGTAAAGTATGCCACATGCTCTGTGCAGCAGTTGTAAATAAACACAAGGTGGCAGTAAAGCATTGCAAATAGACTTAACGGCGTTTTCAACAGCACATGTTAGGGGTAGCAAAAAATTGTGAAGATTGGCGAGAAAAACCATGTCGTTCTAAACAATAAAATAAAATAAAACAATGGACAGAAATCTGCATATTTTCTTGCTTTACATGTAGCAGATTTGATGATAAATAATCATTAAATATATGAACATTAATACAATTCTGCCAGAACATGATCTGCTATGGAAATAGGTGCAAGTCTGTGTTACACTTGAAACTTCAAATGAAAATCATAAAGCTAATAAGAAATATTTTCTTATTTACTAAATTACTAAATAATATAACACAGCCTCCACATTTTAGAATTGTATTTGCAGCATAATCATTAATCCTGTTTTTTATATATAACACGTACAATTCAGCTGTTTTTCTCATTTAAATCAAAGATTTGCTTTTTTTTTTTTTAATTAGTTGTTTTATCTAGGGCTGTTAAAGTTACCGTAATAACGTATCCTCGCCTCTGTCGCCTGTCACCTATGGCTTGCTCAGTTGGGGACACTTAATTGTATAGAGATTTGTTATGTAGTTTTCTGTGTGTCATATTCATAACTGTACAGCTACTGTTTTGACACAATATGTATTAAAAGCGATATATAAATAAAGGTGACTTGGCGTGACTATTAGTAATGCGTTAATGCAAATTCACTTTAATGGCACTAATGTTATTAACGCTCTATTAACGCAGCGTGCATCACATGTGAGTGATCTCCTCCTTCATTCGGCGTTGTTTTAGCGAATGGACAAAAGAACAAAAAAAAACAAATTCATAAGGAAACTTCAGTTCTTGTCCTTCCCTTATAATTTCAGCTTTGACCTTTCCGCGTTCACCGTTTGTAATGTTAGGATGGAATATAAAGGGGCGATAGATGTGTTTTATTAACAAAAAACACCCAGCAAAGTGCATCCACACACACTTCCTAAATTTCCCCGAATTACTCCTACTAGCTGAGCATTTACAGCAGGTATAACCTCCTCACTATATTACCTTATATAACCGAATAAATATCACCAGTTTATATAGAACGCCACCGGAACGTAATTCTTAAAGGAGTCACGTGCCATATTTTACAGTTGAAACAACCACTCATTCATCTTCTACCGCTATATCCGATCTTCACTCGGGTCACGGGGAGCCTGTTCCTATCTCAGGTGTCTATGGGCATTAAGGCAGGATATACCCTGGATGGAATGCCAACTCATCGCAGAGCACAATCACACACACACACACACACACACACACACACACACACACACACACACACACACACACACACACATTCATACACTAGGGACAATTTTCCAAGGCGCCAAACAACCGACCATGCATGTTTTTGGACCGGGAGGAAACCGGAGAACGCTGAGAAAACCCCCCTGAGGCAAGGGGAGAACATGCAATCTCCACACACACACATGGCCGAGACAGGAATCGAACCCGGATCCTGGACTAACCACTAAGCCACAGAGAAACAACCACTAAAAAATATATTGAAATCAACAAGAAATTAATTAATTAACAAGAAATTAATATTAAAAGAATCATTCCCAGAGTAAAAAATATGAAATAATCCAGGGGTGGGCAATTATATTTTCCAAAGGGCCACATGAGAAACCTGAGGTGTGTTCGTGGGCCGAATCAACAATAACGTTGAACGTAACATATGTTCAATATGAATTTTCAATATGAAAGTGTTAAATATCATCATGTTCATTAGGCTACCCACTATCCTTAAGAATAAGGATATTCTATTTAAGGAAAAGAAACAACAAAAAAAATGGCTGTATTTTTCCTTCATTTTTAACACTGAGCATACTCCAACAACGTCAGCGTTGCTGTGTGGTTATACATTCTTCTCGTGCGGCAAAGTAATATAGTAGAGCAGGGGTCACCAACCTTTTTGAACCTGAGAGCTACTTCATGGATTCTGAGTTATACAAAGGGCTACCAGTCTGACGCACTCTTCTGAAATAACACATTTGCCTTTAGTTATATATTATAATTAATAACACTGATGATTTCTCACAATAAGTATTGTGAGTTAACTATTGTTAACAGCCCCGCTGAAGCAGTTCAGCGGGCCGGATTAAAAGGACCAAGGGGCCGGATGTGGCCCCCGGGCCGTAGTTTGCCCACCCCTGAAATAATCAATCGTTTTCCTATAGAGGTTTTGAGTGAAATGTAGATAATTATGACATCTGTTACAGTTAGAGTATTAGAAACATGAATAATATTAATTTATGGTACATTGAAAATGTGCGATTAATCACAAGTTAACTCGATTGTCCGATTAATCACGATTAAATGTTTTAATCTATTGACAGCCCTTGTTTTGTCACGTAGAAGCCAATTTTGTGTTTGCTTGTAGAACAGGCTAACCATAAAACTAACATTACTGTTTGCTTCAGAGATAAACTCCTCACTTGTGGCCTAATTTCCAGTTTTTTAAGACCACAAACAGAGTTTCTAATTGTGTAATATTTGTGTAGCATATCACAGGGATATTACATGCTTTTCCGAAAATTACTCACTAATGAAATGTGAACTGAAATGTGGTTCAATATTTGGGCTAGATAAAGACCGTTTCTTACAGACCTTTCTCATTAGAAGTCTAATACTGCACTGAGGATGTACAGAGTCAGTCAAGTAGCTGTAATGACTTCTTTTTCAGAGCTACTGAGGGTGTGATATCTGACCCGTGTTACAATCTTCCTACTGTCAACTAACCAGAAAAGGGCGATTGCCTATACATTATAGACAGTCCTTTCTATATATAGCTCAAGACATTTCTTCTCCATAAATATCTGATAAGGTGAACCGTGTATTTAATACAGAAGTAGAAAACTGCTTAAAGTAAGTATGTACACCTTCTTGCAAATTTCAGTGCAAATGCAATGTACGGAAAATATAGCATAATGGAATTGCAAAATAAATTAGGATCAAAACAAATGCTCAAACAATGTCAAGTGTTTAAAAATGTTTATTCGTAAAATAATATGTAATAACATGGTATTTGCAAGACTTTGCAGGCTGTAATGACCTTGTCTTTGTGACTTTCTAGTCAGTGATATGAAATCTTAATAGACCACAGACTAAATATACTATAAACTTTTACACATGCTACATTTCTCTATGTAATTACATATGTAAATCATTCTGAAATAAATAACATAATGGTATTAAATGCTATACATTATTTATGATCATTATTATTATTATTATTTTAGTATTGGACTGTTTTATTGACACTGCGCAGCTTATTTTCTTATTTTAGCTGGGCGCATGCTAATATACTCTAAATAAACTGTGTCATAAAGCAAATATTTTTCAAAGAATATAATATTCAACATACATACAGTGAAGGCATGGCATAAATCCAACAATTCTGTGATATATTAAGGCAAACTCTAAGATACTGTAAAAATAGCAGGTATAAAAAGTATGAGAAAAATACAAAAGGTTCATCACTTTGCAACGCGTTGCACACGCGAACATGATGCATGCCACAGTAATAATTAAGACGTAATGAAGAAATACATTATTTAACAAGCGGAAGTATATATATATTTTTAAATTAAAGTAGGTATTTCACAGGTGAGTGCTACAGTATTATAGTAATTATATTTCTGCTCTGGAGACAAAAACCTACGACAGAAAACCTGAAATCTCAAATGAAGCATCCAACCAGTAAACATGCTAAACTGAAGATTAGCATATTAACTGTTATTGCAATTAGCAAAAGGACATTCCAACCTGAGACAATTTAGTACAGTATGTGCTATCACTATATCAGTCACATTATCCATGTAGAAATCCAATGCTATTGTAGAAGGGCTCTGATTATTTCAATCATATTCACATTGATCTGTTTACTACCTTCATTTTAAACATACCAATGTTTTTCAATGTTTTCTATTTTACACAATTACAATGCTGTGAGGACAATTATTTTCTTTCATTACTAGATTTCTTATTTTTGAGATACAAGGAATGTCACACAAACATGGATTGGGTTTTAAAGTTTGATGCAATTTTTTGCAATATTTCTTTTTTTTTTTTTTACCGAGATAACACTTTATGCAAACCAGCACAATTTAAACAGGGCATATTCTCAAGTAGAATAAATATTAATGTCTAAAATCTTTCCTACATCTTTCCGATTTTCCTTAATATGTATTTACATTACGTACATCAAAATATACAAATCAGTCAGTAAACACAGATTCTAGTAGTCTTATTTTAAAACCCCTTCACAGTATCTGAATGGAGGATAAGTGGCTTATGTTGATCAAATAACAGCTGATTTGACGTACATCAAAAGCGAACCAGATTCAGTTCAAATGAAAATGAAAACAAAATTGTGCTCTAAATGTTCCACAAACTTAAGTTGCAGTACAACAAGGCAGTACATGTTTTTTGTTCAACAGCATCGCATTTCTCTACAACACATTAACCTCATCACCGTAAAACGCATGCAGTAACATGCTAATATATCTACCTTGCATTTTGTGTTAGGCAAAAGCTGCTGTATTTCTGTTCCTTTTTTAATGCCTTATTTCGTAGTTAGCAGTAAGAAATAACATTACCATAACAGTTCTTCGACAATAATACTAATCTAAACTACTATATGAACTAATCTATAGTGATGCAGCAACTAATATTAAATTACTATGCTGGTAAACCATAATGATTTCGACTGGATAAATTGTCGCCATGGTTACGTGAGTATAATAATTTAATTTGCCTTAACTAAATAATACGTTTACCAGTATTAGAAATGATATTGATAACAATAAAGCCTGTCTTTCCAGCACCTCTAAAATCTGTTCAGAAACAATAATATGGCAGTGGAGTGGAAGAAACCAGAATGGTTAGTAATACAAATGGAAGAGTCTTTAAAACATGCTCTGTAATAAAGTCAGCACAAACTATTTTGTGTTACGTTAGAAAAACTTACTTCAGTATGCATGAGGTATATAATTATCTGCTTGTATAAATCACAAACACTGTAAACATTATTTTCATAGCTCAGCCAGTCGTTTGAAATAGAAACACAAAACATATGAGGCATATAATGATTGTTAAGTTAGAAATAAACCTCTCTTACATTTCCAAACTCAAATATGAGAATAGAGTTATTATTTGCCATAAGCAGGCTTAGTCTCTGTTGGCTCCCTAGCTTGGTTAGACCTAACCTAATACCCAGCCCAAGCTCAGAAAACCCAATTAATGCAGCAGGACAGAAAACCCAATCCTTGAACTACTCGGGTTCTCATCAGATCTGCGTCTGTAACGACTCTGCAGAGTGCGACAGTGCTGTCAGTGGTTTGGAAGTGTAAGCAGAAGGTGTCAAGTTTGGTTTGATGCCTCTGGTTCTCATGTAGTACAGGAACTGGTCGGGAATTTCAGCCAGGACATCTTTGGCCAAACGGGCCATGCTGAGGATGTGATTCCCTCTCGGGTCAATGTAGTCTCGGAATGGAACAAACTGCAAAGAAGAAAAATATGACTGTGAGGCATAAGCTTTTTGGACACCATGTATTTTAGCTTAGCAAGAAATGGGCTTAAATTTTGTTCAGTAGAAAGCTGTACTCTTTTGAACAAATTTGTGATCTGAGGAATATGTGCATTTATTTTACTATTAAAAGCCTAACTGGAACATGCCTCAAGTGTCAAACAGTCTAACACAGATTTAACTAGTTATAATCAACTGAATAGACACATTTTAGCAGCTCCCTTATTCACAACTGGTGTAAGTCATCGGAAATTGGTGTACAGTGTTTTAGACATAAAAATGTGGATCATATGTTCCACTCCAAGAAGCAGGTCTTTTTTTTTACAGAATTAGTTTTTTGGCATCAAATGTGTTATGTTGGTGTGTTTTTGGCTATGTATTTTGTTGCACACTATTAGCTCAGCCAACCATTGTTTGCTTTAGGGAAAGCAAAAATATACTGAAGAGGAATTTGCACAGGTTGCAGTTATGGCACAATTTTCAAAAGTATTTGACCAGCTTGGGACTATTCAGTGTCACAAAATTGTCACTTTCCCAGACTGAGCAATAACCCAGTTTCATATTTATATACTGTAAGAATAACTATAAGACTCTTATTAATCTCTATGTTTTTTTAATATATATATATATATATATATATATATATATATATATATATATATATATATATATATATTTAACTACTCAAGCATTTTTACTTGACATCACACTGATCTGATGCTTCAACATGTAGAATCTTATCAAAGCTGCTATAAATAATTGTGAAAGAGTATTAAAAATTACTACTTGTCACATTATGCCATGCTATGAGTTCAATTTCCATGAAATTATAGGATCAGAGCTCTACTCGATGTTTACCAAATGTGCAGGATATCCGCTCCTCTGATACCCCCCTCCATCCCAAATTAACTCCTGATTACAACTGATACAAACTAATTTACCCTCCAAGTGGCCCTGCCGGTAATAAAGTACTCATTATAGTTCCATTAGAAGTTGCCAGTTTGCAAGCTCTTGAAACATGTTATCTATTCGTACTTTATTTTACTATTTATATATATATATATATATTATGTTGGTTGTGGTGCTAGTAAAGCTCAAAGTGTAATAAAACAGGAAAGCAGATGGATTCATGGAAGGATTTAGTGACACCAGAGCCTACCTGTACAATATCTCTTTCTGCAAACCTTCCTCTTGAAGAGATCCTGACTTCATCCCCATCCAGTTCAATCATTTCTGACAAACAGACAAAACAAAAACAAAATGGGGGGGGGGTGAGTGTACTAAATGTTTTCACTGAGAGTTCCTGGAGCTTTTAGATGAATTGAATGCATATAAACAGATATTCCCCATACAGAGGTGGGGAAAAAATTAGACATACATAATTAGCTTTACTCTTGTAGCGTGATAGTGTGTTGTGTTGATGATTCTCATACCGTCAAATTCCGCTGATCCAACTCCCACTATGATTATTGACATTGGAAGACAGGAAGCCTTCGAGCAGAAAAAGATAAAATCACCAAATGCTGAAGCTTGTCATTTGCAGGAAAAAAAAAGCAATAGAACAATGTGAAGGCCTCAAACGAGGCTAATTAGATAACATAGTGTTGTGTGCTTTACAGAGGCTAGACTGTGTGCCAATGATAAGACCCAAAATACAAAGTGTATTCACAAAAACCGATGAGGATGAACAGCTCTTAGACACTACTGGAAGTGATAAAGACATGCTGACACATTATAAATGGCTCCCTTACAGAGCTGGAAGGGTCTAAACCGAACTCACTCTGCAGGTTCAAAATCATATTTCAGTGTCTTAATTGTCATATGTTTAGAGGAAATGATAAATGAAGGCAATCTAGTTTGTTCTTGCTTTCTATATGATTCATTTTGTTTTTCTATCCTATCCTTCAAGGCAAACACACTCCTCGTGAGTGATTTCGAAAGTAATGCAGCTATTCACACGTTCTCATTTTTCATCGGAAATATCATCAAATCTATGTTCAAGTCTATTAAAAGTTGAGTTTTTTTTTACCATAAGCACTTTTATTGCTCATCTAGATTGCAAGCAAAGTTATGCAACAAGATTAATATTGCAGTAAGGTTTTTCTATAGGCTATAATAACGCTGTGTTGCTACCTTTAAAACCTACATTTACAATGGATTCCTTGGTCTGTGCCATGTCAGAGATAACTCCATCTGAAATAATGAGGAGGATGAAGTACTCTGAGCCATCTTTTATTAATGATGCATACCTGAGTAAGAAAGAGAGTGGGTTAAACAAACAACAGTATTACAGTGATAGATTATGTAACATTTCGGTTTAGATCATTGCATTGTATATATGCCGGGTTGTATTTAGAGCTGTCTGAAATACCAACAGCAGGCAGGCGGCTACAGTGTGGTGGGAGTTTAACATATCGGTTTTCTGCCAGTATCTTGGGCATGATGGTGTGTAGTGAAGGGATGTTTATTTTGTCTGGCCTCTGAGGTCACTTGCTCTGTTACCCACCTTGCAACATGATTAATAACAGGTGAGAAATATGTGGGACCGTAGAGACGTACACTCTTCAGACTCTGATAATAAGCCTCTATAACTCCTTCAATACCGCTGCAGTATGGGTTTCCTGGGTTCCCGTTCTAAATACACACACACGCACACACACATTTATTGTAATTACTAGTATTGCTAGTAGTTATAATAGTATAAACTACTACATAATTGATATCTATAAGAGCAGTATTTTGTGATATCTTTAACTAAATTTCAGAAAAAAATCTTATCAGCCAAAATAAAGCACTCATCATGTCATATAACTCCACTAGGATTCTTTACTGCTCTCCATTTGTTACCCTGTATGAAGCATTATTACATCACAGCTGTTTACTCAAATAAACATAGAAATTCTTAATGCTCAGTGAAGAGCATATGGTGATAGAGTGCAATGCTCTGCACCAAAGAAAGCTGCGTTAGCAAACAGTAGGCAGCTGTGGGCCGTAGGCACGGCATCTGTTCAGGACCCATATAGAATATAGATACTTCTGTATGGTATTTACTCAGTATCTACAGTATATACAGTATGTAAACTGCTGAGTAGGTACAGGGAAGGCAATGCTCCAGCATAAAATCTCAGCTCTAAGAAAAACAACATTTTAAAACGGATTATTTTTCAACTTAAAAAAATATGAACAAAATCCGGAAATATACATATATATTAAAAAAAAAAAACACCAACAAAAAACGGAAATTCATCATTGATTTAGCTATAGGTCTACACATACACAGACTTTAAAACATTAAATACTTAGTATAATACTATAACAACGTCTTATTGCACTGTATAGTTTCTGTGTGGAGATTGTTTGTAAAGTATCTTTTAAAATAAATACTATTTTTAAATTCTATGGATGGACATGCAGACAATAAATCATGTACATATGTATGTGCACAGGTATTGACAGTCCCTTTTCACCATTAAGGGTTTGTTTAAGGGCATTGTTTCAATCTGTTCACTCTCACAGGTCAAGCATAAACACTGATTAAGAAATAGCATATATATATATATTATATATATATATATATATATATATACTATATATATATTTATATATATTTCTTAAGAAATACTGGTGTATGAACGCATGCTCATTATATAATTTCTGTACCGTTTCCTTCAAATTCAATTCAATTAAATTTAATATCATTTTAATTTAATTGCACTGTGCCTTTAACAATGGATTTTGTCCCAAAGCAGCTTAACAAAAATAAAAGGGTTATAATGTTATAAGTTTATCTATAAGTGTATCCCAGTGGCAACAAGGAGAAGGAGAAAGCACCTGATGGTATGAGGAAGAAACCTCAAAATAAGAAAGAAGAAAAGGACACACATCATCATCTGGATGTAACCAAATGTACATTTATTATAATGAATTAATATAAACGAATTAGTCCAAACACATGGTCTTTTCATCAACATCATACTGTTTTTATCATTTTTAAAAATGTAATCATTCATTTCTTTAAGATAATTAAAGATCCTAGCCACCGCTTTGTAGACATCATACTCAAAGATTTGCTTACCAAAGCAAACTCGTGTGACACCCTGCCATCAGGAGGCAGCTTTGCTCCAAACCCCAGTGCAGGAAACATCTTATCACTGTCATAGTCCTGAATAATCTCACCCACAGCCCTCAGAGCCATGGCATAGGCATTGAGCTGGTATGGGTTCATGTAGTGAAGTGAGGTAGGCTGGGATGGGTTTCCTATTCACAAAGAGAAAAAGAGCAATTGGTTTGATCTTTGGCACTTTAGATAATGAGTATTGAATAAATATATCCCTGACTCACTCATGTGAACGATGTTATGTGTGGGTGGTGTATGAGAGCAGATACACGCTCTGATGTCATTTATCTTATTTCGAATCCAGTCAAGCATTAACATTATGTGCTGGATTCCAAATTTTAGTGAGTATTATTGAGAAATTGAGAAAGAGAAGGTTGAGAAGTATGTCCCGGTTTGCATGGAGGCACTGAACGAATACAGAGAGAAGACCAAGCCTATGACTATGATAACATAGAATCATCACATGAAAGCATTTAATTATAGAATAATCTTCTGGAAAGATAAGCTTACCATTTGATGCGGTAAAATCGATTGCCACTGTGAAATTAATCTGCGTACTGCAAAAGAATACAAAGTGACAGGCTGCATGAGAACCTTTGTTCTTGATAACAGCTAATTAGCATAAACGTGCGCTATGTGCACTTTCAAAAAAGATATTTTCAAAGTCTAGGAAAAGGAGAAAAAAAACACCCGCATCAGTGCAAAAATCAACGAGTTAGGCCAGTCACAGTAAATATGATACACTTAAAAGCATTTATGCAAATCAAATTCTTCTAGTGTTTGCTTAAGAAGCAGGTCCTGTGCTAAGAATAGCTTGGGCTATTTTTAGCATGGGGTTGTTATGGCATCTCTAATGTAGCAAAGCCTTTTATCAGTGTAAGTCTTCTGACAAGATAGGGAGGAGAGGAGAAGAGTGAAATAAAAATAGCTCTCCTCGGCTCTATGTGATTGACAGTTACAGGGTCAAAGACAACGATTAGGTAAATACATCAAACGAAGACAAACAGAAAGGCTAAAATTCATCATCCCACACAGGCTTGCGTATCACAAGCACACGCAAACGCACAGTGAAACCCCAATTGTGTAGAATCTCATGCTCACCCTCCTTTAATGTAGTCCAAAAAGGTGACTTCAACATCAATGAGGCACGACAGCAGAGTCACCTGTTGAGAGTAAAGTTTGGTAAGACTTTACTCTCAACATATTTACAGCCATTAAAGACACCATTGCACATCCAGTAAGCAATTCACACTTCATTCATTATCATCTTCGGAAAGTGACTCCCATGCTTACTGGTATATACAAGGATCACTTTTCACGTTCACTTGTACTTTAAAACAACAAAATATGTATTCAAATGTGTACTCACAGTTCCTGAATTGTGGTATTTCTTCTTCTTCTTCTTCTTTTTCTTTAGATTTAGTACCTGAAAAAAACAACATTCCTTACCTTATTTGGAGAAAAAGTACCGCTATGTACCGTATTTCATAACGAAGCATTTTCAAAATTGAAAACACAATTATGTCAAAGATGCAACCTCATCATGTATATTTAATTACTTTTTACGCTTACTACCTATTTAAAGAATTAGGACTATTTCTTTCCAAACAATTATTAACTACCTATTTTGATTAGTATTGGACAAGATCCCACTTTTAACAGTTTTATTTTGTCTAGCTTAGGGTTTTTTTGCTGTTCATAAATGGTCATTCACCCAATTTATTGCTTAGGCCTTCTTTTTCTTTGCTGCATTGTTTTTTAATAAAACCAAGAATGCTGTGCTTGCATCTGCTTCTTGGTTAGATTGATCTCTCAGTGTATGTCCGTGTATATAATTGACAAACACTGGAAATCCTGAAACATCATTTTGCATTTCTGAAAAGCTTATGCTGTATTTAAGTCAAAATTTAAAATGACCTCACAATTATAAGGCTTCATGTGCTACGCCAATTCCTAGTAAACATTATAATACTAATATCACTACAGTTCTTGATAGTGTGTGTGTGTGTGTCTATAACTCACCTCCCAAACACTGAACTGAGACTGGCCTTTAGAGAGTTCCCTATAACTGGTCTTGAACTCTCCAATATAGTCATGCCTGAACAAAAATGATCCACGAGCATCATATTTTCACATTTATGTATATGAAAATCATGTCAAAGTGTGTCAATGTCAAATATTAGATTTCTCACCCTCCATCTCTGTCCCAGTCATACACCTCAATCTTTATTGCTCTGTAAAAAAAATCAAATAACATTAGAAAAATCACCAGTGTTGGGATTGAAATCCACTTTTTATGTTTTCACATTTATGTTTTTTTTTTTTTTTTTTTTTAATAAAACTCTGATATTGTAAACAGTTAATTATCTTTGACTGTTTGTCTTCTCATACAGAATCCGTTCACAGGTACAGAGTAAGAGGATAAAAAAGGATCTGCTAAAACACCATGTACGCTACTGTACAATCAATATATTTTTTAAGAATTTAATAACCATTTATCAAAATGCTAACAAGTAAATTGTCATTACACACTGGATAGAAAATGTTTGCATACACAAGTATAGAAATGTAATTTATGTCAGTATGATTTTAAGTATATCATAATTGTGTGCACAGCTGTATATCTTACACACACACACACACCACACACACACACACACCACACACACACACACACACACACACATATATATATATATGAAAGTTTAAAATTAGGCCCATAGTTGGACTCTCTTATCCATGATTTCATCTGGAGCGCTAGAGGATACCCTCAGGTATCTCTACAAAACAGACTGAAAATGGAAATATTTTAATTTTCTTTTTTTTAACTGTATGTTTTGATTATTGCAGCATGCACCCACATTTCAAATATGAAGACAACAATCTAGACCATCTATATGTTATGCAATAATATTCAATCATTCTACCTTATTCATAAACAATGTTTAGAGTGAAAGTTTAGACGCTTTCAGATCAGTGAACTCACCGGTCATAGTCTCCATTGCACAGTGCTCTAACTGGTATTTTGAAGGCCTGCCACACAGGGTCCAAGGTGTTCTTTACCACTTCAGTCTTATGGCAAATGGTGTATCTGTTAAAGCATCAACCATTAGACAAAAAAAACAAGTATACTCACTAACATGTGAAAGCAGTGTAATGTGTAACTTGTCAAAAACTTTCATTTAATGAACATCAAAAAATATGGAGAATCTGTACACCTCCTTATTTATGCAGATTTCTATGGCCAACAAGCTTTACAAAATGAAAACATTGTAAAATGACTGCTGTGCTGCATCTTGTTGATTAGAACTTTTAGAGGAAAACATATGAATATATATATATATATAACAGACGTGGACAAAATGTTTGGTACACTTTGGTCAATGAAAGAAAAACGTGGTCACAAAATGGTCACATGAAATAACTTTAATCTGATCAAAGATTGACAAACATGTGAAAGCAGTGTAATGTGTAGAAAACACAGAAAAAATCACATGTTAATTGAAGGTGTGTCCACTAATTAGCATCACAGGTGTCTACAACCTTGGTCAAAAACTTTCATTTATGTTCACTTAGAACATCAAAAAATATGCACATATTATTCGAATGGTAACTCTGGCATGATCTTTATGGCCAGGTTGACAGGACTGAGTAGTAAGAGAGAGACCACCAGGAGGACTGGACCATAAACTGCGGAATGCTAGGGATTTCTGAGACAAAAATGGCCAACAAGCTTTACAAAATGAAAACATTGTAAAATGTTCTGGGGCTGCTTTGCTGCGTCTGACTGCTGTGCTGCATCTTGTTGATTAGAACTTTTAGAGGAAAACATGTTGGTTTCAGCTGCCAGGAAGGACCGAGTAACTCAAATTAATTTGACCACAGTAAAAAAAAAAGTTTATTTTTTTTTTTTTTGAACGATGGTTGAAAAACAATAGCAAAAAAAAAAAAAATTTCTGTATACTTTTTCTTTATATATACGTATATGATATAATATATATATATATATATATATATATATACATACCTGGTTTTCCCACACAGATTCAGTACAAAATCTTAGATATTAACAGTCTATGAAATACTCAAAAAAATCCCTCCAATCTTCATTATGATGTATGAAACTGCACTGGTTTTGCACTGGTTACAGTAGATAATTCCATGAAAAGTGCAGATATATAGTTGTGTGTAATAAATATAACAGCGAGTATATTTTATATCCAAAAATCCAAAATGAAGACACCAGAACATGAGACTGTTCCTATGGTCGTGACTCATTAGTCCCGATTTTAACTAACATGCATAACATACTGTATATGATACAATTTACCCATATTGAGGTAAAACACTCACGTTCCATCTTCATTGCTGCGATAGAAGACAAGAAATGGGTCTGACTTGCCAAAAAAGTCCTTCTTATCCAGGTTGTTTCCACAAAATTGCACTAACACTGATTCCTAAAAAAAACAAAACATAGACAGCTGCAAAGTGAGCCTTGAGCGTGTGTGTGTGTGTGTGTGTGTGTGTGTGTGTGTGTGTGTGTGTGTGTGTGTGCGTACTTGAGCATTTGAGCATATTGTATACAAATTATTCAAGAGAATTTTTTTTATGCAGAACAGCTTTAAAGAAAAAAAAATTTTTATAAGAAGGAGAATTAGGTGTACAAATACTATTTACCCGACAATTTCCAAGCTCCTCTGCTTTAACAATGATGGTCCCACAGTTTTTACCGGGGATGCCTCTATAACACAAATGACACACTGTATCATATAGTATTCTAGCAATGATGAAACAAATAAACCACTGGGAACTATTTTATTTCACAAAGTCTTTAAACAGTACATAAACTATTCATGGCAATGGGTATACAAGTGTGTAGAAAATGACAGATAAACAGGCGCCAGCTTTTTGTCCATTCTGACCAAATTTCTGCAATAATATTTGTAACTGTTGTGATTAAAATGTTCATATGGTTTCAGCTTGCATCCATACTCCAAAAACACAATTCCGATAAGGTCCTGCAGTTAATGGGCTAAAAAAAAAAGAAATACATAAATACACAAATGATCAGGGATAACATTTATCTGAGACAGATCTTTGATTAGTCTTAATACATCATTAAACATGACATTGTATGCAACAGTGGGGTGTTTTTTGAGTGTCTAGTAAACTTACTAGACCAACTTTTGGACACAGGTATATATTTCACATCCGTAAAAATCAAAGTACCAAAAAAAATGGCAGTGTAAAATCACTGGTGGTGAAAACTGGCAAAAATCATGTAAGAATCAGTTAACACAATGCAGCAGGAGACAATCTGATGCTTTTGCTATGCCTGTTTGAGTGGCTGTTTCAATTTTGCTAACTAGGCTTCTACAGTACCATCTGATGATGGACTAAAGTGTAGCCAGAAATCAATGAATAAATAAAGCAAGTCTGTAATCTGTTTTGAATGTGCACTAGGCCCTTTCGATGACCACTCTCCTAAATTACCACACACACACACACACACACTGTTTTTCCTTTTGAGGAATGAGAGTCAGCAAGAGAAAGTGGTGATGTTTCCTCTTGATTTTAGTCATTGTGTTGCAAGTTTAGTAGTGTGATTTGGCCTGCGTGACAAACTGCAGTATATTCCGCTAGGGTTGGTTTTGAGGATAACTGAAATAAAAAATATGTACAGCATATGCTGAAACTGTTTTAAAGTGAATGTAACTCTTCAGAAAAGAATAAAGTTTCAGTATCTGAGAAAATACATATTAACAATGTATTGCGTTAAGGAGCAAATTCGCTTTAATTGTATTAACGTGCGATAAGTGTGCATTTCTATGTGAGTGTTCTGCTCCTTCACTAACGTCAGGTTGGCAAATGAACGAAACCTGGACAACAAAGATCCTAAAGACGAAACTTGAGTTTGTGGCCTTTCCTCGGCTGTGCTTACTGCTTGTAATGTTAGGATGGAATATAAAAGAGGTGAGAAATATGTTCTCCGGGTCTGAAACTTTTATTAACAAAAAACACCCAGCAATGCCCACAATGAAATTAATAATTAATTAATTAATAGAGAGTAATATTTGAGAGAAATGTATACTATTATAACATCTGTTAGACTTAGTTAGAGTATTAGAAACATGAAATGTATTAATTAATGGTACATTGATTAATGTGCGAATAATGAATGGCAATGGTGTGATAATTCGTGATCAAATATTTATATAATATAATATTTATAATTCGTGGGCACGGTGGCGTAGTGGTTAGCACATTCGCCTCACACCGCCAGGATCCGGGTTCAATTCCCGTCTCGGTCATGTGTGTGTGGAGTTTGCATGTTCTCCCCGTGCCTCAGGGGGTTTTTCTCCGGGTTCTTCGGTTTCCCCCCGGTCCAAAAACATGCACGGTAGGTTGATTGGCACATTGGAAAATTGTCCCTAGTGTATTAATGTGTGTGTGAATGTGAGTGTGCCCTGCGATGGGTTGGCATTCCATCCAGGGTGTATCCTGCCTTAATGCCCATAGACGCCTGAGATAGGCACAGGCTCCCCGTGACCCGAGGGAAGATCGGATATAGCGGTAGAAAATGAATGAATGAATGAATATTTATAATTCGTTATCACAGTCTCACAATCATTCATACAATATATTTACAAACCTATTGGGATACCACACCTCTCCAGCCTATGTGGTTCCAAGGTTCCAGGGAGGTGGTGGCTTAGTGGTTAAGGTGTTGGACTCTGGACCAGGAGATCATGGGTTCAAACCCCACCACCACCAAGCTACCACTAGTGGGCCCTTGAGCAAGGCCCTTAACCCTCAATTGCTCAGTTGTAAGTCGCTCTGGATAAGGGCGTCTGCCAAATGCCGCAAATGTAAATGTAAATGTAAGTTAGCACCTTATATATGGTAAATTTGAATTTTCCTTCCACTTACTATAAGATCCGAACCTGTTCCAGCATTACAATGCTCCTGTGCACAAAGCAAGCTTCATGAAGATGGTTTCCATTAGTTGGAGTGGAAGAGCTTGATTGGCCTGCTATAGGGCTACATTTAAATACTTGTAGTTGAAGGAGCACAAATCTCTACCATAACAGTCCAAAGTCTAGTGGAATATCTTTCCAAAAAACATTTTTTCCACATATTTAATGGTTTCTAATGGAATATATTAACTTCATCATTTACCTCTAAGCGTGTATGAAAGAGTGAACGTGTTTTTGTGTATGTGCCCTTCGACGAACTAGCCTACAGGGTTCCTGAGCAAAGCTAAAGTGCTTATAACTCAAAGCCTTACATCTAATGAGAGGATGAGTGAACTTAGATCATGCAATTAAATAGATTCTCAAGGAATGTGGACAACACCTGCATTGAATGAAGCGGAGATTATGTAGAATCCTACACACTTGTGAATTCTATTTGCAATCAAAATGTCCCTGCTATGCAAATGTGGTGATGAATGAAAAGTTGAATGCGTAAATGAAACTCTGCTTACGTAACTCCTTGGAAGAGGCACATTCAGACATCATGATTTAGTGGTGCCTAGACATATCCCTGTTCACCAAAGCACAGCTGCATGCATGAGCCATACGCAAATAAAATCAGGAGTGCATTACCAAATACAAAAAAATGATAAACTAAATGTACAAACAGTATTGGTACAAAAAGAATGTACAAAAAATGTACAAAAAGTAATGGTCAGCAAGTATCACTGAAATGGCAAAGACTCCTGGAAGAGACTGATATGAACTCAGGATTGAGAGGAAAGTCTAAGGTAACAGGTGAGAGCGTTAAAGCGGTACTCACATGAGTGTTCTCTCCATACGACTACCTGGAGAGCCAACCACCTCTCCAAGAGTACAGTACATCTGGCCCAGGAAGTCCTAATCACATAAACACACATACACACACACTTACCAAAAAATCATATATAGGTCCAATAATTTTGTGTGCATTTATAAAAAAAAAAGTACCATGATTGTATCTGTATCTCTATGTGGATTTAAAACCATGGTGGGTGTGGCCTTTATATGTGTCTCTATTGCATGGCTAATATACTCTTAGCTCAGTGTTCATGAAAGAAAGGGATAATTGGACTATAGACTGTTAACACAAAGCAGAGACCAACGTGCAAACTGAAATCAATTCCATTGCTACATTTGTCGTGTTGTAACGTTTTGGTATATACATATATACATATATATATATATATATATATATATATATATATATATATATATATATATATATATATATATATATATATATATACAGATTGCTGTATATACTTTTGCAGTTAAAACAATTTTTAATGGCAGTGTACATTTACAGTCTAAACAGAATAAATGTGATTTTGAAAACAAAAAACTTAAAGACAATATAAAAAATGTAGAAGTGTGTTTTTGTTGTTTTAAATACACTGAATAAATATTAAAGTGTTGAATAAATGTAATGATATGAATACTGAACAAAATAATAGTCATCGTGTCACCTTTAACATGCATGTGTGATGATGGGCAATGTGTAATAACTCAAAACATCCAGATGAAATATAATAGTAATAATAATAATAATAATAATAATAATAATAATAATAATAATAATAATAATAATAATAATCACACTGCTTGTAATTATTAATAAGAAAAAAGGAAAATGCTGTGAAATGAATATGTGTAGTAGGTGCAAATTATAGCACCTTACCTTAGTACACACACATTAAACATGCCAGCAGGGACAACTTCTTCACTGTTGTGCATTGCATTTGCAATTAATTGTCACCCACATGGGAAACTCAGAGGCTAATGCCTTCCGTTCATCTGGATAATTATTCAAGATCACTGCTTCATTAACTCAATCTTTCGTACAACTGATGATTCACATTAGCCTTTGATTGCGGATGTGTAACAGCAGAATGTGGAAACCTCGGCAATTATTTCCACTGAGTCAGCTCCTTAATACGGAGCACTGGGCCCGGAGTTAAACTCGACTGAGGAGAGGAAAAACACAGCAGGTAAAGCTGCTCTCCCCAAGGACACACTTTTCATAGCACCGAGCAGCAATAAGGGAGTTGGCTTTACAAGTCTGCCACACTGTAATATAGCTGCAAATGCACCACATATATTATCAAGAACCGTTTTAAACACAAGGGTGTTATTTTTTCTTTCTTTTTTTTTTTAAAGTACATACACATACATCACACTCCTTTCCACTCATACTTGTAATGTCTGCTGAAGTTGTGTGTGACTCAAAAAAGTTAAGACAAAAATGTAAGAAGGTCGCAATTGACACACTGCAGATACTGTATTGTCTGCAGTTCCTATGCAAAGTGTATACTGTATTGATGAATATTAATTTCCAAGTTTTTTTTTGTTACACAAAGGTTTAAAAAGACTTAGAAACTTTCAGTTAAATAGGTTTTGAGGAATATCTGTGACAATATAAGTATATAAGTATGTATTATAAGTATTTAGTAACTTTAGATTCTTTTTTCTGGCTGCATCTAAAATCTGCTAAACAGCTAAATTGCAAGTCGGTTTAATAAAAGGAAACAAAAGGAGATTATTCCTTGAAATGCTCTTTTTGCCTAATTCCACTTGATTTTCAAGATGGAAATTTAGCTACCCCAGTGTACCTGTATAGCAACCTGGGAAATCCCTTTTTTTACTATTTGTGTTATACTCAAATATACTTTTCTTTGTGCACAAATGTTATTTCCAAGATCAAAGACTCCATAAATGTATTTCATTGGAGTTAAAATAGTACATAATGGGTGCTCTGACAACCAGTATCTGATTTGAAACTATATAAAGCTGATTTCTGTCATCCTGGTGAACATAGCTCTGCCACCTGATCAAAGCCTGACATTCATCATGCAAATTAGCAAGGTGAGCTCCTACACATCTTTATGCAGATTGCCTGCACAGCTATAGAATGTGTTAATCCAGAATGGAAAAAAGATCAATACTATATAGAAAACTATATAAAAACATTTGTCATTTTGGTAAAATGTTTTATGGTAGCGTTATAAAGAGAAAATTCTGCCATAGTGACATCCAAAGTATTTCTCCAGACGGCAACAAAAATAACAAAGAAACACCATAAATCACTTACATGTTTGGACAGATTTTCACTCTTTGAGTCGAGGTCGTATCTGCAGGGAAAGACAACAAAACTTGATAGTTGCTTATAAAGCAAAGAGTAAAAGTAAGTACTATGTCTCTTTGACATTACAACACATTAAATTTATTTCAAATGCCACTTTGAGTGGTATAAGAGGTTTTTAAGAGGTTCTGTTTTATATATATATCTATATATATATATATATATATATATATATATATATATATATATATATATATATATATATATCAGGGGAGGGGGGCACGTTGGCTTAGTGGTTAGCACATTCGCCTCACACCGCCAGGGTCCGGGTAGGGTTCGATTCCCGTGTCCCTTGTCTCAGCCATGTGTGTGTCGAGTTTGCATGTTCTCCCCGTGCCTTAGGGGGTTTTCTCTGCGGGTTCTCCGGTTTCCCTCCCGGTCCAAAAACATGCACGGTAAGTTGATTGGCACCTTGGAAAATTGTCCCTAGTGTATGAATGTGTGTGTGAATTGTGAGTGTGTGTGTGTGTGCCCTGCAATGGGTTGGCATTCCATTCAGGGTGTATCCTCCTGCCTTAATGCCCATAGACGCCTGAGATAGGCACAGGCTCCCCGTGACCCGAGGGAAGATCGGATAAAGCGGTAGAAGATGAATGAATGAATGAATATATCAGGGATGTCAATCGATTAAAATATTGAATTGCAATTAATCACACAATTGCCAACTCATGATTAATCGCACATTAATTGCATGCTTTTACTGTACCATAAATTAATACTTTTCATGTTTCTAATACTCTGTAACCAATGCTATAATATGTAATTATATATGAATATATATATATATATATATATATATATATATATATATATATATATATACACACACACACACACACACACACACACACACACACACACACACACACACACACATATATATATATAATTCTCTCAGAATATCTCCCTTTAATAAAATTATTATTTATTTATTTATTTAATATTTATTTTAAATTATTCTTTGAATAATAATTTCTTTTTAATCTCAATATTACCTTTTAGTGGTTGTTTCAATTGTAAAATATGGTACATGGCTCCTTTAATAATTATGTTATGCTCACATTGTAATCGTGCGTAAAATGAGTGCCATTAAAGCAAATTTTCCCTAACGTGTTAATAACGCATTAACGTTGACAGCCCTTCATTCATTCATTCATCTTCTACATCTTCATCTTCTACAGCTATATCCGATCTTCCCTATCCCGATAGGAGCCTGTGCCTATCTCAGTGTCTATGGGCATTAAGGCAGGATACACCCTGGATGGAATGCCAACCCATCGTAGGGCACACACACACACACACACACATTCACACACACATTCATACACTAGGGACAATTGGAGGTGTGAGGCGAACGTTGCTAACCACTAAGCCACCGTGGCCCTTTATTTCTACGTTTGCGATGGGCAGACGGAGTCGGGAGCAGAGGAGAGCGGAGTGTTGGGGGGCGACGGGAAAGCCGGAGCAAGCGTGCACTACTGCGCCTTGACCCTCGCGTACACCCTCCTCCATCACTGTGGGCGCACTGTGAGAGAGAGAGAGTGATCTTTGTATGGAAACATGTTACAAATGACCTGTTGATACTCACAGGTCAAAGCGTAGGTTCTGCCTTTCTTCAAAAAAGTAATCGATGATGAATTTTCGAACAAAGTCTGGGTTCAGGGTGTTACTGATGGCTTCTGTTCTCCTATACTGCATGGAACAAAACATCCACAACCAAATGGGCAACATGTTACCACTAACAACATGCAAATGGATTCTATTCCTGCTTATTTGAGCTCTTATTTGACATTTTAAGATTTTATTTGACACAGTAACACATATTTGTGTGTCTCTCTCTCTATTGGGTTTTCTCAGCAGCAGCTCTTGACCATAGATTTTGGTCTAGGAAGAATGATAGTAATAATTGATAATAACATGGCCTCAAATGATAATTATGTTGAGCGTATCATACTTTAAGTAATCCTATCAGCTGTGAATCAGTGTAATCATTGTCAATTTGCATTCCACAAGATTTCAAATTGCATGGCATTACGTATGAGGACTTTAGGAGAATGAACATATATTGAATAGCCGCCACTGCGTTGCTCTCTTTTTAGGTACGTTCAAAGGGCAGTGTAAAAGTTAACAAATATTTCATCGCCACCAGAAGCGCGATTATACACACAATCACACAGACACACTCACACATACACATACACACTCACCTCTTTCCACTCCCTGCTCGCCACTTTTTGAGTGTAAAGCACACAAACTACAGGAACACAAAAGGGAAAAAATGACACAGATACAGGAAAATGTCAGGTGTGTGATCCTGAGTGTAGAGGAGAAGACTTTTGAGTGTTTCGCTAGTCAGATCGGTGAAGACGTCGACGACTATGACACAACTGCGGAAGTTGAAAGCCACACTACTATTGAACTACTAATGAAGCATGTAGATTTCATGTGATTTAAAGCAAATATACTCATGTTGATCCTGTATAAATTACCAGGAACAATCTAAGGGCAATGTGATCCATGATAATAGATAGAAAAGAATAATAAAAAAAATAATAATAAATAAATAAAAATAAGCAAAAAAAAAAGGACATTACAATAGGCTTTACTGAAAGCAGCATATGCATAAACTAGAAAGCAGACGAAGTATGGAAGTATCCAAACAAAGTGCAGAGTAAATGTATTTTGTGTATTTATTTGGAATGTGTAAGGTGTGTATATGGTGTATGGTAACTGGGGGAGGTGGTAGCTCATTTGACTCTGGACCCGAAGGTTGCAGATTTAAATCCCAACACTAGTGGGCCTTAGCAAAGCCTCGTAAATACTAGTAAGTGCTAGTGCATTTCTCGTGTCAGTCCAAGGCGTGGATAAATGGAATGGTTGCATTAGGAAGGACATCCAGAGTAAAGCATGTGTGGATCACTAAAAAAACCCAACAATCCACTGTGGCGACCCTGAACGACAATTGAAGAGGAAGAAGAAGAATGTATACGGTTAAAAAACAGTACAAGAGGTGGCACACACATATAGTGCCATACATACGTCATATCTTTGGACTTTCACTCCACTGGCTTTGTTAAAACTGACCTCTATAATTAAAAATGTAACAGGGTCAAATGTCTAAAATTACCATCTTGTTTGAAATGTATTTTAGGCAAATTATTTGTAACCAGAAGGAATTTCATCAAAACTTCATTATCACTGAATTCAATTTTTTTTTATACATGATACATGGTTCGTCTAAATATACCATTCTCTTTCACCTTCTCCCGTTAGGGGTCACCACAGCGGATGATCCACATATTTGCTTTGGCGCTATTTGTATTTTTACGCTTGATTCTCTTCCTAACGCGACACTCCCTATTTATCCGGGCTTGGGACCGGCACAAGGAAGGCATTGGCTTGTTTAAACCTAATGGCTGAGGCAGACTGAGCAGTTGGAGTTAAGGGCCTTGCTCAAGGGTCCACTAGTGTCAGCTAGGATTTGAACCCTCAACCTTTCAGTCCAGAGCCCAATGGCTTAACCACTGCTGCTGCCACCGCCCTGGTGCATCTAAATATATGCCTAATTAAAAACACACTGAGTGTGTTATCATTTCTAACCTGCCAGTGGAACTAGACCCCAGAGAGTTGAGGAGTTTACAGTGTGCTGCTTTATTATGCTCTGGAGTCTTGCCTGGGTGAGAAGTGAAAATGTGTGTGTGTGCATGTGTGTGTGTGTACTTCAGTTGTGTAATAGCCCTATTCCCACACACACACAATGAGCCTTACACCTCATACTATTCATTATTTGTGGACAAAACAGTGACACACACACACACACACGCACACACACCAAATACACAAAGCGAAGCACCGGATGCCCAGCATGAGCATAGTTCTAAATTTACCATGCTGGAACCCCTGAATTTTGTGTCTTTTGGCTGGAGTGTGTAGTCAGGCGCTCTAATCGTGTTCGACTGGCCCAATCACGTCAGCATGGCTAAGAGATAGAGTCAGCACAAGTGCCTGGGTACATGAGAGCAAAATGCTGAAGCTTCTACAGGCACACTCCTGCTGCATCTGATGGTCCTGTACATCTTACAAAATGGCCAGAAGCAGGGAAGGAATGTACTGTATGTATGTATGTATGTATTGTATGTGTGCATGTATGTATGTGTGCATGTACGATAGAAGGCTGGCAGACATTCAAAAATGCAACTAAGATGTGAAAATGTGCCACAGTTTCATCTTTTTCTTCTTAATTCCAATCCTATTTTACTCCCTTTACCCATGTCAAAAATCTGCTGAGAGCAAAAGTTAAATTTATCACACACTAAAATGCTTTTCATACTAAAAACAAAGTTAAAACTGTGCAGCTAATAAATCACCGAAATGCCACATTACAGCATGTACATCAGGAAGACTCTGTGTGTGTGTGTGTGTGTGTGTGTGTGTGTGTGTGTGTGTGTGTGTGTGTGTGAAAGAGGGAGTGAGTGAAAGCAGCCATGCTGTGTGAGTGAATAATGAGAAGTCTGTAGTCAATGCATCTGTATATTCATTATAGCTGTGAGTGTAAGAGGCTCATCATCATCTGGAGCACAACAGCTGCATCCCACAGTTTAAAGAACACAAATACGCAAATACGTACAGGCAAACACACAGCGTGGGTGACACACTTTTATGAAGTAGATGGATAAATATTATGTTTGGCACACGGTCACTGGAAATTTGAACTAAATGCACATAATCACAGGCACATTTAGCGTACGAAAATAAAGCTTGCACACACACACACAATTTAAAAAACTTGAGTTAATCGGGCAATTTTCCTACTTGTGTTTACTTTTCTCTTGTTTTGTTTTTGTTTTTTTACAGAAATGAAAATAACTAATAGAAGATCAAACCATTTTACACATGTTGACTTGTCAAAGGAGGAAAATGAGACATTAGACCTTCACTTGACCGATTAATTGAGGTGTATTTCAGACAGTTTGATTCTACATGATAATCCTTCTTGAGCCCAAACCTGAGAGTAACACACAAGTAATCTTACACACATGTGATGCACATCTTACTTTACATCACAGTAGACCTGTGTAGTAGTACCCATAATAGGACGTAATTACGATGCTAGTTATATCAATTGCAGTACATCCTGCAAAAATAGGTTACAGCTTTTATGCAGAGCAGAGACACTTTATATTGTATTTTGGACAATATAAATGTATTAAAAAATTCTGATACATTTCTTGTCCTTTTGTCCCATCAGAATATTACAGAATAGTACAGATAAAGACCCTCAGACCCTGTCTCTGCTCTGTGCTCCATCCACATCTCAGTCCTGTACTCCTCCCCAGGATCCTGTACAATTAATATTAAATATGTTGTACAGAGGAAAATGGCCGCATTGTGTATTTTAACATTAGGGAGCAGCAACAACACAGAGAAACTCTTTCTTTGCTCTACATATTGTGGTTTTCCTCATGACAGCATTGCTGTTACTGTAGTTAATGAGCTAATTTACCACAGTAATATTACCTTGCTGCCTCTATAGGAGACTCTGTATAAGTATGAACTAACTAATCAACACACACACAGAAAGAGAGCGAGAGAGATGTTATAAGACTACATTAGTGAAGAATGCAATGCTGTTTTTAAAACCAAAAAGGAAAAAAATAAAACAAAGGATGGAAAGACATAAAAAAACAACAACAACGATGGAAAATTTTGCATGTAATAAAAAGCATTTTAAATGAGGAAGGCTTTAGAGAATGTATTTCACAGTGAATTCCTATTTCCAACATTTTTTGAGTTTTAATTGTGCTACTGAATGAAGCTGATTTATTATGTACAGTGTAATTCTTTTCTAATTGTTTTGTATTAGGCAGATAAAACCCGCACAAAAAAGAAAAAAATCCTAAATATGACATAGAAAACCATCCTTTCTTTCAGGTCCTGAATCATAATTTCGGCCTCATGCAGCCCTCACAGTCAACGTTTCTGCTTCTGTTTTATATTCTGCACCACAGTGGCCTATGAAAGTTTATCTTAGACGCGGCACTCATCAAGTAATCAATATGAATTCATTTTGGTGTCATTGTCTGAATATTCATGAGCAGTCAGAGGCCTCAAGAAAGGAAAAAGAGAAAAAAACAAGCTTTAAGTTGGAGGGCTGTTGGATTATGTTAGGGTACGTGTGCAGTGTTTTACATTCCAGTCTGCAATACATATTGGCAATATTTTGTGGATGCTTTTTTATATGTATATTATATTTTATATGTATATTATCCCCTGCACATTGCTATAATAACCTCCATTAACCAGGGAAGGCTTTCTAGTAGATGTCTAGTAGTGTTGTTTTGAGATTTTTGCGCTCATTCCTCGACAAGAGCATTAGTGAGTTCAGGCACCGATGTCAGGCGTAGAGGTGCACGGTGTTCCTGTTCGTCTTAAAGCTGTTCAGTGAGGTTGGATAAGATGCTGTGGCATTGTCCTACTAAAGCATGTTTCAGATTTTTTGTTTCGGTGGTAAGATATTCTAGACTTTTGTGCAATTCATTGTCATATAGTGAATGTCTGCTATAGAAAGACTTCTTTATGTGATTGTTTGTCCTGTATTTGCAGCATTCCTACTGTCCACAAATCTCTTGCTGAACAGGTTAAAAACTCCTATATGGAATATGACAGATATATGACACTGCAAACAATTAGACTGTATTCTCCAGCCAACTCTCTCTTTACATGTGCACGAGTGTGTTATCTGAGGAGGTTGAGGAGACACTGGGCCTCAATTAAATGGATCACTTCTCCTGAAGAATGCCGTCTCCAGTATCAAGGCCAGTCGCAAAACAAAAAACTCTTCGGCACTCAGTTACGAGTGAGTTTAAAAAAAAATGGAGTCAATTTTTTCTACTTGAGGTAGCACAATAATACTCACAAACTCAAATATACACTGGAATGTATGCCATGGTCAAAAACAAGATATATAACGTCAAATATTTTAGCAAAATAGCTTCATTAATATGTCAATTCATTTGCAAAAGTTTTTTTTTCTTCCTGTGGCTTGCTCTGACTGCTGGCTAAAGCAAGAAATTGGGATTGTGCCCTCGGAGGATATGAAACTTTAGTAATGCAGCTGCAGTAAAATTACATAACACTGAATATTACAGTCAATAAAACATAGGAAATGCAACTTTCAGCAAAAACTGTTCTGTTCTACTCGAAGCTACACACTCAAACCAGGGAAACCCAACAAACATATCCTGTTCTAAAGAATGTCTTAATTCTAGATAAATTAGTCAAGTAGAAATTAAAAACATCGGACACAATAATTACAATTTTCCATTTAAACAATCAATACAAAAATGACAGAATGTTTGATACACCAGAATATATATATATATATATATATATATATATATATATATATATATATATATATATATATATATATTCTGGTGTATCAAACATTCTGTCATATATATATATATATATATATATATATATATCTATATATATATATATATATATATATATATATATATATATATATATATAATAGAAAGAAAGAAGAGAGAGAGAGAGAGAGAGAGAGAGAGAGGAGAGAGGAAAAGGGTAAAGGCATACAAATGATTTTCAGGATCTATAAACTCTGTTGTTGCTGTATGTTGTTGAACTGTTGTCACAAATATTTGTTTTATGCCACCAAGAAGAAAATAGTATTCAACCAAAAAACAGACAGATGATTGCTGACCTCGTCATGCCAGGGTATCCAGGGTAAAAAGTTTGGACACACCTACCCATTTAATGTTTTTTCTATATTTCCATCACTTTTTCTATTGTAGATTCTCGCTGAAGGCATCAAAACATTTACATTTAGCAGACACCCTTATTTAGAGCAACTTACAGCTGAGGGTTAAGGGCCTTGCTCAAGGGCCCACTAGCGACAACTCGGTGGTCGTGGGGTTTGAGCTGTTTGAGCTGTGATCTTCCGGTCCAATGGCCAGTGCCTTAACCACTGAGCTACCACCTCCCTAAGTAAACCTGGAGTTGCTGCGCCAGCTGACCTGACCTAAATGAGATGGTTTGGGATAAGATGGAGCTCAGCGTGAAGGCAAAAGGGCCAACAAGTGCTTCAAGACTGTTCGGAAACCATTTCAGGTGAATGCCAAGAGTGTGCAAAGCAGTAATCAAAGTAAAGGGTGGATATTCTGAAGAATCTAAACTATGTGTACATTCATAGTTTTGATGCCTTCATTGAGAATCTACAATGTAAATAGGCATGAAAATAACGAAAACTGTTAAAGTGAGTAGATGTGTCCAAACTTTTGCCTGATAGTGTATATTTAAAAAATACTGATGAAATATCACTAATCACAATAAAAACTGATTGCATGATATTAAATAGAATGCATAGTATGCAAACCAAATGTAAATTCTGTAATGAATCAATGGTCCGAGTCTCCAGATACGAGCTTTGGTACCACATCAAACAAATCTTTGGTTGAATAAATGTCTTCAATCTTTCACGAGATTGTATGAAGGGGGTGTTGCGTGGCATTCTTTGCTGTAGGAAAGACTTTGGGAAATACTAACCTTGGGGTGCCAACAATACGTGTGCTCATGTGCCCCAGTAATAATATCTGAATCTGCAACTGTTTCTAGTTGAAAACACACACTTTATTAGTATTCTGTTTTTGAACCCAACATGGCCAACTGAGATATGTATTGGGATTGTTTTCTAATCCAACTCACACACCTATTTTTTTTTTATGTTGTTGTGGCAATAATTATGGAATTGACAATCGAATAACATGCCTATTCATGCAAAAGCGAGCCGAGCACAAAATGCTTAAATTGCCACAAAGCGAATCATTATCTGAAATGCTGTTGACGCATTAATATTGCTCGCCACGTTCATGTTCAGGCTAGTGTGCTCTGTAAATGTAATATAACTTGGGTGAGACTGATTACTGATTCAGATTACTTTGCCTCCCAGTGGGGAAAGTAAACACAGATTTGTTTTTGTCTCTTTTATCAGCGAGGTTTCGGGATAAAACATCATCCAGTGCTGTGAATAATGACTACACTGTAGCTGAGGTCCACTAAAAGGAACAATCATACCCCAGCTATTTTTGGCCTGTGAGGACTAAAATAAGCATGACGTCACAAGTGTAGCATTTGGATTATTTTTTTATATAGTGCTCGAGGCAAAAATGGTGCAATCGCATTAAAGATCATTCAAGCACAATATAAAGCGATGTTATTTGAGACATATGGGAGGTGTAGAAAAATAAACGCTTACTTGGATCAGATTTGGAGAAAGTGTCTCTGTCTAGTAGGTTTCTGTAAAAAAAAAGAGAGAGAAGAAGAAGAAGATAAGAGGGATAGAAGCATATTTCAATAGCGCCACGCCAAATTTTCTGCCTGTGATTTAATATCCTCTTGCTCAAGTAGCAGTGAGCCACAGTATGGAAGTGTTCACACATTGCAACTCATTTTAACACATCATCATGCCATCATGTGAGAGAGGAGAAACAGATACTGATGGTGATACAGGCTTACGCAAGTGTAAAAAAACAGATGTATAATCAAGAATAGTCATTTGATATAGCATATATCATTTTAAGAACAACCCTGAAAGAAATTAGAACGTGCTATTAATATTAAGGATACATTTCATGT
The DNA here is from genome assembly GCA_030449085.1 of Kryptopterus vitreolus. Lineage (NCBI taxonomy): Eukaryota > Metazoa > Chordata > Actinopteri > Siluriformes > Siluridae > Kryptopterus > Kryptopterus vitreolus. Next base: position 18,856,768 of record JACRUU010000005.1, on the reverse strand, counting down.
CCTACAGTACATTTGGTTATTTAAATATAGGCTTTACATATTGATTAAACCTTTCTAATTTCATGTGGCCCATAATAAATGCAAAAACATTTCTGAGGGATTTCTACTGTAGCACAATGTATAATTTATGGTCACTGAACAAAGTCTCCATATGGTACATATGCAAGATTGAAGGAGAATGACCCAGAATGTGCCATCTCTCCTCTATTCCCACATTAAAGCATAAACCTTTCATGACTGTTTCTCTGGCTGAAATGCATTTTTAGAGTTTGGAAAAGACAACATTATTTATTCAAGGGCCCATAACCCCCCCAAAAAAATTCAGTAATGATATGAAAACCATGAAATAGTTTTTCCCATTCTCCAAATTTATAGAGAAAAAGAGAAACTTAATGCTTATGAATGGAAATGAACTCTATATACGAGCAACTGATGAAGAAGGCTTTCGGCCAGAGCAATTCTGACAGTGCATATGCATGACTTCTCTCCTCTATAACACCATGGAAACTGATAACAAGTGATAGCCGGCTCTTCCAAGCTAGACAGTGCGTAAACTGGTGTGTGTGTGTGTGTGTGTGTGTGTGTGTGTGTGTGTGTGTGTGTGTGTTCCATTATATGCCAAATGATTTCATGAGACATCACTGAAAAAGAGGAGAGGTGCTGCAAGTACATGCTACAGCTTAACTCTTTCCCTTGAAATGCCTCTATAAAAGCATATTACTATATTAATAAGGTTAAATTGTTTTTTTTTTCATTGAAGAATAAAGATTCATTTCAAAAGCATATTATATACTATTTAGATTATAAGTGAGAACTGAAAGCTTTGAAGACTCAAAATAAAAAAGGCTGCTTGAGAATCTTTCTCATGAAATATTTACACTGAAACCTTGACACAAAACAGCACATTTCCATTTAAAATCCCATAACAGTAGAACCTGGCCATGTCCAAAAACCAGTATATACGCCAGTATAACAGGAACCTCTACAAACACAAAGCTTTATCAACATTCAGTCATATATTCTTCATCTTCATTTTATTCTTAATTTTGTATGATGTTTCTGAAGTTCTAAAGTTCTAAGAAACGGTATATAGCTAACATCACTTTTAGTCCTTATCTTAACCTATGCAACCTATAATAATAATAATAATAATAATAATAATAATAATAATAATAATAATAAGCGATATACACACACACACACACACACACACATACATTTAAATATTTATATATATTTATATATTTGTACATATATACATAGAGACAGCTACAGGCTCTGTTACCATTCAAAGTTCAAGCATGACAATACCCTATATTAAAATGGTTTCTATATTTCTAAAAAAAACAAAACACATACATGCATACATACAAACATATATACCTACATACATACATATATATATATATATATAATATCTAGTAACAATATATAGTATAGAGTATATATTATACCCCTTAATGTTAATATGTATGTCTGTGAGTTATAGCAGTGAAATTATAGCAGTGATTTTAAATGGATGATCTTTTTTGTACACCAGAGTTATGATTAGAAATCCAGAGCAAGCTCAGACATAAAGGAGATAAAAACCTATTCTACCCAGAAGTGATTCGTTTACAGTCAAATAGATAAGGTCAGCCAGCTGGGTTACAGTCTGGCTGTCACCTGCAATTGCAGTCTGATGAACACAAGAATGTTATTCCTGCACGCTTGTCTTTATTTTGCCTTCTTTTGTACCTGCCTTACTCTGTTAAGCGTTCAAGAACTGCTAGCCTGGGATCTACTCATTTAAAGGAGCTCCTTGTATAAAATGTTTTGAGGTGTAAAATTGTCTTGACAGAAAAATACAATTCAGTTCAGGAATAATCCATAATGGTTTGGCAGTGACTGTGGATGATCATAAACAAGCTAATATCCCTGGCTCATAAAGCATGTAAGTATATATGGATTTCAAATGGGTCATGACTTCATTGGGTTTTTGCCACGAGCTACATCAATAGGAGGAAAAGGTTGTTATGAACACATAATTACCGTATTCAGGGGCTAAAACTTCAATTACCGATCAGCTCTCGTTAAAATAGAATTTATAGCCATGCATATTTGAGCTTGTTCCATTTTCACTTCTTGATAATCCTGTCCTGCCTAACTAAAGAAAAAGCCTGTATTTCGCTTTATTTCTTTGCATATCCTAGCTCCTTAGGAAGCCAAGGTCAGGGTACAAGGTGAGCCATGACACATTGCCCCTGGAGCAAACAGGATTAAGGACCCAATAGTAGGAGATTGGCATTGGTCAGTTTGTAATGCTCTATACTACCTTAATGGCAAAGCCAATCATAAGGTTATGTCCTTGTTCCCTGCCACTGGGCCATTTGAAAATCACAGGCAATGTTGCATGTTTGTATCTCTCTTAAACACTACCAATGCGAGATGAGGTTTAGATAATGTTCTTCTGTCGTTCAAGGAAAATTAACCAACTTGATGTGTATGCAATTTATACATTTAAAAAAAAAAAAAGAAAAAAAAGGTTGATGTGTTTGCTTGATAACACTTTTTAATAGGTCCCTGTCAGGCTTCATCAGATGATAAAAAAGCTAATTAAATGAAATCCCTTCATCCTGTCGATCAGATCAGGCAAACAGAAGCTTACTTTTTAACAATCTTAAAGATGACACCTGTGACAGTACGGTGGTGCGCAAATCTTTTTTTAAGTACACATATTATAGAGGTTTCGTGCATTACTGTCAGCCATGTGTTACGAGGTGTTGTAAAACGCACTATAATTGAACCTATAGTCGGATTCTTTAACATAAACATGACCAGTGTAACCAAATGAAATGGTGATGGTATTGTTCCACTTTGCTATAATAGCATTCGGCTATAATGTTAAATTTGCATATGGTAAACAAAAGTATCTTAGAAGTAAATTGAATATTTTCAAATTCACCAAAACCAAATTCACATACAAATACATACATTGTACGACATGCAGTGAAATTCTGCTTACGACCGTCCAACATGTAAAAAAAGAAATAGTGCAGCATTGATATAAATTAATGGAAGACGTGGAACATGTCTTCCTGCTGGGGCATATGTGTACAGGGATTTTACGACTTGCTGTGCTCTTTGGTGCACCTTTAAAACATGATTAATGCCACCTTTCTCCTTTCTCTGTTGCACGTATTGACCGGACTCCTACAACGCTGCAGTATTCAATATACTAAGACACATATGTCAATAAAGACACTCCTCGCCCATTTTAATGAGCAAATACATACATGTAGTAAAGAATTGAATTGTCCTGCTGAATTATTGTTGTACTTACAGCAATCTTCATTAAAAGAGTAATCTTTAATCTAAATGAGCTAATTAAAAGATAATGTAATTAATGAAAAGTGCTAATAAACTGTAATTAAAAGATTAAGTAAGATTAAGTTAAGGATCAGTCTGATACAGAGGTATCGCCTCTGTATAAACTTAAACTTCTGTATTAGAATTTAACATGCCTTTAAGTGCTTAACACTGATGAATCAATGTAGCTGAAAGGTCACTGTATGGAGCTAGAGTAGTTGAGGCCATTAATGCATGATACATAATACATACGCATCTCACTAATAAGTACAGTGGTCAGTGATGTGAATAACATTCATTTTTTTTCATTACCATTACTGCATATCCCACCCAGCATGTGGGCTCCGTATCATTCAGCCTGATTAAACATCTGTGGGATGTGCTGGGCAAATGCCTGTGATCCATGCAAGCACCACACCACAACGTACAGGACTGCTGCTATTACATGTCTTTTAGCAGAGGTGTAAAATAATGAAGTACAAATACCTCGTTACCTTACTTAAGTAGAAATTGTGGGTATCTATACTTTCTTGGAGTAATTGTTTTTCAGCCGATATTTTACTTCTTTACATTTTAAAAATAGCCTTGTTACAACCATTTCATTTCAACTTGTCATCATAAAAAAAAAAAAGATAAATTGTGACATCCGGCTAGAGTGAATGTGATTGGATGAGAAGTATAAACATATACCATTCCGACACCCTATTGATTTGTACACGATCCATCGCACCTGCACACGACACAAATAACGTCACGTTCCAGCAAAGGACATAACTAGTGTTGGGGTCGTTACACAAAAAAAGATTATTTCAAAAAATATATTATTTCTCCGCTACTGGCTCATTTATAAAACAGGTGCTTTCTCTTCATCCTGTGCAAATTAAGCGACAGTAGGGAGTTCGGTAGAGAGACGTTTGAATAAATTAGCGATTGCGATAGGCGCGGCAAAAGCTTTTGTCCTTAATGGCATTTTTTCCCCCTTACATTACTTTTACTTTTATACTTTAAGTAGTTTTGAAACCAATACTTTTACATTTTTATGTAAGTAAAAAGTTTGAGTTGACACTCTAACTTCTACAGAAGTCTTTTGAAACCCTCGTATCTACACTTCTACCTCACTAATGAATGTCAATACTTTGGACACCAGTGTCTGTTATATATCACACCTTCAGAGGTCTTGTGCAGTCTCAATCAGCCAGAATTTCCTTTATGGCATAAGAAGGACCTACACAATATCACGAATGCAGTTCTAAACTTATGACTGATTGGTATACATTTATCAGTTTTTGTGCACTCACAGCCTATTCCAGACTGAGCGCAATAATCATTCCGTCATTTCTGCAAAGTTGGACTTAAAGATTTTAGATCGGAACCCTTTTCTTCATTCTAGCAGCTTCGCTATAATATCTACTCAAAAGTAAAACATTTGGTGTCTATGTCACCTAAAAATACCACTACAATTCAACCAATCAGGACAAGGATGTGTAAAACATAGTTAACAATCATGTTGCTGTCTGTGGAAGAAGCTTTACCACAGATATCGTGCCAGCTTTAACTAACTATTGGATAGACATTTCTCTCAAGTCAATCCAATAAATAGAGGTAGCATACTGTGTAAGAAAACTACAGACATTAAGTTATACAGAATGAGTAAAGGAATATAGGATCAGTATATTTTATACTACATACCCTAAAGACTAGTCATTCATTCATTCATTCATCTTCTACCGCTTTATCCGACCTTCCCTTGGGTCACGGGGAGCCTGTGCCTATCTCAGGCATCTATGGGCATCAAGGCGGGATACAGACTGGATGGAATGCCAACCCATTGCAGGGCACACACACACACACACACACACATTCATACACTAGGGACAATTTTCCAAGGTGCCAATCAACCTACCGTGCATGGTTTTTGGACCGGGAGGAAACCGGAGAACCCGGAAAAAAAAACCCTGAGGCACGGGGAGAACATGCAAACTCCACACACACATGGCCGAGACAGGAATCGAACCCGGATCCTGGAGGTGTGAGGCGAACGTGCTAACCACTAAGCGACCGTGTCCCCTAAGACTAGATATTTAAAAAGATATTTTATTACGCTTTGTCAAAAAGTTGCCTCACTAGTATACTGTTAAGTATTAGTTACTATTAGTTAGTTAGTTAGTTTTTTCATTTTAAGTTCAGCTTTATCACAGTCCAGTGAACTGTGGAATGCAATCATCTTTTTTTCTGTACACAAAAGACATCATATTTGAGTCTTATTACAGACATGATTTTACACAGAATGTGAGACATGGTGTGGAACCTCAATACATTTTATTTCTCAGTGGGTAAAAGCATAAACGCTAGCAAGAATTAAAAATCCAAATATTTCAATTATAAAACAAAAAAAAGGTCAATATATTAAAAGAAATGCTTTAGAATGAGCTTGTAAAAGAAATCAAATACATGCCGAAATTAGAATCGTCCCCAGATTTCTTTTCTCATGCCACGCTCTATACTGACTCTTTAATATTTGTCATTTCAGTCAGGATGCTCAATCAACCCACAAATCATGGTCTGATGCCAGGGGAAATTACGATACTTTGTTAAGACAGTTTCGTATTTGAACCAGTCAGTATTGGATTCAGAGGTGATAATGAAAATGAATCCAGAGGCTGTCATAAAAATAATAACGGCTGAAGCAAACAAACCAACCTACCACTGCTAGAATAATTAGTATACCACTAAAAATCAGCTCATTTGTTCTATGCAGTATTATCTGTTGTGACGATGATGATTAATCTTTAACAGGCTAAAAAGAATGCTTAATATATTTATTTTGCATCTGCATATAAACACAATAGAGTTTAGACTTTTATTGTTAATTCAAGGGATTGCCTGAAATCTAGAAGACATTCCTCGCCTGGGAGGCGTTTTCAGTACTTTGATGCATCCCTTTTCATCTGCTTGTTTGTGGGTATTTCAGTAAGAGGAGAGCGTGCTCATTTGGGTAGAGCTTAAGTGATCGCTTCTTCCAGTTAAAAACATTTCATGCATTAAGAAGCTCTCACGTGGCCTATTTCATTTTATTATCCATCTGTACTGTGAAGTGAGTCCTTAGTGTTTTGCAGGATTTGACTGAATCTGAGAAACACTTCTAAATTCATTCACTCATTCATCTTCTACCACTTTATCCGGCTTCTCTCTTGGGTTACGGGGAACCTGTGCTTATCAAGGCAGGACACCCTGTATGGAATGCCAACCCATCGCACACTCACATTCACACATTAGGGACAATTTCCCAAAGTGCCAATCAATCTGCTGTGCATGTTTTTGGACCGGAGAACCGGGAGAAAAAAACACACACGGCGGAGGCAGGAATCGAACCCGCAACCCTGGAGGTGTGAGGTGAATGTGCTAACCACTAAGCCACCGTGCCTCCACTTCTCCACTATATCTATAATCGCGTACATCATCAATAAATACAAGTGACCCAGTTCCATACATTTAAGTTTCATTCGGCCTTTCTGTTCTTGTGCAGTTTCCCTCTTCAGTTTAAACCTCCCTATAAACAGTCACTTGATTACTGTCCCTTTGGATTGTATAGTTCCCCTGATTCCAACTGCAACATCAACACTTAGAAACAACTCCACAGCTATGATTTTCTTAATGTTGAATAAAATAAGGAGGAAGCAGGGCACACCTAGACATTAAACCGCTAATCAGGCAAATATGCAATTAGTCTGCCTCATTTCGAATCAATTTTGTGACGCAACATTGGATACAACACCTACGCATCTAAGCGTACATCCTTAGAACCCCCAAAAAGATATATAAAGGATAAACAATGGCTTGGAACGAGAATAACTAAATAGTACCCTGTAAATACAAAAGCAGCTTCAAAACCCTGCATGGAAGAACTGAAAAAAAAAGCATTTGCAACCTGCAACTTTACAACCTACAGCTGCTGAAGGAACAGGGTGAGAAATACAGTAAGTATGCAGTGATTGCTACGAAAAAAGAAAGTGACAAAACAAAGTGAAAAGGCAGCACCCGCTTGTGTAAGGGGGACTCCGTTTAGATCACGTGAAGGTGCGATGGGAGACACGCGTTTCTGTAAAGGCGACATGAACAAATAAAAACAGTCGAGAGCAAAACAATGCTGATCATTTAGGCCACTAAAGATCAAATCAGAAATCTGCAGGGACTGTAGGATTGGAAACCCCTTGTTTTTTGCATCTCTGCTTTGCTGCCAGATGCGTCCGCGTGTGCGTCCGCGTGTGCGCCGTACTCACCTGCACGACACCGTGAGCTCAACTTTGGTGGCGGGTACTGCGGAGATGAGCGGCTCCCAGTCGCCGATGCTCGCCAAATTCGGGAAACTGCTAGTCGAAGACATGCTTGCTGTAAGCGTGGCACTAGGAGAGCTTTTGGTGAGGGGAGCTCTTCTCCATCCCCGGCGCCGCGGAGGCTCGTCGGACGCGCTACGTCACAAGCGAGCTGGTAAATTCAGACGAGCGAGGTAGAGAGAGAGAGAGAGAGAGAGAGAGGGAGAGAGAGGGAGAGAGGGAGATGGGCGTCGAGAGGACTATTCTCCTCTGTCCTCATTTTTCATGACAGAGAACACTGTGCACATCAGCCACCACGCACTTCCTCAGGTATTCCTTCTTCTTAGTGATGCACAACATGAGTGTAACGCAACAGAAAACGTACAACGGCAACGTTGTTCACTCTACTATTTGTGTATCTAGACTCTTTGGGAGTGCAGGAGAATAATCTCTGAGCAGATTATAGGATATTTTGGCGATTTCTTGGCGTACCGTTTTAATAAAATTGTATCAGGCTCTGAAAAAATAATTTCCTTCGTCAGTAGTGTGGTACTGTGTGAGTATCCATGGACCTGGGGGGAAAAGGGGTTTCTGGTGTAGTGCAATTTTAAAAATATTCGAAGTTATTAATTTTAAAGAGCTTCAGTACACCCTAAAGGACCAATTATGTACCTTATATTGCTTTTGAAAGATAAATACCAAAGTTACAATAGATATGTACCCTTGATACTCCACAACAAGCACAAGGAAAAGTCATTTATATCCGAGAGTCTACACTTTGAGAGAGAGCGAGAGAGAGAGAGAGAGATGGTCCAAGACAAAATAAATAAATAAAGCTTTTAATGGTCCTAACAAGAACAAATTGGCCAGAAAACTATTTGCTCATTTCACTTTACTGCCAGGAACTGTCCAGGGAAATGCTAGAACAAGGGAACATTTTGTTGTTGTTTTCTTGTGCTTGTTTATTGTTAATAAAACTATTTTAACTACCTCATTCAGCTGAAAAGCTATCAGATAGTAAATTGCTTATTTCCTGATCAATGATTTGTTGTTAGGATTATTAATATGTTCACTAGCCTTAATGTGCTGCTTGTTTTGGTCCTGTTACAGCCCAATATAATAAAGCTGCCATGCTGTCATGGCTGAAGGAGTTATGGCTTGTAATTGGATTTTGTGTATATTCCTCCTTTGTCATTGTCAGTTATGTGCCAGCATAACTTTCTTCTTTTTTTCCTTCTTCTTCTTCTTCTTCTTTCCATCAATCCATCTATCTTCTACTGCTTTATCCAATCTTCCCTCAGGTCAGGGGGAACCTGTGCCTATCTCAAGCGTCTTCAGGCATCAAGGCAGGATACACCCTGTATGGAGTGCCAACCCATTGTAGGGCACACACACTCACATTCACACACAAGGGACAATTTTTCCAAGGTGCCAATCAACCTACCGTGCATGTTTTTGGACCGGGGGGAAAACTGGAGAACCCGGAAAAAAAACCCCTGAGGCACGGGGAGAACATGCAAACTCCACACACACATGGCAGAGGCTGGATTCGAACCCACAACCCTGGAGGTGTGAGGTGAACATGCTAACTACTAAGACACTGTGCCCCTTCTCCCAACAGTGATATTAAAACAAAAACAAAGAGTAAAAAAAAAAACTAAGGTGTTATTGACTGGTGTGTCTACCAGAAAAAAATGAGTGCTAGTCATGTGGAAAAGAGAAGGGCTGATAAGCTGGACAACAAAACAATCTGCACTTACATTATTTGATACCCACCATGCAATCAACGCAATATGAGGTGTACGTTTAGACTGAAATAAAGCCGAAGTCATAGGCATTTCTGTCAATATCAGAGTGATGAGTACACATGTGACTCATCTTAAATTTTGCCAGAAAGGCCCTGTCAGCCTCTGACCCCGCTTTGCATCAGTGCCCTGTTGCAAGTCTGACGACATACTGTGACCACATTCTATATTTAACTTAACACACGGCAAAATGGTAAGACAAATGCCCCAATAGTCACCACTGAGGAAAAAAAGGCTTTCTGGACATCAAGTGACATCAGTTTCAATGCACAAAGTCACTGATAGCTTCACGGTATCTATGAGTTATGAGCAGAGTTAAGCTTTGTGATTTCTGTTCACTTGTAATCAGATCCGGGATTAGCATGGCAAGTGCAATCTAAATGTTAATGAAGGATTCACTGGCAGTTTATTGAAATGTTACGCAAAAACTCCAACTGAGAGTAATCAGACAAATGAGAGTTTGATCATTGGCCTAAAATCATTCGCTAACGAACTGAGGGTTCCTAATAGCTCACATGCATGCTTAATGAATCTTAATAAATGACACCAGGGAGATGCCTGTGGTCACCCAGAGGCAAGAACAGCTTGCCAGGCATTACAGTAGACACTTTTTTGCATACGAATGGCGTGGAATTTAATGGAACAGACTGACGCATTAATCATTTTTTTCCATGTTTTATTCAGAACTGCAAAGGAAACTTTTGCAGAATGACACAAAAAGCTTTAAAAAAATTGCAGAAATGATGAGACAACTTTGACAGCAACTTCTACCAGAGAAAATGCCATTTATACTTTTATCATAAATAATTTACCTACACTGATGAGTAAAACCTTGTCGTTGGGTCAGGTGCATTTTACCATTCGGACAGGAATGAAAAAAAAAAAAAAACAAAAAACAACAAAAAGTCTTCAAACAGAATAAAGTCGTCACAAGTGCATCGAGGTGATAAATATTTAACCTTCGCAATGATGTTCATGCTTTGTTATGAGGACTAAGCCATAGAACAAGCGCTCGGCATAGAATGACAGTCTAGCCTTTTTATTCAGTCGCTACTCTGTCCTGAACCCAGGTGCAGTCGTGATATAATAATATCGAGAGCCAAGTGAGACGAAGGACACACACGTGCACACTGATGTATCGAATAACAGAAGTCTTATAAACAAACAAGAGTGTCCACAGAGCTGATTCCTCAAGTATAAGTCTTACTCACAACACAAATATTAGGCATATTAGGAGATAATCTAGTGTTAGAGGAACAAAAATACAAGATCTCCCTCTGGTGGACAAAATGGTTTACTGCAGCAGAGATCATACAATGATTAGGCACGACTCCACTCCAAAGCTTAGGCTTGGGCCACACAAATGCCCACAACAGCTTGATAGAAGCTATTCGCAGTGCCTAATGGGTCAAATTTCAGTCCCTTGTACACACACACACACACACACACACACGCATGCATTCACTCACTTGCTCACATACACACACTAACAAAGAGCAGCTTGGGATTTTGACAGATGGCATTTAATTTATGTGGCATCTGACATTAAGCTTGCTAACACATCCTTCCGCCTTAAACTTATCACAAAAAACAACAACACAGAGCATCGTAAACACATTCCATGTGCAAAATCACTCAGTTTTCGCCCCAAGAAGTCTAAGCTGATACACTGCAGTCATCCCTAATCATTCCTCGTCAAATCCTGCCCTAGTGTTACTGATTAGAAGCCAAGGACTGTGCTACAGGCTAAGAGATGATTGTTATCTATGAGAAATTCATACATCTACAACACTCAAGACTATATAAATATATATACATATATATGTATTTATGCCACAGATGAACGATGAATGTGACAAGCACAAGCAGGTGGATATGTTTTACACGCGCACTCCTACATACACACAGTACAGGAATTAGTCTGTTTATCTAAGTGTTGGATAGAGTACGACAGGTGTTTAACAAGAAGGCAGCGAAATCATTTAACACAAAAGCTTAAATCGAGGCATAGTGAGCTAGGACTCGTTTCATTTACGTAGTAATGTAAATGTAACAGATTCGATTAGTCACGGTTGTATAACCATGTAATTGTAAGCAATTACGACGGATAATCAGGACCGATGTCATTTCCTTGGTGTCTATGTCAGGATCATGCCGCGGGCACAATACCCAATAAGAATAACGGAGCAATCTTCTACGGGTTTGCTTATAATATTACCCAGGAGACTTCGCATTACTGAATCAGATCATTTGAACTTAACAGTGTTATAAGGACAGCCAGCAAATGAATTAGAGAAGCTGTACACGGTAATAGCGATCGGGTTCGAATAGGGCTTAAGACAAAGCGAGAAAGAGAGGGAAACATTTTGTATCTTGAGAATGGCGTTAGTACTGGATATGTTAATAAGTTTAATGATTGTTAATGACAGCTCCACACTTTGGTCACCAATGATTAGCAGGCTCGAACATATAGACAAAGGCTTGTTGATACCAGTTCGTCCACTAAAACGCAAAGCTACAGCTAATCGGTACGCATCATGTGTGTAAAGCGCCCAGTGCTTGTGCAAAGACCTAGAAGCACGAGTTCATATATGAACTCGGAGAACCGGCCTTCTGAAGCCAGCTACAGAGAGTCCGGTTCATTTCTCCCCCTCATAGCTAACTAAACCCAGTGCAGCATGGGTTCTCCCAGCGATTAATCACGAGCAAAAAGGAGAATTCTAAAGGAGAATTTTTCTTGGTATGAGATTTGCTTTCGCTAAATCTTCCAAAGCATCGATGGATTAATAAGACACTTTTTGAGACTACGCGGCTGTGGTGACGCAGCAGATTCCGTTCTGTTTACATCCACTTTTATTCAGGCATTAATCTTCTGTGATGGTATACACCAGGGGTCCGGTTTTAGGGTAGAGAGCAATGGGAGGTTAGACGCATGAGATGTGAAAGTACAGTCAGTTGCCAGGTTCATCAGTGATGTCAGTCATGTCAGTGCTGTCCAGACGTCCTCTCGCACGCCAGATCTTCACTGTCCGATCACTGCACAGGCAAGGCAAAACAAAGAACGGGCATATAGATGAAATATAATGTCTTTTGTACCCATTCTAAATAAAGTGAATGACAATATTAGAAACTCAACTAAACTCAAATAACTTACTGTTTCAAATTCAATTCAAATGTCCCTTGTCAATTGTATATTAGGTGTGGAGAATTTGCTATTGAATTTCTACATTTCATTAAATGTAAATAGTATTTAAACCAGTGGTCACCAATCTTTTTGAAACTGAGATCTACTTCATTGGTATTGAATCATACAAATTTGCCTTTAGTTATATATTATTAATGATTAATGACACTTATTTATCTGAGGGAAGACACTGATCATGTTAAAGATTCATTCATTCATCTTCTACCGCTTTATCCGATCTTCCCTCGGGTCACGGGGAGCCTGTGCCTACCTCAGGTGTCTATGGGCATTAAGGCAGGATACACTCTGGATGGAATGCCAACCCATTGCAGGACACACACACACACATACACACACACACACACACACACACACTCACACACATTCACGCACTAGGGGCAATTTTTCCAAGGTGCCAATCAACCTACAGTGCATGTTTTAGGACCGGGGGGAAACCGGAGAACCCGGAGAAAAACCCGTGAGACACGGGGAGAACATGCAAACTCCACACACACATTAGCACGTTCGGTGTGAGGCCACCGTGCCCCCATGTTAAAGATTTCCCACAATAATTATCAACAGGGACTTGATCCAACTTTTACATTTCAAACGCATCCTGTCCTGTGGGTGACTCATGTGGTACTAGTGCCCACGGTCACTCTATTGGTGACCATTTATTTATACATTTCCTCTGTGTGTGTGTGTGTGTGTGTGTGTGTGTGTGTGGATGTACAGTGTTGGGGAGTAATTAGTTACATGTAACTAACGTTACGTAATTTAATTACAAAATAAATGTAACAGCCATTTGTTACAGTTACTGAGAAAAACGTTACTTATGAAAATGTTAAAGATTATAAATTGGGTTACATCTGAACAATTTCATGTAAAATCAGTGCTTTAGGCTACGCCATGATTTTCAACTGAAACATGATCTTATTTCACTTCGAAAAATAGAACCGTTTTTTTTTCTTAGAATGTTAACTTCGAGTGCCACCTAGTGGACAAATAAACATAATCAAAAAGTAATCAAATGCAAGCAGTTACTTTACTTTTTAAATGTAATTGAAAAGTTAAACTAACATTTTGAATAGGGTTTGGAACTGTAATCTATCACATTTCCAAACCTGCCTAACACTGTGTATGTCTGTGTGTGTGTGTGTGTGTGTGTGTGTCAATATATATATATATATATATATATATATATATATATATATATATATATATATATATATATATATATATATATGCTTTTTGTTACTCACTCTGATGCAGTAAACAATAAACTGCTGTTTGTAGAGATGCTGTTTATGGGGCTCTCGTGTCCCCGAAGTTCTCCAAGAGCACTCAGTGTGTCTGTGTGCCAGAGCTTCAACACTCCTCCTCTGCAGCCACTCAGCAGCGCAGGAGAACCTGGCACGACTCCCAGTGCACACACCCAATCCCGGTGAGCATTAGGAACTTGCTGCTCAAACACACACACACACACACACTCTTAATGAATTTTTCCAAACCAATACTTATATGAAGGAAGCATGTGAAAAAACACTCTCTTTCACTCTCAGCTATTTTATTGATTATCAATACAGCCTTGGCAAGAATTCACTGCCTGAGTGAACAATAATCTGCTCTCTATCCTGCGGCAGGCGAGTTTTCGATTCACCAGGCTTACCTGCAGTAGGTCTTTGCGAGCCAGGTCCCATTTTTTAATTCCATTGTCTCGGGAGCCACTGAACAGACAGTCTCCCTGCACCACCACCGACTCAATGCCATCGTAGTGCGGAGGCTCGAAGTTGTGCGTCGGACTGATGCTGCCTAGAGCTCCTTCTGTTACATCAAACATCTACAAATATGCAACCATTAGGGGAAAATGGGGTCATGTTTGCAATTCTCGCTCTACATCAGTTTGTGTCTTTATAACACACACACGTGCCAAATGTGACATTTTTCCTAAATTTCCATTATATAGTGCATAACATAGTAGTAATAAGGAACTTCCATATAGCAGAACCTTATTCATAAATGTTATATATATGCTCAAAACAAACTAACAGTTTCTTAAAGTGTATTTAACATTCTTTCATGTATTGAAAAATACACCCACATTGTTGACAAGACACACACCTTGATATAGTGATCTTTAGAGCCAGTGATGACCAGATCTTGGCCATTGCCAGAGTGATCCACAGTCAAACACATGACTGGGCCTAGATGACCAGTAAGTTTTCCTGTTGAGACGTACCTTAATACAGCAAGACAGAACGAATATGTATCACAGTTCCGTAAAGACGTGTATCGTGAACGGCGTGTTGGGCTTTTCTTTTCTATTTATGTGTATTAGAACATGTTCAGCTGTAAGTTGGATGATCTGAGAGGGTGTTTGTACCTTCTAAGGTCCCACATGCGGACGGAGTTGCCAGCTGCCACGTACAGCACTGTGCCTGTAGGGTTCAGGGCGATCTGGTTGATCTGGTTTTCTCCAGCGGCTGTGGTCACTGTGCGGCTGGTGTTGGCTGCACATGCATCGCCTGTGCTCACCTGGGCAGAGGATCTAAGAAAGAAAAGAAGTGCTATGATTTACATAATGGTGCCGGCTTTATTTTGTGTAGTCTGTTCCAATAACATCTGGCACTTAATCCTATAAAATACCTACAAACCTACGCATATGTTTGTAGAGTTATTCTTGATGAAGGCTATAACATACAGTAGACTGCAGACTTCTGGGAATATATCATATGTGTTTGAATGTGTGTTATTTTCAACTCTATCACCACCTTTACACTGGGATTAAATTATAGTACTAGTATTGTTCCAATCAGAATCAGGTTTATTGACACACACAAAGAATTTGTTTCCAGCTGTCCTGGTGGCTCAGACTGTCTGTATGGCTCAGCGATACATTAATCTTAAAGACAGTACTATACACGACAACACAGATTATTCCCAACTACGCAGACTATACAAGACAACTCGGCACTGCATTATACCTGTCAATGCAGACTGTGCAAAACAATACAGACAATACATCTTAAATACGATCACAATATACATTATAATATAATAGAAATCAAAGAGCGCTTCCTGTAGCTTTCCTTTGTCCTTTTAAGTACTTTATAATATTTGTTTCTGCATTAGGGTTGGGAATTGGATTCCTCTTTTCGATTCCATGACAAATCTCTTTTTTCACCTGGAAATCTGTCAGGACCGCATGTGGTAATCTAAACATCAGTTTATAAGATGGACCGTGGGGAAGTGCTGAAATGTGTGGTGCACTTTGTAAAAAGCCGAAGACAAAGCTAAGTGTAATTAGTGTGGGGAGGTGGTAGCTCAGTGGTTAAGGCATTGGTCTTTGGACCAGAAGATTCGCAGGTTCAAATCGCACCATCACAAAGCTGCATTAGTGGGCCTTTAAACAAGGCCCTTAATCCTCGATTGCTCAGTTGTAAATCACTCTGGATAAAGGCGTCTGCTAAATTCTGTAAATGTAATGTAACATTATTGTAGTGTAATTAACACAACCAACATGACTAAGCATCTGCGGTTGGTTCACCATTTGGAATTGAAACTGGGAATCTATATATCGGGAAGCTATAATCGGAATCTATTTCTCTGAAGTTGACTGAATTTGGCATTACTGTACTGATTTTTTTTCAAATAATATAATTCAACCTTTTTACTCTCTGATAATGCTGTTGAATTAGAGAATGTGCCTTTGGGCTTACGTAAGGGTGCGGATGCACTTTGCCGAATCGCGGATGTCCCACACTTTGATGTATGAGGTGGAGACGGTGAAGACCATGCTGGAGCTATAACGTACTGACACCACGTTGTTAGGATGGCCACCCAAAGACATGATTTCCTGCCCAGTCACCAGATTCCATACTTTACACGTGCGATCTGAGAGTCAAAACAGACAATGCAAACAATTAGGTTAATGGTGGGGTGTTGTGAACAAGTTTAACTTCCCTTCAGACAACAATAATAACACCCCAAACATACTGGTGGAAATCAATAGGGTGTTTAACAAACAATAATTAAACAACAATAGAATCTTTCTCTTTGTTTTTTTTTTGTAATCATCAGAAGTTGATAGGACCGGAGTCGTCGGAACCAAAGCCATAGACGTAAGTCAGACCTTTAGATCCAGTAAAGAGGAGATCATCAGTAGAGTCCACACACAGCACAGCTTTGCTATGGCCCTCAGCCACATGCACACATTGCAGAGTACCGCCGCGATTACTCTTCGACGCAGGTACTGGGTTTATCACGCCTCTGGGAAACACACACACACACACACACACACACACTGTCAGAGTGGAACAGATTTGATTCTACAGCAAGCGCTTCATTCATCCATTTTTTTTTTGCATGTGCAAACAACAGCCAACCTTGTAATATAGTAGTCTGTAAAGATTACACTAGAACACAACATGCAGGGATACACATGCACCACTGTTCAGCAGATCAGCCACATGCTGCAACACAAAATATGAATCAAAATAATAGACAGCTTCATGGTAAAATACGACTAAACCCAAACCTCTAGTCCCAAAAGAGAGAACTGTTTTATTGATCAGTAGGTCCTACATGCATTCCTTTCAAGAATGTGAATAACGTGAAGAAGTGTATGAGATCCTGAATTATCATAAGCATGTCTTTAACTTTGAATGATCAAAGAACCGGTATCGCCAAGCTGCTACGCTTGGATCCCTTAACCTTCTGTGCTCCAGGGGCACCATATCATGGCTGACTGCACTCTGACCCCACCTTCCAAAAAAACCCAGCTGGGATATACAAAGAAATAATTTCACTGTGCTGTAATGTATAGGTGACAAATAAAGGCTATTATTATTATCATTATTATTACATGCTCACTGTTGATTTCTGGTAAATGTTAATGGAAAAACCATTCATAAAATAAATTTGATTGTCTTACATTTACACTAAAGTGATTTCCCCCTCTCTATTCACTCAAATTTACCAATTTCTTTCCACTAGCTAGCTCTCCTCATCATACTACGCCTTATGCAGGCTTTCTCATCATTGCTCATGCTTTAATGCACTCACACAGCTAACTGCATTCTTCCACACTGATGAGCTCACAGATGACCACAATTAGCAATTATGTTGCTCTGACTGACAGTGGAGAGAGAGTGTACACCATCACTCGCACTCATTTCCCCTCGCCGACGCGCATGACCACGTGTAGCATCATTTTATTTTCAATTCATGATATCCCGAAACACAATGAAAATTGACTGTAAAGTTTTAGACTGGACACGGTTCATCTGAATTCTGCAGGAAGACACACACAATCAAGTAGTCTATGTGCTATAACTAACCCATAATGTTACAGAAGGGGGAACAACAAGCTCAGGTTCCTATTGCTAAAGAAAGAAAACCAGGGGAATGAAAAGGGGAAAACCTCCAGCCAGGGTTCTGTTCTTGGGGGAAAAAAAACGATAGCAGGAAAAGTGCAGTTTACAGCGTGTTATTGGGGGATTAGACATCAGAGTTAAATAAGGTTTGTTTTGGATTGATTGGTTAAACACTGAATGTTCAGAGTTACACATTTTAAACTCCACTAACATGTATATAAAGGGTAGAAATATCTGTGACCACAAATCAGACACCAATTTGCCTAAAACACAGTGTGCTATTCATGGCCCAATGTGGTGCTCTCTGGAAATGAAGCCCTCTACTGATTTTAGACTAGGCTTGTCAGACATTCAGTGTAGGACTGTCTCACACCAGGCAACGTTGTCTCAGCAAACCGCCATGCTTTTTTTTTTCTTCTTTTTTTTAAAGCAGGGAATATTGGTTAAGGAGAAAAAGGGTACAGTTCACAAACCGAGTTTCTGCTGTGTGTACTGCTTTCGGGCCCACCAAATGAGGCAGGTCATTTATATACTAAATATAGCTCACACAGGCAGAGGGAGCAGGATTGTCCGCCAGCCACTAGGACGGTGCCAGATCTTACTGTGTTATCTCCTGCGTTTTAGCCCTGTCAGCTGCTGCTTGTCCCTTGTCATAGGTCTTCCTGCGGGTGAGAGGTGAGGCTTCCGGCAATCGCTTTTCCAGCCCCGATGGAGGTCTGGAGCCAGAGTTTCTAGTTTTAGTTTCATTAAATGACGTAAAAGACAGCACTAAACACTTGTTGATCAACACTTACATGTACACAACTTGAACACATTTTTATTTGAACGAATGAGGAGACATAAAATAAAATACAAGTACCCACCGAACATAAACGAAACAAAAATGAAAAAAAAAAAAAAAACATAAAAGGGACAGGGAGGCCAGCATGCAAAACTAAAGAAATATACCATCCTGTTAACTGACTAAACCGATCCAGTAATTGTTGTATTATTCCTATAAAGGTGTGACATGTTGCGGTGTGTAAAGCCGGGCCAGGAATTCATATGTACACCTGTAGACTTGAATGCAGTGCATTTTTAACACTTGTTGATCAACGAATGAGGAGACTTACATCATCACAACTACAATCATGAACCGATAATTACATTTAAATATAAACTTTTTTCAAATGTATAATTTCAAGGGCCACTGATGTATGTATATAAAATGCATAGAGGAAAAATGACTCAACTTACATTTTAGGCAAATTTACACACACAGTGTGATAAATATAAAGGAGTGTGATAAATATAAAGGAGCGCATTGAACAAAAGCACACGATAAAGTTATTTCTGTACACTTTTTCTTTCATATATATATATATATATATATATATATATATATATATATATATATATATATATATATAATGCCTGTAAATAGATATTTGATCACAATTAAATATTAATTGCCATAAGCTAACTTGTGATTAATCGCACATCCTTGACCTTACCATGAATTAAGACATTTTAAGTTTTTAATACTCTAATAGTTGCCATAAATACATTTCACTCAAAATATCTCCCTTTAACAAAATAAAGTTTCTTTCACTCTAGAAATTATTCTTTTAATATAAATTTCTTGTTAATTGCTGAATTTCTGATTCATTTCTATGTCAATTTTTTGTTGTTGCTTTAATTGTTAAATACAATACATAGCTTCTTTATAAATTTTGTTCTAGGTTTGGTTGCTTTGCAGTGATGAGCTACTTGTCTTTATCAGGAGTTTAGTGAATAAATGTCTGCCTTGTTTTCTCACGGTATCCTGCCACCATTTCCATTTTATCTTAGAGAAGAGTATTTTATGTTCAGTTACTTTAATACATGGCAATACAACACAACGTCTGAACACAACGCAGAGTGAAAGAGATCACTAAGAATGCAGGCTGCGTTAGTGCAGTTAAAGCGAATTTGATTAACGCGTTATTAACGTACATAACATGTATGTATGTATATGTATACATACTTTTTGTTCAGTGCACACAATATATATATATATATGTGTGTGTGTGTGTGTGCGTGTGTAGAGAGAGCCGAGAAGCTTGCAAAGCAAAAACAATAACATTGACATGAGAAAGTAAACAGTGCTATGTGATGCAAATAGCAAATCTTCTATCTTCACTAATTGCATAATCTTGGTGTGGGTCATGGGGTTTAGATGACTAATGTATTTACTAATGTCTGCAAATATTGCATGCGGATACAAACAAAAATACCTTTTTTTTTACTTTACTTTTTACATAATTCTAATACTTGGTATTAAAGTATTATCCAAATAATGAAGTAGATTAGCAGGTTTACTCCTGTAGAAATATTGCATTGATTGCTGAAACGTAACGGTGGCACTCCAAGAATAAGTCATGGCATGGAGGTAATAAGCATGAAAAGGAAAGCGGCGGGAAAACACAGGGTGATGGATTAAATGCTACGGGCAAACTGAAAGCTGAGCGACATCGGTCCAGGTGCATGCAGAACTTAATTGTTAGATTGCTCCCTGACTTACATGCCACCCATTCTCGAGGACAAGGCAGCACCAGGGAGCATGTAGTCCCTAAGCGTACTACTCAAAGAATCATCCGTGCCATCGGGAGTTTCAGCCGTGGGATGGAGTGGGCTGGCGAAATCCTCACGCGGTGCATCCAGGCCAGGCTCGCAGCTATTTGCATAGAGCAGCTCCATTTGTGTGGTGGTTCGTCTGCGAGCCTGCGTAAACAAAAATGCTTTTCTTTATAGATTCATGCGCTCGACAAAACCTCAAGTACACCTTGGTGCAAGTGTAGGCAAGTGTTTGAATAAACTACAGTAAAAGAAATGGAGTGGTACCGTTCCCATTTGTCTTACCTCTATGACCTTCATATATGAAAGCAATTACAGACACCCAGAAAGCGTACCTTACTCCTGGACTTGGTCTCTCCACAGAGCTTCATGAGGTCAGTGGCCATGGTGCTGCAACAAGGCAGAGTGAATGAGAATGTTTCCCTCATTAAAAGAAAAACTAAGATACGCTGGATACGTTGACTTACTTCCCGTCTGCTGCAGGACTCTGTGTTGATTCGTCACTGCTACTGTCATCTTCATTCTCTTAAACAAGAGAAAAAACAAAATGGCGGTCAATATGTATACACGCCTGCGTATTTTTATCCAATCCAGATGTTTTCACTGGGTATCAGTAGCAGCAGTCACGCCCATCTTGAGTTAAGGGAACCGTTAAAGAGATCTTAGTTACATATCTTTATAATAACAGAGAAAGCGAATGAGGATAATATGAGTTCAGTGTCGCCATGCTTATTGTTTCGCGCCGAAGTGCGTAATCCATATGCGGTCCAGCTGCGTCGAAAGAAGCTATGACGCCCGGAGCGATTCGACTTCGAGAACAGTTGCCTCAAGGAGCATAAAACGCATTAAGTGCTCATCACATGTGAATATTTTAGTCTGGCATGGGCCTGGGCAGCTTATACTAGCTGTTAATGTGTCACTAACTGTGTGGTCGAAGCATATGTAAGAGCCACTGGGATGGAGACGAGAGGAAAGGAGGGGTGGAGGGATGAAGTTAAGCCTCACAGCAGCACGCCTCATGCACCTGCAGATGAAATTGCTCGCTTGTGGTTAGTTTAACGTAGAAGGACCATGCACTCTGAACGAAGTACAAAGACGATGGCATCTGATACTTACCCACAGACATGTTACCTAGCTCTGTTTCAATTCAGGCATGAGGACGGGGGTTGGGGGGGGCAGAAGAAAAATGCAAGACAAAAATCAAAAACACATTCCCCCAACTGTAACAAACGGACAGAACTAAATCCAATCCAACACACAAAAAAATTAAACACAGCACTCTAACGCTACTGAAGAGATGCTGTTAAAGACAGAAAACAGAACTTTTATTTCAGCATCTGTTCAGGAGCTTAATCAAACCACTTAGGGGGATCAGTTCATGCAGCGTGCTGATCTGTCCAGCCTTTCTGGACAGATGGGAAACATTGCATTTAAATCTTTAGCACTTGAGTCAAGTGAGAGTTAGATACAAACAAGAATATTATTGATAAATTTAAGAAAGTGTAGACTATAGCTTCTATGGCGAGGAGGCTGGACAGAGCATCTGAGGGATTGTTGAGTCTGTCCTGGCAGAGAGACTCACCTTGCAGAGCATTCCCAAGCAGTGCGTCCAGCTCCGGATTAAACTCTGCCTTCTCCTTCAGCATGTGGAATAACAGCTGGTTCTGTGTGGCGCTGTTGATCTCGGTCTGCTTGAGCCGGCCTTCCATTACCTTAATCTGAGACTCTTTCTGTGCCGCTTGGAGCCCCTGCGACAGTGGGTACACACTTCTAACTGTGTCATCTAGCAAGCTAACATTGTGAAAAGCAGCAGAAGGGGCTACGGCAAATGAAACGCAACACTGATTTCGATGAAAGCAAGAACATAGATTGCAAATATCAAAGCATCTTTATATGTAAACATTTGGCTGAATCTTTCTTAAATTTAACTCTTTCAACATATATAATATATATATATATATATATATATATATATACTGTAGCTAAAACAGCTATATATATGTATATGGACAATAGACATTTGTCCATATACTTTAGGATACCTACAGTAATATAGCAAGTAGTGATCAAGTTCCCTTTAGTGGTTCCAACCAGAGAAAGCTCATCCACTGTCAATAACCACATGGACACTTTTGTTCTCCAACCCCGACAAGGCTTACCAAAAATAAGATGATGCATTTCCCCACTAAATGCTTTCATATAGTCTAACTTTTTTGTTATACCTTATTTATAGCCATGGACATGAAATGATCCAGAAGAAAACGAGCCTCTGAAAGGGTGCAGGAGCTGATCACAGCTGAAACATCCATCGTCTCACCCTCTTCCTAAACACACACACACAAACACACACACACACACACAAACACATACTCTATTCTAATGATCTTTTCCTAGTGGAACCATTTAAACAAAATGAAATGTTTGTAACACACCTTCGCCTCCTCCATCTGCATGATGTTGGCCTGGCAGTCTGCAATGCTGTCGTTAATGTAGTCGATGTTTGCTAACAGGGACTCCAATTCCTCGTTCAGAGACTGCACGGCTTTTTCAGCTTCAGGGCTTTCGCCGGCCATTTTCTCCTTTTTTCTGCTCAGCTTGTCTCTCCGCCGTGTCAGATCCTCTCTTTGCTATGGGCACGATGCAGACGCTGCTTCACTGCCACACCAGCTTTGTGTGTATATGCTCTAACATTTAATATTCATGTTTAAAAAAAAAAATTATTTTATTTTCACCTTGAGAAGGCGATTCATATCTGCTTCCATATTGGAGATTGTCATGCGCTGCATGATGATGTCAGAGATGCGTCGCTCCAGACTCTGCCATTTAACCCGCGCTATACGCGTAGAGTAAATCCCTACAGGTCTGCGTTGGTAAAGTCTGCAAAGTGCATAAAGACGATATAAGAAGCATGACCTCAAAACATGTGTATGTATATATATATATATATATATATATATATATATATATATATATATATATATATATATATATATATATATATACACACACACACGTGAGTACCTAGTTCCATTTGGAGCACCTAACCCAGTGTGTGTGCGTGTGCTGGCCATTCTGTGGGCAGAGTCCTGTACGTTCTCTGGTAGAAGGACCTTCCTGTTCATCTTTCCTGAAACAGGCCGAACCTGACGCCTCAAAGCAGTCACCTACCAGGCACAAAACATTCAGTTATTACATGTGTGTGTGTGTGTGTGTGTGTTTGTGTGTGTGTGTATACATATGATAGGGTAATGTGGCTTGTCAGTTAACAATTGCTTTCCTTTATCCTAATATTTTTATTTTTCTAAAGAAAAAAAACATGGTGTGTGTGTGTGTGTGTGTGTGTGTGTGCGTGTGCGTGTAGAAAAATGAAAGTGTGCTTTACCTCTTCGGTCTTCCTGCGCAGTATGAGTTCTTGCTGCCTCTTCTGGGCCTCAAGCAGTTTTAGCTGGTGCTGCAGTACAAAAAAAGAGAGCACAAAGCAGAACGCTTTTTGAATGCAGCGCCAAATGTGCAATTTTACTATTAAAATAATTTCAACTGCATATTCAAATTATTTCTATCCCCAAGAACCGAGTCAAATGCAATCAGACCATTTCTATACCTTTACTTTCTTAGCTAAAGGATGCAAGACTCTATGAATATGCAAATGAGATGCTCTAAAATTCAAAAGAAATATCCATTATGAAATGCATTCTTGATCGCTTAGCAAACTGTAGCATCTGCATGTGAAATTCAAACAAATCCTGACTGTAGCCATAATTACATAACCCTCTAAGTCACGGTTAAGATTTCCGTGTGTTTCATGCGCTTTAACTCTAATTCACTCATTTAATTCCTTCATTATTGGTGAGTACATGTACATTGCACCATCTTTTCCATTCATTCATTCATCTTCTACCGCTTTATCCAATCTTCCCTTGGGTCACGGGGAGTCTGTGCCTACCTCAGGCGTCTATGGGCATTAAGGCAGGATACACCCTGGATGGAATGCAAACCCATCGCAGGGCACACACACACACACACACACACACACACACACACACTCACACACTAGGGACAATTTTTCCAAGGTGCCAATTAACCTACCGTGCATGTTTTTGGACCGGGGGAAACCGGAGAACCCGGAGAAAAACCCCCTGAGGCACGGGGAGAACATGCAAACTCCACACACACATGGCCGAGACGGGAATCGAACCCGGACCCTGGCGGTGTCCGAACGTGAGGCGAACGTGCTAACCACTAAGCCACCGTGCCCCTTGTACCATCTTTTTATTGAATTAAATGATTACAGTACATTTTATCAAATAAAACGATTACACTGTATTTACTCTGCTTATATTATGGTTGTCTACTGTATTGCTCTAGACTTTAAAGCATTTTGTTCATTGCCCTGAAAGGCAACTTGTCTTGTTATTGAGAAGTGCACAACATATGAATACATGCATGCATCACCTCCTGTTTCCGCTGGTCCTTCTTCAGTGTGGCGATCTCACGGTTCCTGCGCGACTCTGCCAGACGGTTTTTCTCCTGCTGCTCCTTCATTTGCTTCATCAGACGCACCTAGAAACATGATAGTAAACATGTATGAGGTTGGAACATAAGATAATCAAGGGAAGTGTCCTATGAACGCGCATCACACAAATGTTTATAAAAAAATTTCTGACCACTGGATGGCGCTGTTTTGTTCTCTAAAACACCTGAACACTGCTCAGCTAGACCTCTATACAGACTATTCTTAGGCAGAGCTGTTTATTTAGCTCTCTCTAACATAATTACATTACCAATTACAGAAATGATGCTGTACTTTGATTTTCTTCATCTCCACGACTTCCTGTTGGAGTTTCTTTAGCTGCTTCTCATACTGCGACTGGTTCTTCAGCAGGCGAGCGTGTTCTTTCTGGGCGGCTTGCAGTTTATGCAGCTCTTTGTTCATGACGCTCAGTTTCTTCTCGTACTCTGCCTTTATCTTCTTTGCCTTGTCCTCGGTACAGGACTCCATGGAGCCTAATGCAAACAGCATCCATAACTCTCGCTATACATTTATGAGTATAATTTAGAACATTAGGGGAAGTGTAAGGCGTGTCCCATGGCATCCTCTTACCCATGTTTTGCAGCACACGATCTCTCTCCAGCTGGGTGTCCCGGATCTTACTCTGCAGCATCATGAGCTTTTGCTCGTATTGCTGTTTGAGGGTGTGAAGACGTCGTTGGCTGTTCTCCAGCTCATCGATTAGCTTCTGCTTGATAGCAATCTCACAAGTGATGTTAGCCAGGTCTGCCTGAAAGTTCTCTGTTTCATCCACACACACACACACACACACACACACACACACACACACACACACACACATTTTTCAATGTGTGTATAATAACACGTTGACCAGACTATAAAAAAACATATAGGATTGAATAAAACAATGTGGACTTATTTATTGAAGGTAAAAGTTATTACAGCAACTTATGGGTATACTGTATATCAGAATGATACAATTTTTGCTGAAATGTACGTGTGTGTGTGTGTGTGTGTGTGTGTGTGTGTGTCTATAGCAGACCACTGAACATCCTTTGGTGTCTCCTTTCTTATTTGTAAGATTTCGGTATTATCATTGACTTATGAGTCACTATAAGTCAATCATATTATGCTGCATAGATAAGATGCCTATAAGAATATTAACATACTGCTGCCTAGCTTTAGTCCTCCCGCTGCCTGACCCTGACGTTGTGCTGCTGAGGAACCTGTGCCACCCACAGGAGGAACATGAGGCCTTGGGCACCGATTGGGAGGGGGGTGGGGGGGCTGGCCAGAGCTTGTACTGCCTAACCTGGGACCTTGTGCTCCTTAACCCGTGTCTTGTACCCTATGTTTTTTTAGTACCCATTCTGGGACTTAACGTACCCACTCTGAGGTCTTGTGGGTTTATTTAATCTTACTATCCATGAGACTTTCCCTGGAACGTGAAGCTTGTTTTTAACACACCGAGATTTACCTTTTAGGCATTTAGATCCAGACAGTTGACAGGACAGGTATAAAGAACACCGAAGACGGAAATAGATGAAAGAGCCGAACCATGTGTAAAGTCAGACTACCTTTCTCATCTAACTCCGAGTCTGAATCATCCGAACTCTCGTCAGCGTCCAACTCCTCGTCTTCCTCCTCCTCCTCCTCTTCGTCCTCAGCCTCTTCATGCTCGCTGCCTTCCTGGACCTCCTGCCCAACAAAATACGATTTAAAATAATCAAATATTGGCAGATTTATTCATTAAACGTAAGAAAAGAGAGCTAGCTTTACCTCTGCCTCTTCACTCGCGGGCTCACACTGCTCTCTCTCATTCCCCTTCTCCTGGTCATTATCAGGGATTTCATCCTTTACAACACTGGACACAATCACATACAGTATGTACTGCTGTTTATTATAAGAAACCCATTTGCATTAATATTTATATTATAAATTTAGAATTATGTATGTTATAAATTCAGTGCAGGAGATGGGAACAACTAAAAACAAAACTGTTCCTGCATTTCAGATGAAACGCAGCATTGCTGATTAACATAAATAAATAAATAAATAAATAAATAAAAAAATAAAAGCATATTACACGCAAAAGCATTCGTGTGGACCGAAATAAAAAGGGGCCGGAAATGGAGCAGGGAGACGTTAAAAATAAACAAAACAGCTTTGTTTCAATGACTGTTTTCAGGAAAACATAACCGAAAGCAATGGTGAACTAATTATCAGGTAGTTCCCAAACCACAATTAAGCAAACAAGAGTCTTTAATACAGTAAGCCATGAGTACATTATGAGTAAGCAGGTAATTACACCGTTATAAGAGATCCCATGCTTATGCATGCATACATGACACTTTTTGGTGGGTTTAGTCCAAGTGTGGAAACTACCTGCTTAAAAAAAAAATAGATACAAAGCCAGGGTCAAGGGTACGAGGACTTCAGAGGGAAGACACTCGATAGGCAAGACAAAACAAACCTGTCTTCCTCCCCCTCCATCTCCTCTTCCTCTTCCACTCTCCTCTCCTCCAGCAGCTGCTGGAGCCTTCACAGGTCAGAGGGCAGGGAGAGGAGAAGAGGAAGGAAGAGGACATCAGTGACCGAGGAGCAGGAAAAGCCACAAGAGCTATGTGTATGATGCTGCTTAGCCTCGCAATTTCTCCTCCATACACTGTACCGGTCTCCTTGTTGTTTCTTTAATAATCATGGTCCACTAACGGCACAAGAGCAAATGCTACTATAGCACATTCTAATAATAATAATAATAATAATAGTTATTATGACGACATTCCCGGGTGTCATCGAACAGCCACCGGTAGCCACACACACCCACAGCTCAGAGAATCAGCCTCGCAAAAGACGAGACCTCAAGAAGACGCAGTTACCAAGACAACCCATACGACCTCACATCCACTCTTTTACCTTCTCTTTTTCTTCCTCTCTCTCCTCTTCAGTTTCTCCAGATCTTTCTTAGCCAGCTCAATGATGTCGGAGGTCTCTTGGGATGGGTCAGGACCCAGAGAGAACGCTGCAGGCCCTCCATAGAAAGGCGATCTGGTGGACGCTCGAGACAGATTCTTCCTCAGATTCTCGCTTACCGCCTCGCTTTCCAACAGTTTCGCCCTGATGCGTCAAAAGATAAACCAAATGCCACAGCCTGACTAAAACAGCTGATTTAAAAGCACCTAATTGCTATTGAAATATCTACATAAATTATTACAGTGGTTGTCAGACATATTTATATGCATGGTTTATTCCAATGATTTAATGGCACTAAGTAATTGGGAACAACCTTAAGACATTGTGCTCGTTTTCAAGCATTTATTCCAATTTAAGAAAGCAAACAAATTTAACTAAGCAAATTATTAAAAATAAGCCATACACATCATCTAATCAATTTAAACCTTGTATCCATCAGGCTTAATTGCTGATCCCCTTCTTCACTGTAATGCTTTTGGTAGGTTTTGTAGGAGACCAGACAAGCCAGGATTAGACACAGGTACAGCATACACTATACACTAACCTGAGGCCAAGAGAAGTAGCTGTGTGCTGTTACTTTCGTTTTTTTTTTTACATTTTCTGGTATCTCAGCTGCCAAATGATGCAATATTGGTAGATACACAATCCTCCTATACAAGGTTGCCATAGCAGTCCTACCCATAGTTTCAAAACTGATACTCCTCCTGAGATTTCTGATATTCCTACTATGCGTGTATTTATATCTTGTTCATGTTTATCTTTGTTTTAGGTGTACAACTAAAACATCTTACTAACAGTTAATACAGTCTCATTCTACGACACAATGGTCAAACTCAAGGCCAAATGTGGCCAGCCATGTCGTTTTATGTGGCCCGTCCGAGGTCAAAAGGTGTATTATTCTTTTATGCTGCTTTAAACCGACAATAAACTACATCTCCCACAATGTATGCGACTGTGTTACCCGCGAAGTGATCCCACATCGGCGTTTACCGAGAGCGATATTTCCAACAAGCAGAATCGAGAATTGATGTAGATGCAAGGCACTTCCAAGAAAGATGGGAAAGTGAATACATGTTTGTGCTTCAAGGAGAATAAGTGATATGTCTCTTGTGTTATGAGGTGGCGTCGCTCATCAAAGACTATATACTGTCTTATAGTTACATAAACTGACACCGATATTCAAGGTAAACAGAAGCTTACCTCAGATCTTCAATCTCTTTGATGTAGTTCTGTATCATATTCCCAATCTCCTCGCTGCCTTCCCCTGCACATAATGAATACCATATTTTGTATATGACAAAGAATTTACGAATAGTGACACAACTGAAAAGCTTCTTATAATAGATGAACATATAATATAAACATCATGTCTACAGGAAACACATACGTATACATGAACACGAGGAGAATACCAGCTTTTGCGAGCGCGTGATTAGCTTGATCGCTGAGGAGCTGCGTGAGACGCGCTCGCTGGGCGTCGATAGTCTCCTGCATGGCTTTGACACGTACGCGTAGATTCTGGTTCTCCATCTGCAGCATGGAGTTCTCGTGGTACATGTCATTGATGCTCTCTAGGCCATCCTCGCCTACAATACGCTTGCCCTGAATACACACACACACACACACAATCATACTTAACATCATACTAGGATTCAGGAACTACTGTATAGCACTGTGAATTTAGCACAATAAGATTTACACTGGAAATGGACTGTTGAAAGCTAGTTTGACCTTTGAAAATATTAAAATGTTAAGAGACATTTTGTTTAGTCATTTTGAGTTGTTTTTGGGCTTACATGAAATTGGTATAAAAATCACTTTTAATTCACAATAATCTTAATAATACTAAAATACCTTTTCCCCAGTTGCTCTTTAAAACATGTATTAGCTGAAATTAAAACAGTGCTCTGTTCTACACTCATGCACTTACTTAACATGTGTTGCTGAATACTTTATTTTAGGTATTTCATTTAAACGTAATTTAGTATATAGTAAAATATTAAAATATTCTATATAATAATATTTTAATATATAAATATTAAAATATAATGCTTATTTTAAACACACTTCCTCAAAAATGAACGGATTACCCAGAATTTTAAAATGTGCTTTTTAAAGAAAAAATATTATCAAGAAAAAATGTAGTAAAATATAGTAAAATATTTGCTTATTTTAAACACATTTCCTCAAAAATGAATGGATTACCCAGAATTTTAAAATGTGCTTTTTTAAGAAAAGATATTATCAAGAAAAAATGTTATCAACATGTGATAAAAATGTTTATTTTTTGTTAAGTTTTTGATCATTGAAAATCTGTATTTTTAAAGTAGTAATATATGTGTGTGTGTGTGTGTGTGTGTGTGTGTGTGTGTGTGTGTGTGTGTGGTGTGTGTGTGTGTTCCCGACCCCTGGTCTAAGATATGTATTGGTACAGAGTACAATTACACAGCTTTCTTCTCACCGTACGGTACTCCATGAGCTCCATCTGCAGCCTTGCAATCTCCGTCCTCAGGGCACTGATCTGCTGACTGGCTTTGTCCTGATTCACCATCACTTTGTTCTTTATGTTTCGGGCTCGGTTTGCATACTTCAGCGTGTTCAGGGTCTCCATGAAGTCCCGGTCTGATGGACTTGTGCAGGCTATCATCACTGTTTGGCTGTAGGTGTGAAGTCAAAAATGTACTTTAGGCGATTTAAACAACGTAAAAATCTATATACGCCAAAACCTCAAATCTTTAAAAATGCATCTCAAATTCTAATCATTCTAAAATAAAAACTGTTGAACAAAACAAATTCAATAATTTTTCCTTTATATTGTGTATCATATTTAGACTTTATGCACAATGGCAAAAAAAGTGTGAATAGTCAATAGTCAAACAAAGCTAATTGAATCTTATTATAATCTAATTATATAACATATATATAATATAATTAAATTATATATAATATTATATAATAACATTACCTATTTTATATTTTATATATATATATATATATATATATATATATATATATATATATATATATATATATATATATATAATGTATTTACTACTACTTCGGCTGCTAATAATAATAATGACGGTGCAATTTAAAATCACCAAAATAGACTTTAAATCCACAGAGACTAAATAAATGTATAATGATGTGTAACATTGCTTTCAAAGTTTGTTCATCACAAACAAACCTGTTGCCACCCAAAGAATCCTGCAGAAGGCGTGTAAGTTTGGAGTCCCGGTAAGGCACATGTGTTGACCGTTTGCTTCTGTCTCCTAAGGCACTGATGACATTCCCCAATGCCAACTGTCAAAGGTATACGGTAATGAATTATACAATGTTAAATACTGCATACAGTATGATTAACATTTCCACAGACTGCACTGATCCAGAGCGATAGCTCTCACCAGTCCACAGTTGATGGAGATGCCCTCTTTGGCTCGTTCCCCGGTAGCACCGGTTCTCTTCAACCGCTCGGAACCCGCCAGATCCACAAAGTGAAACTTTGCGGTTAGTGTCTCAAACTCATCCATATCAGATGAGTCACTGGCCAGCCGGTTATCAGTCTCATTGTCATTCTGAAAGAGTCAAAGAGAGAAAAGTACAATTATTGACTCGACTTTCGAATTTAATGATAAGCTACACTGATAAGTGACTGTGATCTCCCACGTGTGAATATTTCCAAATGTACATGAATGAATGTATGCGACACTGTAAACCTTTTGCATTCTATATCATATTCTGTAAAATACCAAAAATGAAACGGAGGGAGAAGAGGTATTGAATCTTACATTGTCTAAAGGCGTGCAAACGCGCACTTGGCACAGGTGGATTGTGAAGATGGCGTGCGAGCGAGAGCTCTGTACGTTCATTTGGGTGCTTGCTGTAGTTCGCGAGAGTGCGCCCAGCTTCAAACACTGCATCATCTACCAATCGCCATAGCAAGGATAACAGGTTTAAACATATTCAAAACTAATTAACAATAACATGACTACGGGCAACGGAAAACTCACTTCAGCCTCTGAGGAAACAGTGCGTGTGGTCACTCCCACGGTATAAATGCCGCCGCTGGCATCTTCATGGATCTTGATGAGAGACTTCTGTTTTCGGGACTCCATATCACGTGTAGAGTCAAAGAGATCCAGCACCTCTTCATTATACAACTGCAGTCACATAACACACACATTTTTATTCTAATAATAAAAATAATAAGAATAAGAATCCAAATAACATGAAACCAAATGTGTGTGTGTGTGTATATGTGTGTGTTGTGTGTGTGTGTGTGTGTGTGTGTGTGTGTGTGTGTGTGTGTGTGTGTGTGTGTGTGTGTGTGTGTAAAATAGAGAGAGAGAGAGAGTTTGTGTGATTGAGGGTGGACTGTGGACTGTGGTTCTCTCTTCCCTATTTCAAACAGCTGAACATGGCATTTGGGTGAGGATTAATTTGGGAGCATGTACAGAAGAGGAACAGGGAGAGTGAGACAGATGCAGTAAATAACCCTCATCTGCATTAAATAGCTCCTGAAATATCTAAGCCTCTATACACCAAGCAGAAGGTCTGCATGGTTAAAAACAAAGCCAGTGATTGACACCATCAGGTACAAAGTTTCATTAAACCTTGGTCTACATTTATTATTCCACCAGCAACCTCGTGCTTGCTATTCCAAATATTAACTGCATAATGTTTGACTATGGTAGCTCTGATCAGATTAGCTGAATGTGGATTTGAACATGCGAACTAAAAAGCAAAGGACCACCAGCTGGTCATAGTAAGACTGGGGACGCAGAATAAAGAAGAGTGGGAGAAATACCTCCAGGAACTGGGCATTAATCTTGAACTCAGGTACTGGGCGTCCTTGTTCTGTTGCAGCCTGCCGTCTCTGCTCAATGCCTTTGAAAAGGTGACTGACTGCTCGGGGGATGATGCCCACCTCGTCTTCCGGTATGCTGACGTCGAAACCAGTGCCCATTGTGTACGTCTTCCCCGAACCAGTCTGCAAAAACAGACCAGGATTTATCGTGCATAATACACACAAGCTAGATTGTATTGTATTCACTTTTCAGTTAAGAATTAGTTCATCAGAAAGAGAGTGAATGAATGAGTTATTAAGTGAGAGAATGACTGAGAGATAGGTAAGTGAATGAGAATGATAAACGAGGGTGCGAGGGAGTGAGTGAGCATAAGTGGTGTGTGTGGGGGGTGAGTGGGTGAATCCTAGAACATTAAATTAGTGTGTTAATTAGTGAAAGGTTCAGTGAAATCAGTAAATGACTGAATGTAGAGGGAGAGAGATTCGTTATGTGCTTTCTGGATACACCAGGATTAATAGCAGTGTGTGAAAACCCTGAATATGAACGTTAACTGTCCATTCTGTTGAAAAAGGAGAGATTATCTGAAAAAAAGCCTCTCCAAAAGAGCCATTTAATGGAGCTCAGCTGTCATGAAGAGGCAGGGGAAGTCAGAATACAAGTCGAGAGTGACAGACAGAGAGAGGGATGAAGAGGAAGTCAGAGAGTGAGAGAGAGATAGAGAGATGGAGAAACGGAGAAAGAGGAATTAAAATAGCAAGTATTTTTCTTATAGATAGATAGATAGATAGATAAACAGATAGCTAGATAGATAGATAACTTGGTACATTTGAGAGTAGGCTGTTAGCTACAAGCTATTATATATATATATATATATATATTGTATTGCAATGACTAATTTTTTATTACTATTTCATATAATCCATGATACACTTCTGAACTAACTTACAAGGTTGCTTTTGGCTGTAATTTGTAAACATTGATAGTTGGAGGCTTACGTCAGGTACTGTGCACCGTTCGCTAAATAGAATTAAATATCTGTTTGCGTTGTGTAATACACCCGTCTCAGTTCACACTGCGGCTCTCATCGTTTACTTTCTCTTCGTGGTCTTGCCTGCATATTGACAGCAGTTAGTTTTCCAGTTGTTTTAAGTCTTTTGGATTTCTCACAGTACCAAATACATGTCAGTAATCCTCTTACCACATCCTGGCCTTACCACATATATATACGGATGTATATATTCGCATATATGTATAGGGTCAGGGTGGAGAGATCAGAAACAGCTCTGCTTATTAAGATGTCTAACTGCTGTGTAGGGAAAGTGTTTTAACATAAAGGTTAACATTAAGAATATACGGAATTATGCTTCTGATTGTTTAAGTCTAATTTTGGTTCATAATTCACACAAATATTCATTCATTCATTCATCTTCTACCGCTATATCCGATCTTCCCTCAGGTCACGGGGAGCCTGTGCCTATCTCAGGCGTCTATGGGCATTAAGGCAGGATACACCCTGGATGGAATGCCAACCCATCGCAGGGCACACACACTCACAATCACACACACATTCATACACTAGGGAAAATTTTCCAAGGTGCCAATCAACCTACCGTGCATGTTTTTGGACCGGGAGGAAACCGGAGAACCCGGAGAAAAACCCCTGAGGCACGGGGAGAACATGCAAGCCACACACATGGCCGAGACGGGAATCGAACCCGGACCCTGGCGGTGTGAGGCGAACGTGCTAACCACTAAGCCACCGCACACAAATATTGTCAAATTGTATATAAACATATAATCCAAAAAAACGATAATAAATAATTTAATAGAAACTAGAGTTCCAAACAGCAAATAAATGACCCCATACCACCAATGGTGAGGTTGACCTTACCGATAAACAGATAGTGTTAATAGTGTTTATATCTAGTTAAAATTTACTAAAATCAAGCAAAAAAAAATCTGTCAATGTGGTAAGCAGTTGTTGACTTGTTAAGAATTATTAAAGCTAGCATTAATATCCAGTCGACAATAAATTCTACTAAGTAGACAACAAAATCCCAGTTTCAAGGTTTTTTAATCTCTTGTAGCGGCTTGGTGGTGGGACTTGAACCTACAATCTTATATTCCAATGTGCTTTTTAAGACTGTTTATCTTTCAGGGCGAAAAAATACAAGACATATTTTCTAGAAATAAGCTTTTATGTCCTTTCTTAGATTTCAGTTTGTACAGTGCAGACAA
This sequence comes from Kryptopterus vitreolus, assembly GCA_030449085.1. Classification (NCBI taxonomy): domain Eukaryota; kingdom Metazoa; phylum Chordata; class Actinopteri; order Siluriformes; family Siluridae; genus Kryptopterus; species Kryptopterus vitreolus. Next base: position 18,821,619 of record JACRUU010000005.1, on the reverse strand, counting down.
GAACCAGAACACCACCTTTAGCCCAAAACTGAAATTGAACCAAATAATTTAAAGATATTTAACTTTTGTCCAGATTAGAAGTAAATGGAAATATTGACAGTGTGACACCTTTACTCCAAACTTTTGTCCAGAAATGTTTTCTATCTACTATATGGCATAACATGAGATTTTTATATGGTAGTTAGTTTTAGAAGAATTAGTATTTAAGTACATCTTGAATAACACCCAATGCGTCCTTCTGATTTTGCAAGCGTACAAGATGAAACATATGCATTGTATGGAGTAAACAAATAAACAAAACTACACACACACCTGTCCATAGGCAAATATAGTGGCATTATAGCCCTCAAAGCAGCCCTCTATCAACTTCTCAGTGCAGTTTGCGTAGATGGTTTCTTGATCTGTGTCCATGTCAAACACATGGTCGAACGTAAAGGCCTTGTCCTTACCCAGGATTACCTGGGGCTCACCAGGGGTCACAAATGTACAAATGTGACATCCTTCTATCTTCTCCCTTGCCAGCTGGGGACGGATCCTGAGGTAAGAAGAGAGAAATAGAAAGAGAGACGGAGAAAACATAAATCAACACTTATGCATCTGCACGTACAAATAGGATTTTTCCCTGCTGAAGGTGCTCAAACACCAAAAAGAAAGTGATAATTAGATTTAAGACGGCTAAAATTAACAACCTTAGCAGATCTAATTAGCAGATCTCTTTGTGATTATAAAGTGTCTGGCACACACCCAAGCTCTCTGACACACCGACATCTGAAATGGAAGCACTCTGAAAACACTGGAGAAGTGAATTAAACAAATAAATCAAATTCTCCTTGATCCTGGCCATATTATTAGTTTCCATGATATGTTTTTAAATCAATAATTATGTATTATCCTTTCTCTCTATTACAAACCATTTTACCATTTAATTATCTCTCAGAGAAACAGCAGAACAAGAAAGATAGACACATTATGATTGCGTAATGACAGAACAGACATGCCTTTTTGCACATAATACTCTTCCCACTAATATTAGCCAGACAATTAACAATTTTCTTTTTATTTGTTCATTGTTAAACATATGCACTTAAGTAGTGCCGGTCTCGACATCCTAGATCAGGGGTGGCCAACTAGTAGGAGGCTAAGAGTCACTTTTTTTCTGTGTTACTGCAAAGAGCCACGTCATACATATGGGTACACATGAACATCATCCCATTCCCATTGACGCATGTTACGTGAAAGCTCCTAAAGAGCCGCATGAAACTAGTTAAAGAGCCGCATGAGGCTCGGGAGCCACGGGTTGGCCAGGCCAGCCCTAGATCATTTCTGTCATTTTGACATCGCGTCAGAATAACACATTTGGAGTCACTGTGCACTGTGTATACATAGATGTGCATAACCCGATGGATTCCCAGCAAATAATGAAGCATTTGTCAAGATTTTGCACTGAGCACATACTGTGAGGATTGAGAAAAGACTCTCCAGGTTGTGTGTGTGTGTGTGTGTGTTTATATATGTGTGTGTTTGTGTGTGTCCACGGGTGAGGGAAGAGAGGGGAATGGTGTGTGTGTGTGGTGGGGGTGGGTGGGGGGGGGGGGGGGGGGGGGGGGGGGGGGGGGGGCACCTGACAGCGTGCTTTGGTGCTGTCTGTGTGAATAAGAGCTCTTTTGTGCAGGCTGGGCTGCAGAGGACAAAACACTGAGGGCAGCACAGAGCTGTCTTTGTGTGTGTATGTGATACTGGATCTGGACACTGGGACAACCGTGCACCGGACACTGGAAAGGAAAGATGGAAAGAGTCAAGGGTGGAAAGAGAGTTGTAGGTGTGTGGTGGGTGAATAAGATCTTGGATTTGGGGGAGGGAAAAAAAAAATGCAACAATGCAGTACATATTAGCCAGCAGTCTTACAGTTTCATGTCAACCAAGAAGGTTTCTTTTTTACACTTTTTTGTTTAACAGGCAAAATACAGTATATCTCTTTCTATAATATCTAACAAGGTTTACTATAGGGATTTTTTTACAGTGTTTATTTGATTTGTATTAAAATGGGAACAGTTCATTTGTTGATTTTATTTCTGCTTATTGTGCAAGATTCCAAATCCAGATAACACAGTTGCCCCTAAATGCTTATGTGGCATGCGTGTGTGTGTGTGTAAGAGAGCGAGAGAGAGAGAGAGAGAGAAAGAGAGAGAGAGAGAAAGAGAGAGAGAGATGGGTCTCTGCCAAGATGTGCAGTTTCATGTCCAGCAGTGTTGTGCACGTTCACTAGTACATTAGTAACAATGATGCCAAAAATAACCGAAACGGGCTCAATTTCAGACCACATCTCAGAGCGGTTTTGTCCTGCGTGTGACCTGTATAATTACTGAGAAACCAATAATCAAACGACAGTCAGGCAGAGTCATAATTGGCGATCTACACAAGAATAACAAATCATGTTGATCAGGAATACAAAATATGTATATAATGAGAAAAAAATGCAGTAACAGTGTTTAGGACTCCCATTTCTACAATACATCTGTAGCAGACAGGTCTTTACCTGTCATTGTTTTCCCTCTGCAGCTCTCACACAGCTTGGCATAAATCATTAAAAACAGCCAGGCGAGTGGAGGATATGTGCCCAACATTCCTGCTGATGCCCAATCACTCGACACTCTAAATGTAGAAATCAGCACACCCGTCGATAGCTTTTACTCAAAGACTATAATCAGAAATAAATTACATGATCACTCTTGTTGCTGTGTGTAACTACCTATAACAAATTTTGAACTTTTCTCTCAAAATTGTTTAATCGTTTGCACGGGTGCTTCATTACGCAATGATATACATTAATACAGACCTGTTTGTTTAATCTAGTTATTGAGAATAGCAAATTTTTAGCTATTTTTATTTCAGTATGCCAAAAAAACGGCATAGTAAGAGTATCTGTTGGTACAAGCGGTATCAGTTCCCCCAATTAAAAGCATCAATCTGGAATTATTGACAATTACGTACGTGTTTTTAACTGAACCTTTCAAAGCCACACCCCTTTAAACCCATCCAAACAAGTTTTATTAGCTTTTGTCTTGACTTGATTTTCTTGCTTGAGAGGTGCAGCGCCTTTACTTGCCTGTGATTCATTCAAAATAATGAATACATAACAGTGTGTTCATTACCTATATTATCATTTTATTTATTTGTAATATTTGAAAGATTATGTTGCATTCTTTAAGCCAGGTTCCTTAAGAAGGATTATCCAGTGTACAAACGAACACCAGTCTAAGGTTAAACATCAACAGTTGATGTATGTATAACTACTGTCAACTACCGGGATGATAATGAATTCAGTCGCATAGTTTTAAGCTACATAGTTAGCCCTTTCACAAAGTACTGTATTCCAAATAGCAATGTTGTACCCAAAAGGTGAGAAAAACAGTGTACCTTTATACTAAGCAGAGGCCAGAAGTGTAGCGGAGCTACAGGGATTGTAGAGAAGACTTGAAAGATTTCGTGATTCAGGATAAAGACATCGGAAGCAAAGTCCAGCTTAATTCTGGGAAGATCGGTAGGTCATACAGGCCACTGGACTCCCAGTGCAGGTCACCGTAGTCCATGGAATTCTGTCTGCCTAAATGCAGTATGGATATATTGGGTGTAAACAGATACCGGGTGGACGCAAATGCACTGTGGAATACACAAGAATAAACAGAGGGTAGGTCAGACCTAAAATGGCCTGGGAAGCACTGGAGCAGCCTCATATAGACTCCTTGTTCGCGATTCCCTTAGCCGGCGATTAAGGCTTTCTTCGGTCCACTTTACTGTACTGGGAGTGCTAATGACAGCAGTCTGTGTCTGGAAATCAGGTTTCCATGGCTAAATCAGAAGGACAATGCCAGGTAATGTGAAGATAAGCTCAACTTGAGAACGTTGACTAGAGTTACTGTAAAAATAAGCACAAGTGTCTGAACAAAAGATATTTCAACAGCAAGCGTAAGGCTGAACGGCACAGCGGACTAAAAGGGCAAGCTGTAGCCTCCAGGAAAGAGCTTTGCATTCTTTGAGAAGGTCGTCTGAATATTTAAACTGAAGAAAACAGGCACGCTTTGCCAACGGAAAGGGACAATGCTCTGGTGTTTCCTTTAATGCGCGATTCTTTGACAGGTAAACGCGTCGAACATGAAAAGTGAGCAAAGGCAGCCATGTTTGCAGTCAAAAATCATTTCCTTCCAAGTAATGGAAGGTCTGAACCGTAACCATATTATTGCGCAACAGAAGGTACAAATTACAAACCAAAAGTACTGTTATTGCACAGCTCTTCAAGAGAAAAGTGCAGTTTGGAAGTGACAGATTAACACACACACACACACACTCAAACACACAAAGGTGAAGGTTAAGAGGTTCACCTGCCTTACAGCAGCACGAGGAGAAGGAAATCGAAAAATGAAATATAAAAGTGAGTTTTCAGATTCTACTTTTCTTAAGAATTATTCTGGACTTAAATAATGCAACAAGTAAAAGTAAAATGAGAATAATATCATAATCCTTTTAAGAGGTATGAAAAAAGCTAAACAACTCTAGGTTAGTCCCAAACATATACATGTTAAGAGCTCAATATGAAAGGACATTCAAAACATGCTTTCCTTCTTAATTCTCAAATGAAATGAAATGAAAGTGCGTGTTATACCAGTAAAAGTAAGTGATTAACTTCCTAAACATTCAGGAGAAATGTAGAATAGAATTATTCGCTTTCGTGGTGTGATCATGGGTCGGGACATGTAGCTACCCCATAGGCACCTTTTAACCCAATAACCCGTCAAAAGAGACGCAATGACACGAAAGACATCCGAAAAAAATAACATGAACCAGATTAATCCAATTGCACAGCCATTTTCTTCCCATTACATTATAATTATTATGACGATTGTGTTATGAACAAAAAGCTGCTGGATGAACTGAGCCTAGCTAGCCTGCTACAGCGCTAATCCGGTGGGCTAGCTGTTTAGCTTGGGGTAAAAAACAGGGTGGGTGAGGGTGCATGGAGAATCCTGCACAAGACAGGTTTATACACACAGCTACTCAAACCCTTGACCTGGTGCCTGAAGGTCTCTAAGGTCAATGTAAACATGGCTTCCACTTCCCTGACAAAACACTATGACACTTCTGGGTATGACATCTGCAATAAACTAGTGGTGACAGGAACTAAATGTCAGGCTGTCGTCCGCCCCCGCCCGGTTTGTCTATACACAGGTGGCAACCAATGATTTTAAAAAAGATCGTTATTTTTGCCTATTCTACACTTTTCCTAAGTATCTTTGACAAAACATTTCTCACTATAAAACATTTTAATAGGCTACGGTAGAAAATAAAAATAATACAGTCACATTGTTTTCTAAATGTTAGACTTGTAACTCTAAAATGAATTAAATTTGACTTTAAAGCTTCAAATTAAGTATTCAGCACAAATAAGGCAAACTGTTAATCAGCATTTTAACCAGTTGAAGTGTAATGCATATAAACATTTCAAAATCATTCTATCCATTGCTGTCAGCAAAATGAAAAACATTTCAATAAAACAAGGATTGAAATTTTAAAGGATTTTATTATCAATAATTGATCAAGCAAAGCCAGATATTATCATTATTGCCACTTTCCATCCCATACGATTTGTTCATCTAAAGTAAAATCTATTTAAATATTTTACAAACATTGCTTTATTAACAGTCATACAGTCAGTTCCAGTTTAATAGTATAATGCAAGTTATAATGTATGACACGCTGGACGAACAACACAAGTAGAACGCAGTAATTGCTTGCATCTTTATCCAGCAACATTATCCATATTTATTCAAAAAGGTGCACAAATTAAGGAGTATAACAAGAATTTCAATACTTGTACAATGTATCCCCAGTCGTCTGTCAAATTTTGTATATATACTGGGACATTCATTCATTCATCTTATACCGCTTTATTAGATCTTCCCTCGGGTCACGGGGAGCCTGTGCCTATCTCAGGCGTCTATGGGCATTAAGGCAGGGATACACCCTGGATGGAATGCAAATCCATCACAGGGCACACACACACACACACACACACACACACACACACACACACACATTCACACACTAGGGACAATTTTCCAAGGTGCCAATCAATCTACCATGCATGTTTTTGGACCCTGAAAAAAAAACCTGAGGCATGGGGAGAACAAGCAAACTCCACACACACACATGGCCGAGACGGGAATCGAACCCGGACCCTGGCAGTGTGAGGCGAACTTGCTAACAACTAAGCCACTGTGCACCTCCTATACTGGGACATTTGAGAATCTATTTAATCATTGTATACTGGACCAAAATGTGTATCATCCACTAAAGCTAATGACTGTATACATTTTAAATGTCCTGAGAGTTTAGAATTGTGTGTGAAAAATGAGATCATAATGTAACGGATTATGTTTAGTATTGCCCGTCTGACAATAGCATGACCTGAGCGTGTGTGAACAGTGTGATTTAGGTGTGTGAAGTGTTCAATGGCATGATTAAACATAGGTTGGATATGAAGAAGGTATGGTCTAGTGTGTGTGTGTGTATCTGTGTGTGTGTAGATGCAGTGTTAATAGTTTCCATTAGGTGCATCTACCTCAGTGTGCACATGCACACAAACACACAACTGTGCTGGAAAAAGATAAATTGATCAACAGCATGCACAAGAATAGCATTCCGTTTGGAAAAAAAGACAGGAAATAAGCAAAAGCTGCCAAACAGATGTGAGTTTGGGTGTGGTAAACACATGGAAGCAACTATATCGTTATTGTCAACCTATTCTGCATATAAAAGTTGCCTTTTAGGCACGTTACAGTGGCGAATCAGCCCCTAATCTGTGTCAGAACTAGGAATGAAACTGCACATGTGGTCAAAAGCGTCCACACTGACGTTCTTAAGGATGAAAGCGAAGAGAGAGAGAGAGAGACGGAGAGGGAGAGAATGAGACAGAGGGAGGGAGGGACTGAGATGGTTTGAAGTCTACAGTAGCTTTTCAGTGGTTGGAGTTTATTTTGGGGTTTCATCCGTTTAAATGCAGGCTTTGCAGCGAGATGAACGCTCAAGAATGCAGGAATGTAGTCGGCTCTCTTCGTATTTGATACTTTTTGTTAGTATCCTGGCATACCAGCATATTTACTGCAGTGCCATGGCTGATACGGAAACATCAAGTAAAACGGACTTGACGTTACAGACTCCCTGGTGTCCTAGCACCTGAGGATCTTCGAGAAGGCCCAGGATTGATTCCCAGACAGGAAACTAGTCCAGTCAGTGAGAAGTCGCTCAGACATGTGGACTCTCAGTGCTGCTCCAAAGCTCCCAAAAAAAGGGAGCGCTGCATCAAAACGGGCATCTGGCCAAATCAAACGTGTAAAACAATGACCTGCTATGGTGACTCCTCACAGGATCTGAAGGAAAACATGAGGGCAGAAAATGTTCCTTTATACATATACGATAAATATACTAAAACATTGAATGGACATGAAAATATAGATATTTCTACATTCAAGAGATCAACACTACAGTAGTTACTAATTTGGAAAGGGGTAAAACGCCTTCATTATATTATATACTGAGCATATCCCAGTTTTGTCCAGGTTTCTTACTTTTAACAGGGTATCCACAGCGGTTGTGGGCCACGTATTTGGTTCGGCACTTGTTTTTCCCCTGGTTGCCTTTCCTAACACAACCATCCCCATTTATCTGGGTTTATCACAATCACACTCATAAATAACCATCATGTATGTTGCATAATACCGTTATTTGCACTACCACGCACTCTCGCACTTTATGTGCATTACTGAGCTGTCATATACTCTTATTCTTATATATAGTCTTATAGTATTTAAGCTGTATAGTCTGTATAGTCTTGTATTGTCTGTGTTGTCGGGTATAAATCCGTGTTGTCATGTTGTCTTGTGTAGTCTGTATTGTGTTGCACGTCTGTAAGTTAAATGTATAGTGTAATTCTTGTCTGTACTTTTGAGTGTCACGAACAGCTGGAAACAAATTCCTTGTGTCTGTAAACAAACCTGATTCTTATTATCCGGCACTAATCTCTTTCTAAAAACCAGTCAAAACACAGCATATGTTACTGTATGAATCACAATATACATGTAGGTAAAAAAAAACATCAATAGCTAAATACAACATCAATATCAAATAAGAAAAGGACTAAACGCATCTCGGGCCTGGTCTGTTTTTCCCTAGGCCCGATTAGAGGATGAGAGGAGACATGCCCACCCAGTTTCATCACGTGATCTATTCACAACCGATGCTACAGAGCCAAGGACATTAGCGCTGCCTCGGAGATGCTGACTCACTCACTAACCGTCTCAGCCGTATCACTATGGAGATAAGCAGTGCGCTGTCTCACACACCTGTCCTCGTACTAGACACACAAACCAAACGGACCTGCTGATTTCTCATGCGCCTTACACAAACCTTCCTGTAGTGGTATTGTGGGTTTGTTTTAATCATTCTGTCAACTATAAATGAGCTGCTTCATCATGTGTGTGAGACACACAAGAGCATAAATGATTTTTAACGGCGAGAGGCAGTCTTCATGATAGACAAAGGAAAAGTAGGGTGTCCTGATATGCTGCTGCTATTGTGAGAAATTATTTTATGGCAGCTTTTCCAAGCATATCATGAGTACTGTCAATAAAGAATGATGCCGAACCCCGGGGAAACAAAGAAAGTGTAAAGGCATACATGCATAATGACACTGCGGAAGGTATCTGTGAGCCCATTTTTTCATGCTTAGTCTTCCTTGTTTCATGTCATTCATTTTATAAACAATTTATTCATTTTAATAACTTGTAAACATATATACATACAGTATACACACACACACACACACACACACACACACACACACACACACACACACACACTACACACAGACCAACAGGTATAAGCTTTTTAATTTTTTTTTACCTTTCGTAAAATTCATAATGCATACTTTATACAACTGCCCACAGACTCAATAACATGTAAACAACATATTTATAAAATAGCTTATTTTTGCCTAGAAATTTTTATTACTTATTATTTAATTACATCCTGTTTATTGTTTTTTGTGCTTATCGAAATGTCAACATTATAATGAATCCCAAAACTAGATAGAGGACTTAAGAGGAGGACATTTTACCTAATACGCAGTAAAATAAATGCATATACTTGGGGGAAAATAATCAATTTTTTAATGTATTTTGTTTTATGACACCTGGCTATGTTAGCTGAACTTAACTTTGTAAGCCGTATTTAACTCAAGCCTGGGGCTCGAAATTTTGCTCATTTTTGCTGTTCGACAATAAGTGCCTGAGGGTGCTATGACTTGGCAGTATCAGAAAACAGGAAATGCCAAATCTGAAATCAAATTAAATATGCATTTATTGGTCTTATGTAATTTACAGAATGCACTAGGCTGTGAAGTCATTCAGTTTGCAACTAGCTATAAACATCATTCACCTGTCTCATCCCTTGGTGTGTTCTTGTCTTTACTTTTGCAACCCACATCCACTTACAACAACTGAGCAGATTTCCGGGTCTTGCTCATAAAAATGCAGGTATTTGACCTTAAATGTATTTGTATAAAAGGGGAACGGTGGCTTAGTGGTTAGCACGTTTGCCTCACATCGCCAGGGTCCTGGTTCAATTCCCGTTTCGGCCATGTGTGTGTGGAGTTTGCACGTTCTCCCTGTGCCTCAGGGGTTTTTTCTCCGGGTCCTACCGTTTCCTCCCGTTCCAAAAGCATGCATGGTAGTTTGATTGGCACCTTGGAGAATTGTCCCTAGTGTATGAATGTGTGAGTGTGTGTGTGTGTGTGTGTGTGTGCCCTGCAATGGGTTGGCATTCCATCCAGGGTGTATCCTGCATTAATGCCCATAGACGCCTGAGATAGGCACAGGCTCCCCGTGACCCGAGGGAAGATCGGATAAAGCGGTAGAAGATTAATGAATGAATGAATGTATTTGTATAACACTTTTATCAAAGAGCTGTGCAGCTTTACACAGATACTGTAGTTCAGAATGCCCTTGTTTGAACCACTCAGCTACCACCTGATACCAGACCAGTGACTGAGCTGAAAGAAATGTAATTATTTGAGAGATGTGATCAGATTCTGTATCTTTCCAGGAACAGGAAATTAGAGTGACAGTTTTTGCATCATGCTGAGTCACATAATCGCTTGGAGCATTCATAACGTGCCAGGCATTTTATTAAAACAGTAATAAATAAATAAATAAATAAATAAAAACATCTCCCAAATGTATTTTTGCTTTAATTTATCGAATGCTCATCCGAGTAAGAGATCCACTGAAGGACATGTACAAAAAAAAAGCTTGACAGGGCAGGGATTTTTCTTGAAGGCCCACAGCAACTCATCGCAGTGACTTGTGTGGGTTGTAAAAGAGAAGTCGCTCCACAAAGCTGCTCTTTCATCGACTAACCGTCGCTCAGCTATTCGCCAAATTCGCTATTTCAAGCCTTGATTAGAACACACTAGGCGAAATTTCGAGTGCGACTCCCTTGACCATGCACCTGCCTGCACTTACACACAGATACACTATGAGCCGTAATGTGCGTGCTTTTGTGCATCACAGGTCTGTGGCACGCAACGTCACCTGCCGAGCGTGCATCCTGCAAACACGTTACGGAGGAGGAGAAGGAAAATGCTGTTAAACTTGGGAGTGCTTCATCACCAGGCGTTGCACCAGCCCTTTAAGGAGCGCCAGGCCCGGTTACCGGGCGGCTCCACGCGTTTCGCAGGTTATTAATCCGTTTGCACAGAACGTCACGGCGCAAAGAAAAGATGCGACAAGAGCATTTACAATGACATACCTCAGCGCGACGCGAACCGAACTCTCGTCCTGGCCGGTGGTCATGGTCCGCCGTTGCCCGGAGCGTTATCGATTCCCAAGCGATCCGCAAGAAGACGCGGATCAATCTGATCTGGATTAGTGCAGCGAGCGGGCTTGTCCGGAGCTCACCTCCGCCTCGCCTCTGCCATGTTTACAGCCTATGACTGAAACGCAGCCGCGGTGGAAATGTCGCTCTTGGAATGATGCATGTTGAGGTGATCATTCAGCCGATTGGAGAACAGCGTCTCGTCAGAGCCGCGGCGTCCCCAGAATCAAGCGCCTCGACTGTGCCTAGACTCCGAGCCGCAATGCGTCACCAAGCCCCGCCCACTACACCGGCTCCTCCGCTGTGACACTAAAAGTAGAATCTGTGCCACATTACATACATACATACATATATACAGATATATAATTGATGGCAGATTCAGGCCTTCTATCAATAAGTTTTTGATGTGAGCAAAATAACTGGTACACCTTTTCCTTTGTGCCACAATTACTGATGTCGTTTTCACACGTATCTCATGTATGCAGAAGTAACTCCACTTTGGAATGCATAAAAACCCTGATTATTGAAAACAAAATTTGGTATATTTGAAAAAAATACATTTTCACAAGTCTACTTGCGAGGGGCAATTAGTGGTTAGCATGTTCGCTTCACACCGCCAGGGTCCGGGTTTGATTCCCGTGTGTGTGCGGAGTTTGCATGTTCTCCCCGTGCCACAGGGGTTTTTTTCTCCAGGTTCTCCGGTTTCCTCCCGGTGCAAAAACATGCACGGTAGGTTGATTGGCACCTTGGAAAATTGTCCCTAGTGTATGAATGTGTGTGAGTGTGTGTGTGTCCTGCGATGGGTTGGCATTCCATCCAGGGTGTATCCTGCCTTAATGCCCATAGACGCCTGAGATAAGCACAGACTCCCCATGACCCGAGGGAAGATCGGATATAGCGGTAGAAGATAAAGGAATGAATGAATGAATGAAGTCTATTTGCCACTAAAATAGTACACTGATGTGGAGAAATGGTGTGTGAACTGGTGCTAATGGCAGCATTGACCACATTCATTCACACAATCATCATAATTCTACTCTCCCCCTAAAACACTCATAAAAAAAGTTTTATAGCACAATATGTTTGTTGGACTCATAGGATCACATGTACTTTTCTTGCAACCTTATGGAACATTGTAAGTACTTTTAACCGCGAAGGAATTAGTAGAGTGCATCACTCTAAGTAAAAACACACACACACACACACACACACACACACACACACACATCTAGTTTCATGAAAGTGGTATAACAAGTTCTGACTCCCCTCATTCATATTAACCACATTTGCTTGACTCACATCATAGCTGTGCAACTATATTAATATTAACCAGCGCCTAAAATGCATGACGTCAACAGACTCTCCAATGAAGGATACTGTACTGTATGTGGCTGAGCACCACGGGTGTCTTGACCTCTTTCCAAGTGAAAGTGTCTAGTTACCTACTCTCAGATTTCATTTACAGACAGAGCAACACTGTACTGAGAGGGGGGAAAAGTCACTGTGCAACTCTGAACAGTTGACTAGAGAAAGTGAAATGCAGGCTTTGAATTACATTACATGTGGAATGGAGATCTCAGTCTTGGCAAACTGTAAACAGTTTATTACTGTACTATAACGCAGACACTGTATCGTCTGTCTGGCGTCAGTTATGTAAAGGATACAGGGATTGCTCAGCTGTAATCACATTTTCAAGTCAAGCCATTTTACCAGTAGCTAAACGGATATCGAAATTGACACTGAAGATGCATTTCTCACAAATTTTATTCAATAGAAAAAGAACACACTTTTACAAAGTATTTACATGAATGGAATAATAGGAGAGATAATCTATACTGCAGAATTTTAGGATCTTGTACTCCAGCAGAGAATAAACCATACACACACACACATATACATATACAAACATATATGTATATATATATATATATATATATATATATAGATATATATATATATATAGATATATATATATATATATATATATATATATATATACAACCCACACACACACACCACACACACCCACACACACACACACACACACACACACACATAACACACACACCCCACACACACACCCACACACCACACACACACACACACACATTATATATATATATATATATATATATATTCATTCCTTCAGAGAGCAGTTATTTTTGTCCATGATACATCTATATTATCATTAACATATGAATGTCAGACTCAAACACCTGTAGTTTCAGAAACCATAAGAATGTAGAGCTTCAGATAGATTATACCAATGCCCATTTTGATTCTTTGTAAGTTTATGTATAACTCTATACATTTTAAAGTGACAGTTCATTGATTTTGATCTCAAAGTCCAAATCCAGGTGTAACTGAACCATTATTGCAGCTGCAATTGCAGAAGACACAAATATTGCTTTTATAAACAAATATAATACATTTTTATACAATGTTTATACAGCAAAAAATCATAATCTCATAATTACATAAAGAACTTACTGTTATGTAAGCAATTCCGTCACCAGATTCCAGTGTCCCAAAATGCAACTTTCCCAAATCCAAATGATGCTACAACGTTAAAAACTGGCAAGTTTAGTCAGTTGACAAAAAAAAATACAAAACTATGCATGTCACATGGATTAAACATTTCTTTATATGCAGCAAACTAGGTAAAAGGCAAGAAAAACAAAGTGTACAGTGAATGCCGAGGTAGAATGATGAAGAGAACAGGAGAGATGTTAGAAGGTGACCCCACACAAACAGCCAAGCATGAAGATGGAAGTGGTTTGGGGTTTGTTTTGGATCGGGAAGGTTGGAAACTTTTCAGTGGAAGGAATACTGAATCAATAGGAACCATTGCATACTTCAGCAATAAAAAAGAAAAACAAAACTGGCCAAAAACACACTTGTTTAAAGTTATTTTAAATGCAAAAATGTTTGACAACTGTACGTTTATATACTTGGGCAAAGTAAATCTTCACACCTTAAAATTACCTAGTTTGTTGCGGATTAACAAAGAGGAAAAGGTATCAAGTCAAAAATCAAGTCTAGGCACTTCTAACCTTTTAGCAGGCATTGTAATGTAGTAGTAGTATTAGTAGTAGTAGTGATATAACCTAAAATCTTCAGTTCCCAAATGGAATGTTGCTATAAATGTAAATTTATGACATATATATATATATATATATATATATATATATATATATATATATATATATATATATATATATATATATATATATATATATATATATATATATATATATATATATATATATATATATACACCACACACACACACACACACACACATACAGTGTGTGTGTATGTTGTATATATATAGCGCAGCTATAAAATATTGTTCTGTACCATAACCTGTACCAAGAGTTCCCAACAGTTCACAGTTCATAAGAAAGGAAATCCCTCATTTAATATACTGTATATATTAAACATTTCATCTTTATAATACTGATTTGCTTGAATGCCATGGAGACCCACGTTCCACAGAGATTGTGAAAACACCAGGAATTTAACAACGTTAAGGACCATAAAAGACCAGAGGAAAGTGCCTTTAAAATTAGTCCCTATCAGAGACATCCTCATCGGAGAGAAGGTTGCCCCCTTTTACCCTGGTGTAATGGGCGCGTTCGCCACCCAGCGAACCACAGGTGCAGAGTGTCTTGCTAAAGAGAGACTCAATGTCCTCTAACATGAGACCCTTGGTCTCTGGCAGACAGCCAAGCACGAAGAGAAAGCCGAGCACAGCCAGGCCAGTGTACAGGAAAAACGCACCTAGAGAAACAGCAGGGGAAAAAAAATTACATTAAAACATAACATACATGTAACTACATTAGAACCACATTACTAACCAGAACAATGTGACCCGCCGTCTGCATGATTTTAATAAATGGTGCTTTATGAGACTGTGCAATAATTTGAATATTTGACTATTTGAACAAATCATGAGATTGTTCGTGCTGCATGTTTTTTGTTTTTGTATACAAATAGAAAGACAAGATAGCCTTCATAAACATTCATACCATAATACGTGAGGTACTCTGCCACATGAAGGAATGTCAGAGACACAAGGACATTGAAGATCCAGTTGACACCAGCAGAGCAGGCATTGCCTGTGCTCCGAGCCCACAGCGGATAAATCTCAGAATTCACCGTCCATGGCATGGGACCCATCCCTTCATGCACACATGAACAAAAAGGGTGAAGAGATAGTATTAGTAATTTCTTCATTTATGTATTAAGAGCTTGTGTGTATTGCCAAAAGCATTAGGACACGATACCATTATTTCACCCATGTGTGTCTTGTTCCAGATTTATTTGTGTAAGTATTTGCACAGCCACATGAACGCTCTTTACTTCAAACTTGGCAAAGTTAAAAATATAGTTTCTATGTTATAAACTACTAACAACAGAATCTACAAAGGCATTTCAGACAATTGTGTGCTTTTTTTTGAGGGCTCTAACCATTTCTGACCAGTCCACATATAGGGGTGATAGTCAGGTGTCCATATACTTCTGGTCATACTATGCATGCATAATTCAACCAACTAAACAATGTGAATAAATTCTAAAGAAATTAAGATCGAGTGGAGAAGGTTGTTCTAACCTGGAGCAAAGAAAGCCAGGTAAAGGATGAGACCCAACAATACTACCCAGGAATAGGAGGTTGGGCAGTAGTTATAGGCCCACAATGCATTTGGGTTTACTTGGGTAACATTGGCGCACCTGGATGAAGTATAAATATCAGGTATATCAGGCAATTTGATTTACAAAATAAATTAGACAATTAGTTCTCTCACACACACACACACACACACACACACACACACACAAAACAAACCTGCCATATGCTGCTTGCTCTGGGTTAGCTGGAGCAACAGGTACACAGGAAGTGTTGGATATATTTGAGTCTTTCTCATAGTAACAAAATCCACAGTTTGGATCCAGCATACATTGTTCACAAAACCTGTAAAAGTGTAAGGTTACATCTGTTCATGTTAAAGTAGTCACCTTAAATAGGAATACTACCAACACAGACTGTTAATATGCTAAATGCAACTCTAATATACTGATAAATACTCACCCATAGAGTTTGCATGTTGAGTTAGGGGCAGATGGGTCAGGAGGGTTCACAGGAGGAGAGGCCTGAGCAGAAAGTAGGAATCCCACAGCCAAGAGAGCGAGACTAAAACCAGTTCCTGTTACAATGCAATAAACAATACTATTGTTGCAGTAAATAGTCTGAATAATCAATAATGTTAAATAAGAAATGCTCGAATTGTGGCTATTTTAGTTTTACTTACTTATTACAGAAATATAACACACATTCCTGTTTTTAAATAGAATGTAATAACATAGGGAAGCCCCTGTGTGGTACTACTGCTATTACTTCCACCTCATAAAATAACCTCACGTAAGCAGTTTGAAAATGTTTGTGCACAACATGCACTTTTGAAACATCGCATTCCAGGATGAGTTTCAATTTTTATTTAATAACTTCTCTGAAGGCTTTTCCGCCAGACTATGTGGATTTGTGTCCATTCAGCCAAAAGCATATTCGTGCGACAAGACAGTCCAATTCATTCCAAATACGTTGAGTGAGATTGAGGTCTGTGCTCTGTGAACTCCTTTTGACTATTTCCACTTGGAAAACCCATTTTTCCATTTCCAACCTTGGAAAACATCAACTTTACTTTGTACATCTTGTCATGCATCATGTTTTGACTGCGCCCCTTAGTCAACAGAAATAGTTATACAACAATTTTCTTGTAAGAAAATCCAACCATATAGAAGGACATTGGTTCATTAAATTGTAATCAGGATTAATGATAACATATACTGGTTATTGTTTGTTGGAATAACGATGACTTGTGTAATCATGTGCATTTTAATGTCAGTTCTTTTTCTGGCCTCACCAACAATGCTGCCCAAAGTCAGCTTTCTACGGCCCACCCGTTCCACCAGCCAAACTCCCACCAGTGTAAACAGGAAATTGGTGAATGCTGTAGCAGCTGAAAGCCAGATGGCTGTCTTATCATCCCGTACTCCAGCCATCTGCAAAATCGTGGCACTGTAGTACCTAAGAAAAGAGGAAGTAACTTGATTTTTTTCATTATTATGCAAAAAAAACCTCAACTTTTTATAAACCACATTCTGCAGTTTTATAGCCTTGTTTATAGATATGATTAGATGCCATAAATATTGAATTTCTGAGAAATTCCTAATGATAAAAACTTGATGAATACCCAAGTATAAGTTCTATATGTATAATGAACCAACTGACATCAGAAGTCATGTAATTATCTGAATACATGTTAGTATAGCTGATGTTTTTTTCTGAAAGGAACATAAACAAAATGAATATGAATTCCAAATAATGCAATTTAAAAGTTCAATTTATCTTCCAAATTGTATAATCCAAGCATTTTTTACCATTCGTTAAACCTGATTTTCTGTGGTTTGACCAAGTCACCATTTCTGCTAATAAGTGATGATCAGTTTTTGCTGGGGTAGGGCTTAAAGTTTTGAAGTTTTAATGGATAAATGTAACCGCAGATGAGTTTATTGAATAAAATGAAGCAAAATATGCAGAGATCATTGAACTTTGCTCTCTGGTGCCTTGTGACTGAAGCTATAACACATATTTATATGCTTTCCTGGTTCAAGGAATGCCTTACTGTAGATCATTAGGGTTGCATTTTATATTTAAACTCAACATTGCTGCTGTGCAAAAAGTTACATCCCAAAAAGAGAGAATTCATGTCTAGACAAAGTGTCTGGACTCTCATTTGAAGGTGTATAGCAGAAATGTATACGTATACCAAAATGAGTGTTGAGAAGTGAGACCAGGCTTTAGTAATAGTGTGCACAAGGTAAATGTCTTACATTACAGTGTTAATTCCAGAGAGCTGCTGGAACATCTGAAGGCCACATCCCACAATGAGAGCTCTTCGGGCAGGAGCACAGGTCAGGATACGGAACAAAACCGGTCCATCTGGGAACCAGTCAAGAAAATGCAGGACATCACACTTTTAGGTGCGTGATCACGATCCAATATAAATATATCACAGCTATGCCTACATTGTCTACATATCTGAGAATCCTGCTGATCCTAGTTGAAGTCTAACCATGAGGTATTGCTTACCCCCCGTTTGCTTTTCCTCCTCTTCAATAATGGCCTTGATACCGTCATACTCTTCCGTCACGTTCTCTGTGGCCCGGATCTGTGCGAGCACCTTGAGGGCCTGCTGAAAATTGCCTTTCTGCAGGAGCCAGCGAGGACTCTCAGGCAAGAGGAAGAAGAATCCTAAAAACTGCAGCACAGCAGGGACAACAGACAGCCCCAGCATATACCTACAGAGCATTTACACATGCAAAAGATGGATTTTATATGGGGGTCATATTTCTTTACAAACATCTAATTTTATGATTTTTAATGATTGTACAAATATGAGGAAGACTGTGTACTCAAAGCAGATGTGATGTAACATTCTGATTAGGGTTGGGTATAGTTTTAATTTGATCGATTCCAATTCTGCTCATCAATTCCCAGTTTTGATTACAAACGATTACTTAGATTTGCCTTCGTTTTTTCAAGTAAAGCCACACTTTTGAGAGCTTCCCATAGTCAATTTTGTAAACTGATGCTTATATTACCACATAAGGTCCTGGCCAAATGGACACACAAAAGTTCCTGGCAGATTGCCAGGTGAAGAAGAAGAAGATGCACCCAGGAATCAATAAGAGGAATTGAAATTAGAATTTTACGAGAAGTATCCGTTTCCAGAATCTGATTCCATTTTTGAGACTCAACCATAATTCTGGAGCACTTTGATCATAAACTGGATTGTAATCAGTACAAGAACTGTGCTGATTTTGGCTTCAATAACTCAAATAGTGTCTTATTCATGTGCATAGCACTGCTGTCATATACATTTATATTTATACCATTTGGCAGATGCTCAGAGCAACTCAGAGCAAGGGTTAAGAACTTTGCTCAAGGGCCCAGCAATGGAATATAGATAGATATATATATATATATATATATATATATATATATATAAGATATACACATATACATACATACATACATAGCATATGAAATTTATAATTAGTATTATTATTATTATCAGTATAATATTTGGTTTTGAATGAAAGGTTTTAAAATGTCACATAAGCCCAACAAAGTCCTGTTTAATTCTTCTATGTTGGCATTTCTGAGGAATAGTTATTTCTTTAGTTGTTCTTTTTACTCTAATCCCCTCTTTTAAGATGTATCCCATTCAACATATATCTAATTTAACTTCCTCCTTTCAAATAAACTTTGATTAATCCCTGAAGCAGTGTTCACCAAACCTATGTCGAGAAGTATCATGTCCTGTACAGTTTCCTGCTATAGTGGTACATACATACCACATGCTAATCAATAATCATTCACATTTCGAGTCTCCATGAAGGAAAAACCCTCGAATATTCAGGTTCTGCAAAAGCTCAAATGGGATACTGTAACTGTTCTGTAAAATGCTCGCTTATCCACTTCATACCTCCAGCCATTATGCTCCATGTAACTGAAGCCTCCATCAATCACACTGGCTATGAACTGACCACCTGTGATAAACAGAGTGTTGACCGTGACCAGCTGACCCCTGAGCTGAGGAGGAGACACCTCAGCTATATACACGGGCACTGTCATAGATGCTGTTCTTTCCTCTTTTTTCCTTTTGCTATTCCTATGGGGGGGTAAACCAAAACATATTCAAGTGTTCAGTGTTTCTTTTCTGCAAATTTCTACTTACCAAAAGACAAGGACAAAGTCAAATGTGTTCACTTACCTATACCAAGCCCAACAGTAATCCTCCCAATAAGAAGAACCACTTTATCAGGTGCAACGCTCAAAATGATCCCCCCTACAGTAAAAATGAAGCTGGCCAGCATGATACACTTCCGACGGCCGTACGCTCCGTTCAGGAATCCGCCTGCAAGCGCTGAGAGCGCCGCCGCTCCTACAGTGCTAGAAACGAGCAGCTCCTGCCAAAACGCGCTCAGGTTCATCTCTTTCTTCAGCAGAAGCATGGCTCCGGATACCACCCCGGTGTCGTAGCCGAACAGGAAGCCTCCCAGAGCGGAGAAGAAGGAGAGGACGTAGACAAATCTCGAGGAGCCATTCTGGCTGTAAGAGCTTCCTCCTTCAGACTGAACTGCAGTGGCGGCGGCTCGGAAAAGCGTGTTGTGCTCGTCTTCCGCTCTCCTCCCTCTGCCAGTCACCTGCTCCATGATCTACACCTCATAACCATCCTATAATCACACAATAGCGCGAGATATGCGCGTTATTAAAGCATTTCTGCACATCACATGGTGCGTCCACCAAAAACGTACATTTAACTCGGCTCTCACGTAACAAGCAGGGCGAAGTGAGAATGAATCAGATGACATTGCATAATCACGTACGTAAGGATAGCAGAGAACAGATCAACAAACACTCGAGCATTATAAACACACGAGACACCCATCACGCGGAGCCATGTTAAAACTTTAAAAAGATAAGCCGGAGGTCACGTGGTACGACTGTCACATCAAGAGGGCGTGTCTATGACACGAAACGGACGCAGCCTCGCCCACAAACAACTTGCTGAATCCTAAAAATTGCTTTAATTAAAACCCAATAGATAAAATGTGAAACAATTAATATTGTTATATAAAAAATGTATTTAAAAATGTCTATCATACATATATAAATATGATCATGATAATATCATTTGGTTATATATATACATAAAATCAATGTTAAATATAATTACATAATATATAAATTCTGAAACATACTTAGGATTACTATAATATTATATTTTTTCTGAAACTGCCAAATTTGACTGGAGACATAAATATACATATACATACATACACATAACTATATATATATATATATATATATATATATATATAATTATGAATATATATATATATAGAATAAAAACCACACACACACACACACACACACACACATAGATGAAGAGAGATATATATAGATATATATAGATATATATATATATATATATATATATATATATATATATATATATATATATATATATATATATAACAGATAAATATCAAAAACTCAGTGTATCCTGCACATTTTTTTCTAGACCTACGCTCATGTAATGCCCTGGGACGACTGACAGAACCAGCCAAACAACCGACGATGCATAAAAAGATTTCGCATTCAAGATTCAAGATTACATTGTTGAAGACTTGAACACGTCCGACAGCTGCAGTCAAAAAAAGTTGAAGGCTAAAGATAAAGCTGAAACTTACCGGTAAGGAAATGTCGTCTTTCTCTCGATTTTCTCGATCTTTCCCATGCACGGCGCTTTAGACTTCCTGTTTTAAAACGATACCAGCAGTCATATGACTCTCTGCCGCCAACAAGTCACGCCTGCCATCGGGCTCTCCAGGAGGAGACTTCCAAAATAATCGGGAAGCTCTCGGAATTAGAGAAGTGCGAATGCTTTGGAGCAGCGTATGAAGTTTCGGCGGCTTTTAGGAAGTGTAACTGTGTTTGTCCGAGGCTATGGAGCAGCGCACATCACCTCCGCGCAAACTCTACGGTTGTATCAGAGCAATAATGTGACAACACACGTGTCGAATGTCAGCTGGCCGATAAACATATGTTAGACATGGTGAACACGCAGGATTTGGAAGAAAGCCTGAAAAAGCTGCTTGTCCGGCTGAAGAACAATTTAGAGGAAGGACAGCAGTTGGGCACCATGGTCCAGATCCTGCAGGATCTCCTGTTCCTTGCACACACAGAAGAGTGCGGTAAGTGTACACACCAATGCAAACAAATCCGCTGTGATTTACAGTGTTGGGCACCACATGGGGGATCTACAGCATGGGGGATTCAATGCAGCCATCACACATGTTCACAAAGACTACTCTATATTTGACTAGGCTTATGTGCTCCAGAGATATTTTTGGAACTAAAACACACCCTCTGCCGATTCGTTAAACAGGGGAGCTGTTTAAAGAAAAAGATGTCCACCAGCCACTGATGCTGCTGCTGACGACATTCACGAACAGCAAACTCCAGCAGGTAAGTCTGTCACAGTTCTTTACAGTGCACTATTCATGTATGTTTCTAACCATATTTAGTGGATCGAATCACTGTCATGTCGACTTAGGTTGGATGGTCCCTGCTGTGTCAGTTGATGGAAATTTGTCCCACCACCCTGGACAAACTGGTCCACCCACTGCAAGCTGGAAAGGACTGGGAGGTTATGGCTGTGCACCAGTAAGTGTGCAGGGATATGTTATATATTTTCAGATATGGTGAAGCTGGGAACACTACATTTACATTTACCTCTACCTCCAAGAGAAATAGAGAAAGTGAAAGCAGTTTGATGTTTTTTTTTATGCTCCGTCTGATGTAAGTGAATGTAGTCTTTGTTTATCGGGTCTTGTTTATGTGTGCGTCTTTCAGACAGATTCTGAACCTGCTGACTTTGTATCAGAAAGACCTGAAAGTCATGATGGTAGGGCTGCGAGCTCTTGCCTTGTTGCTGAAGTCAGGTACATGGACTTTCTCATATCTCTACTACAACATATTCAGATGTTGCATCCTTATAATAGTCTTTGCAATAAGGATCAGAATCATGACCAGTCTTGTAGAACTTGCCTAGAGTCTAATCCACTGTGTGTTTCAACAGCCACATGTGTTTATACTGTGAGTCTGGCAATTAATAGATTTCATTGATTGATTGAATGATGTGGCAATAGATCTATTAAAAGTTACTTTACAGCAAAGAGCAGTCTGCCCATCAGTATTTCTTTGTTTCTTTATTATTTATTTATTTATTGCACAGCAGTAGTGTGAAGTTTAATTGTAAAACTAATTATAATTGTCTAAATGTGGTGCCTTCATTTATAGTCCTTTTATATCACTAAAAGATTACGTAATTAGACTAACAGAAGTGCCAAAATGTCATGACATTTTCTAATGTCAGTGACATTTGCTAAGAAATGACATAATTACCTTTTTGTTTACGTGGCATACTTTGAAACTATAGATCGCTTACGTTAATTATCCAGTAACTTTAAATTAAAATTAAACAAATTACATTTAAGCTGGTGAGAAAGGCATGTAGGTAGAAGAGTGAGGAATGTAAGTGTGGGTTTTGTTTACATATTTTGCTTTTTGAAATCATTCTCACGGAATATTGCTTTCAAAACAACTGTGCATTTTCACCCCAAGAGCAGACCGCAAGATACCAAACTAAAGTGTCATTCATACAGCTTAAGCATTGGCTACTGTTGATGTAGAAGTACATTTTCAAAATTGAATTAGAAAGAGACTGCAAATTTTTCATGGGAGGTGTGCAAGAAGGAAACCTTTGCTTTCCAAGAGAAACAACAAGGCCAGACTGACATTTGCCAGAGATAAAGTTGCAGAAGGACTTCTGTCAGAAAAAATAGTTCTTTGGACAGATGAGTCCATGAATATTGGACACAACAGCAGAGGACTTTAAACCAAACACAGCTGTTGGCAGACTGACAATTAAACTTTAAAACACTAAATTTCATGGTTTGGGGCTGCTTTGTGTTACACTTTATGGCATTCCACCATGAATTCTACGTGTATCAGAAGGTGCTTGAAGAACATGTGAGACCATCGTTAGAAAATTGGGAACTGGACCATGCAAATGACAATCACCCAAAACATACTAGTAAATCAACCAAAAATTGGCTGAAAATAGGTAAATTGGTGGACCATCCAGACCCAAAACAACATAAATGCAAGAAATATCAACCAGCTAAAAGCTAGGATGACTTGCCCATTATGGGCTGGGGTGACTTGAAAAGGGCTGTACGTGCAAGAAACCCCTCAAACATCTCACAGCTGAAAAAGTTCTGCATTGAGGAGTGGGGTAAAATTTCCTCAGACCGATGTCGGAGACTGGTAGATGGCTACAAGAACCGTCTCACTGCAGTTATTTCAGCCAAAGGAGCAAAGGAGGTAACACTCGCTATTAGGGGCAAGGGTGTCCTATCTTTTTCCTCAGTTAGAATAGGCATTTCAGAATTGAATGTATTTACAGAAGATCTTGTATCTTGAAAAGACTTTTCTTCATTTTTCATTGTTATTTTGAAACTGTATTGTTGAAACTGAGATAAATAACCATTTATTAAAAATGTTACAAAAAACCACATGCTTTCAAAGGGTGTCCTAATTTTTATCACATATATATACTGTATATATATTAAGTGTGAATATATGAAATATTTATTACACAATAAAATGATATTGAATCTATGTAGTCATCTATGTATCATTAATTAAAACAAGCCATTTATGTGTTCCGCTGCAATGTATGTGTTTCTTATGTGTGTGGCAGATGTATTGGCATTGCTGGTCCTAGAGGAGGATGTGGATGTGTTTGGGCTGGTGTTAGAGGCTATGAAAGCTTATCCTCACAGTGAGGAGCTGCAGCTCCAGGGCTGCTCCTCTCTCACCCTGCTGCTGAAGAGAGGTGCCATTCACATTTAGTGCTGGTTAATTATTTATAATAAAGTCATGCGTGGAACAGTCTGACTTTGATTTGCTGCATTCGTATTATCCGTTTTTTCTGAGTCTGTGTTAACCAGTTCCAGAGGAACATCACGTGGAGTTTATTGAGAAGAACGACCACGCCGTGGTTCTGAATGTGCTCAGTAGCTTTAAGGACAGTGAGAATGTGGTGTTGTCTGCACTGAAGGCTCTCATACCATTGACTGAGCCAGGTAAGACTTACTATATTTTCTTTTACTTCCAGTTTCGGTATGAAGCTACAAGCATAAAGGGAGGGAAGGTGTTATTGGTTAGCACGGCTTAGTGGTTAGCACGTTCGCCTCACACCACCAGGGTCTAGGTTCGATTCCCATCTCAGCCATGTGTGTGTGGAGTTTGCCCCGTGCCTCAGGTGAGGTTTTTTCTCCGGGTTCTCCGGTTTCCTCCCGGTCCAAAAACATGCACGGTAGATTTATTGGCTCCTTGGAAAATTGTCCCTAGTGTATGAATGTGTGTGTGAGTGTGTGTGTGTGTGTGTGTGTGTGCCCTGCGATGGGTTGGCATTCCATCCAGGGTGTATCCTGCTTTAATGCCCATAGACACCTGAGATAGGCACAGGCTCCCCAGTGACCAGAGGGAAGATCGGATAAAGCGGGATGGTAAGAAGGGTTTTAAGGGTAGTCCGGTTTTTTTAGAAGATGAATGAATGAATAATCCAAACTAAATGTAAACACATGTATTAAATTATATGCAACAAAGCTGTCATGATGAGGCAAAAAATAACAACAATTTTGTGTGAATGTTTTTTGCCCTTCTAGCAAGTAATATAGAGATTCTGATGTCCGAGAGTGAAAAATGCTACAGCTCAGTGTGTCAAGCAGTGGAGGCATTCCCGCAGTCAGAGTCTATACAGGAGGTTGGATGCTGCCTTCTGCACAAATTTACTTTAGGTGGGCAAAAGGAAACATACCAAGAAGTATCTTTATATGAATTACTTGGGCTATTCGCTGCCTTTGCAATTGCAATCAAGTTCAACCTGCTGCTGTGATTGTATTTATTTATTTATTTATTTATTTATTTATTTATTTATTTATTTATTTATTTATTACCAGTAATGAAATTGTTGCATGTTCCTCCATTTCAGAAAGCTACTTCAAACCTTTGGTGCTGAATGGTGTGCACAAATTGGTCATGAAAGCATGTCTCTCCTACCCTGACAATGGCAAAATCCAGTGTACTGCACTGTCCTGTTTCGCTACACTCGGTGAGTCTGCCATGGCCAAGAAATGCCTTACACTATTGCACTCCTAGTGTATGCATTGGTATACATCAATGCATTTAGGATTTTGCGGTTGCTATTATTAGGTTCATAACTTATTTATAAGCTATTAAATACAGAATACCAAATGATGGACCATATAGATTTAGAAAAATAATCCACTCTGTAGTGGTGTGATGAGGCCAAGCACAAGGTGGATTATATTAGATCTACTGAGAAACAGATCCTCAAGAATTCAACTATGAGTTTGTTTAATCAGCAATAAAAAGCTATTCGGTGCTTAATACAGCTTGTTCTCTGACTTCTGATCTGACAGCAAAGACAATTCTTGAGAATGAAGACCTCAAGAATACATGCAGTGAGCAGGAGGGTGTCAGAGGTGAAACAGATGGTGAAGATAGTACTGATGAGGAAAGCATGGTTTGGAGAGAGGCTTGCTGCACAGCTTTAGAACGACACAATGACAATGCTGCAGTACAGGTCAGGTTATTTTCAGCGCTGTTGACCTTTTTTTTATGTTCATTGCGATGTAGTGTCATGCATATTCATGTCTTGGTCTTCTTCCTGTCTACTTTATCATTAGGAGGCTGCTTGCTGGGCATTAAATAATTTGCTGCTCTATGGCAGTACACGCAATATATATGAAGAACCCAAAGAAAGGTTAGTCAAGAAAGGACAACTAATTACTTGAATAGTGCATTTCATGTCGAATGCTTCCTGTTCACAAATCATCTTAATAAAATGTGTTTCCTGAAGACATATTAGTTTTCCTAAAACTCTGAAACATGGAAAAAAAACAATTTTTCCATTATTTCCATTTCCAATATTTCCATTTCCAATATTTACAAAGCCAAAAGGGTAAACAGTTTATTTGATCTTTTTCAGAGCTTTGGATAGTCTTCGTATAAAGTTGCATATATCTGTCCATCGGCTGTGGATTATTTACTCTCTGAAAAACATGCCCATAGATAGATTGCTTAAACTAAATTACCCCAAAATGTCAATAAATATGTGAGTGTGAGTTATTCAGATCTCAGGATGATGTGATAAATGAAAACAAATGTCTAAATGACTCTCTTCTAACTGTCGTTCTATCTCTGGTTGTAGGCCACCTTTGTATATACAGGTCATGACTGTGATCCTGGTGCCCTCCTCAAGTTTTGGTGTGTTTCAAGCAGCTACGTCAACTTTAGGCACACTCGTGCGCAGACACAGTAAGATTGACAGCACTTAAAATTAACAATTATTATTATTATTATTATTATTATTATTATTGCTTATTAGATTTGCTCATGGAATAATTGCTCATAAAATGAACTTAATCAGGTAAGATGAGATCTCGGCTTCTAACGAGTGGCATTCATTACAACATTGTGGATCTGATGAAGAGGCATGCTAACTCCAGTGAAGTGTGTGAGAGTGCCTGCAGGCTTCTTTACACACTTTTTCAGGGAGGGTAAGAGCATATTTATTTCAGACCACACACAGGGTTTAGGTAGTGCACAAATAAGCAAATGGTCGTTTGTGTTTTAATTATTATCTAATTTAAGGCTCATTCACCTTTTAAATGTATCTAGTTATAAAACATATTATACTATACTATACTATACTATATATTATATTATTAGATACTATGCATGACCAAAAGCATTGGTTTTATAATGGTTAAAGAGACCTTCGAAGGGGACTGTATGTTGAAAATGTTGTGTTTTCTTTACCATTCTCTCTGTGTGCCAGCAGGACTGTGAGTCTGGACGAAGGGAGCATGGCTCTAGGTCAAATTTTGACCGCCATGAGGGATCATAACTTCCAGCCTGAGGTACAACTCGAAGGGCTGAGAGCCAGCCTGGTGCTTCTCAACCCAGGTAAGAACCCTTGTCCAATACGGAGCAACTTCCTGTCTTATATTTTGTGTTTATTGTAATTGCCATATTTTTATACAAGGGCTCAGATTATTTTAAACAATACATGTGACTATTTTAAGGAGTAAATAGAAATTACTTTGTGATTAGTAATAAATATATAAATACACAGGACAGTGAATAGACTGTTTTGTATGCAAAGAGTTGCCTCAAAATTATTAACAGCAATAAATGGAGCAGCATTATTAAGTTTTTCGCAAAAGTCTTAAATAATAATGTGTCCACAGCATTGTAGTGTTGTGTAAGGGTTATCCTGGGTAAGCAATTTAAACTATATGACTAGGCCTTATGGGCAACATTGCATAGTCTGACTGTAGTAGTACGGATGCCCCAATACCTTCTTCTAGATTGCAGGAGGGTAAAGATTCCATGAGAAAAATGGCAATTGTTCACCATACAGTGATTGTTATAAGAAGAGGAGACTCTGATGGCCATTTCTGTCACATTCACAAATACTTGAGACTAAATTTTGTAGCATTATAAATACAATATAACCTTCTCAGTATGATTTATAAAAATGGTTCTAAAGTGATGGTTATAAACATATTTTAGCATTTCTGAGTGAACAAGTAACAATATTGAATAGAAAACAACAGACGTGTATGCAGTAATCGGTACAATGAATGTGTGTGTGTGTGTGTGTGTGTGTATGTGTGTGTGAGCAGATCGCAGTTTGAGGGAGCATGGTGTATCCATAGCAGATCCAGACACCTCAGATTTGTCACTGAGAGTGTTAAAAAATCAGTGTGTGGTAGAGGAAGCTCATACTGTCTACCTCCAAGCTTTGAACAGGGTAAGGGTTATCCAAATACAATGTTTGTTTTTTATGCTGTGGAAAAATATATAGCTTCTATGCCACTGTCTCATTCAGCATAAGTAAATGGAGTATTAATTGTGTTCTAGCATATGTTCTTATATTTATATATATATATATATATATATATATATATATATATATATATATATATATATATATATATATATATATATAGAGATAGAGATCGATAGATAGATAGATAGATAGATAGATAGATAGATAGATAGATAGATATAGATATAGATAGATAGATATAGATAGATATAGAGAGAGAGAGAGAGATATGTGTATATATATGTATAAACCTACTGCCTTTGTTAGTTATTGTAATAAAATTATAAACTGTGTGTGTGTGTGTGTGTGTGCAGTTCATCAACAGTGAGGACATTCAGGAGTGCGGGTTTGCTGTTTTATCTGCTCTGGCTGATAGCTCTGGAGCTGTTGATGTAATGTGCCAGCAAGGGGCAATAGACACAGTGCTGCACACACTACAGATGTTTCCTCAGAAAAGCAGTGAGTTTGATTGGCAATATAAATGTAAAATTGTTTCATTAGGTTTGTTCATGTTATGTGTAATATCAGGATCTATAACCACGATAGTCTTTCACAATGACTCAAAACTGCATTTAGGTTGTTGTTTCTCAAAACTTGTCTTTATTTGCGTGTAGAGATTCACTTCTGGGGCCTGAGCCTCCTGTTTCAGCTCATCTCAAAAAACAAGCTGTCACGTATGATGGAGCCTGTGCTGGTGTCTGTTCTTGTCGCGTCTGTGAGGCAGCACCAGGGGAGTGCGGAGATGAAGCTGAAAGTATGAAAAGAGAAACTCGATAGAGAGTTAACACACAAACATGAAGCACTGATTTTTAAATAAATCAAATTTATATATTCTATATTATATATATATATATAGATATATATATATCTATATATATATATATATATATATATATATTGTTTCCAGGGTTTCCAGGTGATATGGAAATTATTGGACACCTACTCAGGAGCTGCAGCAGACCTGGAGAAAGAAGGTTTTGAGAAAGACATTTTCCAACAGTTGAGGGAAAATTCTCCTGCACATAGAGATGGTCTAGTGAGTCCATTTTTGTTAACCTAATATGTATATGTATATATGTGTGTGTGTGTGTGTGTGTGTGTGTGTGTACAGTACTGTGCAAAAGTTTTAGGCAGGTGTGAAAAATGCTATAAATAGAGAATGCTTTCAAAAATAGAAGTATTAGTCATTTAATTTCATCAGTGAACAATATGCAGTTAATGGTCAAAAGAGAAATCGAAATCAAAACAATATTTGGGATATACTTTACACCCTCTGTATATTTATTATTTTCATGTTATGAGAAGGACACTATAAAAGGACGGTGTGGAGGAGGGAAGGAATTGAGAGAATATTAGTTTAAAATTGTTGAAATATAGCTATGGTAACTGTTCAGCACTGGATCCAAATAGGACCAGTTAATTCTGGCTGTATTCACAGTTCTCTATGTACAGCTGTATCTCTTTACTATTAGACAGTCAGACCTAGTGCATTGTCAATATAAGCTAATTAGAAAAGCACTTTCATACTTAATAAAATAATTCCTATGTTGCAATATTAACATGTTCCCAGTGTTGTCAGGAGCTGCAGCCATTTATGTCTAGTGTCAAAAGGAGTCCGCCACTCCTCATGCGCTTCTATAATGCTTATGTTTGTTGTCATAAAAAAAGAAGATTGTGCTTACCTCATATTTCAAATATGTTCCAGTACACTCTTGACATAACACATGGGTTTGTTGCTGTCATATGATATCAGAGATAAGGTTAACTTGTGGATAGAAATTGGCAAGTGACCAAAATCTCATACATTTTTCAGTAACCTTCGTTCTGCATTATACATTGCTACAGAATATTCTTGTGTGTATTAGTTACACAATTACAAATGTAGGGTTCGATTCCCGTCTAGGCCATGTGTGTGTGGAGTTTGCATGTTCTCACCGTGCCTCAGAGGATTTTTCTCCGGGTTTTCCAGTTTCCTCCCCGGTCCAAAAACATGCACGGTGAAATCTTGATGCACCTTGGAAAATTGTCCTTAGTGTATGAATGTGTGTGTGAGTGTGTGTGTGAGTGCTCTGTGTGGGTTGGCATTCCATCAAGGGTGTATCCTGCCTTAATGCCCATAGACGCCTGAGATAGGCACAGGCTCCCCGTGACCTGAGGGAAGATCGGATATAGCGGAAGAAGATGAATGAATGAATGAATATATGCTATTTCATATTTCTTATGGCTTGTGTCATCTACAGAAGTTAAGCTGCCTGTGTCTATCAAAAATGGTGTTGGACAGTGAGATCCACTACCGCTTACTGGAGAGGGCATGCGAGGAGGGCGACGTCGTCATGGCCGAGTGTCTTATACAGCTGGGAACTGATGTTAATAAGAAAACCAAGACAGAGTCTCTTATATATCAGGTGCCTTTAAAAAGTATCCTGTTGATGACCGATGCACTTCGACTTGTAAAAATTCCAGAGAAAAATTTGTGGTTAGCACGTTCGCCTCACACCGCCACTGTCCGGGTTCGATTCCCGTCTCGGCCATGTGTGTGTGGAGTTTGCATGCTCTCCCCGTGCCTCAGGGGTTTTTACTCCGGGTTCTCCGGTTTCCTCCCGGTCCAAAAACCATGCACGGTAGGTTGATTGGCACCTTGGAAAATTGTCCCTAGTGTGTGAATGTGAGTGTGTGTGTCCTGCGATGGGTTGGCATTCCATCCAGGGTGTATCCTGCCTTAATGCCCATAGGCGCCTGAGATAGGCATGAATGAATGAATGAATGTAAAAATTCCTAAAATCCTTTAAAAAAAAAAATGTTATTCCAAAAAATTATATTCAAGAATGTTTCTAAATATAGCATACATGTTCATTGTAATTGTAGAGTTACACATAATGTAATTGTATTTCAATTTCTTTTATTTCTAATAACTAGGATAATAAATAGAACAAGTGTAAAATATTTGTGTACAAATATATGTGTGTGTGTGTGTGTGTGTGTGTAGGTATGTGAACGTGGTGGACCACTGGCTCTGGTCGAGGTGCTGGTCAGTAGTGGTGTGCATGAGCAGCAGTTGCGCGGGGCTCTGAGTGTGTGTGTGAAGAGGAGAGACGGTTCTCTGATTATTCTCCTGCTGGCTCGTCTTGGTCTGGACCCCACCAGCAGCGCCCTCTGCCTTGGAGGCTTCAGACTTGGCCATCTTGAGGCTGCATGGCTCAATGCGCTGTTCTCTGAACACAGAGTTCCCCCTACTGCAAAACAGAGGAACAGTAAGGAAAGGGCAAACTTTACAAAATATATAAATTCCTTCTGTCACATTTGTATATATATATATTATATATATATGTTTATATATATATATGAGGACTATTTTACTTGCAGTATATGTTTTTTTACACCTTAGCTCATTCTCCTTCTTCCCTCTTACATCTTACTATCTCACTCCTGCACTACAATGATAATTATAGCAATAAAATAGATATTGACATTATAAGTATTTTATCTAAGGAGAAAAGGATTTCTGGCCAAATGTTTAAGAAATTTTATTCAAATCCGTTAAAAAGCCTACTATCTACTAATACAAATCTGTGTTTCCAAACTTTTTTAAAGAATTTAAGATATATATATATATATATAATACTATATATATATATATATATATATATATATATATATATATCTTTGTTATAATATTATAACAGTGACTCTAAAGGCCTGATACCTTTTAATAGCTCTTTGTAAAAGCAATAAATGCTTGCTATATCTAGACCACGTTATTTGTATATTTTAGTCTTTCTTTAAGAGCAACAATTTGAGCATCTTTGTGGTTATTTATTTATTTTTTTCTTGTTATTGGTTTTTTTTTTTTTTTTAGCAATAGTTACTGCTAGTCTGCCGATCCTGTTCTCTGCCAGTCGACAAATTGCACAACTTAATTCAAGATCTGATTGTACTTCAGATTTTGTGTGTGTGTGTGTGTGTGTTTTTTTTTACTTCCTGTGTGTGTGTGTGTGTGTGTGTGTGTATAGGTAAAGGGAAATTGCTGGCAATACAGATACAGTCCCTGCAGAAAAAGCGGAGTCAAGTTAGTGTTGGAAACACTATGGAATATTTCTCTGATGATGATAGTGATGAGTTTTTGTACACCTCTCTGGATGACGGTGTGTTTTCAACATTTCGAGGACAATGAGAGTGACGGTAAAAGTCATAGTTTTTTACTTCAGCAGGCTTTTGTTAATTGGTAATGTAGCTGATGTTATGATACTTTCCTGGCCGTTACTAGGAAGTGACAGTCCAGTGTCAGGGCGTGTGTACTATGATTCACCAGAATGAACTTGCGAGGCCGTTCTAAAGTGAGACACCAGATGCCATCTAGACGTGCCATTTCAGAGGTGAGTTTGAAGCCTTGTCATTTGGAAATTGTTAAATATTGAATACTTTTTTCTTTAATTTTAAATAAATTCTTGTAGGGAAGCAATGGGGACCCCGATCTCAATGATTCCTTTAAAAAGAGACTTGCAGGCAGGCAGGAGAAGACCCAAAGAGGTACAACCCCAGCTAAACTCATTTCATTGCTTACAAGTAATATTGATGATGTTTTGACTGTGGCTGCTTCTTTTTTCTTTATTTTTTTACATCTGCAGGACTGCTGGTTTCTGAGACTTTGTCTCCTGTGGGATCACTGTCAAGTGCGGACAGATATCATATCAAACTTCTGGATCTATCAGGCAATGAGCTTGTTTCTCTCTCCTGCTTGATGGATAATACTCTCCAACAACATCTGGAACATTTACTACGCCTGGATTTGAACAACAACAGCCTAGCCGAATTTCCCAGTGCCCTCTGTCAGGTTGTCATATCTTCATTAAACATTTCTTTTTGATATTTTTTGACATTCATTTGAGGGGCACGGTGGCTTAGTGGTTAGCATGTTCGCCTCACACTGCCAGGGCCTGGGTTCGATTCCCGTCTCGGCCATGTGTGTGTGGAGTTTGCATGTTCTCCCTGTGCCTCAAGGAGGTTTTTCTCCGGGTTCTCCGGTTTCCTCCCGGTCCAAAAACATGCATGGTAGGTTGATTGGCACATTGGGAAATTGACCCTAGTGTATGAATGTGTGTGTGTGTTTCCCCTCGTGATGGGTTCCATCCTGGATTCCATCCAGGGTGTATCCTGCCTTAATGCCCATAGACGCCTGAGATAGGCACAGGATCCCCGTGACCCCAGGGAAGATCGGATAAAGCGGTAGAAGATGAATGAATGAATGAATGAATGACATTCATTTGCCCAATAGTATTATTATTATTATTTTTTTTTATTACAGGAGAGAACCAAAAAAAACAAACACCAAATGCCAGCACCTAATTAGTTTATTAGCTTGTTAATGTTAGTTGAGCATTAGCATTACTTTTTATTGAAAACATATGATTGAATTTATTGTAACGAAGATTTAATCATATTGCGTCTTCATATTCCATATTTCTTCCATGTTTTAGTGCTTGAAAAGTCTCACAAGGCTCGATCTTCAAGACAACCAATTGTCATCTTTTCCCGTTGAACTGTTGAGCCTGCCGTCTCTAAGCATTCTGAATGTGTCACATAATTATCTTGGTCCTGAGCTCTGTTTGGACCCGCACGTGTGTTGTCCGGCGCTCCGCCAGCTGAACCTTTCATTCAACCGCATCACCGTCTTTCCATACAAACTCGCCGGAGCCATGGGAAAACTAGAAGAACTCTCACTGGAGGGGTATGAAGGAGCATGCTTTTCTTTTACCTCAGCTCTTTATTCTCTCTGTTATTTCAGTCATTCCTCTATTTTTTTGTCCTCAGGAATCAAATCTCAGAACTTGCCCTTCTCCCCTGTCTTCCTGAGATGAAGGTGTTTGATGTTTCAAAGAATAAATTAACAATAATCTATGATGTTTTATTGTCTGCATTCCCCAAGCTGGAGACATTCAATGCCTCAATTAACCAGCTGAGTAAGCATTTTTCATTCTAAAGCACGTTGAGCTTTCAATTAAGTCTTTTTTTCTTTTGTTAAGTAATAAACGTCTTTCGATAGGTTGCTTATTACAACTTCCGTCTAAAATAACGACAATAAAATTATCCCGGAACAACTTTGAAAGTGTACCCAACTCGATTATCACTCTTCCATAGTAAGTGTTTAAATATGTTATATACCGCACCTCTATTCCATCGAAATCTAACCAGAGCCTGGACTGGTCTGACTGGTGTTTTATATGTGCAGTCTGCAGTCTCTGGACATGAGGAGTAACAGCATCAGGGTTTTGCCAGGTCCAGCTGCATGGGCTAGTTCGAACTTGAGAGAATTGATATTTACAGAGAACCAGATCTCTGTTCTGGACCTCAAAGAGCCTGTACATAAGTGGACCCATCTGGAGAAACTGCACCTAAGTGACAACCAGCTCACTGAGGTAACACCAGTGTTTTTGCTCTAATGAGAATACAGAAGGAGTGTTGATCACATTCCGATGTTTCTAAAGCACGTGAAATACTTCATTTTATTTCCTTGTTGCATCTTGTGTTCATAACGTTGTATAGGCCCTCAATTTTTTGTTCTCCTGTTACTAGCTTCCTCCCCAAATTGGGCTGCTGGAAGAGCTGACCTCTCTGGATGTCAGTGGTAACTGTGGTCTGCGCTCATTTCCTGATGAGATCGGTAAGCTAGTTCGACTGTGGGATTTGCCCTTGGACAGACTGCAGCTGCAACTGGACCTCAAACACATTGGAAACAAGACCAAAGATATTGTTAGGTCTGTTAAATTGGTTTTTTTTCTTTTTTTTTTTTTTTTCTTTTTTTTTTAGCAAACATGTGTTTAAGGTTTCCTTATCCTAAAGACAGACTTGCCTTATTAATATTTGAAATGTATATGTGGTATTACATGATTTACATTTGCATTGAATTGTATAATTGTGCTATAACTGAAATCTTGTATCCTTGTATCCTTGATTAGACACTTTCAGCACCGTTTGAAAAAGGCTGTTCCATATTTCCGGATGAAGCTAATAGTGGTGGGGAACGCAGGCAGTGGGAAGACCACTCTGATCCAGCAGCTGATGAAGCTTAAGCGCTCTTCGTCATTCTTTGGCACACATTCTTCGAACTTCACTGTGATAGACTGGCACACGAGAGACCGTGATAGGAAAAACATGGTCTTTAACGTTTGGGATTTCTCAGGTCGGATTTCTCAGTTGTGATATGTGTCAGTAACGTCATTAACTACAGAAAAGGTTTATAGTGAAATAATTGGATTGTGGTTGTTCAGGTGGAGACGAGTTCAGTGGCGCTCATTCTCAATTCATGAGCTCTAGAGCGCTTTACTTGGTGCTGTATGACCTGACTAAAGGAGCCAGTGAAGTGGACACTATTAGAGCTTGGCTCTTCAATATCAAAGTGAGTTCAAATTTGTTCAACATTTAATATACACACACACACACACACACACAAACATAATCATACCAACAATTTAGTGTATATATATATATATATATATATATATATATATATATATATATATATATATATATATATATATATATATATATATATATATATATATATATATATATATATACGTATATATATAGTGAGAGTGAGTGAGGGAAGGAAGGAAGGAAAGAAGGGAGAAAGAGAGAAAGAGAGGGATGGATGGATATCAAAATATATGCCAAATGTCCTTATGCACAATATACATTTCTTTAATAGTATGCTGATACTCCTGCTGATATAAAACATTCATCTTCTCCCTCATTTTTTTTTCTTCAGATTTCTCCTTAAATAGGTTTATTATTATTTTATTCATGTTGATTTCGACAAGGTTTAATCACTTTGTACTGTTTGCAAAGAAGCAATATCACGATGCTTTGGTCTTCTTTAATGTGTGCATAATGCTGTTGGACCAGTATACGAGAAATTCAGCTTGTATGGGATTCATAAACAAAAAAAAATTGTATTGACTTGGGAGCAAGATTTCGGGCCGAAATTTGAGGGCGCAAAGGGGCTTGCAAAATGCCCACCAGCACTGTGCCTCCCAGTCACACAGTCCCTTAACCCCTCTGTTCCATTGTTGAGTTCATAATGAGAGCATTGTCTTAGCTTTATATTGTAATGGAAGGAGATTTTTCTTCCAAACAATAATTCCATCATCCAGTCTTCTCATAGGTGAAGTACCCAGTGCTTTCCTCTTTTAGATGTTAAGGCACCATTATTAAACGCTTAAAAAGTAAATAATATTAGTGCATATTGTACTTTTATTTTTAAAGTAATATTTTTGGTGGTCTGGAACACATTATCCGACTTGACATTATTCCTTATGGGGAAATTCGTTTCAGTTTATGAATGTTTCAGTATATGAGTCCCATTCCGAACAAATTAAATTCATAAGCCAAGGTATGGGTGTATTTTTAGTTGATTAGATGTATCTCTATAACTCTTGTTCCTACAGCTTTTAGATCATACTGACACTCTTTCTAAGTGTCTGTAGCACCTGTTAGATTTTCATTTACATTAGTTTGAGATCCCAAAGTGAATTCTCCTTGTGTATTAGAGATCCCTTTGTGCTGACTAGCAAGTGCAAGTTACATGTTTTTTCTTTCTGTGACACTTTTGTCGTTCTTCTCTTTGGCTTCTATAGGAACTTGCCCCAGTCGCTCCTGTTATTTTAGTCGGCACTCACTTAGACCTATGTGAAGATGACCAAGTACAGGAATGTGTTCTTAAGATGCAGGAGGAGATTTTTTCCCAGCCACTTTTCCTGACCATTAGAGAGCGCCACATGCTGTGTGCCTGTGAGGAGTCGGACTCTATCACCAGACTGCGTAAGGCCATTGCCAGAGAGGCCTGCAGCATTAAGGTAACTTGTTATTAAATGAGACTGGAAAAGGGTGGAAAAGATTTAAATGATGTTCTTTATATTCTATTTTCTTACATAAGAGACTTCCTCTGTGCAGATCCAGGGACAGCCAGTAATGGGGCAGCTGGTTCCGGATTGTTATGTTGAGCTGGAGAAGAGGATTCTGAAGGAGCGGAATCATGTGCCTGTTGAGTTTCCTGTCCTCAGACACCAACGCGTCCTGCAGATCATTGAGGAGAGCCAGCTACTGCTGGAAGAGGGAGAACTTGCCCATGCAGTTCGTTTCCTCAGTGAGACTGGTGAGACGACTCTGTGATTTTTCTCCACATTCATTTATGTCTGCCTATGTTATGCATTCTTGACAAAGAAGATGAAGATACAACAGATAAATATGTAAGTGCAGATATCACCATGATGTGGACACTACACTGTCAAAAAGCACCGTCTTTCAGATGGGACCTTAAACCAAGGTCTTGACTCTTTGTGGTCATTAAAAATCCCAGGATGTCTTTTGAAAAAGAGCAGAGGCGTGTCCTCAGCATCCTGGCCATCATGGCATCCTAATCATCCCCATAGCTATGGATAAATCATTCTGTCTCCTCTTCACCAGTAAGCTGGTGTGTGGTGGGCGTTTTCGCGCACTATGCCTGCTCTCGCATCAACCAGGTGGATGCTGTACACTGGTGGTGGATGAGGAGGTCCCTCTGTCATAATGTAAAGCACTTTGAGTGTCTAGAAAAGCAGTATACAAATGTACTGAATGATTTTTAATTATTATTTAAATAATATTGTCTTAATAGAGTTTACATGGCATTACATGTAATGTCTTGTATTGAGCTACATTGTTTTTTAAACAGTGCACATAGTCTCTCTCTCTCTCTCTCTCTCTCTCTCTCTCTCTCTCTCTATATATAATATCTCTCTATTATATATCTCTATCTGTATATATTGCGCAATGAGGTCTCTGAGACAGCTTCTCTATAGTCTCTTCATTTATGAATCTATATATATATATCTATATATACGGGCTTATATATATATATATATATATATATATATATATATATATATATATATATATATATATATATATTTGTTTGTTTGTTTTTTTGTCATGTTTGTCATAAGTCATCTATAAAGTCATGTTATGTGTGTTTGTTCATGTGTGTGTGAAAATCCCAGGTGTGCTCCTGCATTTTGATGACCCGGCATTGCATCTCAAAGACTTGTATTTTATTGATCCCCAGTGGCTCTGCAAAACCATCTCACAGGTCACACACCCTAACACATCCTCAAATTCACACAACAAAATTAGCACATCCAAATATACACAGGTGTGATCTTTGTGTTTGCGCTTTTATCCTAGCTCCTGACTCAAAAGAGCCTGTGTAAGAACTCTAGAGGGGTGATGCAGCGCTCAACCATGGAGAAATTTCTCAGTGAGAACTGCTGCTTCCAAAGAGAACACCTTATTAACTACTTCAGTCTGCTGGAGAAGTTCCAAATTGCCATGCCGTTGGGAGACCAGCAGCTCCTAGTGTACTGCAGGTATGTATTATGTACTGGACATTCCTAATTTAAATCCCAGACTTTTTAAGCATCTCGTATTCAGATGTAGGTGTGTTGTCCATGTGTAGGATTACCATAAACGACAAGATTTAGGTTAGAAATAGAAAATATCATTTATAAACAAAAATTACTGCCAGTATTTTTGACCAATGAAATGGTATTTGGAAAATGGCTTGTTGGAAATTATTGCATCGCATCGTATATCATCCGTTAGCAATATAACATACATCTCAAATGTGTCTCATTTTCTGTATAGCTTGAGTGATCAAAAGCCAGTGATTGAGATTCCTCACTGTGAGAACTCGGAGATCATTGTAAGGGTCTATGAGATGCCTTATTTCCCCATGGGCTTCTGGTCCCGACTGATCAGCCAGCTTCTAGAGGTTTCCTCTTTCATGCTTCAGGGAAGAGGTAAGTCTGTCGATCTAACATTCTCTCAGTAACTTTCCAACCAGAACAAGGTCGTTTAAAACAAGCAATTTATAGGAACAGAAAAGAATATTCAGTAGTGGTGTTTTTGATACATAAGACATTTGGAATGAAAATATATATCATTAAAATAATGAACTCTTTCCATTTCTGTGTTTGCCTGCAGAAAAAGCTTTGAGGCCAAATCGAATTTACTGGAAGACAGGGGTATACCTGAACTGGTCTGCTGAGGCATACTACTTAGTAGAAGCCTTTTCAGATAAGGAGAGCCCTGCCAGCTTTTTTAGGATCACCGTGCCTTGTTCCCGTAAAGGTGCATTTATAGGGAAATGTAGTAAGCTTTATATAGCTCTGTACTATAACTTTTTTTTTTTCATTATAATTTCTTCTTTATTGTTATTATTATCATTATTATTATTGTTGTTGCTGTTATTATTATTATTATTATTATTATTATTTCTTTGATTCATCAATGGTATTTAATTCAGAAAGGTTCTTTTTATTGTTGCTACAAAGCTTGTTTGAAAATGGACTTTCACAGGGTATAATTATGAATTACACCAAAGGAGGGAAGTCATTTATTTTCTACATCTGATAAAAAGCAGCTGTGATATAGGGCTTATAATTTACCTAGGATTATTTTACTGCTTTGCACTGGATTGAATGTTGACCAGTGATTTACGAGTGATTCTGCCCACTACCCGAATTCCAATCATTCAATTTCTGCTATTTAAATACTTAATTATTTTTTTCCTAAGATAGCTTTATTCATCCTTCCTTTTGTTACAAAAGATTACACTGAAAAAATGACATCTTTGTGTGTAGTATCTTGCTTAAAGCATTCAGGCATTCACTTTTATTGGCTATGACAATAATTCCTCTTTGGTAGGTTAATCATTTAAAATGTAGATGACCATGTACTAGGGGGCACGGTGGCTTAGGGGTTAGCACGTTCGCCTCACACCGCCAGGGTCCGGGTTCGATTCCCGTCTTGGCCATGTGTTTGCGGAGTTTGCATGTTCTCCAGTTTCCCTCCCGGTCCAAAAACATGCACGGTAGGTTGATTGGCACCTTGGAAAATTGTCCCTAGTATATGAATGTGTGTGTGAATGTGTGTGTGTGTGTGTGCCCTGCGATGGGTTGGCATTCCATCCAGGGTGTATCCTGCCTTGATGCCCATAGACGCCTGAGATAGGCACAGGCTCCCCATGACTCGAGGGAAGGTCGTATAAAGCGGTAGAAGATGAATGAATGAATGCCCATGTACTCAAAATAAAACATCTTTTGGTGTCGTCCGTGAAAGGAGATATTTCAAAAACCAAGTACAAACAAGCCCCTTTTACACAAATCTAAATAAACTGTGACTAAAATAGTTTTTCATGTGCAATTTGGGTGGAGCTGACTTGTTTGCATTCCTGTAGGTCGTGTGTTGTTAGGTCAGGTGGTTGATCATATTGACTCTGTGCTGGAGGAATGGTTTCCTGCTCTCCTCAACACCGATGTACAAGGTGATGGGGAGACGTTGCTAAAGAAATGGGCATTGTACAGCTTTGATGACGCACAAGACTGGAACAAGATGCTGCTGCAGGATCTGCTTAAACACTCTGATAAAGGTCTCACCAATCAACATCTGTCATTTCCATGTACTAGAAGCAAATAACTGAATTTATTTCCTAAATTATATTTAATTCTGTATCATATAATGTTGTCTTTTTTTTGGACACCTTTTTGATGTTTCCAGATGGCCTGTTAGTTAGCCCAGAGAACCCTCAATGTACAATCCCCACCTCCCAGATCTGCCCTGACCTCCTGCTCAGTGATCAACCAGCTAGTATCATGTTGGACCCTGAGGAGCTGGAAATGGATCTTTCCAAGGAATACTTGCTTGGTCAGTAGACACTAAGCAAGTCATTAGGAACATGTAATCATGTGCAGACTTCAGCTTTCACCAAAGCTACAAGAGGCTGCTCAAACGGTCTGTTTTCTTTTCACTATAGGAAATGGAGGTTTTGGCTCTGTGTACAGAGCTATGTACAAAAATGAAGATGTTGCTGTTAAGATTTTCAACCAACATGCATCTGAACTTTATGTACATAGATTAATAAGACAGGTAATCGTTTGACTAATAAACAATAATTTGATTTCTCAAGCTCAAATATAACTATAGAAATGTATAAATATATACATATTCGCTTGGTGATTTTTATGTAATGCAGTGTGTGGCAATTAGAAAGTGGTGTGTTGACTTTGCAGGAGATGGCTGTATTAGGCCGACTGCACCACCCCAGTCTCGTGGAACTTCTGGCTGCAGGATGGTCCCCCCATCTGCTGGTTATAGAACTAGCACCGTGCGGTTCTCTCGACTCGTTGTTTGAACATGAGAACTGCAGCCTTAATCGCAAACTGCAGCACAGGATTGCACTACAGGTGGCCGATGGTCTCAGGTAAGCAAGTTGCCCACTTCCACAGCTCTTTTAGCATGGATGCCCTAGTGACTGCAGTTAAATGGTGTGAATTGAATAATATTTTAATTAACCTGCCGCATTCGGTACATCTCTCTGCTTCCGATGCAGATATTTGCACTCCTCTAAGATAATCTACCGGGACCTGAAACCTCACAATGTGTTGCTGTTCAGTCTTAAGACTGACTCGGAGATCATCGCTAAACTCACCGACTATGGAATCGCTCAGTACTGTTGCAGTATGGGAGTCAAGAGCTCTGAAGGCACGCCAGGTACCATGTCACATGAGAACATAAAAAAAAAAAAATTTTATCCAGTTTTCGATACCGTAAAAAAGGATTCCATCCATAATGGACAAATGACTATGTGTATATCAATTTGTAGATTTCACTCACCCCATCTGTATGTCCTGAGAGCAATAACCAAAAGTTTGTTTCTGCTGTCTTGTTCTATGATTATTGCTGAATCGCTCACTCTTTGCGACCTTGGAGGCTTCAGAGCACCAGAGGTCGCTCGTGGTAATGTGATCTATAACGTTCAAGCGGACGTGTATTCGTTTGGTTTGCTGCTGTATGACCTTTTGACCTGTGGAGAGAGAATATCCGATGGTCTGAAGTTCCCCAGCGAGTTTGATGAAATTGCCGTGCAGGGAAAGCTACAGGGTAAAGTCAATGATATTGTACTGCAAGTGCTAACAAGTCTGTTTGCTTTTCTTTTCACATCACAAATTGTTCATATAAAAAATATAACTTAGATTTTTGCCATCGTTTCTTGACTGTCGCTGTTCTTTTAGACCCTGTGAAACACTACAAATGCTCACCTTGGCCGGGGTTTCAGAACCTAATGAAGGAATGTATGAGGGAGGACCCAGGGAGCAGACCCACATCTGCACAGGTAATTCACTGAGAATAAAACATTCCTCGAAGGCCTGCTGATGGTGTCAGTATGTGCATGTCAATTCTGCTTATCTGTCTCTGTCTGTTCCGCTGCAGGTGTTTGACTGTCTGAACTCTGGAAAGATGCTGTGTCTGATTAGTGAACTGACTCTGCCTGGGCTGTCATGCGATTGTTTCACTGTCTCTGCTCCCGGTAGAGGTTTGGGTGGAAGTGTGCACAGTGGCTCCGGGACTCGTGTGTGGATTGGAGGTGGAAGCAGCAGCCAGAAGCTTGGCATTGTCACAGGTGTGGATGTAGAG
Source organism: Kryptopterus vitreolus (assembly GCA_030449085.1). Classification (NCBI taxonomy): domain Eukaryota; kingdom Metazoa; phylum Chordata; class Actinopteri; order Siluriformes; family Siluridae; genus Kryptopterus; species Kryptopterus vitreolus. The sequence goes on along the minus strand of JACRUU010000005.1, from coordinate 18,778,561 downwards.
ACAGAGAAACGGTCTATGCAGGTAATGAGGATCAGTAATATATTTATACTATAGCTATTATCCTACTTATATTCAGTTCAGTGTTTGTAATTAACATGAATAGAAGAAAGCATGCATTTTTTTTTGTTTTCCTGTAGTATGGTTATAATGGAAAAAAAGTGTTTCCCTTACGATAAATGAGGCTTACTAGGTCTAATTTAATAATACTTTGTCTGTCAGGAGATTGACCAGAGCCCCGTCCTCTGCCTGGTGATTGTCAAAGTTCCTGGAGAGGCGCACAACTGGTTAGTTGCAGGAACACAGAGTGGCTCACTGGTGGTCATGGACACAGAAAACACAGAAGTTTTGCACTGTTTAAAGAGAGCCAGTGACGCGGTGACCTCACTCTACTTCCACACACCTTTTCAACGAAGGTGCGGCATCATATCTGTCATAACCTGGAGTTGTGATAAAATTTCAGACATTATTGAATATTTTATGTGATATAATGTTTTTATTTTCCTTATCAGCTGCTTAAAGAACTACTTGTTAGTGGGAACAGCGGATGGAATGCTTATTATCTATGAAGATTCAGTTCTCAAGGTATTCAGTATTTTCCACAAAGCATCATTTCTTCCATTCTCTTGTTTCTTCGGCTCTACTGCACAGAATATTATGTGTGTGATTTAAGACTAGTTGTTGCTGTTTTGGTTTTTGGCAGTTTAATCTTTCTGGTCTTTTACAACATAGTGTGCTGATGGTGCTCCCGTTAAGCTGGTGCAGGTTGGGAATGCGAACACACCCCTCATGTGTCTGGCTCCATCTGGGTACTATCAGGACCGCACCACTCTGTGGGCTGGCTGCGGTACCAGGGTGCTCTCTCTGACTGTAGACTATGACATCTCGAAGAGTATAGACACCAGGTCCACATTGTATCAGTTAGTATCCATATCTGCAGAAAACAGATTTATATATTTGAAACCAATGGTAAGCTTCTTTATGGTGTTCTTACTGTGTATTACTTTAGTCAGCGTCGCCATTCCAGCAGCGAGGCATGTATCTTTCAGCTAGTCGTCGACAAGTATGTGTACCTGAGCAAAAATGGAGGACACAGTGTCGAGGTGTGGGATAAAAAGAGTGGAAAGATGACTGACATTATGGACTGTGTGCAGCTGCTCAGGTCAGACTGTATGCACATAAAGTAATAAATGTATTTATGTAATATGTGATTTATAGTAAATTAATCAGGCTGTCGGCCGGTAATCCTCAACATAATAATCATAGCCATTCTGGGATATTAAATAGTTATTTTTTTACATACAGGAAGGCCAAAGCTTTGAGTGCTGACAGTTCTAAAGAAATGGAGTCTTTGTTGGCTCGGGTAAAGGCTCTCCTAGTTCAGCCTAATGGCACTTTATGGATAGGTACTGGATCTGGACACATCCTTCTGGTGGATCTGTCTACATGTCAGCTACTACAGGTTATCAGCTCCGATTGCCAGTCGGTCCGCACTATGGCCTCTGTAGTGATCGGTACTCATCCTTTTGATTTCTTTTTCATAAATGTAATGGTTAAATCTTGTATAAGTATATGCCACTTCCTAACATTGTAAAACTTCCTAGAATATAATACAACTTTTACTTTAACCATTATAGGAACTCAAGACCAAAAAAGTAGGATTCTGGTTTTGGGAAGACGTGTTCACATGTCTCAAAGGAACATCAAATCTCATTCAAGTAAGGACATCATTGTGGGTTTATAAATATTTTACTGAGCTTCCCCAGGCCTTTTCATTCTTGGTTTCTGTTTATACATCTGTGTGTGTGACACAGACAGTGATGCCGTGTTGATGATATGGAGCAGTACCCTGCCTCAGGAAGTCAAGGATCTGAACAAGCACTGTGAGTTGAGAGAGCAGATTGCATACAAAATGCGAGAAGAAGCCTGTGAATGAACGCTATTCTCACCTATGCCAAACGTGTCTCTAGTGTAAATGATCACGCAATTGTTCACGAAGTGTGAATCTGTGTCATTTCTTTTTAAATGAAAGGGAGACTCATTTCCAAATTACTTGTTAAAAATGCTCCACATTGAAGGGAAAGCTCTTTATAATACACATTTTATGCATCTTTTAGGTAGGCAAAATTGTCTTGCCTACCACTTAGTAAAAAGCTTTTAAAAAAGTCTCTTTTGTACGATCTTTTATCATTTTAATATTGAACATTCAAAATAGCATCTACACATGCATGATTTTACATAGTTCTTGTACACTTATTTTTTTTAAAGTCTCATTGATCAGGATGCTGGAGAATTGTGAGAATGGTTATCAGATGGTCTTGGTCTCATGAAATACTTTCTAATAATACAGTTATGAAATATTTATAACTGTATTCATGGATCTGTATTGGAGAAAACAAACAAGTGAGCTGAAAAAATTATACACAATTCAGAAAAAGAAAAGCTTGTATAAATATTTCAGTACTCATTTTTTGATACATCATGAGATTAGTGCAAGATATCTTTGGCATCTACAATTTAAAGATTTAATAAAAGCCATTAGCTTCCAGAACTTTTTCTTTTCCTGAGGTGTGTATACATTTTCAGCTGACTCTGTATAATATATATACACATACATACGCATGCGAATATCTATCAAGCTTGTAATTCCAATTTGTACTGTGGTGTAAGTAAGCAGTGTATGACCATAGAAAGGTGCTCTAAAGTTTTAGAGCAGTATACGACTGAACCACACATGTTACTGTAATGCGTAAGGTGCATCAGGTTGTTTGTTTTCTCTTTACTTGTATACTGTAAAAGACTGCAATTTTTTGTCGTTGTCAGCATTTAATCTTAATCTATAATAATTATATAAAACACTATACTATGAATGTTTACAAAATAAGACATTTAAAATGATAAAGAATGTAATACTCTATGCCTATGAAAATGTTTTGCTCCACCATTCTGACAATTTTATTGCACCCTCCTCCTATTGCACTTGTGTAAGGTTCCCTTATGGGTTCTATGCTCTCTGTGATAAGGAAGCTCTGTTCTACAGGGTTACATAGTACCTTTAAGGCCCAAGCCTTTCTACACACACACACACACACACACACACACACACACACACACACACACACACACACACTGATTTCAAGAGTGCACAGATTTGCTTGCACTGTGGCACAAATAATGTCTCAAAGGGATTGAAACTGGAACTGTTTGTTAAATAACCAAAAAGCCATGATAGAGAATTTGTTTTAAACTATGTATTGAATGTACTGTACTTTTTTTTTATTACTTAAATGTGAACATGCATGCCAACTATGTTTGTACTGCTATTTTTCTGTGTTCTGTTATGAAAAAAAACATTTATTTTTGTCATAAATTATATTCCTCTTCTATATTTTGTCTATTTTATTTCCATAATATTAATATACATTTGCTGACCTTAGAGAAGTGCCTTTGTGTCCTGAAACCAAATGCTTGCAGTCCTGATATAACGAGACTAATGGATTGCATTATAAATCTTGCTGTTAGCGACAGTGCATTGCAAACATATTCATACCCCTTGGATATTTCCACATTTTATCACGTTATTACTACAAGCTAAAATGTATTTTTGGGGGGATTTTATATGATAGACATAATCCATAAGTATCACAGAATTGTGAAGTGGAAGGAAAAGGCTATTTTTACAAATATAAAAGTGTGGTCACAAACTAGGGGATGGGGGGGGGGGGGGGGGTCTTGGCTTTGGGGCGTTCATACTATCCTGTATTATTTTATAATCATTCCATTTCAATTACCTATTTGTACAAATAATCAGTTTGGTAGCACACTATAATGAATTACCCCTTGGTGCCAAGTGAGTGAGTAAGTGTGTGTAAAACATTGGTAAATGTTAAATTACAAAAACCAGGATATCAAAACAGGAATGGAAAAGATGAGAAAAACCAGGATATCAAAACAGGAATGGAAAAGATGAGAAAAACCAGGATATCAAAACAGGAAATGAAAAGAAGAGAGAAAGATGGAGAAGACAGCTTTTAAGATTGTGTTTCAGTTGTGTCTTTAAGAGAGATCATCCAGTGGAGGCAATTGCTTTACATAACTTTGCATAACTTCAATGAATTTAATAAACTTTGGGATTTATTTCTTTATCGTCGCTTTCTGAATGTAACTGTAACTGTTGTGTTCATTGATAATAATTGTTGTTAAATGTAACAAAAGATCAGGTCATTAGTGGTGGTGGTGTGTGTGTGTGTATGGGGGGGGGGATTACCAACCCTAACGGTGAACCTGTTAATAACTGAATGTTCAGACTGGTTGGAACTGAGTGGAAGTCTACAGTAGCTCAAAAATACAACTTTTTTTTTAAATTTTTTAAAAAGCATCTCAATACACACAACAACAACAACAACAACAACAACACACAACGCCGAGTGCACAAAAAGGGATATGAATGTCTCCTGAAGGGGGCGCTGTATTGCAGATTGTCTGTGTATTTACGCACTAGACGAAGAAGACACACCGGAGTGTTGTTTTTGTTGATGTTGTTGGGAGAAAAACAGGTTTGGTGCTGGGACGCTACCACCACCCGCGCTTATAGTCTCTTATGTTGGGGAACCAACTGCTAACTCTTCAGCAGTGTCAAACCCGGCATGAAGATGTTTATAAACGGCACAGTTTCTCCTTTATTTTAGTTTAATAACTGCTGGAGGGGGAGCTGTCAGGGTCTGATGTGAACTCTGACACCGTTTTTATCTTTCTGTAAGTAACTGTTACTGCAGTATTCCATTTGATGCACATAACCGATGATTAGGATTACAAAATATATGCATTTGTTTCCAAAGTAGCCGCGTTAGGTAATTATACTACATGTGCAGTATCAGCAGTACTATTTTTATTTTTTTTTATGTTTGTTTTGCTCGTTGTTTTGGCAGGAGAGTGTGTTTCACCTTCAGCTCCTGGGTCTCCGAGTTCTAATCGCTCTGCTTAGTTACATTAAAAAAAACAAAACAAAAAAAAAAAAAACAACCACTTGTTAAACGCTTGCTCTTATATGTCAATTTTCCCCTCTTGATAAAGCGTTTCTCCACGTCTTAACCGGGAAGATGTCCTGTACGTGTAAATCCGCTGTGAGCCGACTCTTCAGTTCAGCCCACAAAGGTCTGTGTGTGGGTGTAGTGCATAAAACGTATTTAGTAATGTGTGAAAATATTTTCTCAGGGGGTTCTCAAAATCCAGATAATGAGTATGCATTGTTTTTTTAAATGAGGAAATTAAAAATGCAAATTTTTTAAGCAAGCATATTTTGATTTCTTTGTGTAAATAGTGGAGTAGTACAACATTAATCACACCTGAATGAATCTTTAAAGGACTGCATTCGTTTCCATACAATAAACTAAGTACTGTTTTGACAGGATTAACCATGATCATGAATTAAGCATTATATAGACAGGAAGGCCATAATCCTTGAAGATTTATGCATGCTTAGGGACACCTCACAGAATCTAGAAAAGCAAACTATTTGTATTCAGGCCTTGAAAATGTATGACCTGATTAATTTCCATTACATTTTGAAATAGTCCTAAGCATTCATTGCGTCCTAATAGTTTAATTATTCTTTGCTCTGGATATGCCCTGTTAAAAAATTCATGCTTCAGTTGTCTGCACTTGCAGGATTTTCATGCTTACACATTAATGCTCTCAGAAGACCAGCAATAATTAAAGCCTGTCTAACCCCTGAAGCGCAAGTCAGACTGTTTTCAGCGAGTGTCGTGTGTTTTGCCTCAAAGGAAACCCCTCCAAAAGACGGCTTTAACAATGTCGGAAAGGTACTTTCTTTGTTTTTGTATTATTAAGCATAGATTTCCAAGCATGTACATTAGCCTGTATATTTCCAAGTGTTCTTTGGTATCATTGGTTTACATGATATGGTCCTCTTGTTTTCTAGTTGTAAGAATGCACAGGATTTTAAGACGTTAGATGGCTTATAAATCTCATTTATCTGAGCAGAAGGATGCAGCAGATACAATTGGGAAGAGATCTATGGTCTCAGGAGGCTCTGGCAAAGGAGGAAGTCAACTACGTTGCCCAAGATGTGGACACACCTGCACACACGTGGAGACATTTGTGTGTAAGTGTCGCTAAGATATTTTTGTGTTATTGCTACCACAGTTATTATGGTGTACATACTTTTTTAAAAAAACAAATAGCATGAGTGTATGCATTCTGTCCTTCCTGTTCCAGCATTCACACGTTTTGTGAAATGTGAAAAGTGCCATCACTTCTTTGTGATGCTCTCTGAAAATGACTCTCAGATGGGTCTGAATAAGGAGGCAGAATGTGCTGAATCAGTTAAAATGGCTTTTGCTCAGAAACCTCCCCCACCCCCTAAAAAGGTAAGACCCAAATTCTGAAGGATATTTTAAATCTGCTACACGAAGACCAGGACGGAGAAATCTAAGATCGCTGATGGTGTTGTTTCCCTGCAGATCTACGCATACCTCGATAATTATGTCGTTGGCCAGTCATATGCAAAGAAGGTGCTGTCAGTTGCAGTGTATAGCCACTACAAACGGATCTACAACAACCTTCCAAGCGGACAAACAGGGACTCCGAAGCAGATCTCTTTCCCTCCACAAGGTTAATTCATCACTTTAATCATAAGGAATCAATTTTTTTCAATAAAACATAACATTATTGATTTATGGAGTAAACATTAAACAAAAGCTAAAAAAAGGACAGAAAATTATGCTACAACTGAATGAGCTCAATCTTCTGACCTTTGACCATTGATGTAATTCCAGCAGCTTGTGCCAATTTCAGTTTCTAGTGCAGTGCTTATTTGCACTTCCAGTGTGACTGCTAGATTTTCTTTCCAGTAACAGTAATATTAATTTCTGTAGAGCTGGAAATCCGAAGGCGGGAAGATGAATACAGATTCACAAGTAAGTTCATTTTTGTGTGAAAAAATAAGCAGTCTTGCCGTATTAATAACATGCCCATGAAATAGCAACGTTAAGCAATATAGCTTTACTTTCAGTCTACCTACCTGCTAAGTAACATCCAAACAGGAAGAGGACAAAATGCATGCTGTTTCTTACCATAATCAATCCAAACTAAACCTGGATGTGTTTTCACAGTGAAAGATATTCTTTCAAAAATCACAATAAAATAATGATAAATAAATAATTAATAATAAATGTTATAATAGTTATAATATAAATAGCATAATAGTCCATATATGTAAATGTTTATACTTAATTTCTGTTAAAACACTTTTCTAAAAAACATAAAAAGCATTCAGGCCTAGTGTATTGCTGTTTGTTTATAGAATGTTAAAGTGAAAATCCTGGCCATATACTGAAGTGGGCTGGGAACATTTAGAGTTTAGCCACTTGTAGACGATTGTCGTGAAATCGCCTCAAACTGCTTCCAGCCCTAAATACAGCTAATTTTAAACAGCTAAACATTGGAGGTGCTGTTTGCGCCATCTAGCGCAATTATAGTATCTGCTTGAAGGCAAAAACACTCAATTTTTTTATATGATTAAAAAAAGAATATGTTTTTATTTGTTGTGAATCCACTTTGCTTATACACTTGTATCTCTACCAATACATTTATTTAAACACATTTTCCATGGCAGGATGTAAATAGATTTTGCAGCATTCTTTCTGTTTTGCATTATATATTATATTTTGTGAGGGGGGGGTGGGGTGACTTATATTCAGTTTTGTTATTCACTGTGTGTTTTGCGTCTCTCTAAAACTGAAGCACACATTGACTTATTTTCAATAACAGCACTGCTTCAGCTCACTGGCATGAGCCCGCATGGCAGTGCTCTTGGTGCATCCGTTCAACAGCAGGCCACTCAAAACGCTGCATCAGTAACAAGGGGAGGTGCGGTGCTGGACTCTACCCACACTAACATCAAACTGGAGAAGAGTAACATTGTGCTTCTAGGCCCTACTGGATCAGGTGTGGAACAAATAAGTGCTTACAGGTGCACAATCTTTCTTTTGTTTAGATGATCTAGTGTTCTACGAGGAGTTCTATCTAGACTGTCTAGGATTCTTTCTTCAATTATACGTCCTTTAAGCAAAGCTTTGATTTCACATGGCTGAGGCTGGTGGTTGGAATATTTTAAGTAATTGATATTAAAATGTGTGCAAATTTGAAGAGAAAGTGGATTGTAGTCAGACAAGGTTTTCACCGCCATGGATATTTTGTGCTCCAGGTAAAACTCTTTTAGCGCAGACTCTGGCACGGTGTTTGGATGTTCCCTTTGCCATCTGTGACTGTACCACGCTGACCCAGGCAGGTTATGTAGGTGAAGATATCGAGTCTGTCATTGCGAAGCTGCTGCAAGATGCCAATTACTCAGTGGAGAAAGCCCAGCAAGGTGGGGTTTTTCAAACCAAATTTAATTTGAACATTATTTCACCATAAGCATGTTTGCTATAGTGTGTGTTTGCAAATCCATATAGAGAAAAATGAGATGATAATTTATCATCAATGTGATTTATTTTCTATATCCATACATAGAAAAATGAGATGATAGTTCATCATAACTGTTATTTATTTTCCTGTATTTGTTAGACATTAAAGAGTAATTGAAGTAAAAACAAAAAATATTACTATTTTTTAATATTTATATTACTATTCTGCAAGGTTAACAAGCAATAAATCACATTCTTTTGTCATTAAGGTGTCATAAAGTCTGAATATTTATCTTAACTCATGTTCATATAAAAATGTTTGTTTTGAACACGCTCACACTTTCGTACACTCTTGTGCCTCCCCACAGGAATAGTGTTTCTGGATGAGGTGGATAAGATCGGCAGTGTTCCAGGAATACACCAGCTCCGAGACGTAGGAGGAGAAGGTGTCCAGCAGGTGTGTAATTTCAAACGTGTGGTCTCTTATATTTACTGTAATAGATATTTTTAGGGTTTATATTTACATGAATGCCCATGTAATATTCATGTAGTCAATACACAGCAAGCACAATGACCTGCAGTGCAATGAAGTGTAAGGTCAGAAAACGTGTTTTTCGCTCTGTGGTGAAACAGTACTTGCGCAATAGCTGTTGTATGTAGTGGGAATTCATCACTAATTCCAGTAACTGAAACACTCAGAACGGTGATGAAGAATATGGTACAGCTATAAAGTGCTGTACACTTACTCTGTTCCATTGTTATAATGTACAAGCCAAGCTTTTAAGTCCTTCGGTCCAGCTCAAGCTAGTGGATATAAATGGATTATTATCCTTTTAAAGAAATCCTTTTTTTTTCCTGTTCAGGAGGATATTGTTTAACAACTGTATAATTGAGGCAAATTCTATTTGTGCTAAACAATCTATACTTTGTGTTGAAGTGTTAGTATTAGCTATCCACTGGAAAAACAGTTCCAGTAACATAAGCTGGTCATCTCTCACTTTTTCTATTTTTTACCTGAAACCAATCATTCACACCCAGATTGCATGTATGAAAAATATACACTCTAATTTCCATTATGATGGATCTGTAACAAGAATGTATCGTTCTTAATCCTGTTTCTCCTTCCCCTGACCATATAATGTTACTTGTGCTTAGGGATTGTTGAAACTCCTGGAGGGCACCATTGTGAACGTTCCAGAAAAGAACAGCAGGAAGTTGCGAGGGGAAACTGTACAGGTGGACACAACCAACATCCTGTTTGTGGCATCAGGAGCCTTCAACGGGCTTGACCGGATCATTAGCCGCAGGAAGAATGAGAAAGTGAGCGTGCAGTTTTTAGTATAGAAGTTAACTGCCACAATAGTGGCCTTTCCATGACCCTGGTTTGTGACTTTGTCTGCAGTACCTCGGATTTGGCTCGCCCTCTAACATGGGGAAAGGCCGTCGTGCGGCAGCAGCAGCTGACCTGGCCAATAGTTCTGGTAGTGAGCTGGATGTGGTGGCTGAGATGGAAGAGAAGGATCAGCTCCTGAGACAAGTAGAGGCACGTGACCTCATTGAGTTTGGCATGATTCCTGAGTTTGTAGGTCGTCTGCCCGTCGTAGTGCCTTTGCACAGCCTGGATGAGCAGACGCTAGTGCGCATTCTCACTGAGCCCAGGAACGCGGTAGTGCCTCAGTACCAGGCCCTGTTCAGCATGGATAAGGTAATCTCTTTTTCTGTGTTATTTCTGCTCTCCCATTCACATAAATACAAACACCACACTTCTCTGCTGAAAGACAAAGCTAAGCAGATTTGCTGGGCGCTTTTTTCCAAGATATAAAATGAACAAAAGGCATTGAGGTCACACAAAATAACCCCGTTGTTTGATTTGAACTTCAGCTAAACTTTAGGTAATTAAATAACTGAATTAACAGAACAGGTGCACTTCTGTATGACTATATGTGTAAGATTTAGAGACGGAAGAAGGAAGACCTACACAACTAAAACGACCCATCAACTAAAAGTCTGTTTTGTGGTCTGTTATATAAGCTCTGATGGCTGATGTACCCTATGTTTTTAGTGTGAGCTGAATGTAACTCCAGATGCACTTAAAGCCATTGCTAGACTGGCTCTAGAGAGGAAGACTGGAGCCAGAGGCCTCAGATCTATTATGGTACACACACACACACACACACACACACTATCCATTTCCGCTTCCAGCTTTAGAGCATCATGACTGTACTTATGTTGTGATCATTAGGAGACGTTCCTGTTGGAGCCCAT
>JACRUU010000005.1:18222870-18765370 GCA_030449085.1 Kryptopterus vitreolus | reverse complement strand
AGTGTTTAAAATGAAGGATTTCATCATTTGTTTTGTGGGGAAATTCTGCCTAAACTTTCTCTGTTGTCTTTTTAACGTCCTCTGAGCTTCTGGCTTATTCTAAAAAACTACATGAAACACCCCCCGCTGTTCTCGCTCTGCCATTAACTTATTACTGCTATATGTGAGTCAGGGTTTTCCTGTGCTTCACCGTGCTCCCAGTTATGTGATTAAATAGAGTAAGGCAAGAACAAAAAAAAAATTGTGCACTCTAGTGCAAAACTGACACAAGTTATACATAACTATCGCCAGTGTTTATGTGCCTTACAACAAAAATCACGTGTTTATGTAATAATTAATTCATTAATTATGGATATTAATCAAAGTCTATGAAATATTTCACACTGCTGCCCAACAGTGAACTGAGCTTGAACTCTCTACTTTCTCATGACCTGTGCATAGGTTTAAACACTGAGCCAGGATTATAACCGGCCTCAGGTTCGCAAAGGGTTTGGGGAAAAAGCAACCTTTGGGTTAAAGTTTTACAATGATTTCCTTATCCGTATAATGTATGAAATGGAATGATACATTCCATGGCTTTTTGTTTCTCCTCACCTGTTATGCTAGTGGATGTGCTAGCAAGGTGTGCATCACGGTCCTCTTCTCCCTCAGATACCTCAAATGGTGGACTGCGTGGCCCTGGATCCTCGTCGTCTGTACTGCAGTGTGCAGGAGGAGAGCGCTGATACAGTGGGTGGGAGACATAAGCAAACTGTGGACAAGAACGGCATTCAGTGATTGCTTTGTTTCACTCAAAGTCTTTATTTTGCTGAGCCAAAGATGAAATCAAATAATGAACAAAAGTCTTTTAGATAACTATAGAGCATCAATTCATGTACAAATGGTGTTTGTAATAAGCATTGCCTTTTTGTGCCAAGAAAAACTGTTCCACTTTATAAAAATGTGGGTCCTTATAAAAATTAATACTGGGTCCAATAAGGGTCAGTCCAACATGGTGTGATTTAATCCAGCAAAGCTTGAATTGAGAATGCTGGCCCAGGCTACCAGGTTGAGTTTTTTTTACATTTCATCTGTTGGTACTACATTGCTAGGCTCAACAGAGTACACCCCCTTTATTCCCCCCTCAAATCAGCACAAAAGTTTTAAACAACACTAAATGCATAATTAAAATGAATTTGACTCTGGTGTTATTCTGTGATCTCTGAAAGAGAAAGCACGGTGTTGTTATTTACATATTATTAAGGATTATTCATAATTGCTACAAGTGCATTGCACGAGTATTCCTACTCCTTAAATATTTCCCCATTTTGTCAACTACAAACTTACATTTATTTTATTGGAATTTTATGTTATAGACCGACGCAGAGTATCACATGATAGTGAAATGGAAGAAAAAGATTTTTTTTAGAAATAAAAATCTGAACAGGAACACGGTGGCGTAGTGGTTAGCATGTTCGCCAGTCACCGCCAGGGTCCGGGTTCAATTCCCGTCTCGGCCATGTGTATGTGGAGTTTGCATGTTCTCCCCGTGCCTCAGGGGTTTTTTTCTCCGGGTTCTCCGGTTTCCTCCCGGTCCAAAAACATGCACGGTAGGTTGATTGGCACCTTGGAAAATTGTCCCTAGTGTGTGAATGTGTGTGTGTGCCCTGTGATGGGTTGGCATTCCATCCAGGGTGTATCCTGCCTTAATGCCCATAGACGCCTGAGATAGGCACAGACTCCCCGTGACCCGAGGAAAGATTGGATATAGCGGTAGAAGATGAATGAATGAATGAATGAAATAAAAATCTGAACAGTGGGGCATGCACACATTTTGCTGCATTTACCAGTTGAATCAGATAGAATGGAGAATGTGTGTGTGAACAGCAATTTTCAAGTCTTGCCAAAGATTCTCAATAGAATTTAGGTCAGGACGGTGACTGGGCTATTCTCAACCGTTCCACTGTAGCTACGGCTGTATGTTTAAGGTTGTTGCAATGTGCTGGAAGGTGTAGCTGCATCCCAGTCATCCCAGTTTTCTTTCAGCATCGCTCTGTATTTAATGCCATCCATCTTCTCATTAACACACTAGCTTCCCTGTCCCTGCTGAAGAAAAGCATCCCCACAGCATGATACTGCCACCACCATGTTTCACAGTGGGGATGGTGTGTTCAGGCTGATATGCAGAGTTAGGTTTCCAGCAAACATATTTTTCATGTAGGCCAAATGTTAAACAGCACCTTCTTCCACATGGTTTCGGTGTCCCCTACATGGCTTGTGGCAAACTGCAATTGGGATTTCTTATTCTTTTTTGTGAACAATGGCTTTCTTCTTGTCACTCTTCAATAATTTCCAGATTTAATAACCTCACCGTGCTTTAACTTCTCAACTGGTTAATCCTTCATGACGCAGTTTACTTTAATGTTCTCTAGCAAAATTCTCAGGCCTTCACAGAACAGCTGTAATTATACTGGGATTTAAGCACACACAGGTAGACTCTAATTACTAATTAGGTGACGTCTGAAGGCAAATTAGACCACTACCCAATAAAAAAAATGCCAGACACAATACCTGAGGTGTAAAATACTATTTTTTTCTCTCTTTGCAACTACTAATCTCAAATTATGACACTGTTTTATTAGGCAAGCTATGCTTGTTTTGCCAGTGTTTATTGTACTTAGAAACATGCTAAGTTGACACAATTTTGAAACAGCAGTCTTATACTCGGAAACCACAGAATTACCTTATAATGAAAGAGGAACTACTAAAGCTATTGTGTCAGACAAAAGAACCATGAAACTTTTTGCATTTCATTAAATAATACTTTTTTTTCTTACCTTTTATGTTAAAATAAAATAAAAAAACACATTAAAATAGTTGAAATGTGTCCTGATTGCCCTGATGTATAAAATCTGTTTATTAAAGTCTCTTTGTGTAGAATTATTGTATTAAGCAGGTTTTACATTTATGACTCCACTGATAAATGGAGCACAATATTTAAGATAAATGTGGGGTTTTACCATTCGTGTTAAATGTGTGTTTATGTGTGTGTGTATGTGTGTGTATGTGTGTCTGTGCAGGCTTTGCAAAGTCCCTGATTGAATCATGGTAGTGGCCACAGTCTTCAGTCAGGAAAAGACAAGGTTGAGCAATCAGTCTGTGTGACTGCAGTGTTGCAGTGGTTCTCAGATGGCCTCTGTGACATCCTGCCTCGTGCTCATCTCCTTAAGCCTGTTTATGTTTATTCACCCACCTCTTAATGACTCATAAATCAACTTCAGCTTAACTCTTATACCTAACGTTCAATGCACCATAATGTGTTTAGTCTGGACCCAAATCCTAAATATTGGATTTACTTGCAGAAGCGCTAAAAAAATACATTTGATGTAAACTATATACACGTGGCTCTGAATTTGCATACAAATTAAACAAAACATAATTCAATTTCAGTGTTTGCTTGCATGCTGAATCTCTTACTCTCACTCTTACTACCAATTTCCAATGTATCATAATGTACATACTCCTTGAAAAGGGGTTCCTAAATTTTTGACACTTTGGTGACTTCCCTACTTGAAATGAGTAGTTAGTTAAATCACGTGTGTTTGAGCAGGGAAATAACCAGACTGAGGAATATTGCCCCAAGGTCTGGGAATTTTCAAACAGTTCATCTGACTTGTAATTTCTCTATACACACATACAAACTATATTTCATTAATATTTCATTCAATAACTGTAATAACAAACCTGAGGTGGGACAACAGGTACAAAAGCCCCCATGCCTGAATCCAGAGGCGGATGGTAAGACTCCATATCCCCATAGTAGTAGGTGGCAGGATGTAGTTCAGTGAAGTGATTGCTTGATGGGACCTCTAGCTCGGTTTGGTGAGTGTGATCAGTGTGGTAGTCCCATCCACTCTCTGGAAAAGGGAAAGAAACAAAGTTTTCTTTTTAAAGAAGACAAAATGTTTGTTATTGGTCTCCTAGGCACAACAGTACATTCACAAATGTGAAGATTATTTAGCACATTTCAATGACAGCAATAGGAATTGGGTTATAAACGTTTATTTAACATTTATTTGAAGGGCTTCACAATTCTTTCAAAATGTATCATGATTATTGAATGGATTATTGGAATTCTAGTTGTTGTCTTCCTAGAAAGATTCCTGTTGTGTTAGACACAAGTGACTGCTAAATGATTGTGAGAAAGTGGTGTTATTAATCTTATCACTGAATATCACATCCAATAGACTCAGTGTCATGTAGTGGTTAATAGTGTAAAATGTATGTAAATTGATGTATGATGGTAATAAGTAAAGTCAAAGTAAGATCTAAGATAGAGAAAGTACACATGAGATGTTTAGATGGAGAGGAATTTTTTTCTCCTCTGCCATTAGGAAATCCAAAAATATTACTGGCCAAGGAAAGCATAAACATTCAGTGAGGCAGCAAACCAAAACAAATGGGACTGAAACTCATACAAAGTGCAATGTCAAACCCCCTAGAAGTGACAAACCTTTTCACCAAAATATTAGTTCTTTTGAAAGAATTGTAATTTTTTTTCTTTAATTTGTTTTTGTAGTATATGCATCAGATTGTGGCCACAGTGGGAATCTGCACATTGTGAACTACTGCAAAGCCGTGAAACTATTTCCCAAACGCATAATCATTTACGTGGTCTATTCTTTATCCTTTGTTTTTGTTTAACAAATAAATTAATAATCTACGCTTGGAATTTTATTCAAATTATAACTAGCAAATTTGATGAGGATCATTTCACAAGTGCTTACGGTAGACTGTATATGTATAATAAAGTAAAAAATAAAGTATATATGAATAATGTGAATAATCTGAAAAAAAATCTGTCCTTTTTTTGTAGTAATATATTAACAATTGTCTATTATAGTAAGAATTGAAAAAGTTTACGCTATTTTGCTTGAAGCCTCTAACAATTTTTTAAAGGTTCAAAAAGATTTTATAGAATTAAAAGATTAATTAAAAGACTTTCAATGTTACTGACTTTTTCCGATAAAAGTCTATATGTATATGTAACATATATGTAACTATATGTATATGTAAATCTTGAAGTAATCAGTTTATTAATTTTTTTTTAAAGGTTTATTTTATATGATATGATAATTATTTCTTATATATTTTTAAGTTTTATTCTCTTAAATAATTCTGACAGCTGTTATTTTTTGTTGTTGTTGTTGTTACTTCAGAATGCTTATGTTACATAAGAGTTGCTTTTTTTACTAGCAGCTCTTTAAAAGCATTTGCATGATTCTGTTGCCCAACACAAGAAAGACATAATATATATGAAAATATATATTTGTACTTACCCATGTGACCATCTGGATCACTGGTTATATATGGGTAAATATCATACTGCGGTGGTCGGAAGACTTGATCATATGAAATGATTTCGTCCGATGACTGAAGTGTTGAAAAAATAGAAGCAAGCAATGCAGAGAATATTTTATCATGAAAATGTGCAAAAACATTAATTGATGTATTTTAATTCAGTATAATAATAATAATAATAATAGTAATAATAGTATGTCTATTGCTATAATAATAATAATAATAAGAAGAAGAAGAAGAAGAAGAATAAATATTTATAATAGTATTTTTATATTACTATAATAACAATAATAATAATAATAATATAATCTTTTAATGAATAAGCTCTTACAACAAAATAATTACATCTTTCACACACACAAACACACACACACACACACACACACACACACAACACACACACATACACCCTCTTCTTTTCATTGTAATTGAATAATATATACAGCACATATATATATATATATATATATATATATATATATATATATATATATATATATATATATATATATATATATATATATATAGCACCATATACACAGTGTTACTATTCAGCATCAGTATCTGTATTTCTATATTTGAGTGTCACAGATTTTTACCCAACACTTGTGAGAGTAAAAGCTTATACTTACTGAAGAAATGACACAACCCTCCATTCTGTAATGTAAAATCTTCTCAGGCATGCAGCTCCAGCTTTATCTCTTTCTTCTACATAAGGAACAAAAGTTGAGAGAAGCAACTTTTTTTGTCTTCTGTTACACTACAAATAGAGAAAAGAAAGTGAAATGGTGACAAATGCCTCTAGAGGTCTACACTTTATTACCCCTCACTGGCGCTTCTCTCTGCGCGGACAGTTCCTGATTTTGATGTCAGAAGGACGGTGCCTGTGAAGTTCACTCCATAGTTCTGTCACTTCACAGCAGCCAATCCTGTTTCACAGATTTGGCCTGAATCTTCTTTCTACTTTCTATCCATTTGTCTAATTCATCTTCGTTCTTTTTTCATTGATATTTTTATTTTACTTTCTGGATACAGAGAATATTTGAAAGACATATTGCCAATTATTTTTGATTTTACCGTCTTCTCATGTCCTTCTAAATCTTCTAAAGATGTTCCACTCTTTAAAACGTAGAAACTTGTGAAAAGATAAACACTGTGAACGATATATGAGATGGATTTTCAGACCAAATTACAATCTTACAGGTAAAGATTGTTGGGAAAGGGGAAATATTTTATCCTTCACTCTTCAGGCAGACCTTTTGATTGCAAAAATGCTAACACCGCCGACGCAAAAGGGAAATTTTCTGCTAGATATAATTCATTGTATGTGCTTGAGAGTGTCACAAACATTAGGGTTAACCAAAGTGAAGTTCCAAAAGATTCTTGTTCCTTTTTTTTTTAATCAAAGCATCCCACTGTTGTCAGTAGGTTTGAGGAAGTAGCTCTTGTTGCAGCACACAAGACCATTCCGTAACGGGGATTTCATACACTGTTTAGGTCTGTTTGGTGCTTTTATTGTTGTTTAGTCTGTTTATTTTTATCGACAGCCTCGATGACATGAGAAAAGTATCTGTAATGAATTGAAAAATAAGAGAAATTGTAAGTTGTTTGAATCCCATACAAATTTCAAATTTCATTTTTACAACACACAAATGAATCCCCTCTAGCGAATGCATTCAGGAGAGTTGAAGTGTATGACATCGAAGGTATTTAGAGGAAACAAATCATAAACCCCAGTCTTATTTGTTTATTTTTTATTTATTTTTAAGTAGAACTATATGTGGGCAAAAACAGTAGCAGTCTATTCACTAGGCCAACGCACACACACACACACACACACACACACACGCACACACACACACACACACACACACACACACACACACACACACATGCAGTAAAAAATGCAGAAGTTGGGCGCTTTCAGATTCATTTCCCCCTGGTCAGCATGTACATGTGAATATCTGTGGTAGATAATCTCCAGCTCCACTGCTATCACTGATCACTAACCAACATTTCTTCCCATAAAACAATCTACGTATATTTTTGTGTGTGTACATTCTCTATTATTTCATGTTTCTACATTCACGAACATGTGAGAAATAAAAGGCAGTTTGATGTTGCTTGAATACCTGACCTAATCATTTAAATGTCATATTGGTGTGTATGTGTGCGCTTTCGCGTTTTCCCAACAGTGTGTTGCAGACAATTTTTTGGCAGCACAGGAAGTCCGTTACATCTGTTCACCCTGACTGTCTCTGTTGCACAACAGACCAGAAGAGCTCCATCCTCACTGTAACTGTTTTCTTAGTTTAGCTCATCTAGCAACAGAGAAAACAATTCACTCATCACCCCTATCTACCTGAAGGTTTTGTATAACTTTTACACACACACACACACACACACACACACACACACACACACACACACACACACACACACACACACACACACACACACACACCCACACAACCAAACCAGAGGTGAAGTACTGCAGGCCTGGGACTTGATTGACAGTTGGATGTCTTTATCTCTGTAAACAAGCTTCCTGCTGTCAGCCGTGAGATGGTGACCAACTGTAACCACACAGTACTATAACATATTACACACAGCTTCAGGTAACGAGAAATTCGTAGCCCACACATCAAACACCCCCCCCGCCCCCTCCATCACCATCCTTCACACCATCTCGTCCATCCATGCACATAAAAACACTTACAGTCCAGTCCAAAAAAAAAACCACCAAAAAAAAAAGATTGTACATGTGTAATATGTAGCACTCAAACAGAAAGTGTCTATTGTTTTATTCTAACATTTTCTGTTATTTTAAAGCGAGAGTTCTACTAAAAAATACAATTAATAATGAGTCAAACAGTGTCAGTCAAGGTGAAATGACAAATCTTTGACCGCTCCTACATGCTCAATGCTCAACACTCTTGGATATTCATGAACCTGCTTCCAACAAATGATTCTGATGTTTTTATTTTGTTGAAAGATCCACGTGTATCCAAATCTATTAAAACTTACTATTACTTAGTTCATGACACATTCAAAATTTTAGGAAAACAGTCCCAAAGTATTACTGATTAACCTCCATATTTTATATTCTCTTATCTGTTATTATCTCTTTATCTCTCTTATCTATTCTATTCTGTTCTATTCTATTCTATTGATGTCTAACTTTGACCACTAGTCTGCTAAGTTAATGTCCTCCATTCTGTGAGATTGCTTTCAAGTAGAGATTTTTACTTGGTAGAAGAACATATGATGATTTTAGCATTCGGAAACTCTGTGTGTTCCTTTGCTTCTCTTATATCAAATGGTTTATTGTTTTAGTGACACATACTTCTGGAAAAGGACCAAAAAATTACAGATGATACCAAAAATGCTATTAATGCAATTCAACCTATCAAATTTAGGAAGCTGGGGTGTAAGAGTAATGTTCTTGCAAAATCCCCTGCTAGTGATCGATGGTAACGAGATTTTAAAGGTATGTCAGGATGCCTAGTCACATAAATAACGATTTAAGAATACAGAGCCACTATATAACGTCAGAGTGGATAAAGGCTTTCACACAACTGTATGGAATCCGTTTTGTCTCCACCAGCTGGTCGAATAAGGTAATTGGGTAATTATTTCAAGATGTGTTTTCTATTGTAAAATGAATAATTTAGGTTAAGTGTCCTAGTCAAACTGATGGCGTAATTATTTCTAATCATTCCTTCAATTATTTACTTCCGTATTAATCTTTCAGAGACTATGTAATATAGACTTCATTTTATGGGTAAGAAGAAAAAGGGAAGGAAAAACAAACACCAGTAGAAATGGGAGAAGACCGAGATGGCGAAAACAAACAATGGAAATGGAGAATAGCCCAATGTACACAGATCACGCCTCGGGGAATACCTTAATCCCACACCCACTCACTCTATCTGTTCATAAGCATAGATTTATCGGTTCAATTACTGACAGATATACAGTACCAGGTTTTAATGATGCGTTTAATAAGCCATATGTGCATTATATTTCTGAGTTCAGATACAAAAAAAAAAAAAAACAAAGGAAAAAAAACAGCTTAGCAGCTTGAGTAATTCTGCTGGAAGCCAGGTCCGTTATAAATAGGAAAAGATTCTGTTTCAGGCGTGTCATTCCAGTTGTCATTTCACATTGCATCTTACAAACGATGGTGATGAATTCAAACAGAGGGGACCGTGGTGTTTGTGTGTGCATTGAACGTCCTGGAGCTCTGACGAATCACACGCGCTTTCATCAGCAGTCTCCACTCGCCGCATTGGCTCTCTCTCCAATCCCCGATTCCCAAACAGCGAGCAGCACCGTTGAGAAGGAAAAACAACATGTCTGTCTAGACCTGCAGCATCCGTGTGCACACAGGCTCGCCTGCCCCCGCTATGGCTGGTTTAAGATGATATGGGCTACGCTGGACTTGGTGGTGGGCGCGCTGTTGAAGATGATGCTCGGTGGATTTTAAGCGCCCGGCGCGCATCTCTCCTGGAAATATGGCGACCATGCGGGTGCTGACGGCGTGCGGGCTGCTGCTGGCCTTCTGCGCGCTGGCGCTGCTCGCCGTAGCAATGAGCACGGACTACTGGTACGAGACGGACGCCCGCCGACACCGCGAGCGCTGCAAGAAATACGCTGGCAAGCGAACGGACCCGGGTTACATCTACATTTCCAGTCAGAACCTGCCCCTCCGTATGCTGCCCCAGCGGCCCGAGCGTGGCGGAGCGATGCTGAGAGCGAGGCGCGATCTGCTGCCGCCCTCCTCGGCCATGGAGTCGCGCTGCAGTCGCAGGTATAACTCGACGGCCACGGGCCTGTGGCGGAAATGCCACAGAGAAGGCTTCGACCAGGAGAACGAGGAGCTCATCTTTAAAGGTAAAACCTGCTGAGCATTGCATGCCAACATTAGTGCATCAGTGCATAACAGTACACCAAACTCGATAGGGACCGGGCAGCTTGTTATAATGGGACTGAAAATCACAACCACAGGAGAGGTGATACAATTAGGCCAAACGTACACCTGCAAAGACTCCAGTGTTCAATCAACGCCTACAGTGTTTACATAAGATGAACACACTAAGCATACACAGTAGGCAGTAGTTCAACATTACAAATGTTGACAGCCCTTCCTGGAGTAAATTGAACACGGGGTTGTTTCTGCGTAAAGATAAATAAATAGTGTGTTCAGTGTCTTTACGGAGCTCTGGCGCTATCCAAGGTGCTGATCTATGCAGTTCGAGCAACCACAGCTTCACCGTTAATCAGCTTCATCTTTCATCACACTGGCACTACACTGTTTCTGAGCAAATCCAAAACACGGAGAACGCAGAGAATTGCACTGCATATCGGGTTTATGTGGTTTATGTTGAGAAGAGGAAGACGCCATTAAAACCAAAAGAGCATAAAGCGAGCGTTTGAACCCTTTGGCTTTCTTTCATAATGCATGCAGTAACTTAAATTAGGACATTATGTGGCATGTATATTTAGATATATAATGACTTTCGATTCATTTACAGTGTCAAACACACGCGCGCGCACACATACACACACACACACACACACACACACACACACACACACACACACACACACACACACACACACACACACACACTGAACCTTCTAGGACTTCCAGAAGTTCCAGAACATTAAGACTTAAATCCTCCAAACCATAAATCCTTGTTATATAATATAACTGGAAAAAAAAAATATATATATATATATATAGCCTGAGTAATTATACTTTGTTATCTAGATCAGGGTCTGTCACATTAATTTGGATCAAATTTAAACCTCTTGATTAAAGAAAAGCATATTCAATCAAGACTTACTCTTATCTAGTATATTTGAGCTGTTGGATTAAGGTTAGGATTCTCATTAAATGAGGATTTAAAAACACCAATTGTTATGTATTTTAACTGTACCAGGACTATGCATTATTAATGCATAGTTTCTTAAAACTAATATGTTTTTATCCACAGGTTTGCTCCAGCGCTGTACACCAGTGAAATATTATTATTCCTCCTCGAATATTCCACGCAATCTCCCAGTGAACATTACAAAGACAATACGGCAAGATGAGTGGCACGCTCTCCGTAAGTTATCTCCTATGCCATTTGGCTGATTGGCTAGACCAGGGCCAGCTAATGCAGTCACATTAATCAGAAGAACAGCTGAGTGAGAACTCTTTGACTTGTCTGAATTGAAATAGAAGGAGAGACTTCTCACTCCTCCTGCTAACCGCATCCATTCACAGTGCTCATTCCTCCTGGCTGATTTCATGCCTGCTCAAGCACAGACAATTGAAGAATCTAAAAATAGGGTCATAGAAAAGGGAGAAATTGCATTTTTCCCTCAAAGGTAAAATAGTGCTGATATGATGCTGGCAACAGATTGTAGACAATTGTTTGAATGAATCTGCAGTACCTTTTAATTTTCTTTTATTTAATTTTCTTATGAATGAAACGATTTTTGGGAAAGAAAATTGAGGACAATGATTAGATACAGAGCTGGAAAATCAGATACATTGCTTTTTTTGCTTTCAAATCCAGTAATGTTTAAACACTTACAGATGAACTTCTCTCTTGTGAACTGCAGATTTGCAGAGAATGACTGCAGGGTTTATAGGCATGGCTGTCTCCATCATCCTGTTCGGCTGGATCGTTGGCGTGTTAGGCTGCTGTAAACACAACGAGCTGATGCAGTATGTAGCAGGTCTGCTCTTCCTAATGGGAGGTGAGTTCTGTTTGCGTCACTGCTCCATTGCTCCACTAGGTGGCAGAACAGTACAAGGAAACAAAAAAAAATTCAAATCAACATGGGAAAAATAAAACCTATTGTACAATAACAATGATTATTTACCAATTGACCTTTTGAAAATCAGCTTTAAAAAGGGAAAATTGGAATTGCATTTGCTCTTTTTTCTGAAATGAAATCTCTAGCATCACACAGAGTGTTTGGATTAGCTTATCAGGCGTTGGGCGAACCTTTTGGTTGACTTTTCAAATCTGACAGACAGACCGGGCTAGCACCAAATGCATATATATATATATATCAAACATAAACATATAAAAGGCATTCATGTTAATACTCAACTTATCACCGTGCCTAATGCGCCACCTGGTGGAATGTCAGGCATTACAGAGCAAGGTCAAATGAATGCAGTAATAATTATGATACAGTTTGATTTGAGATGATAAGCAGTAAGTGGTCTATTTAGAGCAGTGCTCATGTTACTTACTCGCACTCACACCTGATATGCAACGGTGTATCTTAAATACTATTATTCTAACTGTAGTTGCTCAGAAATGTCTTGTACATATGGAAGAAAATGTTAGCATTGGTAGCTCTGGGTTAATTAGAAATGAGTTCTGTGTATCCATATGATATATGCATATTATTGCTATTAACTTTAAAACCTAGACCAATGGGACATCATTTGTAGAACTGTAAAACAATAATTATGCAAATTATACCCTTTTCCATACTTTTCCTCTGTTTTCTAACTCTCGGGTTTGTGACCTCTCAGGAACCTGCTGTATCATCTCTCTCTGCACGTGTGTGGCTGGGATTAACTTTGAGCTGTCTCGCTACCCTCGACAACTGTACAGGCTGCCTGAAGACATCAGTCATGGCTATGGCTGGTCCATGTTTAGTGCCTGGGGTGGCCTGGGCCTCACACTGCTAGCAGGATTCCTCTGCACACTGGCTCCATCACTTCACAGCCCTCAAACCACAACTGTACACAAACCGCGGCAGGAGAACGGCATGGTGTGATGAACTTGACAAGCACGCACACACACATACATAACCCATAGAAATACCACAGGCAGACACCACCTATCCCATCATGTGCATGTATGTCATAGAAAGACAGACTGAAGGATCTAATTTCATAGAAGCACATGCAGACACGCACACAAGTACACACACACACACACACACACACACACACACACACACACACACACACTCACACACACACACACACACACACACACACACACACGCAGGCACGCACGCTTACACTTGCACACACTTTTACAACAAATACATTCTCTATGAGTCACACCAGGCTCCTGTGCAACTCAAATCATAACAGCCTGGGAAAGTTTATGGGGATGATGAGCAGTGAAAATAAACAAAGGAAAAATATGAAAGCAAAAAAAAAAAAAAACTGAACCTGCCATGTGTTTGGCGAGAAATGAATTTAAGCAAAAGAAAAGAGCACAAGCCGAGAACAATACCCAGTCCCAAAATCTGTCATTGGGATTGACGTTTATTCTAAATGTTTTTCTGTTCACATGGTAATCATACAGTCTCTCTTTCTCTCTCTATCTCTCTCTCTCTCGCTCTCTCTTCCTTTCCCTCATTCCTTTCCTCTGCCCTTCCCTTCTCTCTTAATCTGTCTCTTGCTCCTCTGTCTTTCTTCCCTTCGTCCCATTGCTTTATTTCTTCTCCCTAAAGAATATGAAAAACTTTTAGTTAGGTAAAATTGTATGTCTTGGCGTGTCTTTGGCATTGCCTGCTGAGTAGAAAAGAGGAAAAGTAACAAACAAAAGAAACACTATTTCAAGTGTCTTCCTGTACATGTTATTTCATTTGTGGTTTCAGCAACATTATGGCAAAAAAAGAAAGAAAGAAAGAGAGCAAAAGCACAAAGGGACAGAAGGTAATTAGCTTTGTGGAGGTGAACCTTATATACCTAATATACCACAGATTTGAAATGACTTGTATGAAAGAACATTTGAATGGATTGAAAAGCAGTATTATTGGGATTTGAAAGGATGCGAATTGTTTTGACAAGACTTTTATCTAATAAAAATGGACAAAATCATACATTTGTTGTCGTCATGGAGAGAATGATGTTGTAAACAAGAAATGTTAAAAATGTTTTAAAAAAGCTAAACACCGATCCCTTTAATCGAGCACATATTGTGTCCTTGTACATCTATAAGAAAAACATGTGCCTATATGAAAGTCCATAATAATATTAAACAATAAGAAACCATATAAAATCTTCAGAAAGATTTTCTGTGTTTATAAAGAAAATCATAGTTCATAACAATTGAAAGAATTTCTTTTTACAATGGTGTGTAAACTTTTACGGTAATTATGGATGCAGTGGGGTCTCGGGTAACTATGTTTTACAAGGCTTTGAAATATTTTGGACAACCAAGTCTGTGCTTGCGAACAGCTCTTTCTATTTCTGTCCTTGTAAAAAAGTCCACATGTGCTTCCTCTGCAAACAGCGGGAAGATGGCGCCCACTGCAAGAGACTTTTCACTACCCTTCAATTTAACCACAGATTGGAACCCGAACAAAAGTGTGTGGCCAACAAACTGACACGGCATGCATCTGGTCAAAGCCGGGATTATTACGAAACGATCAATACAAAACAGAATCCCACAAGAAATTGATTATTTTCTGTGACTAAGTAAAAGGATTGTGTCCCTCGCAGGAACAAAGCTCTTCCAGAGTTATTAAAACAAAATTTATACCGTTCACTAGGTTTAAATAACAACAATTTTGGCTCATAAATTAGTTTTCTTGGAATTATTCATTATTTAGTAGCAAAACTGCATACATACTTTAATATGACATATTTACTGCCTGTTTGAACCTCAATTACCAGCACTGTTATTTTTATTTATTCGGTACATGACAGAGCACTCAAAACACACATGTGACAAATAGCGGAAGCCAAAACACACATTTTGGCCAGTGGGAAGAGACGGGAATCCAGAGCAAACTCATAAATCAAGCAGTAAACAAAACTTTACACAGTAACCAGGGATTAAATGATTCATTCATATTATGCTTTGTAGGTTTACAATGCAACTCGCCATCTTCAATTGTAATATTGGTTGATAGGTTGAACTGTAACAAAAATTGCATTTTGTTCGTATTACTCATTTAAACATTTTAAATAGCATTTCATTGTTTAATTTCTACCTAAAAAACATATTTTGTTTATTAACAAAACTACAAATGATATCCCATTAAGATCAGTTTGTATTTTTACCTAAGGTTTTTGATATATACTCAGAGTCTTCCTAGATCATCTTGAATAATTTAGCGTGGTTTAACAGATTAGAAGTCCCTCTTACTCCCATGTATTAAATGATTATTTAAAAACTAACCTCAGGCGTTATTCTCACTACAAAATAGTAACTGTAAATCCCAATAAAAATACATTTAAATTTGTCACTATAGTTAACAATTTTGAATACTTTTGCAAAGCACTGTAGGTGTAGACTGTATTGACATGCTGGAAAAGAGGCTGTGATATCAGAAAGTACTATAGCAATCAAAAAGATTCCCTAGCCTTAGTCTTTACATAGATTTCAATTATTATTCTTAATCCTGTGCAAAGTTCAAAACTTTTGTCTACCATAATGTAAATGAACACATATCCTTCAGAATTTGAGTAATCTTAGATTCTGGCCATTAAAACCGCCGTTTGTCAGTAAATACTGTAAATAGTTATCATAGTGTTGGGAAGGTTACTTTGGAAATGTAAGATTACAGATTACAAATGAACTGATTTAAAATGTAATAAGTAGTGTAACTTTTCAATTACTGTATAAAAGTAAAGTAACCGATGAAATGTGGTTACTTTCATTTGTCCACTAGGTGGCACTTTAAATTAACATTCCAAGGGAAAAAAATAGGTTATAGTTTTCTAAATTAAAGTGCATCAGATGCATCCGATGCATCAGATTGTTGACAAGGGGAGGGGTGTGAGCGGATTAGGTTATAATGTTTTCCTGGTGGTTGGTAAATTGTTCAGATGTAACCCTATTTGTAATCTTTAACATTTTCATAAGTAACTGTAATTTAATTAAACTTTTCTTTCCTCAGTAACTGCAACGAATTTCTGATACATTTATTTTGTGATTAAATTGCGTTACTCCACAACACATATTATACACATATTATAGATAAATGCATTACTACTATTCTTTAAGGATTCTCATGTAATATATAAAAAAAAAAACCAGTGAAAATACACAAGTGAGAGAGAGATTCAGATGTAAGTTCCTTATCTACTGCGGAAAACTCTATTCTAAATCTAAAAAGTATTCACTGGGTTTACGTAGCTATTTCCTCATTCTCGTTCTACATATTCTTAATATACTGAAAGGTGTATAGAAAACCATATACATATATGTGTGATTTACATTCCTTATACTTCCCCTCAACATGAGGAAATCTTCTCATGTCCGGATGACTTTTATGGTTGTAAAACAAGTTCAGCTATTTCACAGTTGTTTGTTTTGCAGTGACAGTTCTCTGTGACATAACAGCTAAGACTTAGATTTGAATCATGGGATTTCCATAAACAGTGGTTGTTGTTTTTTCTACGCTGTCTGTTTTTTGTTACTTGGGAAATATGAGTGCATTTATTTTTATCAGCCACTGGAGCACACAGCAAACCAGACCATAACAGAACCTCAACAAGCCTATCCTTTTTTGCCCTGCTCCCTGGTCATAAATAACAATTCTACAGTATAAGAGCTGTCGGTTCTGAAGAAGTAATGTAGGTGAACACACATTTACACTTTTATTTACCCTGGCTTCTCATCTGGCTCTGAGACCTCCGAGTGCAAATTCATTATCAACATCCTTCACAACACAGAGGAACCTTCTCATATAACGGTCCTACTGCTGCTCTGTTGAAAATACATTACTCCACAATGGATTCTCAGTATACCCCCCTACTCCTATACTTTATTTTTCACGGTCCCTCTGCCAGATTCAATTAAAATGACTTTTAGCAAGTGTTGTTTAAGTAAAAAACAATACCCATCATGCACCATAATCCAATATTTGAAACTTTGGTCCTGGCACTTAGTCGTTGTGTAAGTGTTGGGATTGTGCTGATAGATGTGTGAATGGGGGGTTGCACTGTGAAGTACTGGAAGGTGGAGTGTGTTTGAATTAGGGTCCTGTGGGGGAGAAAGGCTTTGAGGTGAGGCAAACACATGGAACAGAGGAAATCAGAATCACGCTTCATAGCTTCTCAAGACTTCTATACAAGCTTGCTTTTGTCTCGCATTTCTTGCTTTCAGCTGAGTTGGGTTTTCCTTTCTCACTATCAACAGTTACTGTGGTGTTTTATCTCTTTAAACAATTCCTCTTCTGTTATAGCAAGATTTGACTTTTTATGTGGGAGGTTCTGCTTCCTTCAGGCCCAGTCCCAGACTGTGGTCTATACAGAGCCTGGGCTCAGTGGCACTTGCATGCACAGGATGTTTTCTCTCCCACATCTCTGCATGACACAGCAGCAGAGCTCTAATTCAGCTCAGTGTCATGCCACTAACTTGGAACAGACAGCGACACAGAGGACTAGATTCAGGGAATGCTAAGAAAATATCATTGTGAGATTATGTACAATTAGCAGTTTATTTTCTGTTTTGGCCAGTAATTGTATATTAATGTTTATTATACAAAAAAAGACACTCTTATACTGATAGGTATAATGTGGTTTTAAAATAAGCTCGCAGGTATTTCGGGAAGTGATTTTTTTCACCTCAGGAAAATGTAGAAAGATAGATGGAGATATAAAAGTTAAGAAAAGAACATTTAGTTCATCTTGAGGTTGCTGGGTCGTTTGTTGTGAATGTGTGTGGGTGTATGTTTACAGAGCTGTTATGATGAGCACCGGCTGCTGCGTACCAAAGCGAGATACTAAAAATGCTGACCCCCCCCTTCACACACACATACACACATACACATAGGCACAGGATATTTATACATGCACTTTCTTTCTGCCAAACATCATACAGTTATGCAGACACACACACACACACACACACACACACACACACACACACACACACACACACACACACACACACACACACACACACACACACACACACACAGAGGTACCTCTGTCTCTTTCCAGGAATAGTGGTTCAAGGTTTTGCAAAAATAACCACATAATGGGGAACATCTAGACATATAGTTAGAGCAAGTATAGACAAATAAAATCCACAAATATAATATATATATTAAGTTTTTAGATATTTGGCGAATATCATGACAAAAATCACTTCACAAAAACGACTGTTTGTTGTAGATTTGTTCGAGATTTATCAAACAAATAAAAAACAGAAGGATCAGAGCACATTGTAAGTGTCATATATCTCTTCCTAGTTAGCATTTGCTCCTAGTAGACGCCAGTGTCTTCTGGTGTTCACATATTTTTAAAGCATGTAAGCATGTTATTTAACATATTCATTTTCAACCAGAAATCACATCCAGATGGACAGACTTAAGTTGCCGGTGAATAAAAAAGCAAATCTGCTGACTTTCTGCTGTCAGCAATTCCACGTTTCTTCAAGATTCACCCCAGAAATATTTAGAGAATAACATAGCAGGAAATGCTTTGGCACTTCCTGACGTTAACATGGATAGGCACAGGGGCATGTGCACATCATTATGGTGTTTAGTCTACAATGAACATGGAGTTTTGATTAAAGTAAAAGACTGAAGATCATTTCAGCAGGTTAACCATTCCATAGCAGAGGCGTTTACCGGGGGAAACTGTCTAGACTCTACTGAGGTCAGAGGAAAGGGAAAAACAGGTCACTTTCTTTACATTACTCTGTTTGATTATTCCTCCATATGGTGTAATGGGAGAAGGTACTTCTCTATGGCACAGGAAATACCTTCTCTCTGCACCAGCTTCCTGAGCACCACTGTTTCTGCGCCTTAGCTTAATCTAGAAAAAAAAATCCCCAATGACCTCTTTGGGTTAAATAAACACACCTCATATGTGAATCGGTAAAAAACAATGGCTGATTTTGTTTGGTAATGACATGTAAGTGGTGTACGAATCCAACAAGTGTTATAAGCATATAAAAAAAAAGAATATTTTAAATCACAATAACTCAATAAGCCATTAAGTCGGGTTGCTGTAGTGTGCATCACAGTGTCATTTTAATCTCCAAAGTTCAAGATGCTTTTTGGATAGTCACTGTAAATGATAAACAATGTTCAGATGCATCATTTTCCTGAGGTGTCTTCAGAAACATCTGCCCAATCCTGTATATTTGGACTTTCCTAGAGCACTTTTAGCGTCTAAAGCAGCATTCTTCGTTCTTCTTTAAATCGTTAAATGTTCAAATACTCGTTTTTAAGTCGGTTTAACCTGGTGCCATGGCTGCGAATGATAAGGGAGATGAGCTCATGTTTGTCTTTGAGGCCGGAGGAGATGTCCACTGTCTCCTGCAGCGAGCTCCTTACACTCTGCATTGGCTTCAGCAGGGTTTTCGTGAACTCCTGCTCCTCTTTCTGCTCCGACTCCTGCCCTTGCTTGAATTTGACCTCGAGCTCCACGAGCGATTTTTCGACGCCGGCAAAAGCCTCGGTTATCTGATCGATCTCTCTACTCAGGTACTTGCTGTACGAATCCTCTCCGTCCAGGTCGTACGAGACAGTTCTCCCGAGACTCTCCAGAACTCGAGCCGAGTCCTCGACCTGTTGCTTGATGATGATGAAGTCGTCGCGGATCACCGAGTCCCGGTCCTCTTCCGCTAAACACGGCGAGCGGTCCAGCCATTTAAACAGCATCTGGCATTTCTCCGGGTCTTCGGTCTCCTCGTAGTCGCCGTCGGGAACGAAGAAATGGTGAAAAGTGCCGTTTGATATCTCCGGCTGCAGCGGGCCAGAATACACGGCGGTATAAACGGGCAGTGAGAGCAGGGCTAACGCGAGCGACTGGAGCACAGGCAGCATCGTTCCCGCTCTTAGCTTAGCTGCGCGCAGAGCACAGAGTGATGGCGGTGTGAGCTCCAAGAATATTTCACTCCCATATTCCTCTTAAATTCCAGCCTCCCACCCCCACCTCTCTCTCTCTCTCTCTCTTCTCCTCTCTTCTCCTCTCTCTCTCTCTCTCTCTCTCTCTCTCTCTCTCTCTCTCTCTCTCTCTCTCTCTCTGACTGTCATTTTATAGCCACTCCAACGATTTATATTCTCACACAATACATCCACGTCTTAATAAATTCACACTATTAGCCAAAAGTAGAACCTTAACCTGATGTAATGCTGTTAAGTTCTCACTTATTGGACATTAAATAAGGTGTGTTAAATACATCTGCTGGATAAATCCAGTTTAGTGTGACCAGCTATTCAATTCGGTTTTAATTCTGTAGTTTATTTCTCCAACAAGCTTTATGTATGTACGTATGTCAGATTCAGAAACAGAAATCAGAAAGAGCTTTATCGCCAAATTTGCACTGACAGGAATTTGACTAAGTGCCAGGACCAAAGTTTCAAATATTGGCGAAACTTCCAGGTGCATATTTGTAATAAGGTAAATAAAATAATAAAGTGTTATTGTACTTGAAAAAAAAAAGTACAGAGAAGCACAGGTAACATTGGTATCTCGCTCTCTCTCTTTCACACACACACACACACACACACACACACACACACACACACACACACACACACACACACACACACACACACACACATATAAACCTAAATAAATCTTCCTAAATAAATGAAGTATAAAGTTAAAGAAAAATTCAAAGAGTAGCAAATGTTTTGAAGGATGGTCAGTATGAGCATGGTGGTTTTTATGTACACTGCAGAGATTTTAGACACAGTATTCAGGTGATATTATTTACTGAATACAGGGGTATACTGCTAGCTTGGGTGTAAACAGCATTATGCTAAATCTAGCCAAGCTGCCTCAGTAAAATCAGAAATTTAAACCTGTAGGATGTCCATGTGTCCATGTGTCTTCAGAAGTCATTGATTCAGTATGTTTGCATGCAGAATTCTAGAAGACAAACATGAAGTATTAAGGTGGATTGTGTATCAGACTGATCGTGTAGACAGGAAGAGTCAGAGAGAGAGAGGATGGATTTTTGCTTTGTTGTTGTCCCTGTACTTGCCACTGTATGTCTCTGCAGTGCTCTCTGCTCCTACAGCCTGGAAGAGTGCTGAGCAGTGAGTCTTCTGTCGGTAAACACACCCCGGGGTGGGGGGGGTGTGGGTTTGGGGGGGGGGGGGGGGGGGGTGGGTGGGGGGGGGGGGGGGCTATGGGTTTCTGGGTTCAAGCTCTACATGTGCTTTGTTATATTATATTTGAGAAACAGTGACTTAAATGATCTGCCCCTACTGGTATTTTCTTCTTAGAGAAGTACTCTCATTTATTATAAGTACAATATTTCAAACAAAACATACTTAAGTAAAAGCAAAATTCCATATTTTAAAAGCTATTTTAAAAAGTAGAAGTACACACAAAAAAACCCTACTCAATTACAGTAAATGTAATTCGTTACTTTTCACCTCTGGAGAAAAGATAAAAATGATAAACATAAAGTCAAGTGATTTATTGTCTTTCCTAGATATAATTTGTATTCATTTATCTTGGCCGGATCTCAATATTGAGAAAACAAGTTAATGGTTAATGTGTTTTTATGCTGTTTGCACTTTGGTGTCTGTTCTCAGCAGTTTTTAATCCGCCTTTAACATCCTTCAAGAAAAAATCATTTACAAATAGATCATAGTGTCCCAAACAAACAGAGAGGCTTCTGGCCACACATATAGGACACATTTTTAATATTTTTATAATAATTTTTATCATTTTATCACAAGCCTACAATGGGACATCCAAACAGTGATGTGGGAATGTTCCAAGCTTTGGACTATGTGGTGTTTGCATGTCTGTTTTTGGTATCTTCTGGCATTGGAGTCTTTTTTGCCATAAAGGAAAGGAAAAAGGTTTCATCGAAGGAATTCTTGGTTGGTGGACGGGAGTTGACCTGTGGTCCAGTGGCTCTCTCTCTCACAGCCAGCTTCATGTCTGCAGTGACTGTTATTGGAACTCCCACAGATGTATATCGTTTTGGGGCAGCATATATTATTTTTGCCATTTCCTACATACTGATGGTGATCTTCACAGCAGAGCTTTTTCTTCCTGTGTTCTACCGGTCAGGTATCACCAGCACATATGAGGTACTATTTAAAGCAGAAAAAGAAAGTAAATATTCAATAACTTTAATAAATTTTGTGTGCACTATTTCTAGGTTCATATTTACATTTAATTCAAAATGTGACATTTACTATGTTAGCTACTTATACAAAGGATAAATTTCCTTTATACTGAAATGTGTGCAGACAACATGATGGATTTGGTATAAATAGATCAAAAGTCTTCAAAAGAACAAACTCAAGTTGGCACTGTCATTTTGCTGAAAAAGTTTACAGTCATACCAAATACTATGACATTCATTCAAATAATGCAGAGATTCTACTATTCCCTTAACATCTTGTCAATTTGTTGTTGTTTTATTTTTTACAGTATCTCGAGCTGCGATTCTCCAAGATAGTTCGTGTAGCTGCTACTGCTATTTACACTGTGCAAACTGTAAGTAAATATGGTTTGCTTATATAATTGAACAGTAATTTATTTTATTAAAAGACCAGACTTGTGTTTTGACACCTTACAGATTTTGTACACAGGAGTAGTGGTTTATGCTCCAGCTCTAGCTCTGAATCAAGGTATGATGAAGATGACTTTACAGCACTCACATCCACTATACATTACCTACTATACAGTATCTCTATCTATCTATCTATCTATCTATCTATCTATCTATCTATCTATCTATCTATCTATCTATCTATCTATCTATCTATCTATCAATCTGTCAAACTATGTTCTAATCACTCTACCTACAGTGACAGGTTTTAATCTCTGGGGATCCATATTTGCTACTGGAATTGTCTGCACCTTTTATTGCACGCTGGTGAGTAGGCGAAGCTTAAAGAAAAACACCCAACTTACTGCTAAGATGAACATTAAAACCAGCAGATCACATCTGTTTTTTATGTTTGTATGTGTTACAGGGAGGACTCAAGGCTGTAGTTTGGTCCGACGCCTTCCAGATGGTGGTGATGGTGGCTGGTTTTCTCACTGTACTGGTACAGGGTACAAATAAAAGTGGAGGAATCAATGTAGTATGGGAGACAGCAAAAGACTGGACAGAGATTAAATGCATTTGAGTATGTATTTCAACTAGCCTAATAGAGAATGGTTTCAAAGTATAGATATATATATTTTCATTAGCGCTGTAGATACTTTATTACAATTAATCGCACAATTGCACAAAAGTTATCTCGTGATTAATCACACACTAATCATACATTTTCAATGTACCACACATCGTTTCTAATGCTTCTAATACTCTAACTAACTGTAACAGAGGTTATAATTATATGAATTTCTCTCAAAATCTTTCACTTTAATAACATTTTTTGATAATTTAATAATTTATTATTGTTTTAATATTAATTTCTTGTTAATTAATTAATTTCTTATAGTGGTTGTTTCAGTTGTAAACATGTAAAATACGGGACATGGCTCCTTTAAGAATTAAGCTCCGGTTGCGTCCCATATAAACTGGTGATACGTTTGTTATACGTATATCCATAATACGGATTTGTGAATTCAATGCACATGTGTATGTTTTATGTATGGTCATACGGTAATATAAATTATGGTAATATAGTGAGGAGCTCATACCTGCTGTAAATGTGCAGCTAGTAGGCGCAATTAGGGGAAATTTACGAAGTGTGATTGGATGCATGTTCCTGGTGTTATATCTATCGCCTCTTTTATATTCCATCCTAACATTAAAAGCGGTAAACGCGGAAAGTCAAAGCTTAATTATGAGGAAAGGACACAAACTAAAGTTTCTTTATTAATTTAGTTATTTTTTGTTCTTTCTTATCCGGATTTTATTCACCAACACAACGTTGATTGAAGGAGGAGCTCACTCACATAATGCGTAATGACATTAATGCCGTTAAAGTGAATTTGCGTTAACGCCACTTCCACAGCCCTAATTTTAATATGTGTTAACTTATGGATTCATATCAATAGATACTATATATACAAAGTAATATAATAAACTCACTAATAGTCAAAGGTTATATGAAAAGTAAATCCCAAAATTTTTTAGACCCAATGTGTGTGTTGTTTTTTTTTTCTCTAGCTTTGACCTCAGTCCACTGAGAAGACACACATTCTGGACAGTCTCTGTTGGAGGCATGTTCACATGGCTGGGCATCTATGGTGTAAACCAGTCCACCATCCAGCGGTGTATTTCCTGTAAGACAGAGACACATGCTCGCAGGTCAGTTCCACTGTGGGTGAAATAATAAAGTAAGAGGTACCAGGATTCCTTGGTATTGCAACAAAAAAGATCATGTTCAGTCTTTTGGCTGAATAAATGAATGAATAAAAAAATGAATGTTAAATGAAATAAAAGAATTCCAGACAAATAGTCACCACTGAATTCTTTTTTTCTCTCTCTTTATTACTGTCAGTGCTCTGTATCTGAATCTGCTGGGTCTCTTGCTGATTCTGTTCTGCGGCGTGGTCTCAGGACTCATCATGTACTCCTTTTACTCTTTGTGTGACCCCTGGTCAGCTGGACTTGTATCAGCTCCTGATCAGGTAACAATGTCTCTTTGATGCATGAGCAGGAATAAAATTATGCCCGATTGGAACAGTTGTAAACATACTTGTGTATATTTTTACAGCTTATGCCATATTTTGTACTAGAAGTATTGGGCAACCTTCCAGGTTTGCCTGGACTGTATGTGGCTTGTGCTTTCAGTGGGACCCTCAGGTAAATTGGCAACTGGTCTAACCTTTCTGTTTTTTGTGGTTTTATTTTTACATCGTTTTCATACTTTTTTCATTGTGATAGCCCTTAATGGGTTGTACAAAGATTGCACGTCTGATCTCTATTTTATCTGAGACTTCTAATTGCACTACATTCATAATCGTGAAAAGAGAAATGAGTTCCTTCTGTTGGTTGGTTTCAGCACAGTGGCTGCCAGTATCAATGCTCTGGCCACAGTGACGTATGAAGACTTTGTGAGTCAGTGTTTCAAAAACCTCTCTAACAAAGCAGATATGTGGATAAGCAAAGGCCTGTGTAAGTATAAGCATGGCATTCAGATCACATATTTTGCGTACTTTACCTGATAGTCGTGTGTGGCAGTACTTATAGATCCTAAAATAGTCTGGAGTAGCTCATTTTTTTCAACTGCTTTATGCATTACATGGTTTACACACTAGACACTCCTGGAAAAGCAATTAAAACATACAGGGTTGATCAGATGAACGTTTGTGATGAACAGTCTAAGTAATGCTCCAGGAGTATATAAAACAGATTTATAATAGGAACGTGAACTCTAGTAACTTTTATACAGCACATTCACTAGAATGGATTGTGTTTGCTTATGCAGGTGTGCTGTTTGGAGTGATCTGTACCAGTATGGCAGTAGCAGCATCACATATGGGGCCAATTGTGCAGGTGAAAACACAGTTCAAGTTCTTTATTGGTCACATTGCCCTTTTTTTCAGCAACAAAAACTTCACTGTTTGTCTCGACACATTTAATATAATGTAATTTTATTTAATTTACCTAAGATACAACATGAATGCTTCATTCTTTTCTATGGAAATAAAACATTGTGAAAACAATTATCTGAGGCTTAGAAACGTCCCTAGTCATTAGCAACATTATGAACAGATGCTGGTGTGAATTTCTATATAGAGTCAGTGATTGTTGACAGATCAAGTGGATGTGTCTGGAATTATTTTGCAGTGGGTTCTGGAAATGATTTTTTAAATTCGTTGTATCATTACATGGAACCATTAATATAAAATCTTTTAAAATGATACAGTAATACCATAATTAGCCTGGACATTCATTTAGGCTTGACAGGGTAAAAGATAGATATGAACATACCTTTCAATGTGCCACAAGGACCTTTTCATTCTGAGCATTGGATGTCAAGCTGGCTAAATAAACACACTCAATCAAACATTGATCAGGATACAATGCAGATGGAAAATTAATGTAAAGAGTAAGCAGATTTTATTTTAACCGGAATGTCTGCTTTTCTCCGCTCTAGGCTGCTCTCAGCATTCACGGCATGTGCGGAGGGCCAACGCTTGGTCTCTTCTCTTTAGGAATTTTCTTCCCTTTCACAAACACTCTGGTCAGTGCAAACCTCTAATTAACACTCAATACAGCCTATTAAATGACCTATTAAATGTTTTTAAGTTGAGAGAATTATATGACATTTTACCTAATATTAATGGAAGCTTTTTGTCCTTGCTCACTTTTTAAAAGGGCAAGAATCTGTAGCTAATTGTGCCATGTTGTATGATCTACCTTCAGGGGGCGATAGGAGGTCTGATACTGGGCATTACTTTGTCATTTTGGCTGGGAGTGGGAGCTTTCATCCACCCTGCTCATCCCAACAGCACCCATGCGCTGCCTCTGAGCACAGACAATTGTAACCTAGTGAACATCACAACCACAGCCATCACTCAGACAGTCAGCTCATACACAGGGTATTGTACATTATACTTATACTAAACTCCTGTTACAACATGGATAAAAGGCGAAAGAATTAAAGTGATAAATATACCAATTACAACCTATTAAAGGAATCCTACATCTTATTCCTGCACTCTATCAAGAATTTTGAAGCTTGTCTGTGAAAACAACAACACCAAAAAAGAATGAGAATTAAAAAAAAACACATTACGTTAAACTGCTTTCATGAATTCTTTAGACAAAAAACTTGTCTTTGTAAACCAACATGTTTTATGCATTATGGCTATATCTATATCTATATCTATATCTATATATATATAATTTTTTCTTCCCTTGTTCAAATAACCCTTGGGAACATATTCTGATTATTAAATAACTAGAATGACACATTTGTCCACATTGCCTCTGTGTAAAAATGAGTGGGTTGGAAAATTGGATTATATTGTCACTTATTTAAAAATCATATTAGCCAATGGAAATACATTTAAATTGAGTTTGGAGAAAAATTCTCCTCAATGCAGTGAACGGTCTGAATTGTTATCTGAAGTAATTACATATAAACCCTAGAGCAATGAATAGAGAGATTACTGTATAGTGGGGGGAAAAGCTACAGTACTGCCTAGTACTCCTTCTTTATATACTAATACAAGTCATTATTATGAGTAATATGTCAAATTGATCGCTACTCTCTCTCTTGTGTCTCATGCAGATCTGTGCTGGAGGAGTACTGGTACTCCATGTCCTATCTGTACTTCAGCGCAGTAGGTTTTCTGGCCACAGTTATAGGAGGTTTACTTATCACTATGATAAGCGGTGAGATACATGGTTATGTAAAATATGCATATGTAAGAACGATCACTTGACGCATTTAACATTTGATAATATATATTGTTTGTTCCCAGGCCCCACCAAGCCACAGGATGTGAAGCCTGGGCTGATTCGTCCAGTATGTAACTTGTTCTGCTTTTGCTCAAAGAAATACAAGACCATGTGCTGGTGTGGTGTCAACCATGTAGAGGACAGAGTGGTGAGACACCTGATGTACAAAGATTTAAAAGAACACAGCATGTACACTTTGAAGAACCGACTCGAACATTGCTCTTGTTTATTCTTTTTTTTTTCAGGACTTGAATGTTGTGGATTTTGGAGCAGCATGGGAGAATAATCCAGATCTGAAAAATGAGATAATTGGATACAATCTGAATAACAGGATAAAGGATGAATCTTACACGAATGCATCTTTTGTCCCAGACGGAGATGGCCATGTTCTGTCAAAACAACTGTAAGCTTTAAACAAAAACATTTCATAAAGGGAACAAAAAAACAAAACACCAATCATGCCAGTCAATGATTTATTACAGAAAAGAGCGATATCCAAACTTATTTTATAGATGTTTTTTTTTTTTTTTTACAATTTTATTTGTATTTTTATTTTTACATGTAAACAGGGATGGTGTAAACAAAACACATTGTTGATATTGTTTATGTCACCATATTTATCAAGTACAAATCAGAATGCACTGAATGTGCTATTGTACTGAAACATTCTGCATGAAACATATACAATACTGGGTTCCTAAGTGGTCATCACCAGCTCATCTGATGGGGTTAGAGGTCAGCGGGGTATTCGAAACATATTAGCTGACTGAGCAAGCAAATATTGCCGGTTTAGCATATTTACCCGTCATTAGTCATTGCAATTGTGCATATCTTACTAATGCATAATGGAGTTCAAACTCCCTCGTAACTTTGTTTTCACTATACAGTGTGAAATATCACGTGAGATCCACTGCACGTTATATAATACCTGAATTGAAAATAAACAAAGTATATTGTTTGTGTCACAATAACAAGTGCTTTTGTTCCTAATTAAATAAATATATTTTAAATATGGACTGCGTATTGCATGCTTTATTTACTGTTACAACTCGTTGTGGTTGTGTGCGTCTGTGTCAGGTGTCTCCAATATAGACATTTTGTGCACAACTAAGAACAATCTTGTTTTATCAGCAAATTCACTTTGTTAGAGGAGTAAGCTAATCATTACACTGATGACTAGGCCAATTCCAGTGTGGTATGGTCTCATTGAGAGTGAACACGACCGACAGTTTCGCCTTAAACAGCAAACTGATCACAGATCAGATAATCTTCGACTAAGCAATGCACTCCATGCAGACTCCACAGTAAAAGTGCACCAGAACACACACACACACACACACACAAGTGTTTCTCAATAAAACACCAGACAGATGCAGGCGTCATGGCCGAGATCATGCATAGATTACCAAATACATCATGGTGAGAGTACGACATGTTACAAATCTCACACTAGATTTTTAGGCAAATGTACCAGTTCGTCACCTGAAATCAACAGCTCTGTACACTCTGTTTTACTGCCATCACTAACCAACTCATCATCAATGAATTAACAAACAAACAAACCAACAAAAATGGACTTTAGAACAATAATATTTATAATTACATTTATAATTGCCATACTTTACATTTCTCTCTGCAGAGACTTCTTTCTCTCTTGTGCTGTTCGTAGAGGTACCATGAAATGATCCATGCTTTTAAAGTGCTCCTTTTTTTGAGTGATGTATGTATATGCTTTATACAGTATGTTGATGCAAAAGTGCAAAGTTATATACATAAGTATGCAGATAAAAGTCTAACTACAATGTAGGTAAACGCACATACATTTGGTTTCACTGGTTAAAGCTGGCAAAGGCCTGATGAGAACAGGTACTTCACCACGCGGTCTGGCAAATAAAGAGTAAGAAACATGACAGCGGCTTTCGTTGTAAGACTCGTGCTTGCTTTCTCTCATTATCCTACATACAGACATACACAGCAAGCTGCACTGTATATAACAGTAACATGATCAACCAATATGTTCTGTCGGCTATACTGCAACAAATATGCTACTTAGACATTGCAGATAAGACAGGTGATAATATAGTTGAAATGACTCAAAATGAATCTATGTTTCTTTGGGGAATTAGTAAACACACACTAAAACATGCCTTGGGGCTATAATTTAATGTACAGTAAGTTGACCTATTTGTTATGTTTTTTTACAAAGCAGTACGGGCAATTCATATTTGATAGTTTTTGTAATCCTTTTTTCCACTTGATGGAAAGACTTTCCACATAAAGTAATATAAAGAAATGCAATAAAGTAAATGGGACAAATGTAGGTAACAAAATTCAAGTTAAAATAGAGCAAAAATGTATGGAAAAATCTATGATCTTGTGTTTAAAACAAGCATTTTCAGTATATTTTAACATTACTGAAAATAAAGTAAAAAGGGGCATTTGGCATGAACAGAACACTAAGGGTATATTACGTTCTGCAATTTGACAATCTAATAGATGGCGTCACATAAAAAACAATTTATATAACATTTTATCAAATACTATTCATTCCTAGAGCTATGTATAAAACACATTTGCATCTGCCAAACCTCTGCCGTCTTCACAATCTACTACTCTATTTGATGCAGGACCAGACCTGTGTAGATACTCATGGATGAATGAAACATGGTACACTGTAGGCATACAAGCCAAACATTCTAAATCTCATTTCAGCACAGTTACTGTCAACAACCCACAAGCATCAAAACGCCAGGGATCTGCTTTTTAGCGAACTCATAACATGTCCTATTGCAAGACAAGGGACGGCATTTAAAAAAAAGAAATAATAATTAATCTCAAATAAATCTACAAATTGAGAATAGAAATAACACAAACCTGTTTTTTTTTTGGATTGCGAATGTTAAATCTGCATGCTGTGGCAAGAATTTACATGATGTTTATATCAATTTGCTGCATTTTTGCATAAAGTGGTATGCACATTACCTGAAAAGTTACTTTTCTAGGAAGAGCGGATGTGCAAAAAAGGGAAAGTGAAGCACTATTCTTATAAAAAACATGAACACAGAGGCCAAACTGCACTTCACTGAAAAGTAGAGTTAGAGTATAATTGACTTGCAGTTTGTTAGCTGCCAGAGAAAAACGAGGAAAGTAGCAAGAGAGGGAAGAGCTGTGGAGAGTGACGAAAGTGTGTACATTGAGGACGAACTCCAAAGCCCTTCATCTGCATAGTAAACAATACGATTGCATCCTGTTCCCTTTTGAAAAACAAATAAGACAAACAAGAGACAGTTCAGAAAATAGCAAAGCCAGCAGAGGCAAAATACAGAAAGAGCGGCACGTGAGGATAAAAGCAAAATCTCATCCTGTACTCTGATATTCAGCCAGACAGGACGGCTTCAGCCGAGAGCCATGTAAGGAGCTCTTTGGTGAAGAGCTGGACTGTCCACTCAAGAGCAACTGTTCTTCAAAGAACTTGATCCTCACTCTTTGATTCACCAGTGAAGTAAACCATCAATCAAAGTGGGTAGAGAGTGAGGGTTTGGTCAGTAAAGCTTAGCCATCCAAAGCTGCAGCATGGACATGCATGCATGAGTGAATGCAAATCAATTGCACTTCCTGTAAAGTCCTCTGTATGTTGCTGTATTCATATGTGCTCTCGCATTCATTTTAGTGTGTGCATGGATGTGCATATGATATGTCCATCTGCTAGGCATAGCTAAGGCCACTCGTGGTGATAACGCTTGCCGTTTTTCTTCCTTTCCTTCTGCAGGTGCTCCAGTTCTGCTTCATACATCATCTCCTGCATGAGGTACTTTTCCCTGCGCATACGCTCACACAGGTCTTTGGGCATGTCTGGGATCAGATGAGCAATGAAGGTCTTGATGCCAAACACCAGGTGCTGAGGACGGCAGGAAGTGCACACGGTCACATAACATAGGCGTGCCTTTTAAATTCAAAGTTTGATTTTTTTTCCCTCACATGTGTTTGACCAACCTCAAAGACAATGATGAAGGCCAGTCTGGCAGCGAGAACATGCCAGAACTGCAGGGTGAACTCATAGGGCTCTGAGCTCCACGGAGGGGCTCTATAGTCCCGATACCTGCAGAGATGAGCAGATAGCCCAGGGCAATTACCCCGAGTTATACACATATAGTACACAGATTCATTTTGTACATAAAGATTACACATATATTCCTACCTGCAGTATCGTGTTTCATACAGACTTCCATTCTTGGGCTCTCCCATGTCAAACACAGACAGACTACTGTTCATATATCCTCTCAGGCATCTGCTCACACACACGCACACACACAGACACTCTTGCATTATCTAGGACCTGCCCTCCTGTCAAAAGTAATCCATTTAATAACTCAAAAGTTTTACTTCAGATGTACGCTGTCCAAATTTATAAAATATGTTATATGCAAAAAAAAACAGGGCAATGGCATGTCCTTACTGTTCATGCTGGTAGCCTCTGTCCACGCAAGGCCCATATTTGAAGGCGTAGACAAACCTAGGTATGTAGTCAGATGTGATGGCAATGACAAAAGCGTTGGTAATGACAGCCACCACACCAATGCCCTCCAGGATACCATGCCAGATTCCTGAGCAGAGAGAATAACTGGTCAAATCTCATCACTACACTGACAAAAGCATACATGAGCAAAATATATGTTTAAAAAAAATCAATACATGTAATTAGGAGTGCATTCGTTTTTTTCTCTGAAGAAAACATACATGTAATAAAGTCTATTTCCCCCAAATGCACTACACTATTGAAATCATTTTGCTTCACACTGTCTTCTTTAGGGTACTTTTAGAACTTGAATATGACTCATGTTTTTTTTTTATTCATTCATCTCCATTGACTGATTTATTCTGGTCCAGAGAGCAGTGGATCACAGGGCAACTGTGAAAATACATCCCAGACAAGATACCAGTCCATCACAGAGCACACACACACACACACACACACACACACACACACACACACACACACACTGAGTAATTTAGAGTAGCCAGTTCACTACCAGCATGTTTTTGGATAATGGGAGAAAGCCAGAAAATCAGGAGGAAACCCATAACGGCATGGCCAGAACATGCAAAACTCCACACAGGCAGTAAGTTGAACTCAGGATAAAACCTTGGATCAAAGATCTGTGAGATGGCACCAGGTTCTCCAGTTTCCCCCTCTTGTCCAAAACTATTGAAAATCTTAACACTACTGAAATCTTAAGTAGGCAAATTGCCCCTAGTAGTGAGCAGGTGTAAAAGGTGACCTGCAATAGACTGAAATTCCATCCAGGATGAATTCTTCTTCCTTGTGACCACTGTTGCTGAATTAATGTATGCTCTGGATCTGCCATGACAAGTATAAAGCAACTTCTGAAGATGAATAAACAAACTATGCATCAAGTGAACATGCATGCATGCAGTATCCAACTGTTGCAATAAATATCATTGATATTTACCATCCAACATCTCATAAATTACTGCCAACATCTTCTTTAGAGAAAAAAAACAATTAAATGAACTCAGGTATAAATATGTAATATTTCTTCACACTAACTG
Organism: Kryptopterus vitreolus; assembly: GCA_030449085.1. NCBI lineage: Eukaryota > Metazoa > Chordata > Actinopteri > Siluriformes > Siluridae > Kryptopterus > Kryptopterus vitreolus. The sequence continues at coordinate 18,732,170 of JACRUU010000005.1, read as the reverse complement.
ACTAATATATATTCCTGAATTTCTGCTCAGTTCTTGCGTTAAAGTTACTGAAGAAAAAATTTAATTACAAAAATTCAATTACTTTCTTTACAAAAAAAAGCCTAATATAACAAAAAATGAAACCTGTCATCTTAGACTTATTGCTTATTCCAAATCTACTTTTTTCCAATCCTACAAATCCCACAGTAAAATCAGACAAACTGAGATTTTCTGGTGCTGTAGTCATGATCATGGCTGAACAAACTGACCAATATCAGTCGCTCTGGCTGGCATGGGTCTCCTCCACTGTGTTACAAATTTGTATGCATCCAGTCTGATCTCGATGATATTGTTGAGCAGAGCCAGCAGAGGAGCCAGAGGAAAAGCTGCCACAAAGATGGTGGTGAAACCAAACTGGAGCACTGCACAGAGGTGCCATTTGATTAGAACAGCATTGTCTGACCACCAGGACGCATTTAACCGGATATTAACAAATTAATTTATAAATGGTTTGTCAGTACATTTACAAAAGACATTTTGTATTCTTAAAAAACCCAGTTTTTTGGGGAAAAAATATCCCACATACAAGAGCTCTTAATCTAATTTGTATAGAAGGGTTTGTTCAATAAAACATTTTTTTGGAAGGAACATTAGGCAAAACAACCACCATTTGGCTTCTGAAAACATTCACTGTTTCTTTCTCTTCACTTGTCATTTCACTGTAATCGTTTCCCTTTAGGGCTTGATGTGCATCACTAAATGTAAATGAGCTGTGCACATGCTTTGGACTTTACAGATCATACTCAGCATACACAGACAAATACAACATCAATCAGCATTACTAAAACATTTGCACATCTGGCAGGGATGTTTAGTTTTCGTATGGCCTTTTGTGTGTGATGTATGACCCAAATCTGGCCCATTGTTTAAATAATCAGAACGCTGATTACAGTTACATTTTAAACAACACAGAGTGATTTGTTCCAGAGATTTGTAATGTTTTACAAAGGCTGTTAATAGCTTATCATGGATACAGTGTGTAAGAAAGTTTTATTTCTGCAGCACCCACCCATCTCTAGGTACTCATCCACCAAGCCATGGGCATTCATGGGCTGCAAATTCCAGTCTTTATCCCACTGAGGCAGTTGTTCTTTGCTTTCGACGTTATTCTGCTCTCCTGCTCTCCTCATCTTCCGCCGAGACCACCAGTTCTGTAACAGTCTGAAGTAACAAAATGCAGCGGATAAATGCCTAAACCTGACAAATTAACATTTAATACTCAAAAACAATTATGAATTACTATATTACTCAGCATTGTTCGATGCTAAAAAAAAAACTGTGTAAGATTACTAAGTGTGTAGTTCAGTAAACAAAACATAGATATATAGATTACTGCTAATCACATCTCTGAATCATACAATCATAAAATTAGACGCTCAGAAATCACATTTAAGATTTTTTCAGTCAGTAAGTTAACAAAATTCACTTTTATATTTACTTTTATGCTAGGATCTTTAATCACTGCTATATTTTCAGTGACAGTTTAATTTTGATCTGTGTCCAAGATCTAAACTGATAAGCATTTGTGCAAATAAAACTTCTGCATGTAAATATGCTCACAGAGTATATGATTACATGTGCATATTAGACCTTCTTAGGTGGTATCTAAATAAACATTATTATCCATTATTCTAAAAAGTTTAGCTGAATATTACTTTGAATGTTATCAATAAAAACAAAGTTTATGTTAATGCCATTTTACATTTCTAAATATCTAACTAATGCTTTGTTTGCTCAAATATTTTCGTTAAAATACTTATATACCGTCATTTACTATTTAAACAGCTAGGTTCACAATCATAGCCCAGATGCTTAATATTATACGGGTTATTGGAGCTGGAAATGAATTTATTATTTTTTATAGAGTTACTAATCATAGATTATATGTCCCAGTCCTGCCGGGACACTGCAGGAGAGCTGTGCTGGAGTGTGACTATACACTATGTGATGACGTGGCCGTTTGCTTTCCGAACTGCAGCAAGAAGCAAAACTCGTTCAACCATGAAACCTGGAACTGAAAACACACTCCCCTCCTGCATCCTATCAATGCACAGAGACAGGCTCCCCCTGTGCCCAGCCAAACTAAACTCATTCTTTAAAAGCTAAACAAACCGGGGAAATAAAATCACCCCACTTCAGCTTGAATAATTGTACAAACAAAACACTTTTAACAAAAACAAGGTGGTGTCACCCCCTGTAAATCTGTATTTCAGTGAACACACAAAGGGTGCATAAATGAAACATATCAATAAGCGAAGCCTCTAGTCAAATACAATACTCACGGGTAGCCCAGTTCCATGAAGTTATTCCAAATCTGTTTTAACACCATGATCACTCCCATTTGCAAACATAAATCAATCAGACAGCCACTCGGATGACACTGAGAATGAAACACAAAACCAACAGCATAAGCACATTAAATATATCTCATTAGCACAAACCTGTCATGTTACAAAGCCGCAGTAAATTTCGCAAACTTAAAAAAAAAATGTAGGCCGGTAATTCCTAAAACAACAACATAATTGTTTATGCTTTTGGGAGTTTACAATGGAATCATTGAGGGCCAAAGATTTTCAGGGCAAATACAATGAGCCAAGGCAAAAAAAAAGGCATTGTGGGGGCCGGAATCCATATGAGGAGACCATTATCTTCTGTTGATGGGAATGCTCTTACATTTATGTTGATTATGAAGGAGTCTGATTCAATAATGTGCATCAGCATTCGCTTAAAGCTACGAGCACTGGGGTGACAGTGATGCAGTGGTGTTACGTGAGGACGCTGATGGTGGTGCAGTGTAGGAGCGCTATTGCAGCCTGGCTCAGCTCAGCCTCACTCACCTCCTCCATTCTCCAGCGGTTAAACAGCTTATTATAATCTCCGGGCCTGCCTGCAAACCTGTGACCACATAAACACACGCACACACACACACACACACACACACACACACACACACACACACACACACACACACACACATTTCTCTGAAATTAAATTAGCTGCTCTGCAATATCATTCCATGATAATGAAAAACAGAGAAATTGCTCTCGCATAAGCAAATAAACAACATGGAACATTTCACAGGGAGACCAAATCATAATGCTTAATAGCAGTGAAGAAATGGAATGAACTGGGCCTTTGCTAATGCCTTAATATGGGCTAAATAGGTGTAAATAAAAGATTAAAAACTACAATTCATTATTTATTGAGAACAATTATTGAGAGCATCATAATGTAATCACCTTCCTAGAAAGAAAGCAATGTAAAAGGTGGAGCTGTTCAGGTTGACAAACTGGAAGAGAAACATCTTGAGGGCAAAGCTGTTCTCCCACTCAGACTCGGTCCGTGGGTGTTCTGAAACACAAACCAGAGGACCATGACTTTTTGTTGTAGGGTTCTTTGCTGGCATATGCAAGACATTAGAGAAACCCCCACCCTGCATTAGGATCTGAAGCTAAAATCAACACGTCAGAGTGAGAATGGCTTTCAGGAATCCAAGCCCTCCCCTCGTTTTAAACCGTGAGGATTAACATTCCATTACCGAGAAAGCTTTGAACAGCTGATATTTAAAACTTACCTAGATTTGTTAACAGATAGGCCACTTTCTCATAAACCTGCCAGGACAAAAAGAATTTGTTCAAAACAATTAGAACAAATGACTTTCTTTGATTAATGAGAAAACTAGCTATACAGGAAACAGTAGCAAAAAATACTCCACATGGTTTGTTAAACTTTACTGCTGAGTATAAAAGTTTGCATACCTTCAGTAATGAGAGAACGTAAAGAAATGTAATACATTGGAAAACAAAACTGGACAGATGTTCATTCATCAGAAGTGAATTTAATATGTTTGCTTTCTTCTTTTTCCTTCTTGCAATTATGGGGTGCAAACTTTCATATAGCTGTTTTCAGTGACTGTCTACAGTAAATCATAAAATTACTGTATATACAATACGCTGTAAATAAAAGTCTTTTATGGAAAAGAGAAAAACAACCAATAAAAAAAATCAAAACTTGCAAAACTTTTGACAATGATGATGCAACCACATATGATGAGGTTTTTTATCATGAATATGGTCTTTATCTTTAAATAATCCATTTTCAACAAACTACAAAAAAATCTGTAATGATATGTGAATCAATAGTAAGATATTTTAATTTCTACTGACACTCAAAAGCCATACGCATCAAAGAAAGTAAAATATATAATTACAAAAAATAGCAGAGCTAAGACTTTTCCAAAGTACTATATATATCATTTGGATTTCTAAGTAAATGCCAACTGTACATTTTCCATCTGGCACTGCTAATCTACTGACAGTGCTAAACATTTTCAATACTGAAATGTAGAAAGCAGGGGCTGACCACATTGAGAGACATGATAATCATGAAGTTGATGCAGACTCCAGTGCCAGAGGTGGCAAACTGCCAGTTCTTTTTAACAAACTCCCACTGGAAAGAAGCGAATTTCTCCATAGCAATGAGCCGGAAAACCACCACAGCAAATACCGCTGTCAGCACCAGGGAGATCTGAAATGTAGAAACAGTTGGGGGATAAAATTTATTGCATTAATATGAGGAAAACATGATAACGGGGATTGTATGCTAGGTTAATATTTGTTTCATAAATCACTAAACGTTTTGAGAAAGCAAACGGTCATTTCTGTTTTTCAAAGTGGTGCCACTTGCACCACATACAATTGCCAGCAGGGGGAGATAATTATCTGTGGCTTTTAAAAATTGCTGCTGTGGCCCACTAGGGTGTAGTGTTAACTACTTAATGTAGTTTTATTCCACGTAAAGTACCATAATATAATGAAGGGCAATATATATTATATCACGATAGTATTAATAAGCCAGTCAGTGCATATATTCAGTATTAAAACTTAAGTTAAGGTTAATAAAACATTCCAAGCTGAACAGAGGAGGTTCTTTGAATGAAGAAAAGGGCATACCATGAAGAAGATCCCCGACACCGAGACCATGAGGCGACTGAGCTTGTCACTAAATGGCTGGAAAGGTTCTGGTTTTCCTGAGATGGGGTTCACTCTCTCCTTCCTCGAGTACTTTGCTTCAAACTGGGGTCGTAGCTCCTCCTTCTCAAAACAGACAGGTTAAATATAACGATATCACATTCACAATATTCTTACCTCTATACCAAACACACAATGCACTATTATTCTACACACGTATATATATGGCCTCATCATTTGCTTTCACTGGATCTTGCAACCTTTCCCAGGAAGACAATGATAATGATGATGACGAGGCTCTTATAGCATACGTATAAGGAGCCTTTCGCGCCACATATACATTAATTGGCTGTAATATATTTGCTAAAAGTCTAATTCAGCAGCATGGCAATTAAACATCTCCGATGACACCAGCAACAACCATGGATGGTCTGTCTTGAGAAAAACACTGCCAATAAATCTGAACCATAGACAGACATAAAACAGACATAGATGGATAATATAATTATCCAAAACAGTCTCACAGCATTTGGTGATATGGTCACAAAATTTAATCTATTGATTCGTGTTCATTGCCACGAACTGTGATCTTTTTCGTGTCACTTGGCATGACTGCCTCTGTCTCCATAGCAATGAGGATCATGGATAATGTTGACAGAAATGCCAAATATAATCTTTTTTTCCACGTTTTTATAAGAGAATAAGGCAAAAAAAAGAAATATACTGTAATAAATGTGTATGTCTCTAATTAATGCATTGAACAGATCAAGAGATTATATTCCGTGACTATATCACAAAATGCTGTGGGACAGGCTCAATTATCATATAATGTACAGAGCCAAATGGCTGCTGTACTGCTAATCTACAGAATCCGCACAATATAAAATGTTTGTCTATGCATGAAATGTAGGCATACTGCCAAAAATAAACAGATAACAAAGAATAATACATTTTCCCCGCAGAAAAATTAATTCATTGTTGAGGCAAGACATTTTATCCATTTTATTTTAAGCTTTTAAGGTCAAAAGGTCAAAAACAAAACCTAGCATATTTATCGAGTCTTTGCTAACTGAGTAATATTTACAAAAGTATAACATCTCTAGTTACGTTCATTTGCTAATTTACAGGTGAAACCTTATAAGCAAATTGGACAACTTGAGAAATAGAGTAACTGTTGTGGAGTGTCAATTATTTGAGCGATTTACAAGGTATAATATAATTATATATTAGAAATATCTGATGATATTATCTTCAAAACTTTTACAAACCCCTTAAAAAAATCCCTATGGGGCCCTATCCACATATCTCTAATACTTACTACGGTAAGTATCTATTGCTGTAGTATATACATACTTTATGTATGTACTTTATGTTTTTCAGTAAAGCTACATTTAAGGCCTAACAGTAAAAAAAAACAACCTGAACATCATCAGATGATTTCACATGCAAGAACTACATAATTAATGTGTAGAAAACTCAGCCAACAGCACAGCATGCACCGAGCATGACATGATATCGATAGGAAGCACACTCACTGAACACACCATGACACAGGATTTACACTAAAAGAAACACAACAAACAGCACACATATTGGCCAAATACTTCACTTAATCAAAGTTGATTAGTTATTGTCACTCAACTCAGTGAAGCTGCTATTCTCCTATTTGTGTTTAAAGACAAAATGGACAGGGAGAACGTGTCTGTCTCATATTAGCCTTTGAAAATGAGACGGCTTGTAAATAATCAAAGAAACAAAATCTGTTTTGATAATTTAAGTTGAGTCTCACCTCTTCTTCCTCCCAATCAATTAAATCCCAGTCATAAGTCAGTTCTGCTCTTCTTCTTTTCCAGAACTCCAGGAAGACTGTGGCTATTGGGGCAAAAAACCCCAACAAAAGACCATGAAATAATGGCACACTACAGTATAAAGAAATAAAAAAAACTTATTATACTATATTATATATATATATAGATATATATATATATATACACACACACACTATATATATATATATATATATAGATATATATATATATATATATATAGATATATATACAAACACCACACACACACACATATACTATATATATCTATATATATATATATATATATATATTTATATATATATATAAAATTCTTTAACAGGATAAAATTAATCCTCCTCTCTTTCACTGCTCCCATTACAGGGTCGCCTCAGAAGCTAACCATAATTTAGTGACACACATATTTGGTTTAGAACATGTTTTACAGCAAAAGGAATGCACTGGCTTGAAACTTACAAGTGAGTAAGTGGGGCTTAAGATCCTTGTTCAAGGGCTCGCTAGTGCTAGCTTTGGTGGTGATGGAATTGCGACAATTTGGTGCAGAGCCCAGTCCCTTAACCACTAAGCTACCACCTTCCCAATTTAATAAATTGAATCCATCCTCATTATTATTAATAATAATAATAATAATAATAATAATAATAATAATAATAATAATAATAATAAGATAATTATATAGAAAATACACTGCTCTTCATGCAAAACTGTTCAGGTAACAACCCCTAGGTATGCCTGGGTTCTAAGCTGTTATAAGCATAGACTTTGGCAGAAGGTGTGTGAAACAAAGTATCAGGAAACAATGTCAATCACATCTTTATCCCTCAAGACTTTCTTGCGCCCTGCACCTCTCAGCCACGGCAGTTATAGTTTGTAATACAAAGGAAGCAGGACAATTCAGACTAAAGAACACCTCCAACTATCGAGCTGTCAAGTACTTGAGACCTTCAAGTTCTGTCTTCACTAGCTTCCTGCACAGAAACCCACACTGGACTCCTACATGCAACACCAAACTGTGAGGCCCCTATTACACACCCACTCACTGCAGATCAGGAGCCGACTCAGTGTGTTATACAATATAGCAGACCCACATCGTTTCACTACTGATTACACTGTTCATCTATTGGGTTATTTGCTCTGCACACCTTAGCAGCTTGACAACTTTTATATTTATTGTAAGGTCATATGCACTTGTTATATATAATGGTGTTTCAAATGCTATGCTTCTATATGTTATATGATGTTCAAAACTATAAATTAACTTTTTTATATCAGTCTATATATATATATATGTTGTACATTTTAATTCAATCCATATTGTAGCTAGTGCTCAAATGAATTAAAATGAAGTTGTATTAATTGTCCTGTATCTCAAGCCAAAAAGGGTGCAACTTTCAATGTACTGATATTAATATTTTATATTTATGTTGCATGTGCCTAATTTATTTGCAATTCATTTTCTTCTACAATAAATCCCAGGTGGCCATATGGGTAGTGTTATATTATCACAGCTCCAGGGTTTCTAAATCAATCCTTACTGTCTGTAAGAGTGAGACACAGTTGAAGAGACAAGTACAGGCTCTAGTGCTGCAATAAAAAGGGATCGGCCTATGCGTTTTATTTTGCAGAAAAACTCACTCAGATGCCCAAAGATGGAACTTTACCTGACAGCTTCCTGTCACATTGGGTTGTTTTTATCCCTCATCTGAGTGGTTTGCTTTTGTCTCCAACACAGTGGTGTTCATTAGCATTAGCCAGTCAATTACTCTTTAAACTGCATCAACAATTAGACGATGCACAACAACAGGAGAACACTCTGACATTGATCCTTCTATTGATTTTTTCCATTTATACAAGAGGTGATTAACGCTTTGAATTTCACTGATTTATAACTAATATTTCATGCAATTCTAAAACAAATTCTTATATGTTATATTCAAACATGAAAAGATACTGCTAGTGGTGCCATTCTGTAAAAACATAATAAAGAAATGAACTAGCCTGCAATGGGACAACGCAACAGTGATTTGCAGAGAGTCAATCAAAGATGATGCTTGGCAGAAGATTTTCTCTGCTATGTACATTTCAAAAAGACTTTACTTGCACTTGAAAACCTTAATAATAATAATAAATAAAATAGATAGATAGATAGATAGATAGATAGATAGATAGAATGAAATTCAACCTACCCCATATTGCCATGAAAATGGCAAAGAAGACTGTGCCACCATTATCAAACAGGTGAGTCACCTATACATTTGATAAGATAAAAATAAATACATAAAACTTATGCCTCATGCCACATACAATCTAAGTATACGAGTCATTTAAATGGATGTTTCAATTTAGTTTCCATTCTATTTTTGGCAACTAATTAAACAGTAGTTAATACTCCCTAGATTATCTCCTAGACCAGATTTGCACTTTGGGAGCAAAACACAAGGGAATGGACAGAAAAGAATTAAAATACACACTTCGATGACTCATGTTGGGTAACAGATACCCGTAAAATGATCAATTCTTTGTGCAAAAGAACTTAAAATCAACTCATAAAAATCACACATAAACTTAAATGGCTTTCAACTAAAGATCAATTAAAGATCATAATCATGATATTATACTAATAATATGAAATGCTATTCAACCTGTTCAATTTGCATTTATATTTAGCACCATTAAAAACAGTTCATTTTAGTGCATTCCAACGTGTATTGTTTATATAGTATATATTTTTAATATAATATATATTTTTATGTTTAATTATGTGCTATTATGAATCATCAATTTAATTTGATAATTAAATTAAATAATTAAATTTGTGTATTGTCCAAACAATGAAACTAAATAATATTAAAAATATATATTTATGTTTAATTATGTGCTATTATGAATTATCAATTTAATTATCAGCTATTATGAATACCTTTGCATAGACACAGCTGTCACTGAGTTTCCAGGCGCTGCAATTCACTTCACACATGGGACACATGATGGTGGTGTTGGCCTCACAGATCTCTTTACTGTGGATACAAAGAGAACACATGTCTCAGAAAATATTTAAAATAGCTTATTGGGCTGTAATGTAGCTCTTGCTACAAATAAGCCATATTTCTAGCTAACAGTCTTTGAAGCCTTTTAACTTTTCATGAATGAGCCTTAAAGCAAATTCTGGTCATGGTGATGTGAGGTCTGGGGCAGGACTAATTATGGGGTCTGGAGGGACTGACCTCACTTGGCTGGAGTCCATGGTGAAGAGGCCATAGAGGAAGACAAAAAGACCAACCAGTGCTGCCGGGATCAACATACCTGTGTACCAACCAAGCCATGCAAAATAAAGGCCAATCTTTTCCCCAAAGTATCGCCTGAGAGACAGAGAGAGAGCAGTAGACAGGAATGTAAAGCAAATATAAATAGAATTGTTTATTAGTAACTGATGTTCCATGACTACACAAAAGCCCACCACACCCACCACTACATTACTACTGATGGAATATGGCTTGGTGATTTGTACAGCAGGGAAGTAGAGCACATTTTTACATTTTGAATGTTAAAGTGTAATTGGGGCTCCCAAGAGGCACAAGAGTGAAGTTTTTCCCTATTGTGGGAAGATCACAAATTCAAGTCAGACCTATTGTAGCTAGGAGCCAAAAGCAAAATAAATAGGTTGCAGGCTTTTCTTGTTTGTGCATATGTTAACCTTCATCTTTCCCAGTTGGTAGCTGCATGATACGTGAGATCAGGCTGGTGGGTGGGAATTGGCAGGTGACCAAAATGATCATTCAGCAGAAATCGTGAAAATAAATGGTAACTGATCATGTCAATATGTTTTCTTCTACAATAGTTATTGTGGTCAGACATGACTTTAAATTATAAAACAAATGCATTAATTAACATATGAGTAAGTATTATTGGATAATTTAAATACATTTTAGTATAACCATGCGCTAATATATACACTTTCCATGTTGTATCAGTTATTACTTGTCCAGTATTTGTGGATTTGGTACAATAAGACTGTACTCCTGTACTTTCAATGAAACTATTTCACAAATCATTTCAATACTTCAAGTCTAATCATGTGAAGTAAATATGAGGTCAGAATTAGTGAGTTCCCTGGGAGAAAACGCAGAAAGTTCCCCACAGTTGCTGGGTCTGCAGACTAACAAAAATATTTTTATATCTGCCCCAGTTTTACAGCTGAGATCTCAAAACTAAGGAGAGCTGGCCAAAGTCCAGGAAATACTTCTTAAGTTGTGATGCCATTTTGACCTGAAGAAAGACCTGAAGACTTAAACTGGACAAGTGGACAACTGGACAAAAAAAATAACAGAGAGAAGGTTTTCATAGTGGTATTCACTAATACACTAATTTCAAGCAGACAAACAGACTGAAACAGACGGACTGAAGTGGACACAGCAGAGATAGCTTTCTCAAGTAACACTGCTGAAAAAAGCTTAACTCAACTATCATCTGAACTGAACTGAATTTGGGATTTTGATAAGTTTATGAATGAACAGTAGAAACATCACAAACTGTATACCATGTAGCAGCTGCATGTGTCTGAATTACTTTGTGTTTACTGAAACTTGGAATTATATGCGACAGTAATAGAAACAGTAGTAGTGTATTACCGTATGAGGTCCAAAGGCTGGTATTTGTACCAGATGCCCCAGCGTGCCCAGCGCTCATACAGCAGGTGCCTGTGGTTCTGTGCCCCATGGGTCTTTATTGGGTGCCGGCTCTTATAACTGCCCTGAAATAAATAAATGCTTAAAATATTATATATGTACAAACATAAGTTTTTGTAATTTCACTATATTATAAAACAATATATTAAAGAGTTCTTGAGCTGACCTCATGAGGAGGGAATGCAGCTTCATATGTGTTATTGCCAAGTAACCGGTTGATACCTTAAAACAAAGAGACCCAGGCATATATATATATATCATATATATATATATATATATATATATATATATATATATATATATATATATATAGTTATATATATATATATATATATATATATATATATATATATATATATATATATATATATATATATATTAATTGTCAGGTTATAAGTCAAAGCTTGAAACATAATCGAAAAAGATGAAATGCTAAATGTATGTCCGAAACATTGTCTGATAAAGCATCTGATAAAGCATTATGCCACTTAAGGTAATAAAAATAATGGCTTGTACTTAGACAAAAAACTGATGACAAAACAACTTATTGACAAAACAACTAACACACCAACACACACACACACACACACACACACACACACACACACACACACACACACACACACACACACACACACACACATATATATGACAATGCAAACATATGCCACTGGCCTATTGGAATCAATTCCATGAGGGTTTTTTTTGCACTTTATATAATGTGTTGTATTTTACATACTTCTTTCACTTGTTTCAATCTGGAAGAATTTCAGACAAATGAACTCTTTTGCAAATAATTTACTTGTTTTTTTTTTGTTAATGAACACTAACCATTTTTCCTTACTTCAGTAGTCTGTTGTGTTTTGTGCAGATTCATAACATTAAATCCCCCATTAGATCCTTTTCACTTCCAGACTGAAACTATAAAATATGGAAAAATTCTGGGAAAGCAAAAGATTTAATAAAGAAAGCTGCTGTACAAAGTGCTGATCACTTTCTACCAAATGGAGATAATGGATGCTGGCTCTCATTTCAAAACTTCTTGAAAACAGTGTGCTACTGTTCCTGTCGTGGCTGACAGAGCACTATAGCAGCGTATAATATTCAGTCCGGGGACTAGTGAGTAGATTCTAATATTATCTTGCAGGCATGTCTAAATATTTCTACAAATCCCAGGTTATCCAGGGAACAGCTATAGATTTCCCTTGTGATGTTCATAAAAGCCCTGTTCAAAAAGCTCTACTTGCACAAAACAGCAAGTGTGCATAATGTGAAATAGGCATGTAGCTTTCAAGCTCAAGGATTTGTGAAGGATTTCCAGCTATTTGGTCATTCTTATCTAGCCCAGTGCTCAGTGGAGGGTCTTATAATAATCCCAAGAAAATCCTTCAGAGATATCCTTGGACCTTTAATCAAAACATGTCAGTCATATACGGGCAGGAGCAACACATACTGAATAAGGCATTTCTTAAAAGTTTAAAAGACCATAAGAAAACCATAAAATGCACACAGGAAGACATGATGCAGCTAAAATGTTGCAACATGTTCATTGGAACATGTGGTCCAACATGTAGTCCAACAAAATTAGGTGCTTTACACAAGATACACAAACACATTAGTTACAAAAAAAGTACCCAAAACCAGTTTTACCCAAAACTGCATTAGGAATGTCCTATTTATATCGTACCTAAATATTTTAGAAATGAATATAAACATTCATGGACTTGGCTAAATGCTCTTGAACAGCCTTTGACAAATTAGATTTTTTTGGCACAGAATTAATGCACTTCAATTAACCACAAACACAAATGGTAATTTCACTATGCTGCCAATATTGTGCTGCTTATAAAGAAAAAAAAAATCAACACTTTCTAAAGCATTGTTGGACAGGGAACAAGAAAATGCTGCAGTGAAGGTTAATGAGTATTGCCTATTCCAGATCTGATTAATTGTACATCTGTGACTTACCCATCTTTGACTTGCCATCCTCATACTTGGTGCGTTGCAATACATGGTGCACTATTCTGCTTCTGGTGGAGTTCGAAAAGAAGGAATCTCTGTTGTTGATGGTAAAACTACAACAGTGGAATAGAAAGATATAAAAATTCAGCTGCTATCATTTCCATACAAAGCTGAAAAACACAAGCTGTTACTGTTTTGTTTTTGCTACTCATACAAACAAAAGACATTCAATCTACATATTATTACTAGCACTTCTGCAAAAGGGGGAGTTATTATGTCCCTGCCTGACAATATATACTGATATTTAAATTGGAAATATTTAGCATAATGTGGCAGACAGCTTACAAATGATTGCATTAAAAAAATATAATGTACACACACATGCAATCCTGAAAATACACACAGTTTGTGGGATATCAATGTAAATTAAATATTTCAACAATCTATTTGGAAATGGGGTGGGGGGGGGCAGAAATTAAATATGGATATGTTGATACAGCTATTACAACATGAAGGTCCAGCTTTTATAAGTCTTATAATCCAAGCATCAGCATTCATCTGCAGGAAGTGCAATAGAGACTGTCACTTTAATGTCGGACTCTTCAGCCACTCGCGAAGGTGTAGAAAGGACACCCAAACCAGAAGCTACATCATTGTCTCACGATGACGGATAGAATATAAATATATAAGATGAATTCTGTTAGGGGTCGCCACAACGATCACCCATTTCCACTCTACATATGCCCCTTGCCCCTGCATGTCTTCCCTCACCACATCCATAAACCTCTTCCTTGGCCTTCTGCCTTCCACTTTACCTCCTGCCTAGCCCCTCCATCCTCAGTATTCTTCTGTGTACCCCATGTCCAAACCATATCAATCTAGACTGAAACTGTGCAGGAGCACATGATTCACCACAGTCCTGTAAACTTTCCCTTTCACTGTTACAGATGCGCTTCTCTCACAAATCACTCCTGTAACTCTTCTGCACCCACTCCACCCTGCCTGCACTCTTTTCTACCGTTCTCTAACACACTTTGCTTTACTTTGCACTATTGCCCCACCCAGCCTTCCCTCTCATTTACACACATATACTCTACCTGGCTCCTACTGACTTTCATTCCCATTATCTCCAGCACATACCTCCACCACATGTGCTAATTTATTTCACGATACACTTAATGACTGCAGTCTTGATGTCACAAAGTGCATCATGCCATCACTGCTGATTCAAATGAAATGTTATCTGTAGATGATATCTTTGCGTCCAAACATCACTGGATGCAATGATTTTCCACAAAAATACTTTAAACACACTCATTGCTTTATAACTGTCCAGAATATCAGTAAACATACATTTTATTTACAGTGTATTCACATAAATATACCAGCGAATGCATATTCCGTAACATCATTAACTTATAATGAGCTTGAAGGGACCATGAAAGCCCTGAATAACACTGTTCATTTGATTTTATCACCTCATCATTCTGTATAAGTGCCCAGACTAGACTAGCTCCCACATATTATCACTGCATGAGGCTTCTATCAGGTCGTAATATTCCTGTATTACAAACAGGCAAAAATAATTTAAGCATCCCTTTCCTTTCACTGCCCAGAGGAATTCCAGAAATTAGGATGACGATACTTAAGCTCAAGCATAAACAGCATCATAGCAGTGATGCCAATACAGAATCTGCGGAAAAGAGGCTGGTTACTTTCTGGTAAATGGAAAGAGAATGTATTTTGGCAGCTCTCGTTTCATAATGATGCAACTATGAGCTTTGAAAGCACTTAAGTTATTAAACTTGCAAAAACCACCACATTTGACAATTTCCTCATGAAAACCTATGGCACTGCAATAGTTACTCTTACAAAATGAACATAGTGAAAGCTTAAGCCTCACAGAAACCGTCAGAGAGCACAGCAAAAGTATGAGTGGAAATTGAGAGTCTGAGTGATGCAAAAGAGGCTCACTGATGCATTCTGGCCCTGCTGAAGGGGGCAGTGTAGCAATCTGTCTCCTCCAGCTCAGGCAGGGCCTCCTTATCCAGCTTCATCGGGTTCCTAGGCAGCCAACTCTTTATTTGATGGCATCTCAAATGAAATCGACTATGGAAAGAGAGAGCAATAGACAAGGCAATAGAGAAAAAAAAGAAACAGAGATAGTAAGAGACAGAATGAAAAGGAATTTAAGAAATTTAAATGAGCAAAGTAAAGTCTAGCACATGCAGCTGGGGTTCCAAGAAATGAAATAGTAGAGACAAAGTGTACTGCACAACTTTACATGGCCTAATTGAGTTTTAAGAGCTGCCAATGCTTTTTTACTACTCTGTCTTTGGATGTTTGACATTTTTGGGATCTGTTTCCAGAAATACTTTTCATTAATTAAATGGTTCTCTGTAATCTTCTAAAAATATTCCATTCTTAAAAGATGTACCTACTTACAGATTTAATAGATGCTTATTATTTGACTAAACCCATCAAATGTGCCTCTATTAAACAATCATTATCAGAGGCAGACTGAAACCTACAGAGATTCAATCTCCTGTAATCCAGTTAAAACCAGGCCGATTAACTCAGATGTGATCCAGTCCTTAGAGGTCCTAAGCACAGTGATCTAATATAATGATATCTGAACCAAACTGTCCATAACCTACACAGGCATTACGCTGCACTGTTCCACCCACAGGTACCACAGGTATCACAATGCTGATGTAACTGAAGTGATAGAGGGTCACTGCCTGCTTAAGAATCTACAGGACAAATCGGTTCATAGATGAAACTTACCTTCCAATCGTCTTCTTTTTCCATTCTGATAAGTAGCACTTTTTTCTATGAAGCAGAACATATTTAATGCTTGAAATAATTCCCGAGAACCAATAACAGATTTTAAAACAAGGTGAAGAAAAAGAAAATTTCTCTGACCTGTACCTGAAAGGCATTCTGATGTTCATTTGCTCTGCATATTTACACAGCGTATCCCATGGAGCATGTATCTTTACAAACATTATGTCGTTGTTGGTTAAGGAGGGCTGAAAGAGAAAGAAAAATGCATCTAGTTGAATCCCTACGTACATCACACAAATCCTGCGTTCTCTAAAACAGTCACTGATCAAAGACTAGAATCTATTTAAAGCAAACGTGATTATTTCAACAGAAGTACTGAAGAATGAACAGAGAATATTTTATGAAAAGACAGATCTGCCATATCCCCAACTGTATGGACAAAAATAGAGCAGCTGAAGTTCTCAACTCTGAAAAACAACTTAACATTTTCACTCTCTTGCTCCTCCAGACCTTTAAAGAAAAGCCTATCAAAAGCCTTCGCCAGCGTTTCACTAAACTGATACATATCAACATATTTTTTCCATGCCTCAGAATTTCAGGTGCTCTGACAAACATATCAAATAAGCAGTGATTATTTATTTTAAATATATTTTATTTGTATATTTCATGGCAGCTATAAACAAGACTTACCATGTATTAAGTATGAACTGTGTACTCAGAAATCAAAGTCAGAGACATGGGATTTCTTTTAATGGGGATTAATCGATTATAATCTCTGTATTTTATTTGTACTTTTTCTATAGCGGACACTCTTAATTATCAAAATGATCACAAAACAGAAACGACCACAACAAGGATGCGTTTTCCAGCAGAATCAACTGAAAATTCTGGCTGTTGCTGTGTAGACTTGCAGGTCCTTATTTAGCTCAAGAAGTGGCGACCCAGTTTTCTGCAGGTGTGTGTCTTCTTTTTACATCAGTATACTACAGTGTAACTCGTGTGGGTACTAAGATGAACTCCTAATAAACAGGATATAGCATTACAAAGATGTACTGATAGATTGATGTACACTATATGTACAAATTGATTGGAACGTTTGTGTGGTCTTTTCAGAAACCGTTCACACAAAGCTGTGTTTGGCTGTGATACTTTGCATTTGGTATATAATGCCCTTTGCGGCAGAATGAGCAAAAATGTCACCAATAACACTGCAAAATGTAGCAAAACGTCTTTCATACTATCTTCAAAAAGCACATTGCAAATCCTGTTCAAAAACTTTTGTACGTGAATATTGTATACGATTTGTACATTGTACATGAATATTGTAACAGATGAAAATATTTGAGGAGAATGCACATTTTGTTAAGATAGTATAATTTAGGATTTTTTTCCACATGTTTTCTTCATCTCATTTTATTACAAGTTCTAACAGTATTGTCTGTTTGTCTTCTATGAATCTTTTCTATTTCACGTTTGTATAAGACACTTCAAACTGCTTCGTGGAAAATTATTATTAGTAGTAGTATTATATATCTATTAGTATTATTACTATTATCTAATATTCAAAATATCAGATTGTACCTCTTTCTCCAGCATTAGTCCCTCTGCACGCAGATTCCTCTCAAAAGTGCATCTCTTCTCAACCTGAGGACTCGACTTCTTATAGACCAAAATGTAGTCAATTCGTTTCTTGCCATCTCTAAATAAAAGCCCTTTGGCATTGACTGGATTTGTTCCCTGAAAAAAAAATTCAGATATATATTAGCACAAAGAAAAATGCTTTCAGCACAGAGAGCTCCAATAAATATGCAAATCTTCATAGATCAAGTAGGAATTGGCACCAGCACTGTCAACGGGGATGCCTCCCTCACCAACAGGTGGTTTTTTGCCTAATTCACAAATACCTCAAAACATACCTCAAACAGGGAATCATTTGTGAAGACATTTGACTTTACTGTACCTTTAATACTATGTGGACCAAACCGAAATATAATCAGATATAATCACATTTCAAAACTCTAATCTGCTGGTTACAAATACAATGCAAATCCTAAAAAACATTCAACCACTCATCTATCAAATAATGTACTGATAAGAATCTCAGCCAGACAGACATCTTGAAAAGAGGATAGAACGATACAGTAAATGGATGGCTGAAGGCACACCAAAAAAATATAATGTCTCCACCATCTAGTACTGATGGCATAAAAAAATGCATTCAGGCAAAATGACAAAAATCTTGCTTAAGACCAGAGCTTTCCAGTCTTTTACAACTCACATCCCACACGACAGACTGCAAACGCTCCAGTAGAGCACAATGGGTCAAAAACATGTTGGCCGTGCAATGAAGCTCAATAATCGGAAGTGGAAAACAAGAAACAGTTCCAAAGCTATAGTGCTGCATTGCAAATATGTCACATTGTTAAAAGAAGGAGTAATTTAGATTCTTTACAAAACAATATTTGCATTTTTATATTTATACTAAACGGTAGGAAAAAAACGTTATATAAAAAGCTGTTATATATTTGTTCAAATAATTAGCTATTGTCTGAGCTTTTATTTGAAGGTTTCTGTGTACTGATGTGTCCATGGCAAGATTGAAAATATGGTACATACTATATGTTAAGGTACACTACAAATGCACCTTGCAGCTATGTTTTATACTTTGGGTAACTTTGTATGAAGTAGAAGACGATGAGTATTATACCTGCACAGAGTCTGTACGTGCCTCCAGCTTGCCTCTTGTTGCAGGCTTCTGCTGGATGAGCAGCGACTCATCAGTTCTAGACTCATACACTGCTGTCTCCATCTCCTCTACATACTGGCCATTACTAACATCTACTAACAGAGAGAGAAAGAGAGAGAGAGAGAGAGAGAGAAAGAAGGTTAACACTCCATTGTTAGATGGGATATATATTGTATTTTAATTTACAATGCATTTAAGAATTCATCAGTTTTCTCTATCTAATTATGGACCACTGCAAATTGCAAGAGCTCACAGCAGGGAAAGAGAACAGCCATGAAAACACATTGCTAATTTATTCAAACCGTCGTGCGCTTTGCCTTTTTTTCCCCTGCTTTACTTCTTAAAATGCTATCATTCTGTATGTACAGAATGATTAAGAGAGAGCTCTAGAATAGATCATAACATTTACTGGCATCTCTGTGTCATTATTCAGTTGAAAGTTATACATTGTTCATGAGATATCTTTCAAAGCAGCACAATAATGTTGTGATGCCTGCAGGATCCTATAAATGCCCTTGCACTACGCTATGCACAACCGACTCTAGTTTAATCAATTTATTTCACACACTTGCACTAACTATATCAATATGGTTAACTCAATCCTCTACAGCACTAAAAAACAAAACAAAACAAAAGGCCAATAATGTGAGAAAATATATTTCATAAAGCAAGCAGTCATCTTACTCTTCTTCTACAGATCCATGATCTGATTTAATGTAAATATCTAAATCAGTATCAGACTTGTTAACTCTGTCCCAGATTAACAGTAAAATAATTTGGTATGGTTTTTTATATAATAAATATTATATATTTATAATATCTCTATCTATCTATCTATCTATCTATCTATCTATCTATCTATCTATATCTATCTATATATATATATATATATATATATATATATATATATATATATATATATATATATATATAAAAGTATATATATAATAAAATAGGTTGAATAGCCATATTCAAAGTTGCCATTACGAAAGTTTCTGGTTTTCAGAAATGTTCATATCAGACAAATGACCAGAAATTTCAAAACAATTGGAAATAACAGAATGGTATTAGATTAGACTAATACAGGTAACTAGACTAGACTAATGACTAAATGTAGAAAATTTTAAGCCTAATGAAGGCAGAATCAGAAAAGGAACTGTAGGTTTTACTTTGCTGTTAAATTTAATTAAAGATTTTATTTGAAGACCGTAAGCGGCAAAATAATCAACTAATAATCTGAAAAATTCTCATTAATCACTAAACATTTGTTCTAACTGAACAATACGTATGTTATAAAATAGCATTTTATCCAGTACATCCTCTGTGCACTTAATTGTTATATGTATTGAGTGCTGATACTCTGAGTAAATAAATTTACTCTGAATACGGGCCGTGGGCATCAGGTAACAAGGCATCAAATCTGTACTATGGATCGATAGCCATAATGCTGTATTTTGCAGTATATCATTTCCGGTCCATTCCTGATCTGGAATGGAATCCCTCACACACTTACATGCTCCATTTTTAGACTGTCAGACTCTCAGACTGTGCCATTCGGGAATAAACTTATCCAGTTATATATAATGGCAAAAAAAATTTAAGGCTGATTATATCAAAGATGGATTCCAGGGGATTGAGTGGGCTCTGCATGAGGGAAAACACTGTTTTAATTAGTCTTGTGATGCTGTGAGCTATTCAGTTATTTAGGTTTGCAATTATCATACTGGAATCATACTACATAATGATAACAATTGTACGGATTGTTAATAAATGGGTGGTATAATGTCATAACAATACAACCACACAACATCTCAGGTTCATAAGTGTGAATGACATCTAGATGATCCCAGTCTGCGTGCATTCACTTTTTAGAATGTAAACATGAAATGGATCTGTGCTAGCATATGTGGGGGGAGGGGAAACATGTGCTGTTGTAATACATTTGAAAATAAAATGTATTTTTTAGGTATATCATTTGTCAGCTGCTTTTTCATCTATATTCTACAGTGCTAAGTGTTACAGAATGGTATTAGATTAGACTAATACACATGGACTAGACTAGACTAATGACAAAATGTAGAAAAGGTTTAAGAATAGCGAATGCAGAAGCAGAAAAGGAATTGCAGGTTTTACTTTGCTGTTAAATTAAATACTTAAAATACTTTTTTAATAAATTAGATTTTTTTGTCAGCTGCTTTTTCATCTACATTCTACAGTGAGAGTGAAATGTCCCCAATTATATGTATTTGGTATGACATATGACAAAAATATTCTACTGAGCAATTAGCAATAATCAGAGTAATCTGATTAATTAATTAAGTTAATAATCAGGCTGCCAAACAAAAACTGAAAGGCTACAAGACATTATGTATAAATGAGAAACATAAATAAAACGAATGGAAAAAATGGTTATTAATGGTGTATTTATTTATGAAACAACTTTAATGTCAAAATATATTTCTGATTGGTTGCCGTTATGAAGAGCATGACTACTGGACTAATGCATATTGGTTAACCAGCAGTGTCTGACTGTGTGTGTGTGTGTGTGTGTGTGTGTGTGTGTGTGTGTGTGTGTGTGTGTGTGTGTGTGTGTGTGTGTGTGTGTGAGTGAGAGAGAGAGAGAGAGAGAGAGATAGGGAGAGAGAGATCATGTCCCAGCAGGTCATATTGCTATAATGGAATGTGGGCTTTTATTGATGATGCTGTAAAGGGGGCATTTGTTCGAGTCTGCAAAGCCTGAGTTTGAGATAAGTTTTAAATAATTCTACTAGTACCTTAATAGTAGTTACATGTAACCCACACTGCGTTGTTGGAAATAAGAAAACAATAGTATTTTATTTGTCATATATTCATATATTTAAACAATTCGCAAGTAGACAGGGAGAGATGGTGGGTGAATATGATGCAACTAAGAAAATGATTATATGTGTGTACATGTCAAGAGCCTGTCTGTATAGCAGCAAAAGAGAATGCATTCACATATTACAGCACCTGTAGATGGAGGGGCGATGTGTGTACAGGAGGCTGGAACACTGTGGGTGTTTGTGTTTGCTTTGGGCTCTGGATTCAGAGGCACAGAGAGGAAGTGGCTGAGGTTGTCAGGATGTGTTTGACTTTGAGCTAGACAGGGCAGACTGCGTCGAGACGGCTTCAGGCTTTTCTCCTTCAGGATCTCGCTGATACTGTTGTGCATGCCTGCAGAAATAGATACGGCAAGAGTTGGAAATCTATTTTATTTTCACCTACTGCACAAATAATTTACTGCAAACAGTTAAAGATTATTCCTATGTACAAGCGAAGCAGATACATTCATTTGCTATATACCTGTATGTCGTGTAAATCCTGTTAAAAAATGTGCCACTCCACTACACCCCCGCCCCCTTAGCTTGTCCAGATAATGAAGCTGTTGTGGAAAAGCTCTGATTCATGACCAAACCCCTTATGTGTTGCTAAACCCAAGAGGAACAGGGGCAGCATCTGTGAGCTGATATCCCAACTGACAAAATGATGGGAAGCTAATGGCGCCGGATGCAATTAAAAATTAATCCACAACACAACATGCAGAAAAGTCAAAACCTCCCTCAAGGTTATTCTAACAGGAAATGATGAAGCCGCATGATATCTTTTTGTATTTCAATTCGATTATGTTTGATATACATGTTACCAATACAAGAAATTCCTGATTCTTTTATTCGAATAGGTTGTGATGATGATTATGTTCCTGTAAGGTCAAACTGTCTAAGTTATTTGTGAGCGAATGGTGAACATTACACCCGTTTTCCTCTTCATGGCTGCTTTTGTATTGTGGAACTCTCCTTATAGTGACCTTCCCGATGAACAGCTCGATTGATTTCTCTCCCGTTCTCTCATGCAGACTCTTTTTCTCTCTTTCTCCCTCCTCCCCTCCCTCTCCTAACTGGGGAAAGCCTTACGGAAACCCCTGCAATATAAGCACCAGAAAAGGAAAATAATTACTCACTGTAGTGTCTGCAGTTGCCTGAGTAACAAAAAAAGAGAGGTTCCTGGGGAATCTTTTCAATTATAGAATAAAAAACAAGGTTGCTAGGCAACAAATGTACAACAGTCCGGAAAAAATTTGTAGCTATATAAATGAATAAATAGTGATATGTGTAGGGGATTTATCGTATCGTTTCATTTTGTGAGTGTGTATTTACAGAGACTGGGAGGGCTCTAGTAAATCTACTCGTGTGGTTTCAGCACCAAAATGAGACCTTAATCGATTATCAGTCACACAAGCACAATTTCCAGACTCCAACCTGCACCAGTTTTGTGTGGAGGAAAAGTCAAAGAAGCTATTACATCTTGGCAAGCTTCAGACTGGATACTCTTGGAAAGACATCTGAATAGACATTTATATCTCGTGTTCTCATATTCCTGACATGTACTCCACAGATATCAGCAGTAGCGGTAAGACGTAAGTGTCCTGTCCCCTTGCCCCAGAGTATCCTTTGTCATCTATTCAGAACCTGTGCTTAGAATGGTAATGGAAAAAAAATTGTTTCATGTTTCATCAAAGCAACACAATAAAAAAAAAATCTTTTAAGATGACGTGTGCATACATGTTGAAATTCTTAAATGATTTATTTGATAAAGATTTTACCAATAAGAAATTAACTTGGATGACAACTAAGCACTATACCTTAAAGCTGTACTGTATAAGTATATACATACATACATACATACATAACTGTACTGTATGTACATACATACATACATACATAACATATGTATTAACGCGCTCACGCAAATTCACTTGAACGGGACTCATTTTATTAACGTGTGATTAACGCAGCGTGAATTACAATGTTAGAGAGCTTCTCCTTGGCTCTTCAACACAAGTTGGCAAAGGAAAGAAACCAAAGAATAAAAAAGAACAGATGAATAAAATTCCTAAATTTCCCCGAATTACGCATTCACAACAGGTGCGATCTATGTAAATTTCTCTAAAATCTCCAAGATTCACAACATAAAAATATCTAAAATTATACATTTTTTATATTTTTTAAATATTTATTTTACTCTGAAAAGTGTTCTTTCCAAATAATTTTAGTTGGGACAAACCAAGGATTGTTCTTTTAATACAAAACTGAATGGGACACAAAAAATGATCGTGACACTAAATACAAATCGTGAATAAAAACTGAATGCAATGATGTGTAGGTGCCAACTTCTAATATTTTATTCAGAATAGAACATAACACACGACGAATACAAAAGTTTAAACTGAGAAAATGTACCATTTTAAGGGAAAAATGTTATTCAGAATTTCATGGTGAACAAATCCCAAAAAAGTTGGGACAAGAATTTCATGGCATCTCCCCTTCTTTTTACAACACTGTGGGGACAGAGGAGAACAATTTAGAAATAAATCCTAATACAAAAAAGTTGGGACAAGGATGTTCTCTATAGGTGAAAGATCTGGACTGCAGACTGGCCATTTCAGTACCCGGATCCTTCTCCTACGCAGCCATGATGCTGTGATTGATGCAGAATGTGGTCTGGCATTATCTTGTTGGAAAATGCAGGGTCTTCCCTGAAAAAGATGACGTCTGGATGGGAGCATATGTTGTTCTAGAACCTGAATATATTTTTCTGCATTGATGGTGCCTTTCCAGACATGTAAGCTGCCCATGCCACACGCACTCATGCAACCCCATACCATCAGAGATGCAGGCTTCTGAACCGAGCGTTGATAACAACTTGGGTTGTCCTTGTCCTCTTTGGTCCGGATGACATGGCGTCCCAGATTTCCAAAAAGAACTTGACGCTCTTCAAATCGTGACTCGTCTGACCACAGAACAGTCTTCCATTTCGCCACACTCCATTTTAAATGATCCCTGGCCCAGTGTAAACGCCTGAGCTGTAGAGTTTGTGGATCTTGCAATGGATTCTTCTTTGCACTGTAGAGTTTCAGCTGGCAACATTGGTTTCGGATGGCACGGTGGATTGTGTTCACTGACTGTTTCTGGAAGAAATTCCTGAGCCCATTCGGCTGTGATTTCCTTTACAGTAGCATTCCTGTGATTCCTGTTTGTGGTTGCAGTGTCGTTTAAGGGCCCGGAGATCACGGTGCATTGTGTCCAGTATGGTTTTACGGCCTTGACCCTTTCTCACATTCCTGAGCCCATTCTTGATTCCAGATTCATTCTGAATCTTTGGATGATGTTTCCAGATCCAGATTCACTTTGGATGAGTTGATGATGATAGATGCAAAGTCTTTGCAATTTTTCGCTGGGTAACACCTTTCTGATATTGCTCCACTATCTTTCTGCGCAACATTGTGGGAATTGGTGATCCTCTACCCATCTTGGCTTCTGAGAGACACTGCCACTCTGAGAAGCTCTTTTTATACCCAATCATGTTGCCAATTGACCTAATTTGTGTTAATTGGTCTTCCAGCTCCTCGTTATGCTTAAATTGACTTTTTCCAGCCTCTTACTGCTACTTGTCCCAACTTTTTTGGGATTTGTTGACACCATGAAATTCTGAATCAACATATTTTTCCCTTAAAATGGTAGATTTTCTCAGTTTAAACTTTTGTTTCGTGTGTTATGTTCTATTCTGAATAAAATATTAGAAGTTGGCACCTACACATCATTGCATTCAGTTTTTATTCATTCACGATTTTGTATAGTGTCCCAACTTTTTGGAATCCGGTTCCGTGTTGTATTAATATCATGTTATTTAATTAATTTCTTGTTGTTTTTAATGGTTGTTTCAATTGTAAAATATGGTACGTGGCTCCTTTAAGAATTATGCTCCGGCTGCTTTCCATATAAACTGGTGATATGTTTAGGTTATGTGGAAGCGCATGGCATTCACAAAAGAAAAATGTACTGTAATATAATGGGCAGCTTATACCTGTTGTTAGCGTGCAGCTAGTAGGCATACGGTGGAATTTAGGAAGTGTGAGTGGATGGACTGATCTTTCTTTCTTCATTTTTTGTTCTTTGTTGTTCTTGTTTCGTTCATTCGCCAACAACAACGCATAGTGAAGGAGCAGATCATTCACATAGTAATACACATATGATCCATATAAACTGGTTAATAAAATGAGTGCCGTTAAATTGAATTTGCGTTAACGCGCTATATACATACACACAGAGAGAAATTTGAAATTAGAATTTTGTGATCATCTGGAAAAAAAAGAAAATACAACACAAAGTCACTTTGGTGCTCAAATTTCTTTATGTAATCATAGAAAATATTAAGGAATGCAGATTTATAATAAAATAAATAAATAATATATAAAATTATGAATTACCCTTATTTGCAATCTTGCTTTTAATTTTGTTGTAGGCTGTAGACTTTGATCTAAACCTGGATTATTAGGAAATCAATCATTTCTGTATTGTGTAAATGATGTGCATGTCTTTTTATGTGTTTTAAAGAAACAACCATAAGGTGAATGAGACAAACACTAGGTTGTCATGTTGTGTTATAAAAACTAGTAAGTAGGCTGATATTTTCAAACAAAAGGAGACATGACAAACAGCACAACTGCACAAAAAAACTAATATGATGACATTCATTTTCATGTACATATGTGTGCATGTTATATTAAGTTTATTTATGAAAATATATTACTGTTGTCTGTTCATAAAACAATGCTGTATGCTGTATGTAGGTGTGATTGCTATAAGTATTAATACTGTGATTGTTATTTTTTTAAACTAGTGGTTAATGAAATTGTTCTTGGCTTATTTTAGAATTCTATGCTGAAAGTGTATTTAAGTCAAACATGTTAAAAGAAAAAAAAGGCTAGACTGCCCTTGGGAGCATTTACTTTTTAGAAAATTATGTGAGAGTGAATGAAATGAAAGGAAAATTAGGTCAGTGGGTTCCACAGCTATAACCTTGTCTTCCTCAGTCTCCAGGCTTTACATTATTCATTTGTCTTCTTTTAGAGCTACCAGAACTCAGGGGCTTTATATACACCTGTACCACTAACATAAGGTAAATCGTCATAAAATAAAAAGCAGATCTGAACAATTTGTACATATTGCTGAAAATTTTTTAAAATTAATTAATTAAAATGAGGGAGGGGCACGGTGGCTTAGTGGTTAGCACGTTCGCCTCACACCGCCAGGGCCCGGGTTCGATTCCCGTCTCGGCCATGTGTGTGTGGAGTTTGCATGTTCTCCCCGTGTTTCAGGGGGTTTTTCTTGGGTTCTCCGGTTTCCCCCACGGTCCAAAAACATGCACGGTAGGTTGATTGGCACCTTGGAAAATTGTCCCTAGTGTGTGATTGTGAGAGTGAATATGAGTGTGTGTTTGTGTCCTGCAATGGGTTGGCATTCCATCCAGGGTGTATCCTGCCTTAATGCCCATAGATGCCTGAGATAGGCACAGGCTCCCCGTGACCCGAGGGAAGATCGGATATAGCGGTAGAAGATGAATGAATGAATTAATTAATTGAAATGAGGTAATAAAATCATGGATTAGGTATGCATCTTATGGTTTCCGAGTTCCAAGCTACTCTTTACACAAGTCTTTAGCACAGAAAACACCTTGGAATAAAATGCCCCAATACATTTATATTCTGCTAAAACCAGAGACAGAATAAGTTGATATGATGGATGGCACGTGTTCAGACATACATGCACCAAATGTTTGGAAGCCTGTAAAGAAAAAAGAAAATCCACTGAATACTCAAAGACCTTATTCATTGTAGACTAATTCCACTGGATTCTCTTACCTGCATACATTTCCTGTCAGAAAAATACAAACTGACTCTCCCACAGCATGAAATCTTGGCGGAACATGACAGTGGGGTAATTACTATGTTAATTATCCATGTCTCTTTTCTCTCTCTCTCTCTCTCTCTCTCGTTTATTAAAGCTTTGTCGTCTATACAAACCGCAATCCCCTACACATTACTATATGAGGAATGAAATATTATTTGCAGTTGTATATAAAATCAGGATGACCTTTTGTTATATTTTAAGAATTTTGGAATTATGCAATGACGTGACGTTTTCATACGTGTGTGTGAATAGTGATGTTTTTACCAATTGTAGATAAAAATGTATTTATTAACCATGTAAGTAAAAACTCTGAATGTGGGATGACAGCTGTCAATCATGTGTTGCATGGAGATCTGTGGTGGAGAATGGTGTCGGTGACAGATGGCATTTTCTCCATGCCAGAAAACATGGAATTACTCTCATCGGGCCTCTGTCATCCTGTTTTATTAGTGAGACAGATTAATCTACGTCCTTCCTCCATGTCTATGGTCTTGACACTGACCTGTTTATCTTTTCTCATCTCACAATGCCCTTTCAATCCAGGTCAAATGTACTCACGTATGCTCTTATTCGGTTCCGACCTTTCTAAAAACCATTTCCTTCTCATTTAATTCTGTTATCAGTTTCTTTATCCACATTTGCACCTTAATTGTTGTGATGTAGGCTAATTTAAACTGACACACAGAGCATGGGCATTTCAGATTTTGCTTGCTTTTGTTGTTTTTCTGTCCCATTATTTTATATAACATTCAGTGTGATGCCCTGATAAAAAATATCAAACGTCTGCTATCAAGAAATTACACAACCACGCAAAACTAGTAAAAATTGTAGGAATTATTTAACAAAATAACAAACATCATGACTTCCTTTTAAACTCCATTCTGACATGCACTTGCAAAATTTCAAATAAAACATGATTTCTGTCAACAAATGAAACCAGTAATATAAATACAGAAACAAATGATCACAAATATGAATTTTAGGACTCGCATCTCTAAAGCCACAAAACATTCCTGCAAAGACTTGATCCACTTTTGTGGGAGAATAAATAAAGCTTCACTGAGATGCCAGTGTCTGCCACTAATGCAGCAGTAGAATGAATACCATTAGGTCATTTAAACAATATTTCCTGGACTTTTTTATAGACCAATCATAAAAACAATAGGTGTATTGTAATAGCACAAAATTCATGGTAATTGCACGATTCCTCCTTATTTGTAAATTTGATCATTACGGTAGTATTCAATTTTAGGCATTTACTAGGAAATTTAAACATATAGGTACATTAGTGCTCATGATGTTGCAGAGCGGTTGTTTAAAATGATGATGTGTGTATTTTATGGCTATATAATATTTTAACCATCTCCCTTTTATGCATTCTGTGATTCTCAGTTGCTCTTCTCATTATAAGACATACATATCATACGCGTTTTCACATACATTTGCTAAGGGTATGTTCACTGGAGCACCACCTAATCAAAAGCTAATGCAGGCATGTCATGATAGTCTGCCCCTGTAACCTCTGAGCTTGATTTAAATAAAACCTGAAGTAGTGGCATATTTTCAACATTCAGTCAGCGCTCCTCTGTTCGCAATATAAACTCACCCCCATCTGTGTGTTATGTAAGTGGACAGGTGGCTGGCCTGTCATTGAGGCAGTACTGTTGAACACACATATGCACATACACGCATAGAGGCTCACGACTGAGGAAATGACAAAAATCACATTTACCCTCTGCAGGACCTCAATTTGTTTGTCAACTCACACAACACGTTATGATTTGTGGAAACAGCTGCTATCAGTTATCTTCCATCAGTCAGGAGGTACAATGGTTAAATCTTGTATTCTCGTTCTACATTTTGTATGTTGTTTGCATGCCATGAATTTCACAGTGTTGGTGTTGGTTGCATATCTTGGTGGGCTATTATCAGCAATGTCTGTGAGTCATTCTGCACAGCAGCAACATATTCTCTCCGTTAGCTTTCAGTCAAATTAAAATGCTTAAAAGTATGAGAACCGCAAAAAATATTTAATTTTTTTTATAATTAAGGAGCAAGTTTGAAATTTTTTTGCAAATTATTCACTACTTCCCTTAGAACTTTTTTAATACTAATAATCTGGGATATTGTCTTATCTTAGCATCTCTTGCATTTCACACTACAAATATAAATGAATAAATATATATAAGGGTTATACCTATTTTGAAAACGCTTACACAGCATGACCAACTTCACTTCTCTCAATCCTCTCAATCAGAGAGCTAACATGGCTTTAAAAAGGCACACTCCACAGATCCTGACCATAGTCAACTACTGGATAAGCCAAGCTATCATTTGTCTTAATCATCCCAGAACTTTTTCCCCCCGATCAATAAGTTCCCCCTAGTCATCCTTCAAGAGCACAGAATGGTGAGCATGAAGTTCTTCTAATGACAACTCTCACTGGTGTCCCACAAGTCCCAGTATTTGGTCATCTATAATTTAAAACACTTATACCTTGTCCACAAAGCCAAAAAAACACATGCACTTTAAAGCACATATCACACTCCACGCTGGACTTCATTTGAGCCTCTAGCACAGCTTAACATGACCCATCATCACTCAAGGTATAAAGAGGTGTCTGAGAGAGCTATTGAGCAACTAAGTCACTGGTATTCAAGCAAAGACTTACCACTTCACTAAGTACTTAAACAAGCAAAGGAAAACTTGACTCGAGTATTTTTGTTGCTTATTAACATAATGAAAACGCCCTAATTCCATGATCTTCATCTTGGACAGTGTAGCTCTCAGCTGCATAACACATATTAATCATTATGAACATTAATCATTGTCCATGTCTATTTCATATGTCTACTTTTATTTTCATGTTTACAATTTTGAAGGTCGTAAAAAGCATTTCGCTGCATGTCGTATGCTGTATGTATGTGTATGTGACAAATAAAATTTTAATTTCAACTTCTGGGGCATAATTTACTATCTCTATATTTAAAATCTATGGATGTCACAGACTCTGACATTTGCTGTTCAGTCGGTACATTCAATTTGGCATTTATTGACTGCCGTTTCTCCGTTAAGTGAATCATACCTTTCCAACCCGCACATGGAAAAAAAATTATCTGTGAAATTTTGAATCTACAGTATAATACTAACTCATATCAAGGTTTCAGCTGAAAGTAGTATAAGGTAGTATTTTAATTCATTCATTCATCTTCTACCGCTTTATCCGATCTTCCCTTGGGTCACAGGGAGTCTGTGCCTATCTCAGGCGTCTGTGGGCTTTAAGGCAGGATACACCATGGATGGAATGCCAACCCATCGCAAAACACACACACACACACACACTCACACACACTCAAACACACACTCAAACACACATTCATACACTAGGGACAATTTTCCAAGGTGCCAATCAACCTACCGTGCATGTTTTTGGATCGGGAAGAAACCGGAGAACCAGGAGAAAAACCCCCTGAGGCATGGGGAGAACATGTAAACTCCACACACACATGGCCGAGACAGGAATCGAACCCGGACCCTGGCGGTGTGAGGCGAACGTGCTAACCACTGAGCCACCATGCCCCGGTATTATTTTAATAAATATTAAAAATCCTTTCAGCATTGTTTACCTTTACTAATATGTTAATATCTTTTTAGAGCATTTTGTGAGACTGCCCCTGATTTTTTTTCTTTTGTGAGCAAGAAATTAGTAGAAATCGGCTTTCATTTTTTTCTCTCTTTTTTTTCATTCATTCTACCCAGAAGCTTCTCCACACTTAATTATACAAACTCAAAACACACAAATAAAATGCGAACATTACGATTTTATACATGATGACTACAGACACAGATGAATTACAATCACATTTCATCTAGATTTTTTGTCTCTGCTGCACCAAACCTTTTACTTTCTCTAGCTCACTGCACTCATATTTATCATGCTCATCCCAACTCACTAGCAGTTTTTCCCTCTCACACACACACACACACACACACACACACACACACACACACACACACACACACACACACACACACACACACACACACAAACACATACACACACAACCTTTGCACCAAAACCAGAAGCAAAATACTACTAAATTCTATATTCACTTGCACCGTAATCAAATTCTAAGATCAGATGTGTCTGTTTAATAGAATATACCGAGTGCTCCTTTTAAATTGGAGCTTCCGACCGAAAACCACAACATCGTGGGAGAAGAGAGTCGGTGGCAGTTTCCTGTCTTTGCAATTACATCCTTTAAGATTAGAATGATCATAATACTAAACACCTGCATGACAGAGATTGCTGATGGCTTAATCCTGTACAAGCAGCCATCCACTGCCTCATTACACATCAGCTCTTCAGCTTCCAGAGCACAGCTTTGATTTCTCGTGATAAAATGACAATACGTCAAAAACACCTTAAAACCTCTAATTCAGTATTACATCTCTTTTTAAATATTATACTGAACATTCATCATTCTGTAACATAAACACGATCAGAGTGTATATTATTCTCCGTTAAAGAGCAGCTGTCAGAGAAACGGAGACATTGCAGCCGAGGCTCCACTCAGTGTGTGCATTTTAGTCTTCTGCCTCAGCAAAGCCCTAAATAATTAACCACAGGGTCATCAGTTCACCCAAAAATCTCTGGAATTAGCTCGGTAAATATGCAACTATCAATATCCTACAGCAACGATGGAGGAATGTCTGTTCTGGGACAGCACAATAGTGTAGAGTGGCACTATAAATACCGTGATGTGTCTGCCACTGACAGTGATCAATAAACACTAAGGAGAGTCTCAAATGCAGTGTGACATAGGTTAGAGCAGCAGATTCTGAGCCAGCACAGAATTGCACAAGATCAGGATCTGCACTGTGGAATTATTGCTCTACTTTCGCAGCGAGAAAAGCTAAGGGACAGAAGGACATTAACACTACATTATAGTTGTAGGGTTCTTTTAAGTCCAGGTTTGTGTGGCCTGGCGAGTTTGCTGCTTGTTGTGCATCTTCCTTTTCATCTTCAACTTATGAGATGTTATATTGAAAGTTATATCCTTAAAAATATGCATTATTTGCTATGTCTGCTGCTTATACATCTACTCCCAGAAATTGAAAATTGCAGTAAATCACAGACAGAGTGATACACACAGTGAAAAATCCCGTTGTGGTTCAACTAAATATAAGCACGTTTGAAAACTTATCAAATCAGAATGTACATTTCCTATTGCATACTGGATGTAGTGTATATATATATATTATTTGTTTACTTGTCCCAAGACTATACCTCAAACATGCATGATTACGTGTATACCCTATTTACAGCAGATGAGTAAACACCAGGTGTTTTATCTCTTCCAAAGATTGAAATATTTCATTCAGTCCTAGAATGATCTACATGCCACAGTGGTAGTTGAATCAATAAATGGTAAATAAAGCGTAACCAAACTTAGCTTTTTTTCATGTTCCTGTAAAATCATTTGTGCCTTTAGCAAAACTTTTTGTGTGTGGTGTACCTGCATACATTATATTAGGAACATCATTACGTCAGTGGTCGAATTATGCTCTTCGAATTGGATGTAATGCTGCCCTTCCAGGATCGTGAATGAATTACCTTGAATTTACACTACATATATCTCTGTTTAAAAATATACAAAACTACAAAACAAAAGTTGACCCTTGATATTACCACCACCAAGCCAAGCAAATTCACATTTATTGTGCAGTAATATTATGCAAATATATTGTGCAGGGGTAGTAGTTTACTGTGCAATAAAGCAGAATGTAGAAATATATATATACACACAATCATACAGAAACTCAGTAAGAGCACAAACATACACACTGAAACTGCGCCAGCTCCACTTAGTACACTGGAAACACTCAAGCACCGTCAAAACGCCACTCTCATACACACATACACACAAACACACGCGCACAGTTATATAGCAGAAGGACATTTTGTGTGTTTTATGACAGCAATTCCATTCTGCATTTTCCACACAAGTCTAGTATACATTTTTTAATCCTCACACCTGATAAACAGCTCTGCGGTGTGAAATGCTGTAAAGGCGACTTGCGTCACGCGTTCAAGCTCTCTCTCTATCACACATACAAACAGGCACGAACGCACGCACGTACACACACACACACTCTCTCTCTCTCTCTCTCTCTCTCTCTCTCACACACACACACACACAGTGCGTGAGAGAGAGAGAGAGAGATGGAAAGTGCACTAATACCGACCCTTTTGCTGCTTAAAGGACTGTATGGATCCGGAATGATGCACCATGGTGGCGTCCCGTTGAGTTCCCAGTGGTTAGAGAAAAGTCCGCACTCGTAAAAAGAAGGTGTATACATCGGGCTGAAGGAAGGAACGAAGGATGGATGGTGGGATATGCCGTGGGTGTTTCCGCCTCTCCCCCCCTCCTTACACCGAACTGCGCAAACCAAGCGCACACCGTCACGCACCGAACTCTTGTCGAGCCGTGGTTGTTGTCATAGAAACGAACCGGGTTGGGGGGGCGGAGGGAGTCGGTCCGGTTCACCAAATCCCCTCGTAATGCGTGAGACGGGCTCGGGTTTTTTTCCGCTGTGTTAAAGCTGCACCTGCTGTGCGGACAGGACAGGAGTCCTCCTCTGTTCTCTCCTCTCAGCTCCTCTCCTCTCCACTGCGCCGTGACGGCCCTGGTGTATATGACCAGTGTCTGGAGAAAAATGACAGCGGATGTAGGGGACACTGAAGCATATTTTGCGTCATATGATGTACTCTGAGCTTGGCATCAGCTTTCAGTAATGATGCGAGTGTCTCTATAGAGATTTCCAGCAAGGGACCTGGTGTTTCCAACTGGCCAACATTTTCCGGTCCTTACCAAACACACATGCAGTCACGGGGCTCACTCGAGCTGCTCCACAATATTGGTAGATCTGCTTGTCTTTATGGTCCAGAGACCTCCAGATGCCCAAGTATTACCCCAATTGATCAGATGTTCCAGTATATAAACCAAAACCTTAATGAGTTGTTGAATTATGTCTCTGATCTATCTTTGTGCTCAAATGTGTTGACATATATATTGGACTGTATGTGTTTCCTGGACCCACAAGCTCCTGGTTTTAGTGAGTTTGAGGTCAGGTCGAAGTGGATTGCCATTCATTTGTTTGGGTTCACACAACACAAGCTCAGCCAAGAACAAACTGGCAGCACCCCTTCAACTGTTATTACTCATCATAGCTTAGTTTCTCAATGAGGTTTTTCTGTTTCTGTGTGTTTTTTGTGTGTTTGTCTTGCTGTGTCTCTGTAACGTTAGCTGTTGAACACTTTCAATCACGAAAAATGGCATTTCACTGTATACCCACTTCTGGACTTTAACCCACACTGCTGCAAACACAAGGATATTTTTCCCCCCAATGCGGTGTAGTTTTCTGATTGCGGCCACGTCCAGGGAGTTTGCATGGAAATGTCTGATCAGAAGATGCAAGTCACACAGGCACTGAGTCTTCTTTTAATGACATGGTTGAGTGGTTTTCATTTATTGGCATGCCATTTAAGGGTATAAAAGAGTCTTTTATATAAGAGTTTTTTTTTTCAAATTTCATAGTCATGTACATATACATATAAAGCTACGACATGCAGTGAAATGCTTTTAAACGACTGTCTGACATTTAAACATAGGAATTTAAAAGAATAGAAATAAACATACGAATAAAAATGAACAAAATAATAATAATAATAATAATAATAATAATAATAAATTAAATAACCTTTAAATAATCTTTCAAGAGAAATGAAGCATGGCAAAGCATGATATCTTGTTATATAAAAAATAATCAGTATCAAGTTAGAAGAAGAACCTTTATTTGACACATATACATTAGAACACTGAAATTTTTTCTTCACATATCCCAGCTTGTTTGGAAGCTGGGGTCAGAGGGCAGTGTCAGCCATGATACAGCGCCCCCTGAAGCACAGAGGGTTAAGGGCCTTTGCTCAAGGACCCAAGAGTAGCAGCTTGGTGATACCTGGGCTCGAAACTTCTGATCAGTAGCCCAGTGCCTTAACCTCAAGAAAGCTATGTTTCTTTAAAAAAAATACATCCCATTACCAGTGGCCTATTTTTTATTCATAAATTTATTCATAAATCATTTTCACATTAACCATTTTGTCTTGCAGAACATCCATGTTAACTCGTGTTATCCTTTACATTATCACAAATACACACATTTCCTTAGCAGCCTTACATTTCCTGTCTTCTTCATAATTTGACAAATCACAGCTTGTCATGTTACAGTGCAACCTACAAATTTCTAATTTATCTGCCATATAGACTCTGCAATACAAATACCTGAGAATTAGTGGTTACTACCAGAAACATCCAGACCAATATAATTTATACTTTCCCTGACTTTTTAGACACCTCTGCGTTAAAGTGCTTCACTAAACATTACAAAGCGTAAACGTTACAAATGTTAGGATGGATTTTAAATTGTATATATTATATATATATATATATTATATATATATATATATATATATATATATATATATATATAACCTCAGATTTAATTATAAGGTTATATAATTATAAGAAGTTTTCAGTAGCAGGTTTTTCAGGGTTTTTTGTTAAGGGAACAAAGTCTTGTAAATGGTAATCACATGCATGAATAGAGTTTAAACTTATGTATGTATGTATTTATTTATTTATTTAGCTTCATCGATTTCCTTATTTACTCTTTTGCCCTGTAATACTCATCCTTCCACACTCCTTACATTTATTTGGTATCACATTGATTCTGCATGCATACTCTCCTTATAATGAGTGTTTGCTTTTCACTCTTTGGCTTTGGGGGCTAATGTGAATGCTTTATGGAGTTAAATAAATTAGTTGGATGAACAGACAAAATGGTGGTGACAAGTAGAGAGACAGATATTGAGCCTGGGCAGTGGATAGTGTGAAGAGAGTAAGGTCATGCGCATAGTTCAATGTCAGAGGCCTGAGAAAACGTGACAGCACATTACCACATACATCACAACACTATCATGGCAGACCTTATGAATAAAGGTGTAATTCGCTTAAATCATGTAGGCAATTCTGCACCAAATGGCTACATACCATCATCACAGAGAGAGGAGGGGGAGTGTGAAAATATTTGAAGGGGTGCGAAGGAGAAAAATAGCGCTCGAGAGAGAAAAGGACATGATACAAGCAGTGCCCATAAGTAATCTAATAGCATGTAGTATAACTATTTATTGATATACTAATACTAAATATAATACTAATACAGAACTGTGATCTGCTACACTGGCCTACATTATCACCATAACGTGCACATTTTGAACGTTTGGCTTCTGCAGTTTGTTTTGACATGTAGGTCGTATTCGTTTTACTGCAGTGAGCTATGTGTCACTATGCTAATACTGCCATCTTGTGGTGAAAGTACAAAACTCCAGTTTGCTTCCAGGCTTCCAAACAATTCCTGTTTACACCGTTATTAGTGTTACAAGGATGACAACGCGTTGCTTGCAATAAACCCCAAAGACCTCAGCTTGGTTTAAACAGAATTAGTTTATCTATTTGCAAGGGTAAATATGTGCAATATATATGGCTTGGGTCGAGAATTCAATCCGCTCAAGACACATTTTGCATTTACCATCCACCAGTAATTTGGGAAGAAAGAGGCCAACCTACAGAAAATGAGAAATGGAGAGAACATGCAGTGCTCTACACATACAGTAACCTGAGCTCATGTTCTACCCACAGACCCTCTATCTCTTACAGAGTAAATAACTACACTATGCTTCCTGGAATACAAATAATATCATGCACTGTGATGTTATTACATTGAGGGTTTAAATACTGTAAATAGTTCGATTCAGTAAATAGTTCAATTTAGCCTGCTGTTTTAAACATCTATAAATGTAAAATTGCACTTAAAGGTATGCAAAAATGCCTTCCTATACTGCAGGGGTCACCAACCTTTTTGAAACTGAGAGCTACTGCATGGATACTGAGTCATACAAAGGGCTACCAGTTTGAAAATCAGTCTGAATTAACAAATTTGCCTTTAGTTCTATATAATTATTTATGATAATTGTACTCTATGTTTATCTATGTGATACTGGTCACGTTAATTATTTCTCACAGTAGTTATCAACAAAATTTAAAATTTTAGATGCATCTTACTGATGAGTTGCATTTTTAGAACAGGCCTGCGGGCGACTCATGTGGTCTTCGGGGGCGACCTGGTGCTCATGGGCACCGTGTTGATGACCCCTGCTCTAGTGAATTCATATTACTTTCTCTATATTTCAGTTGTCCTTGGAACAACATTTGCAGTTGGACAGAGCTGTGCTAGAAGGCAGATAACCAATTTCCAGTGCAGCTGCCACAGAGGCAGTGTTAGACACAATCACACCTCCTTATGCTACAGCCCATCCAGGAATAAACCTGCTGGGCTGGAGAGGACTCTGAGAGAAATACATTACTGCACTGCAATTATCATCACACTCTGAAAATCAATACACGAAGACAGAGAAAGTACCACGGGTTTTAAAGGTAAGGTCAGCAATTTTGGTATAAGATTGAAGTGTTCTGCAAGGACGGGGGCGTACAAAACAGATCACATGATTGGCAGCTAATTAACAATGCCTCCTTATCTTAATTGGTTGTATGATTGTTGTCGTTTCACTTCCTGTGTCTGAAATATGCCGGAGATCAGCTACAATCTGCTGAAACATAGTGCAGACGTCATGTCTAAATGTTAAATTAACACAAAAAACTTTTCACTTAACCATTAATTATCATTCATTTTTTTTAAAACATATGATATAGTGGGCATTTAGACCATTTTCTAGAGCAATAATGATGCTCAAGCTGAGGTGGAAGATCAAATGATATGGTCAGTGATTCTCCAAAGCTAGGCTCCTCTTACAAGCCTCATCTATGTTTCATAAGAAAAAGGATCGCCTTCTCCGCCTGTTAAATGACACTAATGGAGTAGAGCAGGCACCCTGCTTTAAATCAACAACATTCCCTTGATCATTCA
The DNA here is from genome assembly GCA_030449085.1 of Kryptopterus vitreolus. Classification (NCBI taxonomy): domain Eukaryota; kingdom Metazoa; phylum Chordata; class Actinopteri; order Siluriformes; family Siluridae; genus Kryptopterus; species Kryptopterus vitreolus. The sequence continues at coordinate 18,693,341 of JACRUU010000005.1, read as the reverse complement.
ATGATAACATGAATTAATAAAGCACTGGAAGCTTTTCCACTGCTGAAATATTTACGGCGTTGTTATATTTCCAGGACAACAAAAAAAGAAATCAACAGACACATTAAAAGCTTGTCTAAGTCTGAGACCAGATTGTTTACAAATTACAGGAGCTAATTAATTGCTTAACAGTTCCTCTTAAAAATCATTTAAGCTAAATTCAATGCATGGATGATTATTTTCTGTTCCATAAATGGCATGATTGCGCTTTAGCTAATAATAATCGATCAACACCGCTCACTTCCTTTCTCCTGTCACTGCACAGTGATTTATCTACAAGCCAGTTTAAAATATGTAGTTAGATACTTCTTATCATGGCATGTATTATTCACATAGTGCATCATCATCAGAAGTTGTAGGAAAGGGAAACAGGCCATAATGTCTCTCTTCCTGATGGACTGGCTCATCTACTAAGCCGTACAGCACAGTGGCCAAAAGCGTGGCATGATTAGCTTTAAGTGAACCTATTCTCCAATGCTTGCTTGCTCAGGTCACACAACTGCAATGCAATTCCAAATGCTTTAATAAATGATGTCTTTATTGTTTATGATGATGTTTTTATTTATTAAAAATCCTTTTGTAATTAATATATTGCCCAAACTGCATTCTGTGTACCAGGTAATAGCTAAACTACTAAACTACAACCAAAATAATAAACACAAAATTTTTACATGAAGGTAAATTTGCCCAATAACAAGTGTAACCCACCCACAATCTTAAACCTTGGCATGCCATTGATGTCCTTATACCAAACATTGTCAATATACTGTATACTTAGGTCATGACAAGGAAACATTAATATACAAGTAGCCATAAATATCTAATATGTGCATGTTAAATTAGACATTAAACGTCTCAACTGTGATGAATTAACATTTCCTTTCCTTCCCATCTCTGTTGGGTATGTATAATGAGCTAAACCACTTTATGGTGATGACTGAGCCTGAGTCTGATGCTGACTGGGCCATTCAGTGTTCAAACAGTCCTCTGAAGCATCAACAAAGGGGATCCCCTGAGCATCTATCCTGCATACACAGTATACACACACACACACACACACACACACACACACACACACACACACACACACACACATATATATATATATATATATATATATATATATATATATATATATATATATATATATTCTTTGTGGTATTAAAGCATAAAGTGCTGTTGAGATTGCAGAATTTATAGCAAGGAATTTTTAATTATTATTCCACAACTGCCAATATTCATTACTGGTCATGCAGCAAAGTATAACATGGCTTGGTCTATTAGACTCATTCACACAATATAAATACAGCAAGGTATCGTATGAGGAGATTGAAGTAATGTTCTATTTTTTCAGTATCATAGTTACAAATTTTGTATTATTACACCAACATTTAGAACCCCTCAATTAGACAAACCTAATAATGAACAACACAGGCAACTTAACACACCACAGAAAAACATTTCATAAGTAACTCAGCATGGAGCATAGAGAAAAAGACAAACAGTTTAAACTAGTTTGAAAAGATTAAACAAAGCTCCAACAATCCCCTAATCATGAAAGAAAAAAGATACCACTAAGAGACACTCACACACACACACTCACTCACACATTTGAATAACAATTGCTTCATAAAGTAGCCATGGAAATGTATTACATGTATTAAACTAATTGTAATTCTTTGTAAGAGATGCAACTAATACTGACTAAAAAACAATTTTTGGGGGAGGTGATAGCTCAGTGGTTGGTTCTGGAATGGAAAATCTCAGGTTCAAATCCAGCACCACCAAGCTTTCACTAGTGGGCCCTTGAACAAGGCCCTTAACCCCAAATTGCTAAGTTGTAAGTCAATTAAATTTATTAATTGACCTCGCTTAAATGTATCCCTCATGACATCCGTGCTGTCGCTGAAAAAAAAAATCTGCGAGACACGTAGCTGAGTCGTCTCTGTGACGTTCCACAAAAACATTCTATTAGGGAATAATCAGACCAAGTGTGAGACAGGGGGTCTGACTCATAACATGTCACAGGGATTGGAATAGCTGCATTATGCAACAAAGAGCTGCGTAAGCCGAGACAAGGATCAATGGTGCCAAGTGACAGTGCATCAGACAAACTCTTCTGGCGTCTGTCAGGTTTGCATTTGCATGTAGTGCTATAAAAGTTACCGTTGGAAATCATTCCGCATCACTTTTCTTGTTCGTCTGTGCAGACTCCTTCGCACGCAATATGAATTCGGCATCTTTCGTGCGTTCCGCAAAGGAAAGTTTCAAGAAACACCAGCAGGAAGGTAAACCGCTAGATCTCATTCATTCGCTCATGAACACAAACTAGCCGTATAAGTGAATTTACCAGAAAGTTGCGGTCGTCTCTTGTTGTCGGAGAGAACTCCATCCGGCGCGTGTGGAGGAAATGTCCTGCGCTGTGTGCTGGCTGAGCGGGGTGCGGAGCTGTGCGCGTGAAGCCGTTGCAACTCCATCGCGCGGAGGCTGCACGTGTCTCTCTCGCCTTGCGAGCGGTGCGTGACGTAGAAGGATGGCAGCGAGAACAGCTGTACAGCGGTAAACACATAAAGGGTGATCTTTTTTTATTACTCTTTTCCTAGAGATTTTTTTTTGTTCCACATGAACTGCCAGAGCGCGTGGAGCGTAGTTTTAATAGTTATGGTCGAGGGGACACCGGGAATCATGTTCAGATGATGTAAAACCTCCGGATATTAATCATAGAGATCTCAATAACGCCCTTTTACTGCATATTTAATTCTAACACATTCTAATCGTGCTGGCTGTTGGATTAAAGCTGAATGTTGCACCTCTTCTGTTGGCTAGATATTTGCACTTGCAATAATGGCCATAACATGCAGGTCAAACCTGACAAATTTCTTTTATAAAATAGTAGACCTATAACAGTCCATACTGCTTCCAGAGACGGATTAACAGCCTTGGGAGCATATCCAATACTCTTGGCTATTCCAGAGCCTCAGAAATAAATTTAAACTGCATTAACTTTTCAGATAAATAACTGACGACATGATAAACAACCAGTGTTATTTCTATATACTTCTAATAAATACATCTTTCCTAATTGTATCTTTAATCTAATTCAAAAACATGAATTATAATTCAATTAAACATGTTACTCATTATTAATTATGAATTTACTATTATTAGTAATTACTTATATATTATCTATTATTATCGATTTATTATTTGTTCTTTTACTTTTATTATTATTATTATTATTATTATTATTATTATTATTATTATTTTTATTATTAGCTATTATTATTATTCGCTTTCGATTATTATTATTATTATTATATGGCTTATTCGTGTTGGTTTCGTGAGCTTGTTGTATTTTTGTTCATATTTTGTTTTTTAAATTGTATGTTTCCTCAAAACCGAAGGTGCTGTTAAAGCAATCATTAAGAAGACATGTCGGGTAATAACCATGAAAACGTAACAACATTACAATCATTCATAAACTACAGTACACAGACACATTTAGGGTCTTTTACACATCACCACCATATAGTAAATGAACCAGAAAATACAGGAACACAAGTATAAATAAGGTGGTGTTGGGGTGGTGTTGTTGTTTTGGCATTCTAGGGTTTGCCAATAAAGTCTGTACATGTAAAAAACTAACACCCATGAATTCAACTTACCGATACTCTGGGCTGAAGTAAAAACATATGGTTAAGAATATGGATGTGAACGACATAAAGAATGACTACAATTAAGGAAAAGATATATCAATATTCAAAAATGTTTTTGCTAAATAATATAGCATTTCATTAAACCAAAAATACATGGCTTAAAAGATGCTTTTCTTCATATAGGTTTTTGTTCATCTGGAAAATCAATGACAGTGCTTTTAGGAGCTGTATTTTTTTTACTGAGACACAATTGAAACACTTTTTTTTTCAAACAAAATCTATACTACAATTTATTACAGCTTAATTCAACTCAATTCACTAGACCAAATTAATATTCCTTTTTTATACAACTCCACATTTTTAGCCCTATGTGTTCATAAATCTAATTTGGTAATACTGTGGTGTCTGCATGACGCCAAATACACTCAGTCAGGATCAGGTTTAATGTTTTTCTGCCAAAAGTGAACTAGCAAAGTATAGAAATTTCTTACTGTTCTTCCGTTTACTTTCCGTCCTGTTAAAACGGCCTGTACCAAAGTGGATTAATTTTCTAAGTGGTGTTTGGAAAGTAAGTGCATGTCTGGCAGTGGTTCAAACAAATACAATCAGAAGAGCTACATACTGTAACTGCCATAGCTACATTACCGAACCACACAACTAAAGTTTAAATAGTTTAGAGCCAAGGTGTTAATTTAATCACTTTTATTAAACGATTGATGGTGGTGACATAAAGCTAAAAAAATTCTGCGATGTACTTTGGTTTAAAGAAGGGGCGTTGATTCGAGCTAAGAATTAGCATTTACATCAGGGATTTTTTTTTGGATTAAAATGCATTTTATATGAGAATATAAAAGAGAATATGCATTTAGATGAATTAGCTTTTTTTTATTTCATAGACTTTCAATGGACATTTCCACTATAATTTTATGTGCAGTGCCAGTGTTATTGTACCTTCTCGACAAATGGTATTGGGAATGGCAGAAAATTTAAGGAAGCATGAACAGTACACTGTACCAAGTTATTATCCAATAGGCATTACATTACATACATTAAGATCTGGGGAGAGTGACATTTCAATAAGGCAAACAAACCCGATACAGAGCAAAAAAATTAACTTCACCACTTTCAAAAGATGGTAAAGGTGCTGACAGCTCCCGAATTTATTAATGGAGGATTTTGAAAATGCATCAAAGGATTTAAAAAGTCAGACAAAGACCTTTATAACTGAGGAATCAAAGACAATTTGGCAATAGTAATGGGAACTACAATGCTGCAAAAAACCCACTTCATAGTGCAGATAATCCTAGGAATAATTCCCAAACAACAGCTTTGCAGTAAAAGTACTAACATTAATAATTTATGGTGTCCAAATTATAGTCATTTCCCTCCATACATTTCAGTTTCCAAACATATTTGTTTACTATATGCAATATTTTTCTACTATTATAAAAAAAAAATAGCATCCAAATTTAATATATGCACTGGACGTAGATTAAATAAACACTTATTTGCCCTCACTGCATCTGAAGAGAGAAGTCATAAACATCACTAAAATTATAAATTCTATATTGTACCACCTTGTAAACTAAATGGCTCATTCAGTAGTCTTTTTGAGATACACGGTGTGTTTACAAGTATTTGCCAGGATGCATTTTCTTTTGATGCTGATGCAAGTTGTCTTTAATCTTAAAAGCTCTGCCACAGTCTGAGCACATGTACGGTCTTGCTTCTGAATGGACAACGACGTGTTTGGCAAGTGTGCGGCTGTGACTGAAGCCTTTCCTACACACCGGGCATTGGAAGGGTCTTTCGCCGGTGTGGATGTTGCGATGCTCCTGCAGCCCTCGCTCCTGAGCAAATGCAGAGCCGCAGTCAGAGCAGATGTGAGGGCGCTCGCCTGCCAGGGGAAGCCAAGAGTTATTTAGAATGCTGACAGTGGCTAGAATAGTGTAGCATTTTTGTCGTTTATTTGGAACAGTCAGAATCAGAATAAAAACTGCCAGCAAATCAAGGAACAAAATAATGCTACACACTTCTAGCTTTATTTCAGATACAGCCTATATATGTAGTGCTAAACATAGTCAAGTGGAAAGCCTCATTGCTGCCTGGCATTCACTGATAATGTATAAGGAGAGCACATTATGGCAAAAACTACTGCCAATGATATCATCTAGAAATGCATTAGACCACAGTCTGTTTTGCATCTCGAACATACCTGTGTGTGTGCGCTGGTGACAGCGGAGATTGAAGCGGTCTCTGAAAGCCTTGTTGCACTCAGGACAGTGTAACATTTTCCGATGAACACGGAGATGGTTCGTTAACTGGGAGAGCGAAGGGAAGCGCAGATCGCAGTGTTGGCACCCCAGACTTTGCCCAGGAGTACATATGTGCTTTCTTAGGTAGTCAAACCTCTTGAACTTGCTACCACAGTCTGGACATTCAAGTACGCGCTTAAACTTCGTCCCTGTGCTTAGGTTCCCATTCTTATTCGCTCGCCTCTGTGAGGACTTGTTCGATTCGCCACTATAGCAGGGTCCGTGAGGCAGAAGTTCAGAATCATTCGTGATCAAAGGGGTTCCTCCAGTATTTAGGACTGGCTTTATGTCGACCATTGATGGGGAAAGTATGGCTTCGGAAAACTCCTCCTCTTCAAAATGCTCATCTCCAACTGTTACTTCAAGGCTGCTGCTGTCGGACGGGAAGACCGGTTCCGGGTCCAACTTCTTTGGCTCATCCAAGTTAATACAATCACTGAAACGTATTTAGGTCATATGTAAAGTCAATTCGGATTTAAATACATCCCAGCTTTACCCTAAACACATAGCCACGCACAGAAACACACAAATAAACACAAATACTTTCCACTGGACAGGGGTATGGTACAACATTTGAAGATCCTGTACTATCTCTATCTTAGTCAGGCGCATGTGTTTTTTAACCCACAAAATCTTGTACTGTATGCAGAGTTTCCTAGATGTTAAGGGATAATGACTAGTAACAACACAAGTGATTAATAAAATATTTAAAATAATGTAATATTTGACATTAATAGTCTACACGTGTTAAATAAATATTTTGATCAATATACACTCAGTCGCTAATCTTTAATGGCCACATCTCAAATTACCTTAAAAAATACAATAAAGTATAATAATGATATAATAAGAAATATCAATAACATGAAAACATCAATACAAATAGAAATAGAAACAGAATTAAAAACCTCACTTGATATCAGGCTGTTGCTATCGATTATTTCAGTAATCGAGTAGTCCAGATATTATTCATTTGATTAATCAAGTAATTGGATAAGAAATACTTTTCCTTTATTAAGACAGGTGTATAAAAATTTATAATAGAACAATTAAACCATTTTCTTTTAGAAGAATCTGCATTTTATTGCTGAAATTGAATACAAGTATATCTGTGAACGCTAAACCCATTCAGTGTATTTAATTGCTATATTACATTCAAATAGGGACACGGTGGCTTAGTGGTTAGCAGGTTCGTCTCACACCGCCAGGGTCCGGGTTCGATTCCCGTCTCGGCCATGTGTGTGTGGAGTTTGCATGCTACATGTTGCGTGTCTCAGAGGGTTTTTCTCCGGGTTCTCCGGTTTCCCCCGGTCCAAAAACATGCACGGTAGGTTGATTGGCACCTTGGAAAATTGTTTAGTGTATGAATGTGTGTGTGAATGTGTGTGTGTGTCCTGCGATGGGTTGGCATTCCATCCAGGGTGTATCCTGCCTTGATGCCCATAGATGTCTGAGATAGGCACAGGCTCCCCGTGACCCGAGGGAAGATCGGATAAAGCGGTAGAAGATGAATGAATGAATGAATGAAATCCAAATGCAACTATCCATTTATTTATCGCCATTCGTGAAAATGTGCTCCAATACCTGCACTACACGGATAATGCAGAGTAGTTGAACTGATTAATAAAAATAAAAAGAAATCTCTTTCAAATTACTTAAAAAATGGTAACTGCAATGCTTCATTTGTGCTTTAATTTGAAATGATACGAAACTTTCTGCCGTTTCCTTTGGTCTGAATCTTCTGCCCCATTTTTCCATTCTGCAGCCTTTTCTGTTGTCCACAACACTGCATGTTTAACGGGTGATGAATCAGTAACAACTGTTCGTGGGAAACACAGTGTTCCGTGTAGAGTTAAATGAATCATTGAGGCATATTAACTCGCTTCAATTAATTTTTGTAATCGAATTACACGAGAGGAATCATTATAGCCCTAACTTGATACAATATTGTAACCAAAATCAAATATTTTCCAAAAAATATTTCACTGGCCTTTTACTGCAACATACTGTGCTGTAGTAATACTTAATAGAGGTTTTTGATCCTCTTGGCAGGATTCCCCTTGATTACTGCACATCACTATTCAAAGTTCTGTGAGATGTTTTGTCCCACCCAAGCATCACTAGCATTCTTACCAAAGTATTAAGCACATTGCATAGTAGTTCTGCATTGGTTCAATAAGGGACGGGTTTCATGGATCTTTTAAAGTGAATTTTGTCCTTTTTATTTACTTATTTTTATTTTCTATTATGTTACCATTTGTACGGTGGCTTAGTGGTTAGCACGTTCGCCTCACACCTCCAGAGTCCGGGTTCGATTCCCGTCTCGGCCATGTGTATGGAGTTTGCATGTTCTCCCCGTGCCTCGGGGGGGGGGTTCTCCGGGTTCTCCCGGTCCAAAAACATGCATGGTAGGTTGATTGGCACTTTGGAAAATTGTCCCTAGTGTGTGAATGTGTGTGTGTCTGTGTGTGTGTGTGTGTGTCCTGCGATGAGTTGGCATTTCATACAGGGTGTATCCTGCCTTAATGCCCATAGAGGCCTGAGATAGGCACATGCTTCCCGTGACCCGAGGGAAGATCGGATAAAGCGGTAGAAGATGAATGAATGAATGAATGTCACCATTTGCCTTTCCACAGTAATTCTTTCATATTAACAATAGATTGTTGTTATATAGTTATTAATATGTTTGAATACTTGCTGTGCGTGTTCGGCTCTGATGTTACTGTTTTGCTTTTAATAAAAAAAATCAATAAAATTATAATAAAAAAGGACTTTGTTAGATGTTACACTGCCAGATCACACAGTGCCAGTAAACAGGTTCTAACCTTGAGTAACCATGCTCGGACTGTGCGTCGTCGAGTTGCACCTCATCGTCCCTGTCAGCCGTGTTATCCTCCAGGAAGGATTCTGCCATGACAGCAGCCTCTTCCATGTTTTGTGGCTGCTCCTCACTTGTCCTCTCGATGGCATCTGGCGGGAGAAGTGAGAGGAATTTCTGCAGGGCGACCTTTCGCACCACTTCTTCTGAGCTGCACCTTTCAGGCTGGAGCCACTTCTTTGCTGCTTCCTCTACCCCAACCTTTAACTCCCGCAGACCTCTATGAGGATCATACCGGACCTTGTTAAAGTCACTCCACCTCTGATACTCCAACGAACACGCCTGCCTCCTCACGTCTGACTTCATAGCTTCGTAACTGAGCTCGTGATCTTCCTCATCTGCCGTCTTCACGCAGAGTAGCTTTGCCAGCCTCGAGCCCCACTGCCGCTTCGGGAGTTTGCTCTCATCCAAAGCCCGTTCGAAAACGGACAGGGAAAGTTCCAGATCATCTCCGGTCAAGTCCAGCTGTGGCAGAGGCAGCTGGTGTGGGCTCACATTGTCCGGATGTAAAAGCTGAGCAAGGAACTGTGCCTGAATCTCTCCCTGAAGGGCTACAGCTCTCTGCAGCTGAACGTGGAGGTCCAAGAGAGAACGCAAGCACCGGATCACATCCATCGACTCTGCACTCACAGAGAGACAAAAAGAAAGATAAACGCAAATGAACACACCAAAATGGACATTCATGGGTTATCGAATTTAATTTATCGATTAAATCTGCCATGTAGGGAAATAAACACAATATTTTTTTTTTTTTTTTTTCCGGGGGATCGTATTAGATTATTAATAATGTACTTAAACAACAGGAACAACAAAAAACAGAATGGCTTACAGACTTCTCGTGGGCCTTCTAAAAAAAAATAAACGTCTACTGCGAGTTCATTAATAGTATCTGTGTAGTTGACGTTAATTTTTATAGGTTTTTAGAACAGTAAATTTTGTTTATGGTCCCCAAATCGGAGAAATGTGGAGCATTTACAGGTGGGTGATATGTCTGTTTGAAAGCGAGTAATGACCACTGGTCTGTTTCCATAGTTCTTTTCCTCTAATTATTGTAGAAATAATAATAATAATAATAATAATAATAATAATAAGTCAATGAAAAGACTTTGTGCTCCCATGTCGGAGCTGCTGGTGCAACGAGTAGAAGACATGGACTTTACCAATGACAATGACAGAATTTCGTTGCCTACAGCGAATCTACAGTGATTTAAGTGAAGTGAACCTACCACAACTCAGAAACCCAGGATCAGAGAGAATTAAGTATGCAGACAACACCGGCGCTATAAACAGTCCTGCGTCGATTATGCGCGATTAGTAACGTTATCAGCTTTTCAGTCAGTTTATTAGCTTTGTCCACAACAAACCCTACAGACAACAACAATTTAGCTTTATCCTCGTCTGTCGCCGTCTTTTTCGTCTGCTACTACTATTTTGCCATTGAAAGCTGCTATCGCCACCCAGTGAGCAAGTAGTGAACTCCTCAGAGCTTATGTAAGAGGCAGGTTCCAGGAGACCGTTTGTCTATTATTTCTTGCATAATCATGTGCAGTGTTGTGAAGGTTACTTTGGAAATATAATAGGTAACAGATTACAAATGGCCAGTGTTGGGGAGTAACTAGTTAACGGCGTTACGTGATTTAATTACAAAATAAAAGTAAGAGTAATCCGTTACAGTTACAGCGAAAAAACATTAAATTACAGTTACTCTAGAAAATGTTGAAGATGTTGAAGATCCTACGACCACCGCCTAACACAATACCCTCCCCCCACCACCACCCCTACAATTTGATTCTGAAACAGCTAAGTATAGAAAAAAATATGAGTGCCACCTAGTGGACAAATGAAGTACTCAAATGTAATCACTCATTCATTCATTCATTCATATTCTACCGCTTTATCCGCTTTATTTTCCTCGGGTCACGGGGATCCTGTGCCTATCTCAGGCGACTATGGGCATTAAGGCAGGAAACACCCTGGATGGAATGCGAAACCATCGCAGGGCACACACACACACACACACACACACACACACACACACGCACACACACACACACACACACACACACACACACACACACACACACTAGGGACAGTTTTCCAAGGTGCCAATCAACCTACCGTGCATGTTTTTGGACCGGGAGGAAACCGGAGAACCCGGCCGAGACGGGAATCGAACACGGACCCTGGCGGTGTGAGTCGAACGTGCTAACCACTAAGCCACCCGTGCCCCCTCGAATGTAATCAGTTAACTTTATTTTTTATAAAGTAATTGAAAAGTTATTACTACTTATTGCATGTAATACATTGCATTGTAGTGTAACTTTTCAATTACTTTATAAAAGTAAAGTAACTGATTACATTTGATAACTTTTTGATTACTTTCATTTGTCCACTATATGACACTCGGAAAAAGTGTATTATATTTACAAAACTTTACAAAGAACTTACAAAAACATTTTCTAAAGTAACTGTAATTTAATTATATGTATTTTTCTTGTAACTGCAACGTATTTCTGTTAATTTAATTTTATAATTAAATTACGTACCGTTGTTACATGTAACTAGTTACTCCCCATCACTGATTATTTGTATAACCTTTCTTTTTTTCATTAACACCAACTAGACACCAGAGGTTTAATCTGAGTAAATATTTTTCTTGACTTGCTTGCTTTAATGTTCGGGCTAGTTTCATCAGATTAAACTAGCCCGACTCATCATTTGATTAAACATCATTTGATTAAACACTTAAATATTAATTAAATAAATATGAGACCAGCAGACTTTTGAAAATAGAGTGATTTAAGTCAGAAGCATACTGGAAAAAGAGTGGTTTCTTATATAATTTGAACTTGCACTTAGAGCAGTCTTTATAAAGATCGCTAAGGTAGCACAACTCAAGGAGTCAACCCAAATATCAAAGTGAGGAAGACTAACAGGGTAAAAGAAATGTTGACATGTACACAAGAAACATAACCTAACAATAGACGTATAAAAATACCTTTTCAGATATGCAAATTTGATCCAGATGACATTGTCTTCCATATGGTCAAAGCAGGATTTTTGTTGCAGATGTCCAGCTGGATGTGTTCCTGAACACAGGTAATACTCTGTATGAAGTTGTGTGCAGGTTCTCCCTATGTCATTTCTTTGGTCTTCTTCAGTTTCCCCAAAATCAAACCCATAAAATCAACTACTGCCCAGAGTTGAAGTTCACTAGGTGTTTCTTGGTGGTCTCATAATCCACCATATCCTTGGCCAGTGAATAAAACGAGTGAATTTAACATTGGTTCTTCATTAAGTACCAAAATCGCCACTATGTAGCCACTTACAGTTATCTCTCTTATACAACTGAGTGGCAATAGGGTTGAGAGCCTTGCAATGAGTGGCTGCTTGGTGCATACCATATTTATAAACATTGAGACATATAACTTAATAACTTAATTTGTGCAGTGTTTAAGACTCCCAAAAAGCAGTTACACCAAGAATATATGAACAAAATAACCATGTAAAGGCGAATGCTGTTCACGTGAACAAATCCATGTGTCTGAAATTTCCTACTTAATATTCCCAACAAATATGTGGATTTTGTGTAACACTAACTGTATGTAGTGCATGGGGGCATTTCCTGAGTGCTTGACAATGCGATGGGGTACTGAACAGAAGGTTTATGCTCCATGGGTGCTGTATCATGGCTGAACTCAGCTTCTAAGCAAGTTATTCGAAGACAAAATAACAAGGTTATTCTTTTTTTCCCTCCGACTCCGAATAGTGCAGTGTATAGCGAGGGTGTGGTCCGGGGTGTGTTTATGTTAGAAAGCCGCTGATGCTCTTCCGTGCCGCTGTGTGGCGCTGCTGAGTAACTGAGTAAGAGGCGCTGTCGGACTATAACAGGACTGCACTAATAACCAGCGACATCGGTTTTATTGCCGTCTTTCAATTTAATCCAGATTAGTGCATGCAGTCAATATAAACAAGTCCGGGGACTGTTTTCCCACATGTCAGATCGAATGAAGAAGAGGTTTGGTTTTGAATTCGTTGGATTTGTAGCGGTCTTTTAGTATGGAAAGTGTTCGGTAGCGGTAGTGTTTACATTAGCTCAGGCAGGCGCTGTATAGGGTTCGGTGAGCTAGCATTCCCAGCGATTTATACTGTGCTTCTATACACAGGAATGTGTTTTCAGAGACACTTAACGCATTGCAGTAGTTGTTGTTTACGGTCGGTGCTTTGATAAGTGTTGTCAATAATCCTGGTGGTTGTTGAAAACTTTTTTTGCTGTCACTTGCTGGGTTGCCGGTTACAGTATGGGGATGTGTCTGCCCTGCCTGGGTGGTGCTGCGGACGAGGTCGTGGTAACTCCGGATCCGGTGAGTAAATCGGATCTTAGTTTGCCTGTGTACACACACACGTACAAAATGTATATTGTTTATTTTTTCGGGGCCATAGAAAACCATTTAAGGATGCATAGAGAAAAGTGCAGGGAAATCGTCACAGGTGGAAATTTTGAAATAAAAGTCACTTAAATAAAAATCAACAAACAGGAAAAAGGCATTATTCATTCTGTGCAGTTCGGCACCAAATGATTGGAAATCCCTGCTTTACAGTATAAGTTAATTAATTTACAAGTTTCATGCAGAATGCGCATTGACAGCATTCTGTCGTATATTCGTGTAGGTTTGGCACAGTATTTGCATTGCACCTCATTTCCATAGCTTCTTGAGAAAATGTCAAGCAGTATTTTTTTTCGTTTTCTGAGAGAGAGAATCAATTTAATGAGCCTGACATCCCCATGTTTGATTCTCCATATAGAGAAACGTGTATTAATATTTCTATGGCGATTTTATTTTATTTGCAGGATACAAAAAGGAGACAATTGGCGGAAGCAGCAGAGAAGCGTCAGAAAGAGGTAATGGTTTTATTCCTGAAATATTCCTAATATTTTAGTGTAAATAGCAAAGTAGATTTACTTTATGAGTACTGAGTGGATTATTGATTATTTGATCCTGAACAAGGCTGGTGTAAGTCCTGTTGTTACTCTCAGACACTTGTCATTTTCAGTGTATTTCTCTGTAGTTGTTGTTTTTGAGCTTCTGGGCTGTACCTGTCCATTGTTCATGACTACTCAACATCTGGTCTTTCTGACATCTGCTTTCATCTGGGATCGCTACGGTGGTACGATTGTATGTAGTGATGTGTGTTAAATGAAGGATGGAGGATTAAACCTCCACATCATCATTGGTGTTTTTGATTTAATGGCTTCATCACTACTCAATGGGAAAAAAATATTATATCATTTGATTCCACCCAAAAAAATATTATATCATTTGATTCCACCAATTACATTTTATTAGAAGGCTTGAATTTGATGTTGGTTTGCCCCTCATATACACTGTGGGCCCTTTAGAGAGTTACTTCAGCACATAAAGCACGTCGGGCTGGTAAAGCGGCGCGGTAAGTACAGTACCGTTGTTCTCGTACATTTTGTCCGTTGTGTATTAAGGCAGCGTCACACTGCTTTTTTCTGTACAGTACAAGATAGATAACGGTGCAATTGCTTTTAACCACACATTCCTCAAGTTTTACTTGCCTACAAAACAAACGCTCACTTTCTCGTACATTTTGTCCGTTGTGTATTAAGGCATGTGTACAACATATCTATATATATCAACAGTGTATATATAATCTATATGAAATATAGCGTCACACTGCTTTTTTCTGTCACAGAAATAACCTGACCTCAAAAATGATGGTACTGCTTCAACAGATGTAAAAATAAACTCATGAACAAGATAGATAACAGTGCAATTGCTTTTAACCACACATTCCTCAAGTAGGAAAGAGCTTTACTTGCCTACAAAACATGTTCCTGTGAACGCTCACTTTCATCCCCCTGTGACAAATCTCATCCGAATGGTAACACGTTCTCAAATGGTCTTGACAAGGCACATCAGCATGCCTCTGACGAGCACAGTACACTCAATGTCCTGGAATTGGACAGATGAGCAGTTTTTGCCAGCTCAGCTGTATGTTCACAGAAAAATGCATATCAAGAAAAGAACATTGTCCCTACTGTGAAACATGAAATATGAATAAGCCCTGTCACTATGGAGGAAACATGATTCTTTACCTTTTTTTATTTAAAAACACCCAAGAATAGAGGAAAAAATGCAGTTGACCTCTATCCTATACTTAGATGTGTCAATACGGCACTCAACTACATCATATGTCTATATATATATTATATATAGGTTGCGCAACAGGTTTATATATATATATATATACTATGTCTATATATTTATATATTATATATTAAATTCTGTTATTGACTTTTTCTTTCATGTGTACCAACAATTTTTTCTGCGTTTAGGGCACACACCGAGGCATCAAGAACCCAGAAGCGGTGGAAAGAAAAAAGAAGAAACAAGAAGAGATGGAAAAGCAGGCGATGACCACATCAACATCTGGAGGGGGTGGACTTCGGGTAAATCACACATTAAACCACTTTCAACCGATAACTAGGGTTGGGTATCATTTTTAATTTGATCGATTCTGTTTCTTGTTTCCTATCTGATTCTGATTCCCAGTTATGATTCCAACCAATGAACCAACTGCAGATGCTTAGTCATGTTGGTTGTGACACCTTACAATAATTACACCTAGCTTTGTCTTTGGTTTTTACAAATTGTGGCCACACATTCGAGCACTTCCTGCGGTCTTGTTAGCAACTGGGTTAATAAAGGATCCAAAGGGAGAAATGCACTCAAAAAAAATGCACTCAGGAATCGTTAAGAGGAATCGAAATTTAAATTTAATAATAAGTATCTGAAGCAGAATTGATTTTCGATTCCCAACCCTACATAACCATGTGTGTGGTTTAGATTAATTTGCATAATCTTTCTTTTTATTTTCATTTTTAGTGGCAAGTTGGCTAACACAAGATGAAGAAACAACTCGTGTCAAAAAGTGTTTTTTTCCCATTTCCTTTTGAACTCTAAGCTGTTGGGCCAGCGTTTGCAGCGCATAAGACATTTTGCCAAGCTTCCAGCTAAGGATGGAGCTTTTATGGAGATCACGCCTGCATTATCATGCTGAGAATGAACAGAACACTGACATAACCAAGCAGCAGTGTTTCTTTTTTTAATACACATGTTTATAAATAACTACTGCGAGAGATGGCATGTTGACAGGGTGCTCATTTAGAAGGTCCTTGATTTTTAAACGGTACAAATGTTTCACCATTTTTAATGGGTTGATGTAAGGTATTTGGCACTCATATTTTCGGATTAAGCTATACTCTGCTGTGTTTTGCTTATAGGACTATAGTGCAATATAAATTATTTGGTTTGTCAGGATCTGTATTTGATTGTACAGAAAGTTGAAGCAAAGAATGAATAATAATTGTTTGAATTGGTCTATTTTATATTTATCATTACAAATCCCATGAAGGTCGGTGTTTCTGTATTTATGTGCTACTGAATGTTGATTTGCTTGGATGTAGGACAGAATAATTGTCCCAACAGTTTGAAAAGTGTCATTTCCTTATCTGTGCAATAACACAGTGTCATAGTTTAGCACACTCTGTTATAGTGCCCCTCTCTGGTGTAACGCATTACTGTGTCGCTGAAAGCCAGGCACAGTACTGAGCTCATGGTTTTTATATTAACAATAACATTTTTAAAGAAATGTTTATAGAAAATCTTTACTACCAAAGCTCAGTGCGCTTGCCTTTTTTTCCTGAAGCCTGAAGTAGAACATTACTGCATTAGTTTAATGCACTTAAATAAATACCTTATTATAATTTCATTTGATTCTAATTGTTTTACTTTGGTATTTTAGTTCAAATACACTCAAGTCAAGAGTCACTTGGTGGACAACTGCTTAAATAAATACTTTATATATGACATTTTTTACACGTCTACAATTAAAACCATTCAGAAATGATCCGAGTCATTTTTTTAAAATAATTGTGTTAAATAACAATGTGAGTTATGCAGATATTTTATAGCTAGCTTAGATTTGAGATATTTAACAAACCAGTTACTTATGAACCTTTGGAGTTTAATAAGTTCATGCACAATATCTGGCTTGCACAATTTCCTGTTTGTTGATCATTTCGTTATTTCCTTATATATAGATCTAAAAACTATGATATATATATATATATATATATATATAGTCTCTATTATATATATATATATATATATATATATATATATATATATATGCCAAATTAGACACCTGACCATAATACCTGTTATTGGTCTTCTTCAGATCTGTAGCACAACCCCAATTTCACTTTACTAAAACTTATAGGAACAAACATGTCCCAGCATGAAATGCCCCTGACCTGCACTTGGGAACACTGTGTTCTCTCAAGTGTGTAAGAACGTGTTGAGTAGTCCTCACAAGAGCACTGACCTCCAACCCAATGAGCACCTCTAGAACTAGAACACTAAGATAGTGTGTGTATGTATATCTATCTATCTATCTATCTATATAGCTATCTATATATATATATATATATATATAATATATTATTATAATTTTATAGTATGTAAATATGTATATGAAAATGATAATCTCTTGCCAAACCACGAGAGCAAACGGTCGGCTCTCGCGAGGTTTCTCTCATTGTGTTCTTGTAACAATACAGAAAACTGCCAAATTTCATAAATGAGTCAAATAAAGCTCTATTTATACATCGATATTCTTTTTCTTTTAGAATTTAAAAGCAAATACTGTTTTTAACTTTTACTCAAATAAAAGGAGGAGTGATATATAACACATTATATTGTTTCATTACCAATATAAATATGGTAAAAGCGATACCTTTGTTCATTTAATGTGGAAATCTGGTTAAAAAAAAATTATTACTACCCTTTAAATTAACCTTCCAATCTGTTTACTGTTTACTAGAAAAGTAAAAATGTTTCAACCAGAAGGGGTCGCTGTAGGACAGATTTGCCCCTGGAGCCTGTCCTTGAAATGAAGTCAAGTTTAAATTAAGTTTCAGTGGGATTGAACAGGAATATGGCCAGTACACATAATGGTACACACACAATACTTCTAAAAACAATTCCTTTAATTATACTGTTGAAAGAACAACACACTGAAACGTCTACTGATTTGTTTTTACTCCAGACATCGCTTTTCTATTCTATTCTATTAACAGCTCACGAGGATGATTGGTCTTTTCATAGAGGAAAAGTGATTCAAATCACAATATATCTGTTATTACAATCTGAAAAGTCATCATCTACAACTGTTTAAGAAAATCGTTTTCTTTAAAATGGACGTATTCTAGAGAAAACAATATTGTTTAATATTGAGATCTACAATAATGCCTCAAATATATACACGTTATAACTGTCATTTTGCAAGAAAAATGTAAATGTATATACATCGGTCAAGTAATATTTATGCAGAAATCTCAGCTAATGACAGGAAAAGCAGTAAAACAAAGAATTCACCATAATCTACCCTACAAATATCAATTTCAGTTCAGTTTGTTGTTGTTTTTTTTCCAGTCCCTCTCAACCTGTGTTTCAATTCTGCTGTTTTATTCTGGCACAGAATAACTAGTTGTATTAATAAAAGCACTATCTGTGTATGAATGACAGTTTGCAAGAAAAATAAAGCTCAGAAATAAAAATTGTGATTGCCATTGCTTAGTGTGATATATATGCAAAATGCACTTTATTGCAAAGCCTCTTTTTCATTCCTCATCTCTTACTGGCCTTTATTACTTCTTACTCCTGTAGTGGGCAGCCACTACCAGGTAGCTGTCAGGGGTTAGGTCTTTGATGCTAGGGGACTTTATGGAGATAGGGGACACTTTGCCTTCCACTCTGGAAATCTGCAGCATACGGCAGGGGTCATGCTTCAGTAGGTAACTCTCAAACGTTTCCCAGCCACCTCCTACGCGTACCATCACATGCTTATTGTGCAGCATCTTTTGAAAAGGAAAGAGTGAGAAAAAAATTGCTTAATTATTAAACATATATTGTTATATATTGCTTATATGACCCATTAAAGATTGTATATGGATTCCATCTTGGTACCTCAAGATCACTAAATCATATACTGTAGGCATTTTAAAAAGTCTCCATCATGCCAATTACATCTGTTTAAATCAGATTCATTCATCATATTATAAGTCTAAGGGTTTAGGGTAGGAGCAGAACAGTATTAACTATCAAATCTGTGTAATGTAATCCCACTTCTGATGTGGTAAATGAGTGATGTATCTTATTAGAACGGCACTACAAAATGCATAATACAGCAATTAATACTACATTTTACCAGACATAAACAGTACATTAGGTGATAAATATCCAGCTTGAAAATGGTGACAGAAGGCTATAATACAACAATAAGGCAATTATAAAATCCATTTTAAGGGAAAAATATGTTGATTCAGAATTAATATAATACATGTACAATGGAAAATAATGCCAGCAGTATAAATAGCAAATGGGTGTAGCATGGGTGTAGCAATGTGTTTTGGCAATGTGCAGGGTCTTCCCTGAAAAAGATGACGTCTGGATGGGAGCATATGTTGTTCTAGAACCTGAATATATTTTTCTGCATTGATGGTGCCTTTCCAGACATGCAAGCTGCCCATGCCACACGCACTCATGCAACCCCATACCATCAGAGATGCAGGCTTCTGAACCGAGCGTTGATAACAACTTGGGTTGTCCTTGTCCTCTTTGGTCCGGATGACATGGCGTCCCAGATTTCCGAAAAGAACTTCGAATCGTGACTCGTCTGACCACAGAACAGTCTTCCATTTCGCCACACTCCATTTTAAATGATCCCTGGCCCAGTGTAAACGCCTGAGCTTGTGGATCTTGCTTAGAAATGGCTTCTTCTTTGCACTGTAGAGTTTCAGCTGGCAACGGTGGATGACACGGTGGATTGTGTTCACTGACAATGGTTTCTGGAAGTATTCCTGAGCCCATTCTGTGATTTCCTTTACAGTAGCATTCCTGTTTGTGGTGCAGTGTCGTTTAAGGGCCCGGAGATCACGGGCATCCAGTATGGTTTTACGGCCTTGACCCTTTCTCACAGAGATTGTTCCAGATTCTCTGAATCTTTGGATGATGTTATGCACAGTTGATGATGATAGATGCAAAGTCTTTGCAATTTTTCGCTGGGTAACACCTTTCTGATATTGCTCCACTATCTTTCTGCGCAACATTGTGGGAATTGGTGATCCTCTACCCATCTTGGCTTCTGAGAGACACTGCCACTCTGAGAAGCTCTTTTTATACCCAATCATGTTGCCAATTGACCTAATTTGTGTTAATTGGTCTTCCAGCTCCTCGTTATGCTTAAATTTACTTTTTCCAGCCTCTTACTGCTACTTGTCCCAACTTTTTTGGGATTTGTTGACACCATGAAATTCTGAATCAACATATTTTTCCCTTAAAATGGTACATTTTCTCAGTTTAAACTTTTGTTTCGTGTGTTATGTTCTATTCTGAATAAAATATTAGAAGTTGGCACCTACACATCATTGCATTCAGTTTTTATTCACAATTTGTATAGTGTCCCAACTCTTTTGGAATCCGGTTTGTATATATATATATATATATATATATATATATATATATATATATATATATATATATATATATATATATATAGATATATATATATATATATATATATGTCTGTGTGTGTGTGTGTGTGTATACTCCATGGTTCTCAATGCATGTGCAAAGCAAGCCTTTTTTGTAATTTTTTGTACAATTATGTAGTACTATATGAGTAGTAACATATTTATGGACAACCCTGTATATCACTAAAAAATGAAAAAAACATTTTATTTACCATTTTTCATATTTATGGGCACAAAAACAAGGATTTTTATTAAACACATGACCAGTGTCAATGTTGTACACTAGAATGTCTTCAAATCTCTCTATAACTGTTGGTCTATAAAGCAGTATCAAGGATAGTAAACAAGAAACCTTCAAATACCAAAGCCTTTATTTATCCTTTCAATGTGCACACAGTCAGTCACTGCAATCACTTTTTCTGTCTCAACACCTCCAACATTATATCACAGCCTTATTATGGCTTTTGTCACCTGGTGCACCCAGAGGCACATATCCAAACTGGGGTGTCACGGCAATCTCACCTTGTTTCCAATAATGCCGACTATGAATAAAGGAAAGGCTTCTCATTTGTTGCTTCTAACCCCAGAGGCCATAAACTCAACCTTCATAAATTCTCTAGTATATATATATATATATATATATATATATATATATATATATATACATACATATATATATATATCAACTGATAAAAAGGAACACACAAGTCAGAAGAAGGTCACTTTTGTAAGCAACAGCCTACAAATTCTGATCATTCTATTTATTCACAAAGTTTCTATTTAACTAACGTATTATTTTTAAACACCCTATTATATGATAAATTTAACAAATTGAATGTATCTACATTTGCCACTTTATCCTTTTAGCAATTTAGCACAGAACTCCCTAGTGATGACTGGAAACATTAAACAGGAATTTTATTGCAGAGCATCACGTACATTTATGCAGTTCTTTCTGTTCTGAAGTCCATTCCTTTAAAATACACAATCTGAAATATTGTTGAAGTGGGAAGTGGGGCCTTAGTAATAAGCTCTGTGAGCACACAAGTGCAAAAAGCGCCTGATTGACCTGATTAAAGTTTTATAAAGGGCAAAAATGACAAGCCATCATGCTTCCCCTCAGGTGCTCTGTCCCTTTGAAACAAAGAGCTGACCCAGCAAAACACAAGCATTAGCTACAAATAACATCTACACCCTATCAAAAGCGAGAAGGAAATAGGAAAAAAAAACACACACACACAAGAATAGCAATATAAAGGAGCAAAGCATCGAAGAGCCTATTTTTTCAATACACTGAAATGTGTTTATATTGCCCTGGGGTGGTATAATAACATAAAACATTCATAAGGTGCTTAACGCGATGAGGGAGAGAATTGACCAGGAGGCTCCAGTGAGGAAGTGCCCTAAGGCTCTGCCCTCACTGACTTAATAGTCTTTGGGTGGAGAAGCAAAATATCAATCACACAAGGACAAGGAAGAGCCCCAATACTGAAGAGCTATGATTCATACTGGGCACACACACACACACACACAGGTTATTGACTTGCATCACAGAATTAATATACTGAATCATGAAGATAATGATGTGTACACAGACAGCAAGCAGACTAAAATGTTAAGAGAAGGTCATCAGCCAAGGTCAGTTATCTCATTATCAGTAGTTCTCATGCCTAATCTTTTTCTTGCATTTAAGCAAACATTACTAAAATAAATTCTTGGTTTGACAAACAGATGGAATGAGTCTTTCCACATGTTTATAAAAAATGAGCAGCGTGCTTTACACAGCTTGATTTAAACCTGACAGGACAATGTGTTTATTTTAAGAAGTATAAAAGTCTCGCTACACACGACTCATGACTCATCTCACTTCTCAGCCCAAGGTTTGAATTTTAATTGCTGTCTGCAACAGCAAATGCAGCACTGGAAGAAAAATGGGAACTGCAGATAGACTGACCTCCTACAAAGCCTCTCCACACAAACTTAAAAGTCCTGTCTATCAATGGCACGCATTCAAAGAATTTGGCTTTCAATTGCTATGAATAGATTTGGCTGCGCTGCTTTCTGTTAAGCAATAGAATGCAAGATGGAGTGTATTATTGCACAAAACATCATGTCCGTATTTTCATAGCAGACATGAGACACTCAAGGTCGTTTTCTTTTTTTTTTTTACTTTCATTACATGACCTTGGTTTCTAAGCAGCGCACAATGCTGACTGGAAGAAAGAAACTCATTTAGAAATGGTGATTTATTATTTTTGAAATTTTTTAAATTGTATTTTTTTCAAGGAGGGAATGAGATATGCTTTTGAGCATGGCTATTTTGGTTATGAAAAAATAACCTAAATGTAAATCATAACTATTCCTCTAAAGACAGGAAAATAAAATAATCAGATACAAATTCATTTTTGCATTATCTCTGCATTATGAATAGAAGTAAGAGTATATATATAACTATCAAATGGCATGTAATTTGTAACTGACATGCTTAGAATTTAAATGTCAAGCAGCAGAATTAACTAATTTGTTTATTCTGGGCATATGCTCACAACCAACACACAAATCAAACACTGCTCTAAGAAGATCAGAGCATGAGACACAATTGCTGCAAATGATGATGCTTGTTAAATATCATTTCATACGTATGTTGAGCTACGTTTAGTACTTCACCATTCACATCACCATTTTCCAGACCTCTTCAAGATCAAAGTACAAATATACCAGCGCATTCACTATTGCCAGACTTGTCGCTATTGCACAGCCACTTCATTAAAGATTTACAGAGCTAATTTTCCTGCTCTGAAGCCTGGCCAGTTTTCTTTACTCCCATCTCCTCTCCACCGGGCCATTATCACTTTGTCTATTACTGTTAAACTAGGACTGGGGAGAATGATGGGAAGAAAGCAAACACTCACAACACAGAGGGTCTTCGGTACTAAATCATCCGCTCTCTTCTGGGTGTGAGGGTTGGTTTTGTGTTGCCAGGTAACAGAGTTCCCATGGGTACCAGGCCATACCTCACTAATCTCAATTAGTCTTCAGGCAGCATGTGTGCTGTTGTAGGATGCTTCTTGTGCACATATCAAAGCTCTTAAACTGAAGTCTATGAACCAATAAAATGACAGAAGGGATGAACAGCTGACTCTTCGTATCCCATTAATGGTAAAGATAATTGATCGCCGAATATTCAAAACGGATCGCATAAGGTACAATACAGTACAATGCCCCATGTTGACCTACAGGAAATTCCAGTGTTTATAAAGTCATCATCAGAAACAGCATGATCTGAGTGGTGGTGATTTAAATGAGCTTACTCATTTGTTTATATTTGGGACACAAAGCTAAAATAATAACGGCACAAACAAGACGGAAAACAATTCAGCACAATAGAAATAATGTATGAGCCTTAATTCAAAGAATTTACAAAGAATGTTGGGATTTCTACCTCTGCTGCCTTTCCAGTATTTTGTGTGTCTGTTGCCCATAAGGAAAAAATTGTTTAAGACATTTATATTGGGTTTAAATCATATAACGATAGATATATAGGACACAGATGCACATAATGTAGATGGTGGACTTATATTTGAAGTGTACATGTAATAGAAGGGAGATTAAATGACTGAGACCGAATTATATCAGAATATTGGAAGTTTTAAAGTTCGGCAACTTTATGTATGAGAAATGTTAAATGCCACATATCTTAAAAATCTGACCTTAAAAAGGGTCAAAGCATTCCAATTCAAGATCTTTCAACTTAATGACTGAACCTTCTAATTAAGTAAGTCAGACCGAATACACATACAATATATAGAGGATAGAACTCACCCGAATGAAAAGTATTTTCTCTCCAACACGATAGCGGCCCTGTGACTGACGCTCGACGCAGAATTTATTAGGGCACTTACACGGAGGGTCCTCGGAAATGTGCCTTACCTGAGCAAACATCAATTTTCAATTAATTAGGCAATTTGGACGTCAAATCAAACTATCTTTGTGCTATATATTATAGTTATAGTGTCCATTACGCATATTTTATTGCAACAGCTCTAGTAATAGCAGCAGCTATATGTCATATGTACCGCATCATCTAGGAGCTTGCCAGTGCTTTTTCTGCAGGAGGAGCTTTTGTTGAATGCAGAGCCCTGAGTGGGAGAAACAGGCGAGGAAGGTGGCTCAGGGGCTTTCTCCTCTTGCTCAATCTCATTCTCCAGCTTAATTAACCCAGGCGGTTCGACCTTATACCTAATATCCATCAAAAGACTCATAAATGAATTATGAGACAGAGTAAATGATTTTGAAAAAGCGTTATTCTGTAAACTCCACCTACCTAGCCGCTATCCTCCCCAGTTCCAGCAGACACAGGCAGACTTCACGTGGCTGTTTATGCAACACTGAAGGCCAGAAAATAGAAAATCTAAATCTTTCAACATCTATCCAGGTATGGGTTAAAAAAATGCTAAACATTATGCATCACATAATAACATCACGGCAAAAGCAGAAATGTGATGGTGAGAAGCTGATAAATGAAAAGTGAGTTTATACAGTATGGTGGTGAAATTGCATAATGTTGGGCAGGATTAAAGATGTCAATTCTAAAAAATTTTACTCACTGCTAACAGAGAATGCTAGAAGAACATTTTTCCGAAGATACGCTGTAGTTTCTGCACGGGTTAGGGTTATGTGTAATGGAGAACTGCTTGCTTCACAACCCTTCCCATAAACACACAAATTACGGCAACATTTACATTAATCTCTCTGCAGCTCAGATGTTGGAAAGTAGGCATAACAAAAGGATTCTCAAAGAATGCAGAAATCTTAAGAGAGTGATAATTGGAGGAAAGGAAGTAAAATGGTCAGAAACTGCTGTGCAAAACTGAATATTTCCACATAGGTGTCCGAGAAAATAATGATTTGCATTCGAACAGAAAAAATACATGGGGCTCTACTGCCTCACAAGTTGCATGGAACGTATTTTTATAAGCTTACA
Organism: Kryptopterus vitreolus; assembly: GCA_030449085.1. NCBI lineage: Eukaryota > Metazoa > Chordata > Actinopteri > Siluriformes > Siluridae > Kryptopterus > Kryptopterus vitreolus. The sequence continues at coordinate 18,667,846 of JACRUU010000005.1, read as the reverse complement.
AAAACGCTTGCTCATGGGGTCCGTATTCGAAGGGTGTTAAATGCTTCATGCCTCATTAGTCATGGTTCATTCACGTCACTGGGAAATGATCAAGATGATGCAGCACAACATGCAGAAAAACAAGCTTCTTGTCATCTCCAAACCATTTTGCATCCCACCTGATTTTAATGCCAGCTCCATGCATGCATTCAGCTACCTCAGCAGAAAATAAAGTAGGAAAAAAGAAGTAAAAATGAATCAAAGGTTAAATATATAAAATTACATAATCACATACGGTGTTGCTTGAAAGTTTGAGCTGTTCAGATGTTTCTGTTGTTTTACCTGGATTTTATTTGATCATCACCTGATTTAGATTCAATGCCAGAGGTAAATTGCATGTTTGTTTAGAGGAAATTGTGAGAGTAGCAAAAAAACTACACGAAAGATTGAATTGTTGTGTGTGCAAAAGTGAAGCCTATTATTTAGTGGATCGTGGCACCTCCTTTGGAAGCCACTACTTCAACCAAACAACTTCTATAGCCACTGTTCAGTCTCTCACATCTGTCTTTGGTGATTTGTGCCCACTCCTCCTTGCAGATCTCAGCCAGTTGAGAGAGGTTGGAAGGACATCTGGCATGTACCGTCCGCTTCAGGTCTAGCCACAGCATTTTATCAATTGGATTGTGGTCCAGACTCTGACTCAGCCAAACAGGAGTGTGAAACGTCTTTCTTTTAAGCCATGGTGGATTTGCTCACATACTTAAGGTTGATTTGTTCTTGCATCTCCTGATGGCAGGAGATTCTCTTCAAGAATTTAGTTGTTTCCGTGAATAATATGGAGTCGCCCTCGCCCGGGGGAAGAAAAAAAGCCCCAGACCTTCACATTTCCACCACCATGCTTCACTGTTGGGTGGAAGTTCTTTTCCTGGAATTCCATTTGGCTGTTCTCCCAACATGGCAGCTTTTTGGTGTCATCTGTCCAAAGAAATCTAAATGCTTTCTGGCAAAATTTAAACAGGCAGCTTAAAGAGCTGAGAGCAGAGGCATTCTTTCTAGCAACCCTCCCATATATGTCACGTCCTTCAATTTTCATCTGATTGTTGACGCATGTACATTTACCCCAGATTCTGCAAGAGAGGTCTGCAACTCTATAGAGGTGATGAGTTGGTTGGCCGTTAACTAATTTATTATTTTTATTTTTTTTACTTATTGATGAGTAGTCATGATGTCATGATGATCCACTTCTAGGTAGAGATGTGGTTGGGTTGAATGCCCTCCATTTGAAGATGGTTGATGGTCTTATAGCCTTCCCCGGACTGATGGGCTGTCACCAACTTCTTCCAGATATTCTCAGCTACGCATCTCATTTTCTATCGGGTTTGTTTGACTCCTTAGCACTACAGAGGCTGGGTTGGTTTCCTCTCTCTTTTCATCAGAGTTGACCAACCGTAATATCTAATTTAACTGATTAATTAAGCACCCATTGATTCCTGGGGCTCAAACCCCTCCCTATCAATATACATATGACATTTAACGTATAAAAAGCAGGTTATAAAATAACAGAACCGAGGTAAAACAACAGAAAAGATTGAACAGCACAAAATTTCAATCAGCCCTGTGTGTGTGTGTGTGTGTGTGTGTGTGTGTGTGTGATATAGTATATATATAGATATATATATATATATATATATACATATATATATATGATTATGTAATAGCAATTAATTTATATATCACAATTGTATTTTTTTAATATTATAAAATGTACAATTTCTATATACATATAGTACCATCTCCTTCAATATTTTTTCTTTATTTTTATTACAAACCGGATTCCAAAAAAAGTTGGGACACTATACAAATCGTGAATAAAAACTGAATGCAATGATGTGTAGGTGCCAACTTCTAATATTTTATTCAGAATAGAACATAACACACGAAACAAAAGTTTAAACTGAGAAAATGTACCATTTTAAGGGAAAAATATGTTGATTCAGAATTTCATGGTGTCAACAAATCCCAAAAAAGTTGGGACAAGGACATTTTCACCACTGTGTGGCATCTCCCCTTCTTTTTACAACACTCAACAGACGTCTGGGGACAGAGGAGACCAGTTTCTCCAGTTTAGAAATAGGAATGCTCTCCCATTCTTGTCTAATACAGGCCTCTAACTGTTCAATCGTCTTGGGCCTTCTTTGTCGCACCTTCCTCTTTATGATGCGCCAAATGTTCTCTATAGGTGAAAGATCTGGACTGCAGACTGGCCATTTCAGTACCCGGATCCTTCTCCTACGCAGCCATGATGCTGTGATTGATGCAGAATGTGGTCTGGCATTATCTTGTTGGAAAATGCAGGGTCTTCCCTGAAAAAGATGACGTCTGGATGGGAGCATATGTTGTTCTAGAACCTGAATATATTTTTCTGCATTGATGGTGCCTTTCCAGACATGCAAGCTGCCCATGCCACACGCACTCATGCAACCCCATACCATCAGAGATGCAGGCTTCTGAACCGAGCGTTGATAACAACTTGGGTTGTCCTTGTCCTCTTTGGTCCGGATGACATGGCGTCCCAGATTTCCAAAAAGAACTTCGAATCGTGACTCGTCTGACCACAGAACAGTCTTCCATTTCGCCACACTCCATTTTAAATGATCCCTGGCCCAGTGTAAACGCCTGAGCTTGTGGATCTTGCTTAGAAATGGCTTCTTCTTTGCACTGTAGAGTTTCAGCTGGCAACGGCGGATGGCACGGTGGATTGTGTTCACTGACAATGGTTTCTGGAAGTATTCCTGAGCCCATTCTGTGATTTCCTTTACAGTAGCATTCCTGTTTGTGGTGCAGTGTCGTTTAAGGGCCCGGAGATCACGGGCATCCAGTATGGTTTTACGGCCTTGACCCTTTCTCACAGAGATTGTTCCAGATTCTCTGAATCTTTGGATGATGTTATGCACAGTTGATGATGATAGATGCAAAGTCTTTGCAATTTTTCGCTGGGTAACACCTTTCTGATATTGCTCCACTATCTTTCTGCGCAACATTGTGGGAATTGGTGATCCTCTACCCATCTTGGCTTCTGAGAGACACTGCCACTCTGAGAAGCTCTTTTTATACCCAATCATGTTGCCAATTGACCTAATTTGTGTTAATTGGTCTTCCAGCTCCTCGTTATGCTTAAATTTACTTTTTCCAGCCTCTTACTGCTACTTGTCCCAACTTTTTTGGGATTTGTTGACACCATGAAACTCTGAATCAACATATTTTTCCCTTAAAATGGTACATTTTCTCAGTTTAAACTTTTGTTTCGTGTGTTATGTTCTATTCTGAATAAAATATTAGAAGTTGGCACCTACACATCATTGCATTCAGTTTTTATTCACGATTTGTATAGTGTCCCAACTTTTTTGGAATCCGGTTTGTATATTCAACATTGTGTATTAATAATGAAGTCATACAAACTATTATGCATTTCAAAGAACAGTTCAAAGAAGAAAACCATCCAACGCTATCATGAAACAGGCTTTCATGACACTATTCCAGAAAAGGAAAACCAAGAGCTGCTTCTGCTGCATAGGATACATTTATAACAAATAAATAACAAATACACAAACCCCAGAAACCACCAATCTTTGCCCATTCTTCTTTGCAAAACAGCTCCAGTGGAATCAGATTGGATGGAGAACGCCACAGTCTTGCCCATGAATACAATTTGACCTCAACCATTCCATTGTAGCTCTGGCTGTATGTTTGGGGTTGTTGCACCTCCTCTTCAGTCACAAGTCCTTTGGAGCCTCTAATACGTTTTCTTCCAGGATTGCCTCAATTGCTCAGTTGTAAGTCGCTCTGGATAAGTATTCATGTTACACAATTTAAAAGCCCTGTTTGCAGAAATACACATACTTACAAAACTGCAATGGGGAAGGGAAAAAGTGGATGAATTCTGAGGACTTGGGTCAACTTGTGTGTCCCACTTTCCCTTCCTCACCTCATCTATTTATTTGTGTTATTATCAATAGACAGGGGCATGGTGGCATAGTGGTTAGCACGTTCGCCTCACACCACCATGGTCCGGGTTCGATTCCCGTCTCGGCCATGTGTGTGTGTGGAGTTTGCATGTTTTCTCCGTGCCTCAGGAGGTTTTTCTCTGGGTTCTTTGGTTTCCCCCGGTCCAAAAACATGCACGGTAGGTTGATTGGCACCTTGTGTCAATGTGAGTGTGTGTGTGTGTGTGTGTGTGCCCTGCAATGGGTTGGCATTCCATCCAGGGTGTGTCCTGCCTTAATGCCCATAGACGCCTGAGATAGGCACAGGCGATCCCCGTGACCCGAGGGAAGATCGGATATAGCGGTAGAAGATGAATGTATGAATGAATCAGTAGACTTGAACACATAGAAAGTCAGAAGAACAGAATAGAGAAAATCTGTTTTCATTTCTTCTGTCTTTTAGTTTTACAAACAGAGAGAGAGAGAGAAAGATTTTATGTGATGACCTGAGAAAGAGTGAGACAGTCTGAGAGTCTGGCGTGTTACAATTAAAGCCCATTCACCATCCCAGACAGAAAGGAAAAGAGGAGACAATTCTTTCTTCTCGTTCTGTCATATCCACTGCCAGCCTCAATCTGCTGCTCAGAAAATCCCCGGGGGTGAGGACACGGAGAAGCACAAGGAATTCTACTGTGCCACGACCCGGCACAAAAACAGTTTGCTGGGAGTAACTGGTCTTGCTTTAACTCGGTGTATCTTTAAATTCTGCTGCAATGTTTATAAGGTGTATGTGAATGACAGCTGGTGATAAAGTTTATTCAGCAAAATTACATCCTGTCTTATTTGCAATGTCCAACACTTGCAATATGTTGACCATATTCTAGATTTCCATAAGAAATTTTCTAAAAATATGGTTAAATATCAGGAGGACAAAGATCATTAAAAGATATAAAAAGTGGTATACAAAATATGGTATAAAAGATGAATGGTGCAGTGTTCAAATGTTACACAATTAAGATTCAGGACATATATACATATATATTAGTTTTATAAATCATTAATGACTCTATAGAGTGTCTCCTGTGCTGCTACATTATAAGTGGCAGTAAAAAGACTTGAAAATTAATACAAAGTCTGAGCTGCTGGATTCGATTTAGTGTAAATTTTTCTTCTCACACATTATGTCATCACAAATGCATCATACATCATAAGCCCACAGCATTACACATAAAAGAAGCTCTGGCTACTATAAACGAAAGCATGGAGCCAGAAAAAAATTATAGGAGGAGATTTTATATGCAAGTTACCGCAAAGCTCTAGCTTTCAGAATCCAGAACAAACAAAAAGCCAGAGAGCTAAATCTGCGAAACCAAAACAAGTAAACTAGTGGAACAAGTAAAATTTCATTAAAGCAAAAGTTCCTTACCTAGTCCTTCAGATTCAAACAAACAGGTCTCTCCAACGCCCACCTCACGACACCATGATAAGAAATTGGCTGTGTTGTCTCGGGCAAAAAACGAGCCGGACGGGGCACTTGCTCTACAGGGGATCCTCCGATTCGGGATTGGCTGAAAGAGAACAAGCATGAGTTCTTCACACAATTTTCATTCAAAGGGGAAAAAAATCTGTTGAGTGAATGATTGGGAACATGGTAGAATGTATTAGGTGATACTAAAGCATTCACAATAATGGTGAATACCAATATATAATAGTTTGTTTACTTTATTAAAGCAGCCATACCCTTTCCACATTATTTATTATTTGCATCTTTAAATTTGATAAAATTACTTTCAATTTAAAGAGGCATTAGACTGAAGACTTTCCCTCAATTAGACTTTCCCTCAATTCTCACATGTTAACCCAATTTCCTGTTAACCCTTTTTTCCTTCCTTTAGCTATTATCTTGCTTTCTCTGTCCTCTCCCGCGCTGTTTAGATCTAACCTTGCTGCTTGAGCAGACTTTCTCAGGGTCTAATCACTGAGCAGTCACTGATCTATTTTATAACATCCACAGCTCAGATTACACACCAAGAGATTACGACTCCTTCCCTACTCACTGATCAAAATAGACCTGACAGAAAGAAAAGGAGAAACAGGGAGCTTGACAGGAAGGCTGATTGTCAGGAACTGGGAGTATAATGTCATTTAACACACACACACACACACACACACACACACACACACACACACACACACACACACACACACACACACACACACACACACACACACACACACACACACGCGCACGCACATATCCTCATCCACAATGTATCTTATGCCTGCCTACAGGATCTGTGTGTCTAGGTCTGAGATAGGTACAGTGAGGTCATGCTGAAAAAATGCAGTCTATAATGGATCAGATTTTTCTCTGGCTTTTCTAGAACACGTTCCCGCTCTCCCACAGACTCCAGTAAGCACATGAGCATGCGCATCCAGCAAGACCTTTCTGTCACATATTCAACAAAAAATGTTCACCCTTTCTACTTTTGTATTAACGCCTACAACAAAAATGGTTGTAAAATAATTGCATTAATGCACCATTCACCAAGATAATGGCCACAAACCAAGCCAAACCAGCTCTGCAAATGGTCACAAGTTCAGACAAAATGAAGTGGATATAACATCAAGCTCCGCATTTAATAAAACAACCATATTTGGAATTAAATAAGGACATGCAATGGTGTGAAATGAAGATGCCATACAAAAATCCTTTTGCAAGTTCCTAACCTTGTGCTATTCTTCTTTACCCAGCTACAGATTATAAACTGAAAGCAAATTATATACAACATATTCAATACATACAATAAATGTAGCCATTTCATTGCATTATAATATTCATATTTGAACAGCAGAAATCTTAAAGATGAAAGATTACACACATCATTTATAAATAAACTCGTTACATTAACAAGAAGAGTGCTGTATTGTGAGGGATGTCTGGCTCGCTTCAGGTTACAAAAAGAAAAAAAAATTGAGCTTCATTGTCCTGTGTCTCACTTTCAATACAATAACAAAGGTTTGAGCACAGAGAACAGGATGAAACCCGATACTGATCTGATAAAGGAATTGCTGTGAATTAGTAAACCAAATGTGCGAGCAACTACTGCCGAGAAATATTAGAGATACAATGGTATGAAATGTTTTTATTCTATTTTCTCTGTCAAAACTATGTGTGTAATAACTAAATAAAGCAGTGGTGGATTGGACTGCTTTATCAATCCAATACCAGATTCAGTATTTCTGACTACCAATGTCAATACCGTATTCTTGCATCAAGCAGTGGTTCTCCTATATAGCTCAACTGAAATAGTTTCAAAGATTATAAAATCTGTGTTACATTCACCTCATTGAATTAGCCCAGTCTCTCACGCAGATGTAAGAAAACCCAGATTGAGCTACTCCCATCCTGTAAATGTGGTTTCTCACTCTCTTGCGATATGGACTATCAATAGGCTTCAGTATTCTATCTCTTGTTTCTTTCTCAATTCTGTCCCTCAGGAGTCATGACCTCAAATATTTCCATACACATGTGCCTCTTTCGTTCATCCTCTCGCTTAGACATTCCCAGCAAGCACTAGCTCATTCCTTGCCCCAACAGACGTTGAAATAAAGTGATAAGACATTGTTTGCTGTTTGATACGAATGTACCCAAACAAATGCAAAATTAACTACCAGTGATATGATCCAGTTCTAAATAACAATTTAAGACCTGTTTAACAAAGCAACTGCAATTTATTTCATCGATCAATACATCATGGCAGTATGAAAATACATTGTTTCCTTCATTATCATATCTTAATTGTCAGCTTCACAATCATATGCTTGATTTCCTAACCGACAATTTAGTCAGGTAAAAACATTTTTTAAACCTAATTCTGTCCCACGGATTGGTCCCTCAGGTTTGTACCGTTTAACTCATGTTAGGCAAATACCAATGCGTTATGCTTTAAACTTTCCAGTAAAATAAATCACTTTTATACACTGTACCAGGATAAATCATTTTAAACACAGAGTGAAAATGATATAGTAGTGTGTAGTAATGACCTGAACAATGTATTTTTTTCCCCCTTTCTGCTATTCTTAAGAGGCTCTATTAGCAACACTGTAGGGAGTCATAAGCAACAAAAAGGACCATTGTGAAGCCTCTGAAGAAAATGGTCTTCAGCCAACAAAAGCAGAAATATTTCCTTAATTTACCACCAAAAAAAACGACCGCCCTTAATGCTTTTCCCATCTGGGAGGGGAATTTGGGGGAATAAGTTAACGACTTCATGATATCGTTAGCCGTTCTGTATAAATCAGCACTCTCTGCATTTTTGCAAGTTCACCGGCCCACAATGGCAAAGTTTGAGGAGGACATGGCAAATATCCACAATTCCAGACAAAAGTCTTTGTCTGAGAGTGCAATGTCCAGATATGCCTAGATTTTGCTGACACACATCAGACACCTGTAAGTGATACACTGGAATCAGTCCTGCCCTGTCAACACTCAAGATTATCCAAGACATGCCGTAAGTCCAACAATATTCCGGGCTCCATGATTCATAGAACACTAGATATTTTCCTGACATGTGATCAGCTGAAATTCTATAAGGGGTCAAACACTATATTAAAGTTGGCAAGGACTTATGATTGAGTATATTTTATGGACTGGATTTTATGGGATTTTTTTTTCCATAAATAAATCGAGGTTATAAGGTCTATATATATAGTATATATATATATATATATATATAAAAATATATATATATATATATATATATATATATATATATATATATATATATATATATTAAAACTTCTCTCTCAAAAACAGCATGGAATGAAAGTATTTACGCCAAGGTTTTAATTGGAAATGCATACTTCTACAAATTGTTCCATAAGCACATGAAATCTGCTTGGTTCTGTAAATATCTGCAAAAGAAATTCTACATGATTTAGCAGTGACGATAAAAATGCTGATGTCATTTGGCTAATAAGTCAGTGTTTTGTCTGTGTTTCAGGTTCCCCTGGTGCTGAAGATAGAGGATATGAATGCTAATCAGAAAGGCATGTGATTTTTTTTTCTTATATCTGGAATTTGAAGGCCAGGAATTGTGCCATCAGTTGTCACTGATATTTTCCATTTTTGAGTGTGCGATCTACATTTATTTCATTTATTTATTGTTATTTGCAGATGAATAGAGGAACACAAAAACGAATAAAAACGTAAAATAGTTGATTTTGTATGGGGAGTGAATGCAATGCCTTTGCGAGACTGAAGTTAAATAAACTGAGGTGAGTGTGAGAGAAAATACCTTGCCAGGAGGTGACAGTTCTCCACTGTTCTGCCTGAATTTCTCCTGCAGCGTCTCGGCCAGCTGACACAACAGGAAGCCATTATCTAACCTGTCCATGAAACTCTCTGCTGTAATTTCAACACCTGGGACAGAAGCAGACAGAAGAGGGATGGGAATTTAAACAATCGTAAAACAACCCCCCCCCCCCACACACACCCAAAAAAATATATGTTCATTATATTGTATATTTCTGAAAAGTGATATAAAACAGAACTTGTCATTTTGGTGAGTTAAATAAATCCTGAATTTATGGAGTGGCCAGAAATGTGATAGTAAGTGGAGATCTGAGCCAATAACTAAAGTTGAAAAACGGAAAAACACTTGTTCCATTATGAAGTTATGATCACAACAGTGATTCCTCAAGAGTAAACAGCTGGTTGCTTTTTGTGTAGTAGCCCAGATAACACACATATACACACACATACACACTATCACAGATACTATACTGATCAACATGTGGCTGCTGGTTTTGACTGGCTTCCAGATGACCATTCCTTTTCAGTTAGATCACCCTGAAATAGGAGGTGGTGGCAGGGGGTTTTGTGGAAAGAGTGTATTTTTTCATCTATTTTTTTGTTTCTAAAACAGAGGGGTGCAGTAGTGGTAAAGGGGGGATTTTGATGCTTTAATGAGTTCCAAATGTGGCAAGTTACGAACGGGAAGCAGAAAGAGAAATTGAGAGTTTTAGAAAGCCCCTCCATTTCCATGCCCCCCCCTCAATCTTCTACATGTAGTTAAGCAAAATAAACTGCACGCCATGCTTTAAAATAAGCTCTGATTGAGAGACTCCTGTTAGTGTTACAAATTACAAACAGGATCCTGACACATTTAAATCAAACTAAGCTGTTTATGAATCCAATTTAAGTCTAATTAAATTCACACATAATTCCCAGAAGTAGTAATTCTGTAACACTGCAAATAAATGCAGATACAGCCAAGACATTCTGGAAATATGACTTTTCTGCACAGCAGGTCTTACTTAGCGGTCATGGCCGATTCAGCTTGCTAATACGTCACACTACTTCTGCACATCTGCAGACAGATATCTGCTTTCACATCGCATTAGAAGTAGCCACACACCACTAATGAATGAAAAGGTTCAAGATGAGCACTCTGAGGAGAGTGTGGTCTGCTGCGGTGCTCGTGTGGTCCACAGAAACGGGTTTTCTCCATCGGCTCCGGGCAGACCAGCAGCACTGCTTCAGCCTCTCCTGGCTGTACACAACCTACCTACTGCCAGACATTCCACTGACGTCCCACTCCCTACACGCACTTGCGCCAGGATCATGACACACCACCATTCTTCTTGCAATACTTCTGAATACAAATTTTAATCACTACTGGTCATGAGTGTAGTTCAAATTAGTAACACAATGCTGCAAATTGTGTTTAAACAGACATATTTTAATAAGAATTATGAAAGCAAGCTAGCACAAAAATACAGTATGTTATTCAGCCATTACTCTTCTGAAACCAAATTATGCTCAAATATAAGAAAACCACTCCATCACAGAACACCACGCACATACTATGTCTATATTTTCCAAGGGGCAATTTAGACTTGCATATACACCTACCAGAGTTTCGGAGCTTGGTGAATACCTTAGAACATTATGGAAACTCTTGGCACATTGAGAAACTCCACACTGACAGCTACCTGAGCTGTGAGACATTGCACCACTGTGGTACCCGACATATATACCTAGAAGAGGGTTTCATCAATCATATATATATATATATATATATATATATATATATATATATATATATATATAATATTCTTTTATATCTTAATATTTTCCTCCTTGATAGCCATCCATGATAGGTCAAGTGCAAGCGATTACAAAAAAAAAACAGAATAAAGACATGCAAAAAAATTACATTTAAATAAGTAGTCATCAAAATATTGGAGCACCTAATACTGTCAAAAAGAATGCATCTTTTCATGCATTTTACCTTTTAAAAACAAACATCAGGCCACACTTTGCATCCAAATGATTATGTGATCCTGACAAAGGCAAACATTGCAACAGGATATGCTATGAGCAATGCAAATCATGTGACTTCCTCCATGATTATGTGACAGAAGCTGAGTGGCTACTTTAGTAATGTAAATTCCATAACAAAATGAAATGCAGATAGCATCAAGATGTTGAATAAGATTTGACTTTTCTTGTTAAAAATGTTTTTATTTTTCTTACTTCAATTCTTGACAATATGCTTAGCATCAATTTTGACAGGGATTTCTATAGATCACTCCATTCGTAAACTAAAAGAAAGACACTAACTATAACTTACCCAGCATGCTGGTGAGCCAGAGAGCCAGGTCTTCTTTCATAGGCAGCAGACTGGCTTCATGTCTGCTGGCCAGCCACAGACTATACTGCTGGAGGTCAGTGAGGCCTGGGCCAAATGGGTGCTGCTTGGGACTCACAGAGCTACACATGCTTGTCCTTCTTCACTGGCCTTGAAAATAAAAAAGCATGATAGTTATTATAGCTAGACAAATAAGAAATAGAACATTTTAGTTGTAGTATTTTTGCCTATTTTTCACCTCAAATTGGTCACCTGCAAACTCCTGACCAATCATCCAGCTAGCGCTCTATTATAATTGGACCAGACAGTGTAAAGGCCAACACCTGCTTTTTCTGGAGCATGTAAAGCCAGAGAAACATGTATTTTTAAACTGCTGCCCTTATGACATGACAGAACACATGGAGTAAAGTAGGGCTGCAACGATTCCTCAAATCGTACAAAAATGAATCGACATTACTGGTGCATCACCGGCTAAACTCGGAGGCTGCAGGAACATTGTGGAGGAACATTTTAGATCACGTCAGACTAAAACTTAAAGAAAACACTGTACAGTTTTTGCTAATAATTTTATTTATCAACGGCACAAAGCAACAAAAAACTCACGGATCACATTACGGGTTTTGAATCATGGATTGGATTATTTTTTGGATTATTTTTGGATCAACAAAAAAGGAGGAGGGGCCAAATAATATAACAATAAAGTTACAGTAAGGAAATACTCCCATACATACGTTATGAATAATGCATGAGGTTCTTCTTCTCCTTAACATGTTGACATGGACACATGACTGCTCTGTGTATATTTTTTTGCTTTCTTTCTGCAATCATTAAATATTATATATTTTTAAAAAAATAATCTGCACAGTACAGATCAGGGATCAGTCGTGAGCCATTACACCTTTATTATTTATATGCATGTAGGAGACAGTATTGTCCTCCCTCCCAGAAAAAAAACAAAACGTAATGTTTAATTATGTTCTCTTGGCTTATGGCTCAGGATTTAAGGTGCTTTTTGTTTCCATCTACCAATGCCACACAGAGATTCTGTATGTGTCGTAATTAAACTATATATTATATGTTAATATATTAATGTAAGTTACTCTATCAATGTTATTATTTGTCATGTTTTTACATGACAAATAGATATGAGTATTTAGACTACTCAATGTGATATCAGATGTGTGGGGGAAAAATGCTGTCCAAACAAAGCCTGTCTGGAGAGATTCAGAAGTCGTAGGTCTAGAGTCTAGATTTCACTGATTTTCACAGAGTGCACCATGATGAAGGGTTTCTGTTAATCATTTCACTTTCTCATGGAAATCGCTAAAGCTTTCTTTCTTCTGATCCTGCTCTAACTTTTCTTTCATCACAGACCCAGCCTCTTTCACAGTCCTCTCATCATTTTACAGGTTTAGTCTCTCACACTTTTTTTTTAATACAAAAAAGGGTCATTTTGTGGTCAGGATCCAACAATGCTTACTTTGAAGGAAATTAATGTTCTCTGCAAACTTAGACGACCTTCAGACAGTAACGCATTTGTGTGAAAAACAATAAAATGAATATACGCTCTGAGTCTAAATTTTCAAAGCAAGTTGTGACATATTTAGTCAATGCCGGTTTCAGAGGCTTGCAAAACAGTGGCTGCCAGTAACTAACTGTAGTTTATTGCAGATTGTTTTGTTTTTTTTTGGTGGGGGGGGTTATTATGTTCATCATTAATACTGTATTTTACCTATTTGGACAACCTACATATTATAACATGCCATATAACATTGAAATATGACTATTAGCATATTAAACAGTCACAACTATTTTTCTTTGACTGGGACAGACTATAAAAAAGCTAAACGTTCTTTAAGATATGATCAGGAAGAAGTTTTCCTAATAATCGACCGGACAATCTGGTTGTACAGCCAACCACTATACCACTATAAGTGTGAAATGCTTGCTTTAGTCTAGCTATTGTACGCATTTGTTGTTTCTTTCTATAACTGTCATAGATATACATGGTACATACAAAATCTTGTAATATTGCTTAAACCTCAAACAGTCAGACGATCCGGTTAAAAACATTCACGAAATGAATGAGTGTAAAGGCAAATGTGGGTATAAATGTGATGTCTTATGTTTCTCTTTGTGCACCAACAATAAAAAAACTGATCTCAAAGCAGAAAGCGCCTAAAATCACCCGAAATCGATATTTGACTCCCTGTGTATAAAAGAACAGTATGTGCTTTGCTATTCTTCATCATTGGTGTGGGTTACATTAAATTCATTAGAATGGGCAAACAGCATTCTTGCTCACCAGCCTCTATTCATTCTCACAGAACTTCCTGCTAAACAGTAGCCCTTTTATACAGGTATTCATAGCAAAAAGGAGACAGGAGAGAGAGAGAGAGAGAGAGAGAGAGAGAGAGAGAGAGAGAGAGAGAGAGAGAGAACAGGGGATGGTTCCAAAATTTCTCTCAAAGGACATCTGGAACTGAAAGGTTGAACACGCTGTGCAGTGCCAGGTTCTTTTTGGTTCTGGCATTCAGGTGTGCCCCCTCAACACATAAGTCCATGGGACTGCCTCTGACTTCAATGCTTCTGCAGCATGCCATTTAACACCGTAACAACCAGCCAAAATTCAGACCAATTTATTCTCCCCTGGTGAGCTGCTTACATTAACATGGAAAATATAGTCCAGTCAAAGTAAAATTTTGAAAGAACTGGTGTTTAATTCAGCTACAGGTATACAATGCTGTCAACCTTCTTCTTAAATAAATTTGAACTAAGTGACTGCCATGCCTCACTTAAATGATACCATCAGAAGACAAACACTGATAGCATGACAGATGTACAGTCTACATCCTCTACATATTTGTTTAAACTGATAAACTGTCTAAAGATATCTATAAAAATAGATATCTAACCACCTTAAGCAAACAGAAAATTGTCTACTTATTAGTTAACCTAACGCACATCAATAAATACTATGCTGATATAAATATGTAATCCTGTACTGCATATGTCAATCCTATTCAATTAGCTGTACATGTGACTCCTCAGAGCACACATTTTAGAAACTACACATAGACCCCTGAGAGGAACGGTCAGTCAGGCTCATGACAAGTAAAGTAAGCTTCATTCAAGTAACCAATGATATTAAACAATATTAAGCATTGAAGACTGAACATTTTATTATAAATAATCAGCACCTTGTATTTTTGGTGAACATACCCATTTAGTGAACCCATTTCAGAGCTTACCAGAATAACTATCAGAAGATCACATTGTACCGTACACCTATAACCTTTAACCCGTGGTGCTGAACTTGACTAACAAAGGTTCTCATTCAAAAGAGAAGTGTTTCAGTTACATGCTGAATGCTGTGTCATTCCCAAGGGAACATTCCTTGTCTTTTTCCCTGCTCTCCTGACTGCCTTTTACAGTCCGCCTAAAACAAAATTGAAACAATAACTGAATTGTTTACATGAACAAGCCGTTTATAAACAATTTGCACTATTCATAATAGATTGTTTTGCTCATCCAGCAAATTTTGCATTTTGTATTACTAGGGGTCTTTTTTAAAGGAACTCTCTTTTAAACTATGAGCCTAATTTGTTCTGTACACAGAAAGAGAGAGAGAGAGAGAGTGAGAGAGAGAAAGGGGGGGAGGTTATTTCTATGCTTTGCCAATTTCAGACAAATCAGAGCAGACAGATCAATATGCAACATTTGCAGACTTGTATTCAGATGCTGACAGTATTGGTATTATCTTACCACCTTGTTAAGAGATCGACTCTTGATTGCTCTGACAATTTCAGTCTTTATTGTGTCTTTTAAAACTACAATAACGATTAAATGACACGTATGAAAGTAAAACGTGCAACTGTGTGCTGTCTTTAAAAGAAACAAGTACATAGAGTCTCCTTTGTTATTTTACAACAGCTTTAATATTTTAAAGCTGCTGGGTATGTACGCTCTCCATAGCTGCATCTGTTTTTCCCTCTTATAAAGAAACCACACGTGTGACACAGAGCACTTTAGACAGACAGTAACAAAGCTTCCAAATACTTCCTTTTCCTCTGCTGATAGTCACTGTAATATTCAACCAAATGTAATTCATCCTCCCAGTCAGGTGGTTAATTACTCTGCAGAATAGGATCAAATAAAATGTCAAATGTAACTTCCATTATTTCCATTAAAACTAATTGAATGGATTTTTACGCTTATAGGAACACCATAAATATATTGTTTCTGCACAATAACACGTTATCAATCAAATTTATAATGAAACTTCTAGCATATGAGGGTCAATATTCAACTGATACATTTCAGACCAATAAAGCAAATAATACTATAAATAATACTGTCACTGTCATTTTAGGATACATGATAAAATATCGTTTCTCCCAGTTTCTCACTCTTGTTTGCATTTTGACTTACCTTGGGAAGTCGCAAAGCTCTGAGAATCTGTTGCCTGATTTCTTTTGTACGTTTAGCAATGCTCATGCTTTCTCAGCTCTGCACGGTGGCCGCATTTTCCCCGCTTCTAGTCTTTCCGGCGTCCCGCTTGGACATCGCACACACACCGCGCACAAAACCTCCCTGCACCGGGATCTGCAGCCGGGACACCGAGTCTATACGAACCGAGCTCTGAAAATGACTCATATTCAGAATCGACTCCCGGGAGTGAAGACTGGAAACGCCGAGCAGATTGTCCCTGTCTTTTGAATCGGGCAATTATAAGATTTAGGACATGTGACATATGAAATGAATCTAGGGTTAGACTCCTAAAGTCTGTTTTGTAGATAGTGTATGAAATGTATATTGTGTACATAATATATTATGTAGGGGGCCTAGACGATTTCCCAACTAGTCCTTCCAAGTAATTTATTAATCGATTAATTTATTATATGGCAGGTTGATAAGAATGGCATGTATTATAATCAGCTTACATTTCAGTGTAGTGGCACTGAAATGATCTGTAAGTTAATTATATCAGTATAAATCAAAAAATGCGATCTGATTCATTCATCTCATAATCTGTACAAAAGAGCCACAGAGTGTAAAGAGAATTGCAGTAGCTCCGTGTATTGAACTGCTGAACAGGAGAACTTCTCACAGACATATAGACTGCATGCACTAGCTCCCCCTGGGTCATGTCTATTAGTTTAATTTTTTGCATCACCTGACTGAACTGGTATATCACAGCCATTTATTTTCAATTAAGTTTGATTCTAATAATAATAAATCGTTATAAGGGCTGAATTTATAAGTTTAGTGCCTACAATTTGGTCCTTTATCATTAATTTGATCCCAAATGAGTGAGCCAGTGGCGACAATGACCAATGACATGGAAAATAATATGTGACATATATATATATATATATATATATATATATATATATATATATATATATATATATATATATATATATATATATATATATATATATATATATTTATTTATTTATTTATTTTTTTCATTTCATCTTCTACCCCTATATCCGATTCGATTTTCCCTCGGGGCACGGGGAGCCTGTGCCTATCTCAGGCCCGGGAGGAGGTGGTACGGGGAGCAAACTCCACACACACACACGGCCGGGTCTGTGTGTTGTGTGTGTGTGTGTGTGTGTGTGTGTGTGTGTGTGTGTGTGTGGTTTGTGTGTGTGTGTGTGTGTGTGTGTGTGTGAAACATGCAAACTCCACACACACACGGCCGGGTCTGTGTGTGTGTGTGTGTGTGTGTGTGTGTGTGTGTTATTTTTACCCCTGGTAACTAAAAATTGCACAGCATCATTATACATTTTTACAGACATAGTACTATAATAATACAATAGTTTTCAAGAGACCTTTAAATCTTTTATTTTGAAAAACTCACCGGCGCGCTTTTTCGGAACCGCCACACTGACGTCACATAGCGTCACCGCGTGCGCTGGCGGGAGTCTCGTGCTCTGGAGACGCAGCTCCCGGTTGTTTCTCACGTGTTCCGGTTTTGCTTTCTCGCGGGTTCACGCGTGTAAAGGCGGTGCGGGGCGGATTGAGCTGCTTCAGTGCGCCGCATGGAGGCTGTTCTGGAGAACGTGGAGAGCACCGTGGAGCTTCTAGCGATTGCACGGACGGACTGTGTGAGCGAGTGGGACGGTGAAACGGTGGACAGGGCGTTACAATGGGCTCAGTACTGTGAGCATGTTCACTCTCGGTTCCACACGAACCCGTCCGTCCGTGAGGCTTTAGACAGGCGCCTGCGCGACACTAACCACCTGCTGGAGTGCACCTTCACCGGGCACCGCAGCGTGACTTTGTGCGATCTGGCGCGGTGCCGCCACCGGCTGCTTGATGGGCTCCTGAACAACCCCGCGACTCCACACCCTGTTATTAAGTCCATTTCGGACAGGTTCGGCCTGACTGAAGATGCTGCCGGTGATCTCAGCGATGACCTCGATAGTCTCAGCGCGTGCAGGTCAGGGTGTACACTTTTGGCGGACTTTCGTACGGATTGTTGCCTCTCTGTTGGCACACAGGTTCACGGGACGATGCTCTTAGAGCGCATCCAGGTCATACAGAGCCGACCAGGGAATCAGGCCTATTCTACAGCATTGCTGGATTGTCTGTTGGAGGACGGTGCAGAAGAACATGAAAGCTTTTTCTCACTTCTAGCAGCTGCCCTCCTGTCAACAAGCACAACCCGAGAAGACACTCCGGCCCAAGAATTCCTGCTCACCTGGTTAGAAGGACATGGTCATTTGTTGCACAGGATGTGTCAGGCTTTATCTCCTGAACTATGCACCAGAGTTGCTCAAAAGTGGACAAGATTTAAGGTCGCTTATTGGGACAGTTTAAAAAAATCTGCTTCCTCCTTGGAGTTTGATTTGAGCAGTGGGTTATGGATACAGTCATGTGATCCTACAGTGTCATTTTTGGGACTCTCAGAACGATTTGAGTCCTTATGGAGCGCAGGATCTTTATTAAAAAATGAGACGGAAGAATGGTTGGTTGCTCTGAAACAGGCTGATGGGGACTTTGAAGTCAAGGGACTGAGTGTGTGGACAGACCTGCTTGGACAGCTTAAGTGAAAGCTGTACTGTCCCTGGCTCCAGACCACAATCACTGTTGTGTTTGGACAGCAGACAGGGGGAGACAGTGCTCTGTAATCCACAGGATACACAACTGCACAATTATCACATTTATTTCTGTTACAACAGCACATACTGTAATTTCATTTCTGCATTCGAATGTAATAAAAGATTGGTTTTAATTTACATAATTGTTTTTGTTTTGTTTTTTTTTAAACAGATAATATGCTGATTATAATGCAAAGTATCGCTCAGGCTTATCACTGTATTATTGTAAACCCTCAAATCTGATGCATCTAATCTAATTTCTCCTGATTCATCTGACTCCTTCAGCATTTCTTAATTAAGATTAAGTGCTGTGACAGATGGCAGCATTACCTGTTGCCTTGGCAACGGTTGGCATTAGACATCTGAGACCATCTTTAATGGAAAGTAAAGCCTGAATGGTGAATGTGCACACTTCCCAAATTGGTCCCTTGAGGATACACTGACCCGTGATCTAGTTAGATTGCCTCTGCTTGGCAGATTAGGACCGGAGAGAGAGAGAGAGTGTGAGCAGTTTGTATTTGGTAATTAATCATTTATGTGGTCACTTAATCATGTCGAAACATCCACAATCAAATCACTTACTGTTAATTTAAAGAGAGTAGTGGAAAGGAAAATGCCAACCTTTATGACATTTCAGTATTAAATAGAGATCTTCACTTGAATTAGCCTTTCTGAATATTTGTTCAGTGAACGTGATTAAGATAATTACAGTTTATTAGAGAGGATCTCAGACAGGTGAGTGACTCTAATGCTGATAGAACTATATTCATGATGTGGAACTTTGAATATCGTTACCCTAGCATAACCGTACAATAGGGAAATATTGTTGAATATTCAGTGGTTAAAATTATCTTTGTATTTTATAATGCCTTCTCTCTCTGTATCTGTCTCTCTCTATTTCTCTCTGTTGTATCTCTGACTCTTGCAGATGAGTTGGAATTTTTTTCTCTTTTCATGCCTTTCGTGCCCTGGAAACCATGGAAACGTGTATTCTCAGCACTGGTATGTGGAGAGACAGCAGCAGAAGGCCAGTGAAAACATTGATTTACCATGCAAACACTAGGAAAATGCTGATGAGACGATGTTCTTCCAACAGTAATTAATATGGGACTTTTTTGGCAATCATGATTGTTTATTTTTGAATTAATTGATTATTAAAGGGGACTGTGATAGCTGGATGGATAGTCATAGCTCATGTAGGTTTGTGTACAATGTTTCTTAACATTTATAACCGTTAAAACGTTAAAATTAAAAAAAAAAAAGTATGTCTTTATCTACCATGGTGTTCATAATAATATTTGATCAGTCAAGTATACTAAAGGAAAAATCTTTTAGCAGTTAAGACAAGCGAGCGATTAAATATCCAAGAATGTTATCTGACGCCATGTGAACTGATGACAACGGTAATTTTCAGTAATGAAATCCCCTCCCTCTACACGCTAATTAGAATTCAAGGCCCTTTACTGAATCACAATGCTCAGTAGGAAAGAGGCCGGGGAAACACCAACAAGGCCACGGCTCGTTAAACCTGTGATGAAAAAGAAAATCGAGGGTCAGTGGTTTTATTACAGCATGGAGCGAGATCTATCAATCTATCCACAACACGGTGAAACAAGTAAACCAAAGGCAAACAGACTGCCGTATGCAGCTGTCATCTGCTCTTCATTTAACTAAGAGGAGTGTTTTCATTTAACTTTGTGTTAACAAAAAGTAGCTTAAATTTCAATTTTTATATACAATAAATGATATTGTTTTCAGGCAAATGTTATGCAATAGCATTTTCGTAAAATGCCATCACAAAAGCACATAAATACAAGATTTTAAAAATGATTGCCGGCTTTTTACAGAACCAACATTCCCGCCAAAATGACCTCTTTATTATCTAAAAAAATGATTACAAATAAACAGCATCATTTTTCAAAACTATTACCACTATTAATGTGGGATATATATGGAAAGGTTCAAAATGATAATTTTAAGGGGTTCCTGTCTAATCTGTAAATAGGAATAAATGGAGGCTGAGGGACATATAGAACAATGTGCATCTTTAACATTGCCTTGTAGCTGTTCCTACTTGTAGTTGTTAAGCTCAGGGGAGTGGACTGATTTGACTTGCATAGTGCAAGAAGAGAAGAGATCTGCGACTCGTGTCTGTTTGGCTGTAATTAGCAACCGCACCGCGTGTCTAGTTCTGACTTATCACTCTTCAACGCTCTTCTTTATATTTATCCAACTTCACACGTTACCGGATAGAGTGTCAGACTGAAAGAGGTCAGGAACTTAAAAAAAAAAAAAAAAGTCAGGGATTGGGTGGAACAGGAAGGGCACGTTTATTTGTCAAATTTCACAGAGATATAACTTTCAATGTTATTTTGATCAAAATTTCAAATTCTTTTGAGGTATATGATTGGGAATTTGTGTAGGGATTATTCCATATAACAATGACAAGACTGACTGACTAACACTGACAAGAACTAATAACCTTCTGTCTGTGTGACACTGTGTAAAGTGTTGTATGAGGCTAGTGTTGTGTGAGACTAATCCTGTACTGTACATAGTCTTTCCTGTACATTTCCTCTATGACACAATTTTCAATATTCCCTATATCCAGTGTCATTTTCCTCACTTTGTATTATTGCCTTTTTTCTTCACATAGCACTGGATAGCTTGTAGAGATGAAGACACATTAAGCAGGTCATGTTGCTGGACACCTCTAAACGTAATCACAGCCAGGCAATTTCTTCACCAAAGAAGCAGCCAGCGAGACTGACCTGTGTGTTGATGATGTTGGTGTTGTTTTTCTATAAGAACGTGAGCATTTTATTCCAGAACACCCATTGCTGCAAAGCGAAAACGTGTTCCTTGTTCCTTGTGGTTTTCTAATACATTATATGCCTTGAAATTATTTCATTAAACAATCCCAAATATTTCTCAATTACATTTTGCTCAGAAGGTTCACTAGAGCACATTATTGTATGCCATCTAGGATCTAGGTTTACTATTTACTTTTACAAACAATAAAAAAAAAAAAATTTTGAATAAATGAATGAATGATGAAAAAAAAATAAATAAATACCTTAGATCAGGGGTGGGCAAACTACGGCCCGGGGGCCACATCCGGCCCCTTGGTCCTTTTAATCCGGCCCGCTGAACTGCTTCGGCTTCTTTGCCGCACGAGAAGAATGTATAACCACACAGCAACGCTGATATTGTTGGAGTATGCTCAGTGTTAAAAATGAAGGAAAAATACAGCCATTTTTTTGTTGTTTCTTTTCCTTAAATAGAATATCCTTATTCTTAAGGATAGTGGGTAGCCTAATGAACATGATGATATTTAACACTCTTTACAAGAGGAAAAAATTCATATTGAACATAAGTTACGTTCAACGCTATTGTTGGTTCGGCCCACGAACACACCTCAGGTTTCTCATGTGGCCCTTTGGAAAATATAATTGCCCACCCCTGCCTTAGATAATTTATTGTGTGTGCATTCTTTATAGTTAGGAAAGTGTGAATGCGCACACTGTCAGTATTAGTCCACGTGGCAGTACAGTCTTATAAACTATATGTACTCCAATATATAAATTCTGTAATTTTTTTTTACAGACTTTCGTTGCAACCCTGCATAAAGCCTAGATGGAATATTAGAGCAACTGATTATGGCATTACATAACCAGGCAATTTGGACGGAAAGAATGCTCCCCCACCAAAAAGGACTATGGAAGATGTCATTTAAAAGATACGATGTTTTGCAAAGGGTAACCGTGTTCTTGCTATTATAAATCCAAAGATGAAGGTATATCATTTAGAATTTTTTTTGTGCCTGCGTGCTATAAGCTCGCCTCAACTCATCTAAATCAGCTGTATGGCACACAGGCTCCTCCTTTTTCTTTGTCTCTCGCCTTCATTGCTCTGCATGCACTAACACCCCGTCTTGAATGCTTTTGTGTGTGTGTAAAGGACATTGTTTCTGAGTGAAATGCTGCATACTGGTTTATCTCATATGTTCCATCAATTCAGTTTATAATACTAATATATTAATTATATAAGAAATGTTTTTTGTTTTATACAGAAGCAAAGGTAAAGGCCAAAGGATTAAGAAAATATAGTGCTTGAAGGAGCGAAAGCAGATATTTTTAGTGATATTTCATTTTGACTTCCCTCCATTCTAGACACCCAGCAGTGTCTTTCATATCACTTTTTAATCAAAGCAAGTGGAGTGCGAGATGTAGCGTTCATTAAATGTAAGCCCCCCCCCCACCTCCAGCTCTCCTTTACACACATTCACTCACACATGCATACATAGAGCAGATCCCATCTGGTATGGGTCTGGGCTGAATAGGAGAGCCTCTCCCAAGGGACATGTACCCTCTTTTCAACATGTGTATAAGCTGGTCTCTCTCTCTCTCTCTCTCTCTCTCTCTCTTTCACTCTTTCCTCTTGATCACAGTCAGACAGAGAGGCAGAAGGTCTTCAGCTACACCTGAGTCCCAGCAGCACCACATGATTTCAAATTACTCTAATCAAATTCATGAGCCATTCCTCAAAAGAAAAAAAATATCATTAAGCAAAACTCTTATTACATATACAGCACTGAGCTCCGAATTCAGCTACAATGAAATATGGTGATGCCATACAACTAACAATCAAACAATCAGGTAGTCTCATCATAAGGTTGAAAATGTTTTCGCCATATTTACTGCGCCCATAGTTCAATGTTTTCAGAATGTGTCTGTTTAAATCTTTAGAGAGAAAAGTGAGAAAACTGAAGCCTTGCAGAGCCTTGCAGCGTGCCGTTCCGGCAGGATCGCGACTATTTCGGGATGGTGTGAACAAGATGCGGAAGGGGAAAGTTGATCCCACATTGAGATGTGTTAATAAGTGCTGAAATATTCTGTTTTTTTTTTTGCTGCAACTGGAAAGAGAAATATGGCTGAGGGCTGAGCTTTGTAAAACAAAGAAGCAATGTCAAATGCTTTATTTTCTATATATTTAATAAGTGGATGGATGCAAACCTATAGAGTTTTAAGCAATAGCAAAAGCATCAAGATGGGTAAATTATATGAGACTTTGCTTTTAAATAAGGACACCACTGCATGCAAACATAGAGTTCATAAATATTCGAACCAAAGGTGTATTTTCTTATTGCCCAAATTGTGTTTTAAGGTCAGACAGGGTGAAAGACCACGTCTTTGTCTTCTGATGCTCTGAGACCATGTTAATCTTACAAGAGCAAGCGAGAGAGAGAAAGAGAGAAAGGCTGGATATAAGACAGGGTGTGTTTGTTGGAAGGGTGGTTTGTTCCGATGGAGAATCATGTTTAGGCAAAACTCATCCCCTGCTGCGCTCTTGTCATTAAATAGTCATTCTGAAGCTTGATTAGAATCCACAGTCCCCTGGAGATTCATGGATACCCCTAAAACACCTGTCCTCAAAGCCTATCTCCAGCTCTTTTACACAAAACACAAACCCACAATCCAAACAACAAAGCTCTTCTATCTATCATTCATGCAGCCATGACAAAGAGGTTGCGCTTTGTTCTTGTAAAAACCACGAAAGCAAAACGACTCATGAAGTTGTTTATAGGAAGGATCACTCAGTGGTGTAATCAGATGGGTGGAAATGTCAGAGGGGCAATTGCCATGACTGTTGTGGTTGGTTAGCTGTGGGAAAACACGTTCAGGTTGGCTAGTTATAGGATTGTGTGGTGTGTCACATCAACACATGCACACTCTGGGTTGTTAGCCAGCTTGGCTCACTGCCTTAATTTGCAGTCAAACCAGGCGAGAGCATTCTTATTCGACACAGGGGCTTTATGCAATACAAACAGACTAATTAGAATTTTCTAAATTGTTGAAATGGAAAAACAAAAAAATAGTTTTTGACACCATATGGCTTTCAGACAGCCTCCTATACATAGGGAACAGTGTTTTTGTTTTTTATTTACAAATGAAAAGACCACTCAGCACTTTCATGTAAATCGGTTAAATAGATATTGATTTGCAAATAGTTTAAATCTAATTTCCTAGTGTTAATTTGTTGGTCTTTTTTTTCAGTAGGGAACGGGGGTCAATAGCCTCAGTGTGGTGTTTAAAGTGGAATCATTGACTGTGCCTTGTCTATAAAGTGGTGTAATGGATGAGGTATTTAGAAGAGTGGTAAGAGGCAAATAAATAAACAAACAACCCACAGAAACAATAGGCTGACAATGAGCGCAATCACAATCATCAGGTTTTAATGACTAAATCATCCAAAACATTACAATTTAGAAAGAATTTTAACATATAGCTAGAAAAAGATGATATTATTTTGGTCCTTAAAATAAAAGTAGAGTGCTGTTTGGGATGTTTTGGCACATTTTAAATAAAAGGAAAAAGAGCAATTATACAGTACCGTACAACACTTTTTGCCATTAAATCGTTCGTCAACACAACAAAAGATCAGAACATTTGCATCTAAGTAAGTACTTTGTATCTGTGATATGCTGACTTCTCTGAATATCTCTGAATAAATATTTTTATATGTAATCTTTTCCATATATTATATAGGGCTTTGGTTAATTATTTTATAGTGCTACCCAATGGACCAGTTCGACAGTCCATTTTATAGATGAGTGAAATCATGGCTCATGTTCCAACTGCACACAATGTTGAATAATATTATAGCAAGTGTCCCCTGAAGGTAGCTAGATTGAAGCCATTCCTTTATAAATCCACATGACTCTTACCACACTCACATCACTTTGAGAACAACTAATATGACTCATATTTATTTATTTTTATGACAGCTACTCAAAAAGTTATTGCAATGCATCTTTTTTTCACCTCCTCCACCATCATCCGTTTCAGGTAGCGACGTGTAAATCTCGAGCCTGTGCTTGGTAGCATATCAATGTAATATATTCGACAAGAAGCCCATCTTTTTTTTTTTCTTTCACAAAGTTTAGCGAAACAAATCACACAAACTTGGAATGGAATTGTAAACACTACAAGCACACTCGTATTCTGCCGAAGCTGAAATGATGCTTTCCACACATTCAATTTGGACAACATATATAGCATGCGCCATTTGACAATCTCAATACACTTCATAAATGAACAGCTCTTTGTTATGGTGCTGTCTATTAAAAAATATGGCCTTTGTATATCAATTAGCATACAGATTACCAACCCAACTTCACAACAGTCTCACAGAAACAGCAGGTCTATATAAACACACAGACAAGGAATGAAATCACTTCTTTTTTTCTTTTTTCTTTTTAAAGAAATACTGGTCAGTGCATTCAAGGTTCGCATAAAATTGGCACAATGTGCCGTTATGATGCATGGTAGAATATGTCTTAAAGACTGGCTCAATATTAAGTAAAGAACAGACTGTAATGGTGATACGGGACTGTTACAACATACTAGTGCATATGTAAAGCAAATGTAGTTCTGCGGAATGATTTTTGTGCCATGAAGGACACGAGATTGCACTAATGTAAACAACAGAACTGTCAGACACAACTCTTCACATAAAAAAAGCTCCATGACATAAATTACACCTTTGATTTACAATATATTAAGGTACATCAGTAATGTGTTTTTTTTTTAATTATATACTATATTCTGTACTACTATATTGTCTTTTGAAATTGTAATAGAATATATTCAATTTGATTTCAGTTAAATACCAGGCATAAACTTTTTTTTTTTCATTTTGCCTTTGCATTTCAGCGCTAAATCAGCAAAATGGTTCAATCATATCTATGCAAACCTACTGTTTCACATCAAAAGTGCTCTGTAAACCTCTGACTGAAAGTCCTCAGATGGCAATAGTGTTCATTAGGTCAGCATGAACCAAGTAATCTGTGCTTTTCAAATCTTTTATTTATGTATTACTTAACCAAAGCGAATCAAGCGAAAATAATAGATTAATAATTGACCTTTTTTGTTTTCTAACTAGACGAATATTTATTGTTTTGTATCCAGATATCCTGTTGACTTTACTTTATGGTGTTCTACTGCTTAACATTCTGCTAATATTTTTTCCATATGATCCATTGTAAGAGAAACACTAACATGTTACTGCTGTGTGTCAGTGTCATTGCTGCACCAAGAATTGTGCACTACCTATAGTGATCCTTAAACTGTCCTGTTCAACTGATTGATGCTGTGCAATGTGCAATAGACAGACTTGGTAATTGTGTGCCTATAGCAGGTATAGCTACTAAAATAACCCTCGCTAAATCTAAATAGTATATAGTACATCATGTATATCATATAAAAGTGGGTCTTATTTTAGTTTCACTTCTAAATAGTTGAACTTATTCTAACTTGTACTAATCACTGAACTATTGTTGCTAAAGAAAAAGTGTTGTAATTTTAATATTTGATAAATAAAAAGTATCAGTTTATTACATAAATACTTTTTTATTTGTAGTTATAAAGTATTTCTCTATATAATCATTGTTTAATCGTCCCTATCTTCATTATAATAATTTCTGAAATTCTGTGTTATCTGAGGAATCCCTGCAGATACATTTGTAGCTTGCTGGTACATTTTAGTTCAGTCACCACTATTTATGTTTTTCGTTAATTATTTTCAGATTTTACAACTCTAGTGATCTTCATATAATTAGCCATTGTGTCCTATGAGTATCCATCTCTATCCTGAGCATAGACCTGCATAGCATCCTCCTGGATGAATTCCTCTCTTTTCTCCCAGCCTCCTGCCCATCCCCCATTCAGCTGAGTTGTGGCACCATATGACTTTTGGGGAACCCCAAAGGCTCCCTGGGCCCCGAACGGAGCATGACTAAGTGTAATGTCACCAGTCTCTTCGGCAAGCTCATCTTCATCAATGAAGCCACACTTCTCCTCACTGGTTTCTTCTGGATCTGCCCATGGCTGCTTCTCGCCTGAAGCAAAGAGTCCATAGAACACCACACCACCATAATGGACCAAGGATGCAATAAGGAAGACATTTTGCCACTCTTCCCGGGTCTAAGAAAAAAGTAAGTAAAGGAGTGTTTAGTATTGATGGACTTTATCTGCAGGTTAAATACTGATAAGAAATTTTTTTTTGACACGTTTACCTTGTTTTTTGTCATGGCACCCACTATAAGAGGGCAAACCATTCCAGAAAGTGTGCCAACTCCATTGGAGATGCCCATCAGTATGCTCGCATACCTGGGTGCGATGTCCAGGTGGTTTACATTAAAGCCTTAATGGGTGACAATAAATAAATAAGCATAGAAAGATAACAATGGTAAATCAACAGCAACTGAATTTCTGGCTAATGTGAGAATATATAGAGCAGTTTTAAAGAGTCACTTACCGGATATAGCAAAGCCACTGAAACCCACAGCTAGCACCAGAAATGAGATGGCTACACCTTTACTTGTGGGAGTAACCAACTACCAACAACAGTGTTGCCTCCATCCCAAACCCTGGGTCAAAGCAACAAAATATAGGTCAACTTGAGCAATGTCCATATTCCCTTTCCCTGGAGACTGAGGACTTATTTTAGCCAATCTTACCTCCACAATTCATTATTTTCCGGACATTAGTTGTGGAAATGATATTGTTGCTCCGTAGAAAGTCAGCAAGTTGACCTCCAATGGGCACAATGATAGTCATGACCAAGTGAGGCAAAGCAGATACCATGCCGACCTAAGAACGAACGAATTAATACGGGAAAGTATTAGAGACAACTTATTTATTAAAAACTAGTCTTGTTCATAGCATTTTACCAGAGTAAATTTGAAGGTCAACATTTGTGTTATTAAGTCATTTAATCTAAATTATGATACTTAAAATTATATTTAAATAAGAAAGCAAGTTTACTGTCAACAGCAGTTATACAAATGTATGTCTAATACAAACTACAAATCTTTGCGCTAAGAAATAATTATAACCAATGATGACCTTCATAATCAATCCTGTTGTTTTCTGTAAACAGATTTTGGATAGGGTGTAGCTCAGTGGTTAAGGCGCTGAACTACTAATCAGAAGGTCTGGGTTTCAAGCCCTGGTTTCACTCTTTACTCTTGGGCTCTTGAGCAAGGCCCATAATCCTCTGTGCTCCAGGGGCGCCATAACATGAGTGTCCCTGCGCTCTGACCTCAGCTTCCAAACACACTGGGGTATTGAAAGAATTGTATATATGACAAATAAAGGCTATTTTTCTTGTAAAGCCTCTGTCTAGGAAATCTTTTATTATATCAGTTTATGGCTGTTTTTTTTTTAGACTTTACATTTTGAACTCAAAAGCCAATTTTTTTTTACCATGGATCATACAGTTCATTCATTGTATTTCACATTATTAAAAAAATGGCTTTTGATGTCAACAAATGAGTGAGAACTAAAGTCTATAGAAAAGATTCTAGTCCAATTATTTAGTCTAATCTAAATCTGTTACAAAACAAGACCCTACAGTTAAATATCTTTAATTAGTGCAGCTGAAATTCATTCCTATTAATGCACACTATGCTGCAAAGAGTATTTTAATTCCACTTACTTTACTGATCTCAAAACCAAACACCTCCTCAAAGTATGCTGGCTGGCTAATGAGTAGCAGGTAGAAGGTCCAGCTCCTGCAGAAGTTGGCCACGATAATTGCATACACAGGCATTGAAGTGAAAAACTTCCTCCAGGGTGTCTTAAATTTCTGCAACCGCACAGTTTCACATGATAAATAATAGATCATTTATTTTCTGTAGATAAGACTCTTTAGATACATACAAGAGTATTTCTGTAGTGCCTAATGTAATTGCGGAAGCCGATTTTTTTCATGAGGCATAGTATACTCACTTCATTTGCCCCAAGCAGTTTAGCACTTTCCCCAATGCTCTCCTCTATATAAAGCCGCTCTTCATCTGTTATAGTGGGGTGTTCTGCCGGGCTCTCATAAGCCACCAGGACCCAGAATACATACCAGACAATACCAAAACTCCCTACAGATTGAGGTAGAAGGTTTTTGTGGAGTCAGGGTCAAAGGAGTACACTCTTAGAACTTACAAGCCAATTTTACATGAAGCTTAAACTACATGTGCACTATTAATATATGTACCATAAATATAGAAGACAGAAGACCAGCCTGAATACTGTACAAGAATCCCAGCCAGAGGCATGGCCACAACAGCACCAGCATAGGAACCTGCAGCGATGGTTATGGAGGAAATCAGTTTCAGATAGCAGTGAAGTCATGTAACAGTGCACATGAAATAAGTGATTTTAGATTTACCACAAAAAGACGTGGTTGCCACAAAAAGACGTGGCCCTCCCTCCCCCCCCCCCCCCCCCCCCCCCCCACCCCCCCCCCCACCCTCCCCCCGCCCCCCCCCCCCCCCCCCCAACCCCCCCCACCCCCCCCCTCCCCCCCGACCCCCCCCCCCACCCCCCCCCCCCCCCCCCCCCCCCCCCCCCCCCCCGCCCCCCCCCCCCCCACCCCCCCCCCCCCCCCCCCCCCCCCCCCCCCCCCCCCCCCCCCCCCCCCCCCCCACACCCCCCCCCCCCCAACCCCCCCCCCCCCGGCCCCCCCCCCCCCACCCACCCGCCCCCCCCCCCCCCCCCCCCCCCCCCCCCCCCCCCCCCACCCTCCCCCCTGCCAAGCGACTTCTCTCTAATGGTGGAGCCCACTTGCTCCAGATACCGTGGCATGCTGGATAGGTCACACCCTGAAATCAGATCAACAGCGCATCATATTTACTTCACTATTAACATTTTATATTTTAATGTTTACTTTTTCGATGAATGGACCGCGATGGATATTAAATTCTAATAGCAAATGCTTCATTTGCACAGGGAGCACAGCGTAAATGTAAACGGCAAACACTTATACAAAGCGAGCACGTCTAGGAGCAAACAAAACTACCGACTATGGATTTTTGCTAGCAGTCGGTGCAAATGCAACACTGCTTGACCACGAAACACTAATACTTTCATTAAATTTTCATTATCTCCTAATTTGCACACAGTCAGTCACTAATAGATATAAATTACATGGGCTGTCCAGGAGATCTAGTAGACTAATGTTTAATTTGCCTTAATAGGTCGATATACACACAGAAACAAAAGCTGCTGAGGTTACACTGAAACCTCAGTGTGCTTTCATTCACAAAGCATGCTGACCCTACTGTTGTCATTTACGCTGCACATGACAAAGGATGTAAAGGTAGATGACCTTCTCATAGGTGAAAGACCGACAGATGTTACTGCTCTCTCTCGTTCTCTCTCTCTCTCTGTCTCTCTTTTCCCCGGTGGTGCTTTGTTTGATTTCTTATGTTCTGTTATTCATTCCCTCCCTGTCCTGTCTGCTTGTGGTGTCTCTGTTTGCTCTGTTTTTAGGGGTAGAGCTAGAAACCGCAGATACAAATAGAACAACGAGCTCATGATGGGCTTTTCACAAAATAGGCTGTAACAGAAATCAAGACTAAACTACGAGGCGGTACACCGTGTACCTTTTCACTGGTGTAAAGTGAGAGGGCGTTTCCACTTGTGCGTACTTTGCAGGCCAACGAGTGCACCGCTTACCTCCACCAAGCCCTGTAATATCCTCACAAATATCACGCAGCCGTAGTGCACTCGGGCCGCGGACGGAATGAACATGTTGAGTGTTGACGTCAGCAGGATGGCGGCACCGAACACCCTGCAAAAGTGGAGCAGCACATGTCTGAACCAGTTTGCACGTTGGTTGCCTCGTATGCACGTTTAGTGGAATACAAATCAAAACAAATCCCCAAAGCTTCTTTGCAGGAGCATCAGAAATGACTGAAATGGTGGCTACTGTAATAAGTCAGAATACTTTCAGCAAAAGGCATTAATAAACAAATGCTTTAATAAAAAAAAAAAAAAAAAATATAATATATATATATATATATATATATATATATATATATATATATATATATATATATATAAACTGGAGGTATAGCTACTAAAACGACCCTCGCTAAATCTAAATAGTATATTGTACATCATGTATATCGTATAAAAGTGGATTCAATTTCAGATTCACTTATAAATAGCTGAACTTATTCTGACTTGTACTAATCACTGAACTATTTTTGCTAAAGATATTGTGTTTATTTAATCTAAATGTAATATCGATCTATTTACACATACAACTGGGAGCTTTCTGGTTTTATGTAAACTCCAGGATATTAATTCAAAAACAGCTACAGAAACAGAATATTGCAGCAACGAGTCAATTTTTTTTAAAGAAATATGGGATTTTTAAACAAATTTGACACAATTTTATGCAAATGTATTATTTTATTTATTCGGGTTTTTTTTTCTTTCGTTTTTTGGTTATTGGTTTTAATGTGTTTTTATAGATTTCTTTTGCTGGTGTATATTTCTCCACGGTATCTATAATGATGCCTTGCCTTGTGTAGTCACGTGACGTGAATTTGAGCGTGTAGGATACTGTACATCTGAGGGCTGGATTACAATAAAAGAAGCACGCGACTCTCCCGGGAGACCTCATTAACGCGCAGCAGCCGGCACGCGCAGCACCGAACCCCCGCCCCATGTCCGCCGCTCAGCAAGTCGGCTTTTCTTTCTTTTCTTCTTTTTTTTTTTTTTTTTACTTATTTTGTAATATTACAGTTTTCATTACCAGTGGTTCGAGGAATTAGGGTACACCTAAAAGCTGCGAAAAAATGGATGAATTTAATATGATTCATTTAGAACCATTTTAAGAATGTCGGCCTATTTCAATGGCTTTCATACCATGGAAATGATGTGTGAAATTAATATGTGACCACACTGAAGCTGCTGAGGTGCGTGGTAAACTTATGTATGCAGGTTTGTATGCAGGTATGATATGTATGCAGGTTTTCATTCCAACCAAACAAGTCCATATCAGATTCTACCTGTTTAATTCGAATGATTTCTATTTTCATTGACCATCAGGTGTTGATTGGTTAGAACGAAAACATGCACCCACACTGGAGATTTATGGAAAAGATTGGACACCCTTGGTACGAAGATTATGGATTCTAAAGTATTTAAAAAGCATTTTTGAATATATAGCTATATAGCTATTATATAGTCATTTCGTGATATATATTTTGAGTTAATGGACATCCCTCCATTTCCCTCGTTTTTCGTGTCACTGAGGACGACTTTCTTTGTATTGCATTTCAATAGGAAGTATTCTGGTGTCTCCGCCATATATATTTGTTTATATTTGTTTTAGATTTATTTTTATCATTAGGCATTATTACTCAACACTTAAGCGGTATATAATTTTTTTTATTCATTTTCGGTACACTACACTTTATTATAAGCCATCCAATGGTTCCTTCCAGTCAAAATACAATATATACTCTCCCGGTTAATTAAGAAGACTGCGAAAAGATTACATTTCGGCATGTCCTCACCCTCCGTTGCTATGGAGACATATCCAGATGGAGGCAGTCGTGCTGAGTGACACGAAAAAAATAGGGAACTTCGTGTCCATGATTAAGAATCAGTAGATTAAACCCTAACCCTATATGACGAAATGCCGTGAGACTGTGTGGAAAAATGGTTTGACCATCGCGTTTACAGTAGTTCGGTATAACGTGTTCACTCACCTGTTGGCTGCCAGTCTGGAAGAGATGTACCCTCCTGGGATCTGTGTGACGATGTAACCCCAAAAGAACGAGCCGTGTATCATCCCCACCGTTTCCGGATCCCAGTTAAACTTCGCTTTCTTAAGAAAGAGACACAGGAATAGGAAAACTGCCAAATTTAAATGTATGGATTAGTTATTTACCCTCTTACAAATAATAATAACAACAATAATAACATCAAGAACAACAATAATAAGAATAATAAGAGGAAGAGAAACAGGGTGTGGTGTTTCTACATCGAAATCACGTAATTTCATCTTTGATATCTTTAAGCATTATTTTATCAAATTGTTCGAAGCGTTTACTTCACCCCTATACGTTTAATAGTGTATTAAATCATTCCGGTCACGTGCCAGGTCTTATCCTCCAATCAGATCGGATAAGATCACGCTGAAGGCTTGTTGAGCGGCATATAAAGGGGCGGGTCAATGGATGTGGGCGTGGCTGCGAGACCAGCTTATACAGACACACACCTCTTTGATGATGATCTTGCCGCCCTGGTGTACGGTGCTGTTGTTGACCATGTCCACGATCGCGACCCCGAGGTTACAACGGATTCCGAAAGAGATGCAGAAGCCCAGGCCGCTCATGATGGCGATGATGTAGCGACGAGGCAGCCCGAAACACGCGCAGTCAAGCAGAGGCGCTTTCCTCTCGCTAATCGCTTTGGGGCGGCCATCTTCCGTCAGCTCGATCACTTCACCCGGTTTCTGCTTCTTCTCTATAACTCTAGAATGGAGACATTCAGAAACTTACGTATAGCCTAGCACAAAGTCAACAACCGTGTTGGTCACGACAACGACAACAGCGTTTTTATTTATAATTTTTTTGCTGGACATCATTTTAATTTAATTATCAATTAATTATGAACCTACCTTAGTATATATATATATATATATATATATATATATATATATCTATATATATATATAATATATATATATATATATATATATATATATATATATATATATACAGCACATCATCAAATCCCTAAAATATCTAAATGACGAAATAATATATAAATGTATATTATCCGAAACCTATATGTTTAATACCAGGTTTTATCTTCGTTGGTTTAGTGTCTAAAAAAATAAAAAAACAGAGATTCAATGAAAAATATTCTGTGAAATTTTATATATCATCTTGATGGCGAGAATGTTACACAAGGAAGATGACACAACGAAAAAAGCAGCAGGATGTCAAGATGTTAATTAAGCAATGCAATAAATTCATGTATTTTTTTACACCCCACAAAAAAAAAAGGACGTGACTCCTTCCGACTTATATCATGACTCGAAAACCGGGCAAGTCGGGCTTTTCATCGATATTACACCTTTTACTGATTTCAACAAAATTATCCAGCACCACACTGATAAAATACCGCATACACATGCATGCATTTAATGTTTAATGCTATAATAAATCGTGTCACAAATTCTTAATTTGACTTTCACATTCATGAACTATTTAAGGAAGACACGACCTAGGATCCTCGTGGGAAATAAACGTGTCTCCAGTGACATATCTTGTAGTCAAGACCGAATCAGTATTTAACACCATGTGCGTTATTTTGCGCATATATTTCTTCAACGAAGCATTCAAAATATTGCATGCTATAATGAATGAATAATGCATTATTTTATAACCAAAAAAGAATGAGCATTATGAGGGGTGGTATGGGTGAAGGGGATTCGTATGGTGCGCACTCAAATATTTTTCTTCCAAAAATCATGTGAATTGTAAAGAAAGACAAACAAACCAAAAAATAATAACAAAAACATGTTGTGATATAGGAATTATACCTTTGCATTTGTGCCAGGGTTTTCCCGGCCAGGTTCTTCAGTCCCGCCTTACCGGGGGCTAAAACTCGTTCTTTCACCGTATCCATATCCCAATCCGCGCTTAATACCAGACTCAATGAAATATCATAATCCTGGAATGGGGGGACTGGATGTATAGATCAGTTTGATCAGGTGTAATCGGATTTCGGTGTGTAATCCCACTGTAGTTGAGGCTGAGATGCACAAAACGCCCACACACACTCACTTATGGTCTTCTTTTCACAGCCACACAAACGGTCAAGTTTTCCTCTCCCTAGAGTTCAGTTCATTCCCCCCGCTTCTCCATGCTCCCTGCGCGCCAACCTTTCCATGGTCCTATCCTGTGAATGCTAGAAGCAGAGACGTGACATATTTTGGTGGAAAGATGATCACTGAATGCGCTGCAGATGAAGCACAGCGTTCGCTGCCCTTTCGCTCGAACCGACACGCGCGTCCTCGGAGCGGAGGAGAGCGGGAGCGCGCGCGCTTTCTCTCAGCCGTGGGTTTTGCGCGCGCACAGAGCTCGCGCCCGTTTCATTCCCACTTACCCACGTAGGAGACGCACCAAAAACACTTCACGCGTTAAGATGTGCAAAATGCATTCATTGAAAAATTAAGCCATCATCATTATTCTATTTATTAGCTATAACAATAATGGTAACAATACTACTAATAATAAAAGAATAAATATAATAATAATAATAATAATAATCATAATCATAATTATTATTGATGATGATGATTATTATTATTATTTAATTAATGCTTGTGTCAAAGGTCATTTTAAAGCACTGTGAGGGAAGCAATGCCATGGAAACGAGATTACAGCATCGGAAAAATATTAAGCTGCCATCAGAAGAAAGAGACATATGTAAAGAGTGCATGGATATTGTAGGGAAAAAATGGAAAAATCACTCCCAAATCGTCACAATTCTCTAGTTTAATATCCATTAGTTTCTTCGCAGGGAAGTGATGTTAATTCTGCTTCAGTTGAATAGATACCAGAGCTGTGTTTCTGTGTATCCACTTTATGGCAATTCGATATACGACATATATATATTTTTTTGTGTGTGAAAAGCTGAAATGTCCACAAGGACAGAAAAAAGAAGCGCACACTAAAAAGAACAATAGGGCACCTGATTAACCGAGTCAACGTGACTCGTATTTCAAAAAGACCACAAGAAGGCGCTGTAGGACCAGGTAGTAGTCCCTTTTCAATTTAGTCTTTCGGTTTTGTCGCCTGTGGATGCCCTCTGAAATAAGAAAAAAAGAAAAGTTGAAACATATTTACTGCTGTATTTGTGGTTTGATGAAGCTTAACTTGTTGTTTTATTAACACTAATCGTGAGCTCCTCGGTTTTGCTGTCTTCCTCGTGCCCAGGCTCCACTCGGTGCTTTTTTCGCAGCTTAGTGAGAGCTGTGCGTATCTCCTTTCGAAGTGTCCTCCCGACAAAGCAGCTGAACAGGGGGTTGGTACAAGAAGTGAAACTGCACACACACATTTCTATACAAAACACTAAATCTGCCATTTCCCACGCCGATGGATTATCGGGTGTTAGTGATGGCATGGCTATAGCCACATTCCGACTTACATGATAAGGTAAGTAAAAGAGTCCGAACAAGACCATGGCAGCACCAAGCTCACAGGCCAATCCTCTGAGACGCGGGTCTGCGCGTCTGCGCAGCTGGCACACACTGCGTATGCAACAGTAGCTCAGGACTATTAATGGAAGCAGGAATCCTGCGCAGGTGCAGCAGATGGAATAGGCCAAGCTCTGTTTTGCACTTCCATTAAAGATGTACAGGGAGCACACTGTCTTGTTGTCATTCTGACAGTCTGAGATGTAGGTCAGCTGGGCCACTGGAATGCTTATCACTACGGCAAACACCCAGACAATGATGCATAACATAATGGCTCGCTGGCGAGTAAGGAGAACAGGAGAATGAACAGGGTGGACGATGGCCAGGTAGCGGTCCACACTCACACAGGTGACGAAGAAGATGCTCAGGTAGAAGTAGCTGTGGTAGAGCATACGGATAAGTTTGCAAAACTGTAAGCCAAGTGACCACTCCATCCCAGAAAAATGGAACTGAATGAAGAAGGGCAAGGCCATGAGCCAGGAAACATCAGCCAGTGCTAGGTTGTGGAGAAACAGAGTGCTGCGGTTATTCCGTGCCAGCCGGCGGGACAACACCCAGAGAGAGATGATGTTCAGGGGTACACCAAGCACCAACACAACCAAAAACACGTATGGCATCAAGAAGAGCTGGACTACTCGCATCGCACCTTGACCAGGGGATGTCATATTGCAAGACAAAGCTTCATAATATGCCTGCATAGGGAAATGAACAGAAACAAAACGCCTGAGATGAATGAACTTCCTGACAAACACGGCTATAACACATAACACTACCACCATGGCCAGTGTTTGGGAGTAACTAGTTACATGTAACTGCGTTATGTGATTTAATTACAAAATAAAAGTAACAGTAATCCGTTACAGTTGCAGCGAAAAAACATGTAATAAAGTTACAGTTACTTTCGAAAATGTTGAATATTACAAATTCCAACGACCACCACCTAACACAACCCCAAACCCCCTCAACAATTTCATTCTGAAGCAGCTCAGTAACGAAAATATATCCCACTTTAACAAGTGCCACCTAGTGGACAAAGAAAAGTAATCAAATGTAGTCAGTTACTTTACCTTCATAAAGTTGAAAAGTTACACTACGTATTACATTTTGAATAGGGTCATTTCTAATCTGTAAACGATTACATTTCGAAAGCAACCTTTCCAACACTGACCATGGCTGCAATTAATGTCTATACTGAGGTTTCTTGTGTACAATGCATGTTGTAAAATAAAATAAAATAAAATAAAGAGCTGCATTATTTACTTACAGCAGTGTGGTTGCTGTCCATTTCCGAAAACATACTCCTTCTGTTATCACACAGCCTCAGTGTGTTGAAAGAAAAGAAAAAAGAAACAAACGTGGAAACCTTCCCTCCCACTCCTGCATTCTTTGGTAGCAAAGAAATAAACCAAAGCAAATATCAACCCAGCAATGCCATCTGCTTATAATGACAATATGCTGAAAAGTGTGCCATCGTGAATCAACAGCAGAGGAAAACCTCATTCTGAAAATGGCTTAATTTTAGAGGAAAAAAAAAAACATTTCTGAAAAATCTTATATCCGAGTAAATAAGCAGAAATGGTGTAATTCAAGAAGCCATTTTAATTGTTCTCTGTTTGCAATTGGCGTGGAAAAAAAACATTTTGACACGAGAAATTTGAAAACGTTTTTATTTAAAATGATATTCAACAATTTGACGACTGTTTCAGAACCAGCATTATATAATCTTTGAGGTACAGAATGCAACACGTGATGTGATACAATAATCACAAACTGTCAGTATAAAGAAAATGCACAAGTACAAATGATGACAAAATAATAAAAGCGTTTAATGGGAACTACAAATCAGACAATTTAAAGGCAAAGATTCTTTTTTAAAGCATGACTTCTAGTGTCTACGGCTCCTTGCATTCTGTGTCCTTAGATATACTGTAGGTATTCTAC
The DNA here is from genome assembly GCA_030449085.1 of Kryptopterus vitreolus. Classification (NCBI taxonomy): domain Eukaryota; kingdom Metazoa; phylum Chordata; class Actinopteri; order Siluriformes; family Siluridae; genus Kryptopterus; species Kryptopterus vitreolus. The sequence goes on along the minus strand of JACRUU010000005.1, from coordinate 18,629,107 downwards.
AAAATAGAAGCCTCTTTTAAAAAATTAACCATCTTAATTTAATAACTAAGGCAAACTGAAAGACCTAAGAACAAAATTAAAAGGCAGAACACAATATAAATAATATCATCTGCAAAAATCGAGTTAACAAGAATTTAAAAACAGTGAAACTAAACATGACACCTGATTTATTTGTCTCTGCGTATGCATTTGTAAAGGATGTTTACTCAACAAAAAAAAAAATCACCTGCCACCTTTGGAAATTTTTGGCCTTTTTTCCATAAACGTAATAAAAACATTCGCAGCTGTTTGCACAAAAGTTTTTTTTTTATTTATTATGCTACAAGGCTTTAAAGGGATATGAAAATAAAGGACAGGTTGTGGTTGTCAAAGCATTTACAGCGATTCACATGACCTGATCTCTTCCACACAACATCTTGATTAGAACAACACTGATAACGTAGTGTAAATACAAAGAAATGAACAGAATCCTTCCTCATTAAGTGCTCTGTGCAAAAGAAATCCTCACATTTTCCTCAACCATAACATGAACAAAAACAAAATGGAACAGAACAAAGACTGTCACAGTGTTCCCATGACTACAACTTTTCTTCACGGGGATAAACGTGTAGATAAATAAAGGCACATTAAAATCCATTAGTCAGTCTGCCCTTTTAGTCATGCATTAAATGACGCTTACTTTGCATTATATTAACACTTCTGTTTGCAAGAGCAGGCTTTGGTTGGAATTTTTATTCCAGATTTGGTTTGTAGGATATCCTGATTGCCGTAAACTGCCTTCAGCTAAGCTATCGCTTTAAACAAACTGTGACTGCACTCATGACGTCACCTGCCTGAAGTTGCATATTAATTGGATTTGCATAGGGGCAGCGTGACGGTTGAACGGTGGAAACACTTATGTGATGTTTAGTGAGCTGATGTGTAGAGAATATATAAATATAAACACAGAAGAGATGGAGACAATAAAAAATAGGATCCATTTTGAAATACATGAGCAATATTTTCAACAAATCTCCATCCTCATACTCCGTGAATTTTCTTAGCCGAAGGCAAGCGACTGGTACTATAAGGTAAATATTTATCTCATATGAAGCACACCAAGTGTTGATAAGGCTTTTTGTCTTTGGATGCATAGCAAGTATTACCGTCTTGTACTGTTTAAATAGAAAGAAAATAAGTTGAACCCACAAAGCAGAATGTTTGTCTAAAAATATCTTTCTAAATTGAATAATAATAATAATAATCTTGGCCAGAGTGAGGAATGTTTGGGAGGGATGTGTATCAAATGTAAATTCGGGACCAGATATAGCATAGGGATGTCTAGAAGTGATCCTAATTGGGAGATGTTTGTTGTTTTTTTTGCATAGGTGAGGTAAGTGGCTAATAGCTTTTTTTTTTAATAAAGTTTGTGGTGAGGAAAAGTGGGATGTACCCAGGCTAGGTAAGGCATTCAGACAGCACCTCGTGTTTCACAGATGGAGTTATTTCGGGGCAGATGCACTGGGCTCCATTTCCGTTCTGACTCAACTGCAGTTTGAGCTTCTCTACCTCATAGTTGTGCAGGTACTCCTGGACCAAGTAGCGCTCCCTCTTTACTCGGGCCTTGACATCAGACGGCACATCCGGAATCAGCCACGCCACAAAAAACTTCACCACAAACACAACATGCTGAGAAAGGCAAAGATGAAGATTAAGGATGAGTGTCATGGTATGACTAGCAAACGGAGTACATGTGCAGTGACAGAACAGCAAACATGGTGAAATATCTCTACCTCCATAATAATAATAAAAGCCATTTTAGCTGCCAGGATATGCCAGAACTGCATGTTGTGGGAATATTCTTCCGGATGGCCTGGGGGGTAGCGGTAATCTCTGTACCTACAAACATGTCATATTCACAACATTAAATACGATACATTATGAAGCTTAAATCCAATCAAATTTAAATGAGATTCACAAAGAAAAAAAATTAACATTAACACACAAAAGGAACACAAACCTGCAGGTGGTAATCACAGAGCTGTTAAACCAGGCAGGGTTTTCACCATCATCGGGTCGGTGTTGAATAGGGATCTGTGAGATGTTGAAGATAGACAGGCTGTTGTCGATGTAGCCCTCCATAGTCATCTTATTGCCTTGGAAAGAAGTGTAGTAATACACCAGCCGAGGAATCATCTCAGAGGTAAATGCCACAATGAATGCCTGATCAGGAAAAACAAAACAAATAAGGCAGTGGAAATATTATGTGGTACAAAGATAACAGAGATAACCTGTTAACAAAAGTGTGTGCGAGTTTAACAAAAAAACAAAACAAATGAAGGTATTTATACTTCACATTGTGCCTAAACCAGAACAATGAGATGAGTCAAGAAATATGTCCTCACATTGGTTACTACGGAGAACACAGCGATCAGATTTAGAATCTCGTCCCAGGCACCGATGCTATGGGCTTTAGCTGCTACAGGTCTTCGGTACTGAGTGGTTAACTTCCATGCATCCACACGCACCTCCAGAACATTATTCATCAGCGCCAAGAGAGGAGCCAATGGAAAAGAGGCCACAAACAATGTAATAAAACCAAATTGGATCACTGGAGGGAGAGAGAGAGAGAGAGAGAGAGAGAGAGAGAGAGAGAGAGAGAGAAAGAAAGAAAGAAAAAAACAAGAGCAATGAACTGTACAGATGTAGTAATAATAATGGGTTTAACACAGCAGCGCCCTCTGCCTGTACATTACTTAATTACAAGAGAGGAGATGTATTTATGGCCTATAAAATAACAAATGCAACTCACCCATTTCCAGATACTCGTAGAACAGACCAAACTGACTGAAGTTCTGCAAATCATAATCCTGTTCCCAGCGACTGTACAGACTCTCTGGGTGACTGCGAGCACTCCTGCTGCTCCACCAGTTCTGGAGCCAACTGCACACACAAACACATTTATTCTGCCTGTTCCATGTCATTTACGGCTATGTAATCATCACTGAATAATTAATTTAGAAATAAACAAAACTAAACTACTTACACAAGCACAGTTATGAGAGAAAACGTTCAAATCTACTCCAAATATTCCAAAAGTATTTCGTAACAAATACTTACGGAACTAAGGCCTCCTGGATGTTCCCCCAGACTTGTTTTCCAGCCATCACAATTACAAGCTGGGTCGTCAGCTCAATCAAACAGCCACCAGGGTCACACTAGGGAGAAAGCCAGATTATTAACATCAAAAAGATTTTAGTATAAATAGACTAATCAGATTAAAGATTAAAGTTAAAAAACTTTAATGTACCTCTTCATTCCGCAGTCCGCTCCACTCATTGAACATGTATGCATATTTGCCAGGGTAGCCCACAAACTTCCCTTTAAAAAAGGCCACGTAGAAGCAGGAGGAATAGTAGTTAACAAACTGGAAGAGGAACATCTTGACGGTAAGTTTGTTTTCGTACTCGACGTGCGTTTTGGGGATTTCTGCAGAGAGAAAATACATGACAGCTGGTTACAGCATCTGGCCTTATATGAAACTATTGAGAAAATGAATAAAGATTTCAATTTGAATTATTTTTTTTGTGCAATCATAATCATCTTAGCAAATAAACAAAACATGCAATTACAAGAAAATCACAAATGACATAAATTAAAAACAAGAAGCAGATCATGCATCATCATATATGAAACAACCAGAGGAACCTGTGCTTATTAAAGACCAAAACTGTACATTAACCTGGGCTATAACATACCCATGTCTGTTATCCAGATGGCCACACGCTCATAAAGGAAGTTGAGTATCATGATAATTACGAAGTTGATGCAGGAGGCTGTAACAGATGTGGCCAGCTGCGGAGTGATAAGTGAGCCCACCACTTCCATCTTATTGGTTGGACTGTCCTTCATTATACTAGCCAGAGCAGCAAACACAGCCAGCCGATATGCTATCACCCCGATTATACTCGCTATGATTAGAGAGATCTTTATACAAGAAGACACATGAAACAAAAATTATTTACAAAAAACAAACAAACAATAATACATTTAAACTTTAATATGGTTCTATATAGCAAAACATCACTAATAAATAACATACTATAGGTAACATATGAACGATTTGAATCACACCACTGCATGCTACTCAAACCATGCTTCACAGGTGTAAAGATATTTATCCATAACTTTTTACTCTTTCAATTATTTTTAGTGTTCATAGAGCTCAAGGGTTTGAATTACTTAACATTAATTTATTTGAATTTCAACATGAATTAAATGGTAATTGTTTTCTTTACAATTGCTGACAAACAACTGATGTTAACTTTACTTATGCTCACCCAGAACAACACGGTGGCCCCAGACAGGACGGAGCGAGCACATTTGCTTGTTACGGGTAAGTAAGGCTCCATCTCCTACACCGCATGCAAGCACAGCAAGGGATACAGCAGTTAGCAAATAGAAACTATTATGAGCACACATCTAAGCAGGCATGTGTTATCCCCAGCACACAGACGCCAGAGGGACTTAAAGGTATTCTCTCCTGTAGTTTACTCACATACAGTACATTATAGCCCAAGAGTTTTACAGTAGTTTTGGATCAAAATAGCTCTTACAATAAACCTCAGCTGCCAAATACACTTTTATTACCAACACCTAATTTGTATATATACTTACCAGTAATTTTAATAGGCCTACATGATAAGTGCAAAATGTTATTATGTGTCCTACAACCGATAATTTAAATATAACCTGTACGGGGGAACGTACGATGTTTTACCATTATAAAATTATTGTTTAAAAAAATAATAATAAATTAATGAGTTGCAATTTTTGGAAGATGCTGCAAATACCCTACATTTCAGTGCAGTAGTTGCATATGTAAGAAAATGTTCACTTCATCAACTTTATTAAGTTTAAAGTTTTACTCAGATGGGGACTTTTCAGCAATTGATGTGTTATAAAGGTGGCTACAAAGATGCAAAAATGCAATTTATAATAAAAGCTTGTGAGTATAACCACAAGGTAGATGTACCCAGTACAACTCGGTTCATATGCAATCAAGCACACAAAAGTACAAGCATTTTGCTCATCCTGTGTATATCTTACCCACAGGAATACTGTGGACCAGCACAAGATGACCTTGCCTAAAAATCCACCAATAGTTTGGTCTAGAACCCACTCCAACTCCTGAAGAGAACAGGAGTACATCTGATTGAAGCAGCTTTTGTTTGAAAAGGAGACCATATTATCTAATTCCTAGAAACACTAGGATACACTACCCCACATTATGCACACAGACTAGAACACGGCACACTTTTGAATTCATTTGTAACTGAAATAAGGAACATTAGTATATGACATAAAAATATTTAGGGAACATCTGGTTTACAAAGAAAACCTTCAAACTGCACGAGTCAGTCAAAATATTTACAGACCCACTACCACTAGTCATGGTAGATGCAAGGACTAGGACCACTGTGCATGAGACAGGAATATACCATGGATGGGACATCAGTCCCTCATACAGCACCATGCATGCATGCAGTCACTATTGGCAATATACTGTATCTAGGCCAATACACCTACTGGCATGTTTTTTTGGACTTCGACAAGGAAACCTGAGAACTCAGGGGAAACCCATGTATGTGACAGTACAGTGAGCACAGGAATTTAGTTGAACACAATAATAATAACAACAACAACAATGAAATAACAGTAATGTAATGTTATTGCTTCTCATATGAAAGGAAAAATACCTGTGTTACACGGTTAACCCGCCGACTGGTACATTTGGTCTCATACTCGGGCCTTAGCTGCAGTCGCTGCTGCTCCTCCTCAAAGTCCACCAGATCCCACTCGTACTCCAGCCTAGCTTGCCGCCGCTTCCAAAACTCCAGGAACAGCGTCACTGCATAAACAGAAAGCATGTCAGTTAAGGGGTATTTGCATTCTGACAATATCTTTTCCAAGCAATGGTGGCCTCTTATGGTGGTGACAGAAAAACATCAAGAGAAATAGTTATATGGTTATAACTACTACTTACCCCATATACCCATGAATATAGCAAAGAACACTGTCGCTGTGTTGTCAAAAAGATGCGATTGCTGTAAGAATTGTAAAATATCATTTTAATCTAATGTTAACACTAAACAACTATTACAAATAAAAGATTTATAATAAACATGACACTTGCCCAGGTGGAGTTGCAGGTACTGTTAAGCTTCCAATAGCCGCATTTCTTATCACAGAGAGGGCACATGACAATCTCTCCCCCAATTGTTGAGTCACAGATTTCTTTACTGCAAAACATGGCATTTTTAGTACTTTTGTTTTGTCTGCTGTACCACTTTCATTCTCTCTATCTCTATCTCTCTCTCTCTCTCTCTCTCTCTCTCTCTCTCTCTCTCTCTCTCTATCACTCACGTCCAGACAGCATCATTATACGTCGCCAGTCCATAAATGAAGCAGATAAGTCCCACCAGCGCAGCGTAGAACAGCATTTCTGTGTAGAAACCCAGCCAAGCAAAATAGATCCCAATCTTCTCCCCATAGTATCTCCTGAAGAACAGACAAGGCACGGTTTAAAAAGAGCTGAATAACAAAGCCAATAGCACACAGGCATGGTGTTCTCATTATTCTACTCACCGAATAAGATTGAGTGGCTGCTCCTTGTAGAAGCGAAGGAAGCGAGCCCAGAATTGGTAGAGACTAAACCTCTCATTCTCACAGTTTGGGTCTTGAGACCTTTTCCAGTATCTGCACTGCATAACATAATATACAAACATTTTTGTTCAGTAATGTGACGGCTGTTTGTTGATATCATTATACGTTTAATATTTAACAAAGTGCAGCACAGTGTCTCCTGAGGTATTCTGTGGTCTTTGAAAGAGACTTACATCATGTAAAGGAAAGGCTGAAGTGTAGGTTCCGTTGTTGAGCAGCCTTTTGATGCCTCTCTTGTCCTTGTTCAGTTTATCTTCTTTATTGTAAGGGCAACGAGACAGGATGTAATACACCTACAGAAATGTTCATATGATCTAAATGCTTTTTGTCCATTTATTTACTTTATTTCTTATCCAAATTGGTAGAAAGAATAAATATTGTGAAAATAAGGGAAAAAAAAGGTTTTTGCACAAGAGAACAGTAGATAAACAGGTGATCTATTTCTTGTAAGGGGCCCTTACTATTCTGTTGCGTGTAGAGTTAGGAAAGAAAGTATCTTTGTTGTCGATGAGGAAGAAATCAATCTTGCTCTTGTCAAAGCTGGCGGTAAAGTAGTCTGGCTCAGGGTGCATGACCGAATCAGGCAGGCGGAATGGTGTGAAGAGCCAGGAGGCAGGAATCTCACGGTTTTCTGTGATGTCGTTGACTTTGAAAGGCACTTTAATCTTTAAAACATCAGCATAGGTGGCTAACACCTCCCATGGGACATGAATCTTTAAGAAATACGTCTTCCCATCCTCGGATTCCTAGAAACAATTTAGAGATTCATGCAGAGCTGTGATACAAGGTTAGGGTAATAGTGCTGAACAAAACAATAACAGCAAAGTTACATTTTTCCAAAAATTCAATCAACACTTTAACACAGCACAACCAAAACATTCATGCAATACAGAAAAATGCAAATGTAAAATATTTCCTTATTAATAAACCAGTACTATTATTAGAATCTGCAAAATCTTTCAAGTTTTGTGTTTTTATCAAACAATACTCTATTTTGTCACCAGGGGGTGACAGTACGCAAGAAATATCCAGTTTTGATGAAGTTGGCGTGACGAATACAACACAACACAACCATCGCCTTAACATACACTGCATGTGCAACATTACGCGGGCCTCTTTCAGTGACTGCCAGATTATTATTAAATATCACTGTTACAACTCAAACAATAAAGTACTGAAGCACACCACGTAAAATTGCCAGTCCTCCAATGGATTTTATGCATGCGGATGCAACCTTGGAACAAGACTTGTACATATGGAACTTGTCCCAGCAGCTGCGCAATTTATTGTTACAGATGGAAACATGGATTTGCATTACCAAATCCATATTACATCCATATTAAGGCCCTTGGTTTTAGAAAGGGATATTCATCAAGAACACATGGGCGTTAACATACTGTACGATATAAACACACCATAGCGTGTATCATATTAACTGTATCTTCTATTTAACTTTTTTCTACTGTCTACTAAATATTAAATATAGTAAGAATACAGTAAACCCAGTTACTATAAAATTTAATGCATTATATATATATATATATATATATATATATATATATATATATATATATATATATATATATATATATATATTTTTTTTTTTTTTTACTCACCGATTTATCTTCAAGCTCCAGCTCTAGCCCGGCCTTCTGCAGATTAGCTTCATATTGTTTCCTTCTTTCCTATGCCATTAAATAATGAAAAGATTGTAAGATTGAACAAAGATGTTAATTATAGTCACACCCTGGTTTATTTTCAAAGGACTCCTACATTCTAAAACCACTATCTAAGCCTAATTTCATTTTTATTCAATTATTTATTCTGAAAACATTGAATCTGTTAGAGCTATTTGTCACATTTATCATTTGATGAAAATGTCCTAAAATGTCTGTGTTGTCCCGTCCGTGCTCACAGAAGTTGTGTTGTACAGCTACAGTTGCTAAGAGGCTTATATATATGCTCATTTTTCCTTCCTCCAACACGTCAAATTTGACAACTGGATTTTCTCTGTGATGAAATATTAATGATATAATGCCATGGCTGCCAGTGATGAAGAGACACTATTTACATTAAAAATATTCTTTATAAAATTAAAAAAATAACGACTCACTTGTTTTCTTTCTCCATCTTTCTCATCAACATAAGAGAGAACAAAATCTATTCGTCGAACTCCGTCTCTGAAGTACACAGAGTCTTTACTTTGATGTTGTTTATCAACCTGCATACAAACACAAATAGTCCATTAGTCACAAATAGTTTTATATGAATATGTGATAATTAACTTAGTCATGAGCAATACAAGTACATTGCAGAGTCATTTTGGCACACCGAGCAGGTTAATTCCTAATAAGCTTTCAACAATTATTAAGTCCACATACAATCAATACTTAGATTTAATTTATCCTTTGAAACTATTACCTTAAAAATGAATGCAGCGATGTGACACTTTGTACATTAAAGCTCATTTATATAAAGCTATACAGTGCAGCTTGTAACTTTAGACATACAACTAGGAAAAACACTTCTGCAAGTCCAACTTAGAATGTGACAAAAGTCTCCTGAAACCTAAGATAAACAGGTGACGTCAACAGTAAAGAAATTACCACTTTTTTTACTTTCAAATGAGTTAAACTACCTATGATTGCTGCTTCTACAGAACAATCAGCCTACATATATATTACCTGGTTAAATGTATAACATTAACTACACATTTCACTATTATAATAGGTACATAAGCTTATATTCTCATATTATATGGCTTCACTGTTACTAACAAGCCATTCAAGTTCCAGCAATAATTTATAAAATTAATAAAATTCATTAATTTATGAATAAAATTAATTGCTCAGTACATAGTAAGTGTATGTTGAAAGGTATGTTGAAATTGAAATTGTATTAAGAACATGCACGATTTCTAAATCGCTTTACAGCACGATTTTTTGTGCTACTTTTCTCCCGACTGATATTTTTCCTGCAGTACGCGGTTTTAAACTTAAAGCAGCTAAATTCTGGCAGTGTTCAATTTTTTCATTGTTTTTAAGTGGGAGACACTATGGTCTGGGTTGTTGTTTTTTCACACTTATTGCCATAGGTCTGTTCTAGAGACATTGTGTTGCACGCACACACGCGCGCGCACACACACACACACACACACACACACACACACACACACAAATAATTTTAGTGTTTTAGAGACATGTTACAGGTCTTTGATAAAGATTGACTGTAAGAAACCCGCCATTATGTCTAAAAGAAAAATATCCCAAGACATTTCTTTTTGGAGAAATGTTTCAGATTCACACTGTAAAACGTCTGTGTGTGTCAAAATTGTGATTAAAATCAAAATCAAAATTCTGTTCAAGAAAATCATGATAGGTTTCTTTTATTCATATATCACACAGCCCTTATATATATATATATATATATATATATATATATATATATATATATATATATAAAATCAAACCATATCACACCACTGCCTGAACTATCGTCTTGGAATATTTTTCTTTTAGACATAAATGGCGGGTTTCTGACAGTCAAACTGACTTCCAGAAAATACCTTGGAACTCTAGTCTCCACTGTTCCATGCTCAAATTTCTCTAAGTATACAGTGCAAAAGAAGAGATCAGATGTTTTGCTCTGCAGCCGCTTCACATAGGCTATAAATAGAATATAATTGTACAGTGCAGTCCAATAAGCCGTCCATTTCACTACAATGAATCTGTGAATGTACAATCCCTGTAAGTTTCTCTTACACTCAGTTTCCCTTCATGCTTGCTGAAGATATCTGACTAAACAAACTAGCAGCACAGCAGTGAACTGCTGTTCACCTCACATCTCTATCATTTAATTTATCTATTTCTTGTGGACATTCTTCCCAGGATACAGTTATATAAATAAACAGACACACACACACACACACACACACACACTCACTCACTCTCTCTCTCTCTCTCTCTCTCTCTCCCTTTCCCTTGGTCATCTCAATCTCTGCCATGATCTTATTTACTATGCACATTCCACTCAGCCTGAAGGAAACAGGATTCTAGGGGATGGAGGAGGGGAGGAATACAGTAAAGAACGGTTTACCTCCTCCATGACGTTCTCCTCGACAAGACGCTTCATCACATGAGTGCTGCCAGACTCAAATTAAAGGGAATGTATTCCTCTACCTGCCTTATTGTCTTCTAAAAGCACAGACAATAGTCGCACCTACATGCTCCACTCCCACACACAAAGGTCTGCTACATTCCACTCGACTTGCTTAGCATATATGAGCAGAGCAAGCTCACTCTTGCCCAGTCATCCACAGCAGAGCTAAAGAAGGGGTTGGTCATCTTGACGTCAGCATGCAGGCAAAGTGGCCACTGCCCTGATTGTGACATAAAGTTATACCAAAAGGGGGCAGAGCATAATGGTAAAGCATTCTCTGCTGACCATAACCACTGTGTACTGTACACTCAATGTATTTCTATTTAAATACATTTTCTATTCTCTTCTTCTTTTTAGTTATTGACCTAAAAATAAACACTATGAGGGGAAATCCATAGCCAAATATTAGACAGATGTCGTCTTCATTCTCTAAACAGCACATTATGTTTCTTGGGGTAATACATAATCAGGCAAATTGAATACATATTGTTTCTAAGAAGGAACATGCAAAGGTGTCTACTGAAATAGCTGCGTGTCTTCTCTCCTGTGTCCAATTTTGTATAGAAAACATTGTTTATGAAATGCACCGTGTCCCGGATTATTTTCCATCATCTATACAAAAATAAAGTTGAAGAAATAGTTGCCTTTCATTACAATGGAAATGTATTTAAATATATGTTTTGCATTCAAAACAACACAGCACGATATTTTCATGCAGATTACACAACAATAAACATTTTAGATTTGATCATGCTTGTTTTTTTCCATAGCAACTGGCTAAGAGGTTTTCTCCTGAGCAGCCCAAGTCCTCCAAAGCACATCATATATAGTTGTGTAACAAATCCTTATGTACATTAGCTATCCGCCCTTGTTAGAAGAGTAACCAACAAGGGTGTTCCCTTCCCTACTCCTCCCTGGTACTCTCATTTAAACTAATTATACACTGTAGATTTCATGTGTAACTGAAGCTCACTTCTTGTCAGAAAGCACCCCTAAATCTACAGTACCACAGGAAAGGTCTAAATTTGGAAAAATGTACACATGGATCGCTGGCAAAAGCTGTGCAAATACAGCCTTTGAACTATTTTCATCATTTTTTTTAGTCTACCATAAGCTAAGCTATAATACTCTGTGGAGGTTAGTGGCACCATATGGAGTTTAGACAACTATAGTAAACTCCACATCCCACCCTGTGCTGCAAAGTTCTTCAAATAACAAGACACATAATAATTATGCTATGAGGCACTATAAGAGACTTGTACAGGAATTAATGCATGCTGAAGTTGTTTCATGTTTAAAGAGAGCTTATCATCAGGAGGAGGGAGGATCCCTGTATTTTGGATGAGAGGCCCGAGGTGTTGTCTAATGGATAAAATGCATGCAATTCACATATAAATTCAGTGCACATAGTGTCTGTGTGTGCGCGCACACCCCTCATTATATCCTGCTAGTCGTTCTAACTGAATGTGTGAAAAAAATACGAGAATGACTGCTCCATAATTAGGAATGTGTGCCAGTTGTGTTCCTGTATTTTCCAACACAATGATTCATCAGAATACACCTAGAATTCATAGCGCACAGTCCTTGCACACAGTTAACTAATTAAATATGAGGTTTCATATGATTTAAACTTCTCCACTAATTAGAGTTTCTGTTTTTAATGTAGCATTTATCATGGATTATGTAATATAGGTGAATACCGTGTGTTGTAATATAAAGGAATCAGACACAAAGCCTTTAAGACGTTTAAAAACGGAATCAATCCCTTTTTGTGTATTTCATCACAGCCTTGCTCAGGAGTCTCCAGCTGTCCGAGTCCATTGATTTGTGTTTGTCCGAGATTGTTCAATCTTTTCCAGAAAGTACCAGTGGGGGTTCATGCATTCATTCCAACAAGGCCACACTTGATGGTCATTTACAATGAAAATCATCACATTTAAACAGATAGATTTTGATGTTACCTTTGTAATCTACACCCACACTGGCCCCTTTGTAGAAAGGACTAGGCAATGCAATATTCAGTTCAACTGTATCTACCAACAATATACCGCCATGTTCACTTAAACTGAAATAATGCAAGTTAATTGAACATTTTCTCCAAAAACAAAACGTATTTTACATAATCTAACTATTCACTAACAGTAGGATGCAAGCCGTTATATTGTTATGTGTATAAATACAAGAAGAGTTACTTAAAACTGAATGAAAATGGGTTAAGATTATACCAAGAGGCATATGATACCCATCAGCCCCTGTCCTTCACGTCACTGATCATTCACACCTGTCTCTTGTCGCCCATGATTAGAACTTGTACAGAGCCCCAACTCTTCAGCATTCATTGTCTTAGGTTTGCTCTCTTTCACAGTTGTAACAGATGAAGTAAAGTTCTTTGTTTGGTTTTATTTTGTATTGTTGCACTATATTATAATAAACTATCTGCACTTGGATCCACTTCCTCATTATGTGACATAATTTACAACCTAAACAATGAATACAGAAGAACATTCTATTTTTGTAGCTCTGCTCTAGTAACCTGACACCAGAGATTTTTTTTAATGGAGGGGCTGACCCAAACATTTTACATGTTCCCTCCACTAATGGGGACATGGTTTTGTCTGTTATGCTTAACTGTTGCTGCCTACTTGCTCTGTTGACAACATTGCTTCAGACTTTTTCTTCTGTCTTTACAGGGAATATTAGTCCCACCTCTGGAATTGTGAAGAATGTTGATTCTCCTCTGGCTTTGTGGAGCATGCTGGTCCTTAATCTAGCTTTGCAGAGTCCCACTTCTATCTATGTGGTGAATGTCTTTCCAACCTCTGATTACATTTACAGCCACGCTTTAAGCCACTGGACTATGTCTCCCAACAGCCACTGCAAGTCACATGATCATGTCAATGATCACTGACACCTGTTCCTTCTCATCCTTGATGAGTTGTTTTGATTCTTGTTCCAAAATTCAAGTTGTGGTCTTTGTTTGCTTGGCTACTACATGTGATTTGGCTACTACAGTTTAATATTAACTGTATATATTATACTAATATCAAGCAGTATAATATTAACATTTTCATGTATTAGTCAAGAATAACACTGCATGCTATCAGGCAAAAAAAAGGCCAATATTTTTCTCACACACGAGCAAACAAAGCATTCAGCATTCTTTCTAACCACCAGTCAATTTAACCCTCTTTACCGTGGCGTACCCTGGAGCGAAACTTCAGGAACAGAGTTCTTTTCCTCCAGATCTGTGGGGAAGCCAGCTGAAGTTTAATAGGGTACATGACGACACTCACAGCAAGGCGTGACAATACCAGAGTTTTTACGTAAACATGCTGCTTTAATGTATACCACTTATGATAAAATAAGGCACAGAAGATAACTTACTGCTTCATTAACATTTTCTCCATTAAATCCAGTAGGATTTACATCAAAATTAGACACATTACAGAAATTAGAAATCGTCAGGATGAACAGCCATGTTAATATTTGCCAACTGAATAATTTCTGCAGGGTTTTGAGTTTTGTTAATGTTGATTTCATTTGTTTAAAAGTGGAAGAGTATTTGACTCATGTTCATGCCAAACACAAAAAGATAGCAAAATAACAGCAATGGACATGTGCAAAATCTGAACACAAACTGCCACAAACACTTAAACTGCTTTATCTCTTCTATCTTCAGCCCTTCACGGACGAAGCAATCTCATAGTGGTGTTTTGGAAAAGCAGGAGGAAATTTGTTCATTGGAAATCTGATGTATATCAAGAAGTAACCTGGTGACGGTACCTGGTGTGATGAAGGAATAATGTTGTGAAACCCTAGATCACTTGCTTATCTGTCTCTAAAGCATGCCAAGAACATAATACAATCAAGGACAAAACTCAGGCATGCAGAAGAATTTTATATTCAGTTTCACAGAATTAAAAGGAAAGACCGTAACAAACAAAACTGTTTTATAAGCCACCGTTTGTTTTCCAATAAAGGTACTGCTTCAGAAATATCAGTTTCCTTCTGAACACTAAATTTTTCGGAAGCCTTTTAATAGTTGATACAACTTGGAAAACTTCTATAATAACTGTTGGTAAATATTAAATATTCTATTCTCTTACATACTGTTCTATATATGCTTACATACTATACACTGACCAGACCTAATTTTATGACGAACTGCCTAAGATTGTGTTCCAAATGATCCTGTGTAATATACATCATGACATGTGAAGAATGAACACCATTAACTTCTTCCACAATATGAGCTACAGTAGCTCATCTGTTGGATGGGACCACAAGGACCAGCCTTTGTTTCATAGAGGCATCAATGAACCTTGACCACCCATGACCCTGTTTCCTGTTTACCACTGTTCCTTGGACTGTTTGTGATAGATGCTGGCCACTGCAGACTGAGGACACTCCACAAGAGCTGCCATTTTAAAGATGATTTGACCGAGTCATCTAGCCATCAGAACTCTATAATATATTCCACCCACTAACAGGTGCTATGGTGAAAAAATAATCAGTTTCACCAGTGATATGTTATAATATCACAATATTATGCATGTGTGCAGCTGAAATAAATAAACTATTAAACAGAAAATATGCAGTCTACTGTTATGTAAATGTTTATCTGTACTAAGAGGATTTCCATGAATATCCAATACTTTAAATTGGATATGTTTAATATGTTTAATATGAATACATTTCTTCAAATGCAGCTTGATTAAGACCCAAGATAAAATATTTTCTTCTGGCGTTTCTCATGCCATTGGTTTGTATTTTTCCAACGCGCCATTGTTGCTAACATACAGATTGACAATGTGGATGTGTTTTTATATTCTTAGTCATGGGGAGGTTACACTGGAGACATTGACTCTGGAAAAACCATCACCCTGAGACAAAGTATACATTCCTCACAAATTTTAAATATGTAGTAGAAATAATGCTGATAATAAAATTTTAAAGCTCATAAAAAGTTGAATTAAAATATAAAGTCTTCAGTCATGTAGGCAAATGATTTGGTTCTTGCATGCTTCAGCCAGGCTAATCTTCCTATACTTTACTTTAGCCAGCCTAAGGAAATGTGGTACCTAATAGCTACAATTCTAAATGCCACGCTATGCTACCGACTAAAACTAGGCAGTGACTCCACCAAAGCATTCAAAGCAGCCAAGCCCCAAAGACCATATTATGCCCCAAAGAATATTAATTCAACTTATCCAGCAAGGTTCACAGCATATTTACCATAACACTGAAAGGAAACCTCAAATCTCAAACCACTGATTCTGAACTACTCATTCTTGATGCAGACTGTACACTCTGCACTGCAAAGCTTAGTTGTATGTTAGTGTGAGAACACAGCAGGAGTTCACACAGCACACACAACAAGCCAAACCACACACCTCTTACCCCTGAAAAGCTTGAAAGGTGTTGGACAGGTTCAGTGTGCTCCTTCTCACACTGATCACACACAAACTCTGAAGAATGACTTGAGCACTTAGATATAGAGCCATCACCCTCTGAACAGACACTTTCTAAGGACTGTGAAAGAAAAATGATACGGTGCAGGGTTGAATTGAAATGAAGTGAATGTAAATACATGAGTGAAGAAAGGAATTAAAGAACAAACTGCAATAAAAAGGAAATGATAAATAAAACATAAAATTAAAAAATGCATGAAGATTTTAGAATTATATTAATACTGCATGAATAACATTAAGCAAGATTATCATATGTGTGTTTTCATAGATGCTTTTTTTTTGTGTCAGTGGCTAATTGTGGATTACAGCAAAACAGGAACTTCATGTTGTACCTCCTAATCAGTGGAAGCAATACACATACTGCACAACAGGAAAAAGACTCCCAAACAACTTGCTTTATGCACAATAGTAAATCCTTCCTCTAATACTACTCAAAATAAAGTCTGTGCTCTTCGAAGTGTCTGTCTTGTGCTGAAAAGTAAGATCATCCAACCAATGACTGAGTGCTAGGAACGAATGGAAATCGTAGCCATGCCGATTTTCATATTCAAATGATGAGCAAGTCCGAGAGGTGGGTTCATTTGCATGGCAGAGCTTGTTAGTGAAAAGACATGCAACATTTGCTGATGCTCAGACCTCATATATTAGATGTTTTTCAAGGTTTCAGGGAATGTTGTCAATGTTGTCATCATGATAAGAGATAAGGCAAATCTCTTGTGATCAAAAGTGATCAAGCATGATAAACCTGATAAGAGATTTTTAATTTAGGGTACCATAATAATCAATTCTAGACTATTTAGACACCACTAGGTGGATTATTACATGAGTAGAGAACCCTGTAGGCAGGTTTATTTCCTTGTTTCACACTCAACAGTACTGAAACATACTTTGCACAGTTCTATTTTATTGAAACCCTATTTTGCACATTCATATCATGGAAGTGAAACTTAAAAGCACTTCCTGGAGCTAAAATTACTACATGCCCAAAGTCCCCCTGTTGGTGCACAGCGGGATTATAGCTAATCAAATATATAAATTGATATCCTGTTGAGTGTGTGTGGAGTTTGCATGTTCTCCCCGTGCCCAAAGTTTTTCTCCCCCTCCCGGTCCAAAAACATGCATGCACGGTGTTGTGCACTTGGAAAATTGTCCCGGTATGATTAGTGTGTGTGTAGTGTGTGTGCTATGGGTTGGCATCATCCGGGTGTATCCTGCCTTGGGCCCATAGACGCCTGAGATATCCCCGTGAGAGAGGACCCAAGAGATGAAGATCGGATATAAAGAATGATATCCTGTTGAATGTACAGAACATGCTACATGTTTGAGTGTATTTATAAGTTACCTTGGATTCACGTTGTTTCAGGGACACACTCTCTGAATTGGAAAAGAAACCATTGTTCTCCTCTGTAAAAGACAAGAAAATAAAGAAAGCCAATTATCACATGACGCTTACAACATTTTTTCCAATTCATCATTCCCTGTGTCTTACTCATCTGTGAAGTAATGTTGCAAGTCTATACAGAAAGATTTTCCACGCAGAAAAAACAAAAAGATTGCTAATAAACCGCTGTCCTCTGAGACTCTGAGTGGTATAATTGTGTGCATGACCTGCTGTAAATACAACCAAAGGTCTTTAGAAACGCAGATAATCATATTACAAACAAACATGATCATAAAAAGCAGCTGCTCAAAACAAACAAAGACTAGAACACAACAGATATATCTATCTCTGTTCAAAGATGATATGCAGGTGACAAGCGGAATTTAGAGAACTTAATTAATTTTCCTTTAGTCGTACAACAAAAGCTTGCTGTAACTACATTCCTTATTATGGCAGGTCATTCTTTAGCAACAATAAATTTACTCTGGACCAAGCCAGGAATTATGAGGAGCTGCTGCCAAGTGAAGACAAGTGATCACACAGCACAGAGGCAAATGTGTGTCCTGGAAACTGCTAAATAATATATATAATATGTAGGTCAGACAAATGAGGACATATTGCACCAACCTTTATGTATGATAAAGCTCTCTGTGCAGCCCATTTAATAACATAGTAAATATGGAATTAAAGGTGCCTCTATAAATAGTATATCTGCATATTGCTACTGTATCAGTCTTATATATGCTTGAACCCTTTTGGATCAATCAATGCATTTACATACATATAGAACTTCTTAACCTTAGTGGTGTTGTGGCAATCCTTCCCGAGAAACAACCACAACTGAAGAAAGTTATATGAGTGGCTGCAAATATCATAAAATTACATGAAACAGGACCTCGAAACTGAAATGTGGAAGAGTAACTTGTATTATAGAAATTAGGGATCTGAACATCTGAAGGAGAAAAGAGGAAAAAGTTTCCAAGCATGTGTGTTTCAACCTCTGGAACATATATACCTAACAAGGCCTGTAGGAAGCTACTTGGCATGATACTGATCTGTGTGTCCACTTCCAGTCAATTTAATGTCAATTTATGACATTATACCATCATTGTGAATTGTTGTGTTGTATACAATTCCTCTGCTTATGAGTTTATAATTTCTTAGTCGCTGAGAATTTTTAATGTTTGCGTAATTTCAAAAATAAGAGCTATTAGTTAGGATTCCCTACTCCTAAAATTATTTTTCCCCCCAATATATAACAAGAATCGGTTTAATGTCCTATCAATATAATGATAATATAGTGGCAATAGAAATATGACAGTTACATTGAATTCAGTTGGAGAAGATTGCAGTCCTTGATATGAGGAGTGCGTTGTGAACGCGTTTGTGGAGTGCGTTTTTGGAACCTTGAGAGATGAATGTACAGATGAGGACGTCAGACATCTGGGTGTAACAGCCGTAAAACAAAATGCAAAAAGGATGAAAATAAATGAAAATAATACTGTTGCATTTTCTGAGATTTAAAGTTCGTTGGTATAAAATGTCTCAAAGAATGCACAATAGACCAAAAAGATAAACCAATCACATGTTATGACATGTCTGTGTCATGTTGTGATGTCTGTGGAAATGCTTTTTATAATGCGACTGCACTAACCAGAAACCACGTTTGTTTGGATGAGAAGATGTATTGTCATAAAATATGTGTCATGTATTACACATTCCGTTGGTCTGATTAGTTGTTATTAAAAAAAAAATCTATAATGTTTTATTTGTTAGTATTGCCTTGTGTTGCTTTTGAAATATGTATTGGACTTAATACTGTTTACATTTAAACACAGAGAGGGTTAGGGTTTGTGTAAATCTATATACCATTTCTTAGTAATTCTTACATTTTTCAGTGAATAGCTCTTACTGCTTTTACTTTACTAATTCAATTGACATCAGTTTAAAGAAACTGTCCTTAAGCAGCAAACATATGCTATGTGGAAACAATACACCTTTACTACAAAAACCACACTGACTAAATATATCTGTTATGGAAACTATGAAAACTATATAGGTATCTAATCAGTGTAAGAAAATGGCCTATTACATGGTTTCATAATTGCCTCTTGGCTTGATAAGCACTAAACAATATGTTTAGTATACTGCATAATGGTGTATCTTCATTGTAGAATACAGTTGATGTTTTGTGAAAGGTAATAAACCTATTAATTTAATCACATCAACACACCCTTCTCTGAAAAACGGTAACAACCCATTTAACTCTAATCAGGACACACATATGAACACACAGTTGCACAGTGCCACAGCTAGGGCTAGAGCTGGATGATTAATCGTTATTATCGATTAATTAGAGGTTTTGGTTTATGTCAATATTGAAAAGCGAAAATCAATTTCACGTTCAATTTGGTGAAGCGAGCTTACGTAGTTCTGTAGCCCCGCATTACACATATGAACATACAACATTCAACAGCCAAAGCACTCTGTAAAATATGGCTAAAGTTTGTGGCAACTAAAGATAGAAGCACAACTAATTTATTCCATATAAGCACATAAGCTCAAGCACCTTGCTCAAGGACCTAGAAGTGGCTGTTTAACAATGCTGGGGCATGTACCCACAACCTCCTGATCAGTAACACAGAGCCTTAACTGTTGAACCACCCACTACAACTTAAACTTATAATAGTGATGTTTATATTCTTGATTGTACTAATTCTAATGCTTAATATTCACCGATCACTGTAAAAAAGTATGAAGTAAAAATTGTAGTAAAATCTTCTACATACATGAAAGTTATATCAAACAAATCCACTTTTTCCATTATGTCAGCGAAATATATTCGATATTTTTACAAACATATACAATTAATTTAGTACCATATTGTGTTTGCATAATAAATATGCAGAAATATATCAAAAAAGGATAACACTTCTTAAACCCTAGCTTAATCTGAAGCAAATGAGACTTTTTTACATGTAAAAAGTACATGATAAATACCATTCTCTATAGATCAGCAGAGTGATGCAAGAGTACTGAGATTCTGATTTGAATCATTCGAAAGAACATCTGTCTAAAAAAAAACTTATTCATTTGCGGTGTTTATTCACTTTCTTCTGTTAGTCTTCGCTTGCTCAGATGCAAAGACAACTATTAGAGGGAATTCACCTTTGGATAAAATACATGTTATTAGAAAAGCATTAGTCCTGTGCTTGACATAAATGTTATTTTTTATTATTATTTACCCAGTGCATCAGTATTTGTTTTGCATCCTACACTAAAGATTTAGTTATTTAGATGTCACCCATTATTTGTACTTTGCTGCTCACCTGTATAAAAGGTTTAACCTAATTAAACAGCAACTGCATCATTTAAGTCCGTAAAGGTTGATCATATTTTTGCCTGACTACCATAAAATCCATTCGACCATAAACTAAGCTGAAAGAAAGGTCTTTGACCCTGTAGATAATTTGTAAAATTTACAACTGCTAGTATCTCCTAATCAGCTATGACACACCCTACACATGGAAGGTCACTGGTGATACAGAGATGGCATAGGATAAGCCACCAGAGGACAATTCTGCTGGGGCCAAAAACCCATGGTGGCCTTTCTCAACACTAATGGTCTCATATGTCATATTACTTCAATATTCAGGAAGTCTCTGCTGCTGTTGCAGTGCTTAAATCTCACTTTATATTGTCAGAGAATGATTCAATGTGTCATTCTGATGCATTGCTGAAATTAAAAGACAAATGAATGATATTCCAGTTGCACAAATCTGGCTTAAAATAAATAAATACATGAATTTCCTCTACTCCCTTCTATCACCACAGCAACCACTGTGCAAGAGCTGAAAACACAGTTCTAAAGAGATCTATCTCTACCTATGATAACTGTGATAAGAGAGTGCAAAGTATTGTCTGTATTTAAATGGTGGGGTGATAGAGTAAAAGTGTCAAGAGGTCATTCTCTTTTTACCTTCCTTTCTTTAACCTGCAATCACCTCATTCATCATTTCTTTCACCTTATAGGCTGAATAAAACAAACAACAAAAATGCTACAATATAAATCTCTGTTGTTTTAAACAGCGCTCTCAGTGGCCGCCTTCCTGCAGTGTTCTGTTCCAACCCTGCGCCAACATACATATATTTTCAAATAATCCACAATGGTGTTTTTTTTTTTTTTTTTTTTTTTTTTTGTAATTATGGTTGAATCTAAACTCTGCAGGGCTCCGGCCTTCCAGGAACTGAGTTTGAGACCCCTGCATTAAAATGAAGGACAGATTACTTTATACCCAAAGTGACAAAAACCCTGTTGATGATATATGGTCCATTACTGCGTAATGGAAAGTGTTGACAGAAAACATTACTGTTTGATCGAGTTTAGTGCAAGTGTGTTTTAGATACGTAACTTGTGTTTAGTTAGAAGGGCTTGCCTGGGTAGTTGACAGAAGGAAATGGCATCTGCTATGTGACTCATTGAGAGAGAGAGAGAGAGAGAGAGAGAGAGAGAGAGAGAGAGAGAGAGAGAGAGAGAGAGAGAGAGAGAGAGAGAGAGAGAGAGAGAGAGAGAGAGAGAGAGAGAGAGAGAGACTCCCCAAAACAGATTGAGATCGTGGACAGGCAGGGTCTGAAATGGAAACTCAACCCCGGCATACTTTGAATCACAAGATGCTGACTTGCGCACGTCTGTAAAAAGCACTCATTCAAAGCATATTTCTCTCACACAATCCGTTATTCGCGATATCTATGTCTACTACCATACACGCTCGAGCCCAGTTTGCTTTAAAATATCATCAAAAGTATCCATATCAACTCCAACCTATTCACATTAAGGAATTTATATTTCAAACATTCAGGATATATTGATCCTGTGTGTGAGGTTTAACCATGAACCACATGGGCCAACATGACAACGTTTTAAATAATAGTTTCAGCCATGGCGTACATAAACTACTTCGATTCATATACGTACAATAGTACGAGATATTAGTTACACAAAATAGTGTTTATATGGCGGTTTATTAAAATCCCTACAGCTAATATCAGTCGCAGTTGAACTTTTCTGTCTCAGCCAGCTCGTCGTCTGAAGCACCGTTACCGAAACAACTTTGAGAAAAATATAAGAGCGGGTTACACTCACCACCACCCTGGGAAGCAGTCTCGCTCATTTCAATAAGTGTGTCCTGGGTTGACAATCCTTTTTCCCGACTCATGTCTGCTAAAATGTATCAGAAGTTTACTTGAAAAAGAAATAACACCGAAGAGAGAGCTCGTTTCTACCCATAGGACTCTCTTCTCTTGCCCACGCCCCAGACATCCGCTCTTTAGAACAGTGGCCTGTTTGCTAACGGCACTCACTTCACCTCACTCAGCGTCGTTTTACATGGGTATTTCAGCTAGAACACAACCCACAAGCCACACATGCACGCACACCACACACACACACACACACACACACACACACACACACAACCGACTGTGCTTTAAAGGGGAGTAGTCTGCATAGTCGCCAAGCTGAAACAGAAAAGCAGCAACAGAAGACTGAAGTCTTCAATAGAGTTTTTTGCCTTGAATTTTAGATTAGATCTAATATTTTATATGCAAAAAAATAATGATTCCATTATGTTTTATTTTATGTAATATTGATTATAAACGTAACACACGGTATTAAACTGAAATGACATATTTGAGAATAGGTGACTAGGCTTTTCTCTTCGGGTGTGTGCGTGTGTGTGTGTGCGTGTTTGTGTGTGTGTGTGTGTGTGTGTGTGTGTGTGTGTGTGTGTGTGTGTGTGTGTTTTTGTGTGTGTGTGTGTGTGTGTGTGTTATTTTATGTTTCGAGCATGTGACAAGTTACATGCATGAATAATTCAGCCTACATATACATGTACAACATGTAATACACAAAGCATGAGACATCACTGACAGTATAGTGTAAAATTTATTAGGCACAATTGATCATGTTCGCTTGTTTAAATGAATGCAAGATAACACAGATATAGCATCAAGGCCTAGACATTCAACTATTCTTTGCTTGACATTGCGATTTCTCTACTCATTTCAATTCATCTACTCAGTAATTAATAGAAAGAAGAACCTAGATAACACACACACACACACACACACACACACACACACACACACACACACAATATACAGTACAATCAACACAAAGTATCACATAATTGTGAAGAAGGGAAATGATAAATGGAATTACAGATTTTTTAACAAATAAATAGCTGAAAAGTGTAGCGTGCATATGTATTCAGCCTCCTTTACTCTGATACGCCTAAATAAACTACAGTGCAAACAACTGCCTTCACAAGTCACCTAATTAGTACTTAGAGCATACAATACCTGTGTGTACTCAAATCCCAGTATAATAACAGCGGTTCTGTGAAGTTCTTAGAAGTTTGTTAAAGAACATTAGCGAGCAAACTGAATCATGCACAATAAAGAACTCACCAGACAGGTCAGGAATAAAGTGTGTAGACCAGGGGTCACCAACGTGGTGCCCGTGGGCACCAGGTAGCCCCCAAGGAGCACATGAGTAGCTCTCAGGCTTGCTATAAAAAGTGCACAACTCATCAGTGAGATGCGTCTATAATGTAAAATGTAGTTAATTCGTTGTTGATAGTCACTGTCAAGTGTATTTACATAGATAAATAGTATCAGAATAATAATAATAATAATAATAACTATAATCAACTAAAGGTAAATTTGTTATTTCAGAGGAGTATTTCAAACTGGTAGCCCTTTATATGACTCGGTGTCAATGTAGTAGCTCTCAGTTACAAAAAGGTTGGTGATCCCTGGTGTAGACGTTTAAAGTAGGGTTTGGTTATAAAAACATATCCCAAGCTTTGAACATCTCACAGAGCACTATTCAATCCATCATCTGAAAATGTAAAGATTATGGCACAACTGCTAACCTTCCAAGAACATGGCCATCTACCTAAACTGACAGACCAGGCAAGGAGATCATTGATCCAAGAAGCAGCCAGAAGGCCTGTGGTAACTCTGGGCAAGCTACAGAGAGCCACAGCTCAGGTGGGAGAGTCTGTCTACAGGACAACTAGTGGTGCACTCCACCAATCTGGCTATTATGGAAAATGGCAATAAGAAAGGCATTGTTCACAAAACAATAAGAAGTCCTGTTTTTAGTTTGCCACAAGTCATGTAGGGAACACAGCGAACACGTGGAAGGTGCTGTGGTCAGATGAGATCAAAATGCACATGCAAAATGCTGTGTGTGGCCGAAACCTTTCACTGCACATAAGCCTAAAACATGGTGGTAGCAGGATCATGCTGTGGGAATGCTATTCTTCAGCAGAGACAGAGAACTGGTCAGAGTTGATGCGAACTGGTAATGAGATGATGGATGGAGTGAATTAAAGGGCAATTCTATAACAACGTCTACAGTATTAGAGGCTGCAAAGGACTTGAGGCTTGGGCAGAGGTTGACATTCCAGCAGGACAACGACCCTAAACGTACAGCCAAAGCTACAATGGAATGGTTGAGATCAAAGCATACATGTGTTAGAATGGCCCAGATAAAGTCCAGACCTATATCCTATTTAGAATCTTTGGCAAAGCTTGAAAATTGCTGTTCA
This sequence comes from Kryptopterus vitreolus, assembly GCA_030449085.1. NCBI lineage: Eukaryota > Metazoa > Chordata > Actinopteri > Siluriformes > Siluridae > Kryptopterus > Kryptopterus vitreolus. Next base: position 18,603,776 of record JACRUU010000005.1, on the reverse strand, counting down.
CAGATATGTTCCATCCAATCTGATTCAACACAAGCTGCTTTGCATAAAAAGAATGTGCAATAATTACATTCCCTAGATGTGCCAAGCTGATAGAGACTTACCCAAAAGTCCTGCAGCTGTAATTGCAGTGAAAGGTGGTTCGACAAAGTATTGACTCAGGGAGTGCTGAATACATATACATGACTTTTTTTCATTTATAAAAAGTATTTAACATCATGTATGATTTTTCTTGCACTTCACAATTACGAGATACTTTGTGTTGGTCTATCACATAAAATCCCAATAAAATACATGTAAGTTTGTAGTTATAACGTGTAATGTGAAAATATAAAATGCACCATAAGTCTAAATAAAGAAAGCAGTAAATCCCCTTAATATTTCCAAGCAAACAGTTATAGTCCAAAAATATTAAAATAGCATATAAGGTGAAAAATGTATATATCCAACACACTGTATTTAAAAATGAATTGTATATTTGAATTAAGACAGATTATCTAAGAGATAAAAAAACTGACAGAAAGGCTACTACTTGTATTGCTTAACTGTCACTCTAATATCATTAAGCTAATTTCTTTTAATTTAATTCCTTTATTAATTACATTTATTTGCACATGTTACGTCGAAGAATCTTCTAAGTACAGATGTACAATGCATCAGCAGCATTTCCCACATGATCAACTCTCATACAATTTATTTCATTGTTCCAGTGGTCAATTTGGATACTAACCAACTGTCTTCTTGTATTGTTTTTCAGCTAGAGTTCATTCCATCCTTTTCCCCTTGGCTTTATTAGGATTTTATGTTGTGTAATCAGAGTATGTTTTGCAGAAATACTAACGTTGCCAAAACTTTCTATATTTGACATTGGCAGTAGGTCTTATCTATTTTTGATATTTCTTTTGCATTGTGCATACGTTGAACTGTGCCCTTTTCTGTACAGTATATCCTTCTTTCCCTCCAGTAAGCAGGGGAGCCTGTATATAGACACTCTTGGTCAAATATACCCTTCAAGTGGTTAGTACACCCCTTTGACCTAGCAATTACACTATGGTTTTTCCAAGGGTGTGGCAAAAAGGTCAGAAATAGTGCTATATGTGCTTATTTCCTAAACCTCAGCCCCTCCAATCTTACTAACAAGTTGCCAAGTATCTAAGACAAGACAGATGACAGGAAGGCCAAGTTTACAACAGCAATAACATGTTTGGGTGGTCTGGGTCTAATGGATTGGAGTAAAGAAGGAACATTGAAATGTTGGTACTTGTGTTCTCAGTCAGGACACCAGGAGTTATACAGTATTTGATTGACTCTGAACTATCACTAGATGGCTGGCTGACAGCATAGACAGGGGTGGGATTAGAGGGTTCTTGCAATGTTCGTTCATCTTCTACCGCTTTATCTGATCTTCCCTCGGGTCACAGGGAGCCTGTGCCTATCTCAGGCGTCTATGGGCATTAAGGTAGGATACACCCTGGATGGAATGCCAACCCATCGCAGGGCACACACACACTAGGGACAATTTTCCAAGGTGCCAATCAACCTACCTACTGCATGTTTTTGGACCGGGAGGAAACCGGAGAACCTGGAGAAAAAACTCCACACACACATGGCTGAGATGGGAATCGAACCTAGACCCTGGCGGTGTGAGGCGAACGTGCTAACCACTAAGCCACCGTGCCCCTTGTTCTTGCAATGGTTACTATTAATTTACAGTTCAAGTAAGCACAAGCGTGAACTGGCAACAGGATAATTCCTGCATGTGGTGAGTGAAAGCTACTTTGTCAGGTCCAGTGTAGCAGAAGAGCCACTGCAGCGTTTATAACTGAAAAAGATTATGCTGGCAATGACAGAAAGCTATCAGTACACATGACTAGTGCATGACTACTGTATACTGCCAAAAGCACCTGGTGTGTTGGAATTACATGCAGACCACCAGGTGTATGTGTGTATGGATGTTTACCTATGGGTGAGATTGTGCTAGGAAAAAATGAAGTAATGAGAAATCCTGTCTCTTTGAAACATACCACCTAACCAAACATTATTGCAAGTACACTCCTTTATGGCAACTTTATTCTCAAATGATAATGGCCTCTTTCAGCAGCAAAATGCTCCCTGCCATACTGCAGCAATACATTTCAGAAAGTGAACGACAAAGAGTTTAACTTGTCCACCGGATTCATCAGATCCTAATATGATATGCTAGACAAACAAGCACTTATACAACCTGTTGCTAACATCTTGGTACCAGACATCACAAAACATTTTCAGAGAGCCTTGTGCTCTGCTTTGTAGACGGTGGCAACCAGATCCTGTGATAATCTCATTCTCTCCGATGAATTAACGTTTGTAGGTTAGCCTCTGCTGCCATCTAGTGTCAGAAAAGTATTCTGCTATTGAGATTCGATCCCTTTAATATTTTGCATGGTCTATGTTTCTACCCCTGCACTAATCATAGTATCATAATATCATAAGTTCTTTTGCCTCAGGGGTCACATTGACTTTTTGCACCAGATGCATACATATCAAAACATAAACATATAAAAGGCATATTAATACTCATTGTATCGCCGCGCCTAATGAATCAAGCATTATAGGACAAATGGATGCAGTCATAATTATGATATGATTTGATTTGGACAATTATTTACCACTCTTCGTCGGGAGGGATTAAAAGCACCATAGGGCTCACCCTCTCTAACCGGATGAGTATTAGTCACTTAAAGTTAGAGTCATTTTTTAGTAATACACTACGACCATTTAACCTTAATGTGATACCCGGAACGTGACGCATCTCAACAAGCAGACAGGTGACATTCCAGCCTCTGAGACGTTTCGCCTTCGTACTCACCCACTCGGTAAAGAATTGCGAAAGCTTTAGGCAAGTTCCGACTTGAAGTTCATGTCGAAGGACGAAGAACTCCGCTCCAGGTCATTTAACGACTTTCCTGAATCCTCCCGGATTCAACCCCCTTAGTGATGGAACGCAAAATAAGTCACAGGAGACAGGTGAGGTAGAAACCTCGGTCTAATTACAACATGGGAAATAAACACTACGCTGACTTGGAAGTGTGCAGTATTCAGTATATGTTATTGATTAGTATGAACGCGAATACTAATGCTAATGATCTGCACATACATTTCATTTTGGTGTTTCTTATTAATTGGTTTTCCAAAACACAATTTTAAGTGGTTATTCGTTTTCGACAATTGATTTTACATTTTTGTTTCATGTTAGGCTAGCACTTTTTTCTTCTCATTGAAAAAGTTCAGATAATACTTATTGTATACATTACCTCACTCACTTGTTAGTATATGTGTAAATACATAGTTAATATGTTCGGAAATACATTTATATCTTTTTTCATTAGAACTACATATGACTTATTTATATTTTTATGATAAAAACAGGAGACGAGTTTCATAATGTTTGTTATGGTGGCGTTTCTTTTAACCACCAGTTATGGTGTTCAGTTATAAGTTCAGATCTAGGCAAAATATACTGTATAAACTGTCTTTTTTATATAATTAATTCGATAAGCAAAACTGCCCTAACCACATGTTTTAGTGGTTCTGAAGAACTGAGAGCAATTTTTAATAGGCCAAAATGATGAATCAGTATAGTTTTGACATACTGCAAAGCATTCGGTTATGCAACACTGCCATACAACACAAAGGCAATTTAAAGGTTAATCGCTTTCATCTTTGTTTACAATTGCTCTAAACAGTTTAAATATATGCTTCACTTTCATTCTAAAAATTATCTCCCATGGTACATCAATACTATGCATTTCATTTACTGCATAGATATACATTTACATTGAAATGTTGCAATTAAATCTTCATATTTTTTGACAGAGGAGTAGAACTCCAAATATATTTTTAGACTCACAACAGTCTATTTAAAGCTGTGTGTTTTTTTTCACATGTACTCTGCTGACAAAGGTTATGTTTGTTACAGGGAAGCATCGAACTGCTGGAAGCAATTGGGGTGGTGAAAAAGGAAAATGGCACAGGGAGCCTTTCCATGCTTCCTTTGGTAAGCTTCATTGCATCAGACACTATAAACACTATTACTTATTAGTGCTATTTTATATTGCCTGCATTCAGCATATAACAAGTAAGAAGGTCACAATTACACAGAAATATTTAAATTGCTTGAAAAACAGTAATAGTAAATGCATATTTTTCAATCTGTGCTATTTCAGTAGTATTCCAAAGGCTAATACATTTAAAAATTACAGACTGGTTTTTACCCTGTACTATATGCATGGCACCGGTTTAACATACTCCAATTCTTGGCTTCACCTTAGCACTCCCCAAAGTCCTTTGACTATGTTCTGGTGTGCCAGGAAATAGATAAAGGAAAAGGACAAGACAAAGTCACGAAGAGAGAAGATTTCATCACAGCTCTGAAGAGCAAGAATTTACAGATAACGGTGTTTTTGGTGTTTTTATACACATACAGCATGCTAAAATAATAAAATAACTTCACATATTGTACATGCATGTTTTAAACTGATTCTATATTTTATGTGACAGGAAATTGCTGATGATGATAAGGTTTTTTATGGGATTGAAGCCCCAAGAGAAATATTTGAAACATACAGATATCTACTTAAAGTATCTGATGCATGCAACTGGAGCTGCACACAGCAAGGGAATGTCCCACAATCAACAAGGTCATAAACACACACACACACACACACACACACACACACACACACACACACACACACATGATGCACTCAGGACTGTGGCATGCTCCTTTATGAGGCAATTAATTTAGAGTCCAACTTCTGTTGTAGGATATGGATAGTTGACTACATACTTCATCACACCTGCATAGAAAGCAATGGTAAGTCTTTGTTCCACAGTTTATAAGGCAATCTTCACATGATTTGAAATATGATCATTCGGCTGTAGAATTTAATTATTATTATTTTTATTATAATTTTATTGATTTCTTTTTAAAAGCAAAACAATAATATCAGAGTCGAACATACACCGCAAGTAATAATAACCGTATCACAGCAATGTATTGGCAACATGAGAAGTGGCTATAGGAAGGCAAATGGCAAACTGAAGCATGTAAAGGAAAATAAGAATAAGTAAATAAATACAAAAGACAAAATTAACATAAAAAGATGAGAGTGAAGAACCTAATAATGTAATTGTAATTCCCACAAAGGAGCCGATGTCCTCCAGAAAATTTAATAAAGTGTGTGAGTTGACTGACAAATCTAAAAACTCCTACAGTTTAGTTAAATATATGGTTGGGGACATAGTTAATTCTTTAGCTAACATTTTCTGTACCATATCATGTACCTCACGCCAAAACAGTTTAATTTTCTTAAAATCCCATAATGAATGCATCAGTGTTCCTATTTTAGATATACATTTAAAACACAGCTGATATACGTTTGGGTTCATTTTATGGAGGTGTAGATATGTAAGATATCTTCATATGAATTTAAAGTTCTCTTTTATGTTTAAAGATATAAAAAAGGCTACTACCTCTACAAGTTGATTACAATGAATATATATAAACTGAATAAGAAAGGCATGGCATGGCATGACATCATATTATAACAAATAGTATTCTTTAGACTGACTGATAGTCATCATGTACAGCACCATATCTGGTGAAAAAAATTAATAACCTCAAACACCTCATACCAAATGTGCAAAGCCATTTTTTAGCTGGCCTGAAACTGGTTAATTCAAAAGCACATTGATTCCAAACACAAAGTATATGCAAATTGACATCTGAATCGCTTAAGAGGAAAAGTCGAGATGTTGGAAAGTCCAGACTTCAACTCCATTGAGATCTTGGTGGTATATCTTAAAAATATGTGTTCAGAAGGTGTTCAGAAATGAATGGCATCAAACATCACATCACAGTTGTTGAGCCGATAATAGTTTTACATGCCAACATTTGCATGTTTGTTTGTTTTTTGGAACTAAATAGAGACTTTTTCTTATTAAAGCTGCCAGATGTCAAAACATATAAAGCATTTATTTTTATAAAACATTGTCTGTTTTATTGCTCTCAGGTGGTGCAGAGTATTTGTCAGACCTCATTAAAGAGAATGTGTTTCAGGCTCAATTTTGTCTTCACGAGGTAAATCTCTCTCTCTCTCTCTCTCTCTCTCTCTCTCTCTCTCTCTCTCTCTCTCTCTCTCTCTGTCTCTCTCTTTCTCTCCCCATCTCTTGCTCTACCTCCTGTCTTTGTCTACCTCTCTGTCTACATCTGTCTGCAACTGACTTGAGCTGGTTGTAAATAATTGTAATACTCATAAAGAGGATCAAGTTTCGGTTTGATAGAATTCCCCTTATTGTTGCCTAACAAGCATAACACTTAGACTTCCCATATAAAAAGGAGAATTTATTCTTTATATTGTTTGTATATTGTCTCCACAGTTTATTTTTTTAACTATATAGATGTGACCCAGAACAAACTATACATGTAGTGACTTATTATATGTGATACGTAGGCAAACAAGGATAAACATTGAGGCACATGAGTGGAAAAGGTTCATCTATCATATTTAAATTTAGTAGGAAGCATTGAACACTAAATATGACCTTTTTTCCCTACTGAAGAAAAAAGAACAAAAAGAACTGAGAAAGAGTTGGGCAAGATGGACAGCGTGTTTTAATGGGCAGCCCATAACAAATGTAAGGTACAGTGCATTAATCTAGTCAACGCAAATCAACAATTGCAAAATGTGTTGGAAACGGATTGGGATTCTGATAATTGCTTGATTGTTTGTGTTTATTCAGACACTACTTTGGAGAACAGGTGGCTCTGTATTTTCTTTGGTTGGGCTGGTACACATTTCTGCTCATCCCTGCTGCTCTCCTCGGAGTCATAGTTTTCCTTTATGCCCTATTTTTATTCCACCCCAACCCTCTAATGTAAGATTTATTGCATTGTTCTATTTCAATGCCACAATACAACAACAATACAACAACTACAAATTTAAAAGTACCTAATAGAATGTCTAATTTGTATATGATTTACAACTGATGACGTAGACTGTTATGATCTTATTAGTAGAATTGTATTGCATATCTAAAGCCCTTTATAAACATGTAGTTTGCAGACTTCTTTAGACAACGAATATTAAACCACCAAACATACTAGGGTGTGAAGCACTTTAAACACACATGCTCCACTGAAATTAATTCAGATATGACAGCTGGAATGTTTAAGTCTATGCAGACTATGTCAGTAATCTTCCGTGAAACATTCCGACACACTTTTTTTAAGCCATTTTATAGGATTTCCTCGTAGCCATTTGCCACGGGAAAATATTTCTTTCGTTTTATTGAGAGGTGGTAGCTCAGTGGTTAAGGCATTGGATTCTCTACTGGAAGGTTGCAGATTCAATGCCCTAAATGTATCAGTTCTCCTAAGTTACTTACACAACAGAACAGAGCAACAGGCTGCACATTGTGTGAGGGTGTGTTGACAATCATCTTAGACAGACAATCATAGTGCAATTGAGAATAAGGTAAACCACATCCTGAAATGATGTCACATGCAAACTATGTGCCAAATTATCAGACCCTTGCTAAAGGAAATAATGAGATTTATTTCTTACAGAGACGCTTAAATAGACATAAAATAGCAGAACTGCGCAGACACATGCATTCAACGAAAAAGTTAGACTTTTTTTTTCAATAAAGGCAATAGATAAATGAATAAAGTGGAAATTAATAGATACCATATGGAACAAACATTAGAGTAAACGTTTTTGTATAATGTTTTTATATTTTTGTAAAATGAAATGGGCTAATTTATTATTTTTGCATTACTATCCTGGCTTGTATAATGTTATGTCTGCATATTACCCTACTCACACACCATATGTCACATAAGGTCCATAAACAACTGCATTTAGCTTTTGTTTATATGAACAGAAAGGTTTAACTTTGTGCTTTGAATCATGTGTATATTATCTAACTAACATATCATTGTTCCGGAGAGTGAATTAAAAAAACTATGTTCTCAATACCTCATCAAAAAGACACTTCACACTTCCTAAACAATTTCAATCAATCAGTTCAGTTTAATTCAGTTTTGATTGAAATATACAATTGAATTTGACCAATATGCAAATTACAGTCACAATTAGTTAGCAAAACCATCTATGGTCAAAGAGAAAAAAATCCCATTCATATGCAAAATCTAATAATTTTCAGCTAGGAAAATTTCATAGAAAATAAATAAGCTACACATAGCTTTGATACAAACCTTAATTCTGATGTATAGCCTTAGTACTCAGATATAATGCAACATTTATTCAGTCTTATTATCGTGCTTATATGTATGCGTGTTTGTGTGTCTGTTGTGATATAGACAGGAGGTGTGCGAATCAAACACTATTATGTGTCCACTGTGTGATGAGAGATGTAAGGTCTGGCGGCTCTCTGATACATGCATTTACGCAAAGGTATTCTCATGCGAATATATTAAATACGTAGAACAATATGTATACCTATATGTATTTAATAAAAGTACGTACAACAAATATAAATGGAAGGCTGCTGAATTGCCTTCGCTTGTTTGTAATTTACCAAATGTTGTCTTAAAGTTCAGTTCAATCTTTTAATCATCATCTCTTTAAAAAAAAATAAGAATAGGCTACAAACCTATAGTACTCTAGCACAAGGTACGGACGCATTCTGAACTGATGGGTTTTGGTGGTCAGTGTCTATGTCCAAAGAGCTCATATTTTGGTATTTTGCTTTGTGCAGGTTAGCACATTATTTGACAATGAAGGAACAGTAGCTTTTGCTATGTTCATGGCAGTCTGGGGTGAGTTCTAATTTCTGCTCATATTCATCAAAATTTTAAAGAATTTCTATTTGCAGTTTGAAAAACAAGATCAATGTTAATATTTTTTTTCCAGCGACTCTGTTTCTTGAGTTCTGGAAACACCACACAGCCTCATATGTCTTGGAGTGGAAAGTTTCTGACTGGTGTGAAGAAGAGGTAGGAAATAACATCTAATACAATGGCAATAGCAATTAGGGCACCTTAGTTTGCAGTGAATATGTAATTAATACATATTGAATAAATGCATTTGTATGCATGCTTATGTACAGGAGGAACTGATATTGGAAATAGTGAATGATCCTGATTGCAAGTCGCAGAAGTACCGTCACTCATACCTTCGCAGTACACTAGTCATGGTGCTAATGACACTCATGGTATGGATATACCACTAACATGGGGCTTGAACCAGCTGAGTAATCAAGCTGTTGCTGTAACACAGGCAGTTAAGGTTTTTGTGACTTTTTTATGATTGCATAAAAAGTCAAGAAAAGTGTGTGTGTGTGTGTGTGTGTGTGTGTGTGTGTCTGTGTTTCTGCATATTCACAGTTGATACTAATCATTGGGTTGGCCCAGGCCCTTGTGGTGTTCAGGGTAATCACTAGTGAAAAGATCCCTAATTTCACAAGTTGGCCTTTTTTTTCTGAACACAGCAGCACAGTGGCTTTCATGCTTGGAGCAGTGCTGCACTATATCACGATAACCGTCATGACTTGGGTAAAAGAAAAAAAGGAGTTAAATTATAATTGCAATATAATCTTTCAAAGCTTTTTCATATTAAGTGGCATAGCTAAGAATTTTTTGTCCTTCTGTTCACGTGGTGCAGGTCAATCGCAGAGTGGCCCTGAAGTTATGTGAATTAGGTAGGTGAGAAAACTTGTGTTATTATATTATATATAAATTAGTTCAATAGTTTATGTCTCTCTTTATATTCGTAGAAAAGGTTCGCTCACATGCTGCCGTCGAAAGGAGTTTCACAGTGAAGATGTTTACCTTTCAGTTCTTCACTCTTTTCTCCTCACTCATATACACAGCATTCTTTCTCGGAAGGTGAGAAACGACATAAAAAGAAGCTGACCAAATGGTTGGGAACTTTGTCCCCAAAAATAAACAGATTATGTTTGTTTATTGCAGGATAAATGGACATCCCGGTGGCTATGTGAGGATAGCTGGAATCTGGAGATTAGAGGAAGTGAGTTAATTTTATCCTCATAAATTATATGTCGTAAATATCTCATAATTCACATGCCTAGTTTTAATTTAAAGAAAGTAATTAAAATAGTGCGTCTATCACCCTCTACTGGAGTTTCTTAAGAATGACAGTTTCTTGTGTTTAGTGTCACCCTAGTGGATGTCTGACAGACCTGTTCATTCAGATGGCCATTATAATGCTGCTCAAACAGATCATCAGCAACGTCTTTGAGATTTCAGGCCCGTAAGTCAGTATTTTTACACTGTTAACATTTTAAGTAATTTGTGTAGTTCATGGGGTGAAAAGGGAGAAGCGATTTTCTATATCATAAGAATAAAAATCCAAATTTTTTCATTGAATTTACACTCGTTATGACAAAGACATGCATGTATTGCATCTGTACCTGCACTTGACTCCACTATTATAAACAAAACAGTGATAATTTGATTCACTATTATACATAACATTATACATAAAGGTTACCCTCTTTTTATATATATTATATATATATATATATATATATATATATATATATATATATATATATATAGATAGTACCTATATATATACTATAATATATATAGATAGATAGATAGATAGATAGATAGATAGATAGATAGATACATAGATAGATTTATATATATATATATACGTAATAATAATTATCAGTACATGGATACTAATATTACTCTCTCCACAGTTGGTTCAGACGATGGCTGAAACGACGACAGAGTCGTAAACTGAGGCGAAAGGTTAGGCAGTGCTCAAAGGAGAGCCGCATAGAGGGTGCAGAAAGTGAGAATCTCTGTGACAACTGTAAACTCAAGGACTTGCTCAGGAACTTTGACCTTAATAACGTGGACTCCTTCAGCCTCTTCAATGAATTTCTAGAAATGGGTACAGGCTAATATTTTTTATGATGCAGCATATGTTCACTCCCAGTTTGAAATATTTGTTAACTTCTTAATTATTTTTTAACTGCTTATTTTTCCTTCTGCTTAGTACTCCAGTTTAGTTTCACCACTATCTTTGTGGCTGCATTTCCTCTGGCTCCTCTGCTTGCTCTGCTTAACAACATCATTGAGATCAGAGTGGATGCCATTAAAATGGTCAGTTTGGAGCGAAGACTGGTGCCCAGGAAGACTAATAACATAGGTGAGAGTCATAAGAATAAATGTATATTTACGTAATCCCCACAAAGCTGTTATACTGCTTAAAATATAAATAAAAACAAAAAACGAATTATGCTTTTACATGTGTTATATTATGATAAATGTGTAAAACAGAAAAACAGATATAAAATAGAATGCAATGATTTGCAAATCCCATAAATACCTATTCTTTTCACAATAGAATAACATGATCAAATATATAAACAGAGAATTTATAGGATTTTAGGGTATATGACATTTGGGAGTTGATAGCTGCAGTAGGTTTCAGAAACGTTTGACATGTTTCTATGTTCTGCCTTAAATAAAAAATAAAATATTAGAAATTAAAAAAAAAAAAAAAAAAAAAATATATATATATATATATATATATATATATATATATACAATACACAAACACAAAATATATATATAAACAAACCCATTTTTTAGGTGTTTGGACAGATATACTGGAAACAATTGGTGTCCTTGCTGTCATTGCCAATGGTCTTGTCATTGGCATATCCTCTGATTTTATCCCTCGTTTGGTGTATCGCTACCGCTATGGACCTTGTGCAAATTCCACTGCTATGGGTGTTGAGTATGCAGCATTATACTGTAATTTATATTATACAACACAAAATACAGAATACTGTACTTACCAAGCAAAATTTAAATGGTCATTATCAAACTCTCATTTCCTCTGTTTCCTCAGATGCATGTCTGGTTATATTAACAACACTCTATCTATTGCTAATGCAACCATTGTAAATGACTTTTTACCCCGCCAATTAACTCACAATGGCACAACTGTGACACAGTGCAGGTACTAATTATATAATTTAAATTTGCATATAGCATCTAGAGCAGCAGTGATATGTGACTTGTTTATTTTATTGATTTTTTTAGCTATAGAGCCTACAGGAAATAATGATGACTACACACTGACCAATCAGTATTGGGTCATTCAAGCAGTCCGCTTTGCCTTCGTTGTCCTTTTTGAGGTATGCTATCTGAGAAAAAGCAAAAAGGACAGATTCATGTGCATTCATATTTTGTTAATATTTATTTATAAGAATCATATTAAATATGGTTTAACCAACTTTTTTTCTCCTGCAGCACGTGGTGGTTTTGTGTAAGTTCATCGCAGGGTGGTTTGTGCCCAGTTCTCCCCTAGAGGTTAAAAATACAAGACTGCAAGAAAAACTCGGAAGACTAAAAGAAGAACTACGGTGAGTGAAAAGAATAATTATTATTCCATTGTTTTTTATTATTCCAGTATCATTTTGAAATGCTATATAGAATATATATTGCTTGTTTTGTAAACATGATCCTTCTAAATTAAGTAATAAGGCTTTTATATCAGTTTATATCCTTTTATATCAGCTGTATGTTGTACAGCTTTTCATTAGAGATTTCATTAGAGATTTTGTTAATAAAATATTTTGCAAAATATTTTTTAAACATTTTTAATATTTTGTAATATATCGTTAATGTGGAAGAGGCAAATACAACCTCAGCAGCAATACAATTTAAAAAGAATACTTATGCAATTGTTTATGAAAGTTATTTTATTTTTATTATGATCATAAAATAAAAAATAATAAAAGTGTAGAACTTGACAATGCAACAATATTTCTTAATTTTTAAATGGCTTTAAGTGGTTTAGTGGTTAGCACGTTCGCCTCACAACTCCAGAGTCCGGGTTTGATTCTCATCTCGGCCATGTGTGTGTGGAGTTTGCATGTTCTCCTCGTGCCTCAGGGGGTTTTCTCCGGGTTCTCCGGTTTCCTCCCCGGTCCAAAAACATGCATTGTATTTTTATTTGGCACCTTGGAAAATTGTCTCTAAGTGTATGAATGTGTGTGTGAATGTGAGTGTGTGTGTGTCAGGCGATGGGTTGGCATTCCATCCACGGTGTATCCTGCCTTAGTGCCCATAGACGCCTGAGATAGGCACAGGCTCCCCGTGACCCGAGGGAAGATCGGATAAAGCGGTAGATGAATGATTGAATGAATGAATGTTATGCAACATTGCGTGGAAATCAATGTGGTGCACAAAATATTGTTAGCACTGGACAAAAAAGCAATAGCAAGAAAAAAGGCAAGCACCTTTATGATGTTCTAGCTGACACGGAGCAGTGATGCATTGCATCACTCTGCAGTGTAGAGTATGGAGAATATCACAACCAGTGATTCATCAGAAATATACAAAAGAGAATTTGTGCATGCTGTACATCTAATTAAAAGCGAATCAATAACAACAGAGCTTAACAGACACAGCATGTGTACAAACATATTAAAAACAATATAATAACAATATATGCCACATGTTTAATAAAAACAGACCATTAATAAAAAAAAACGACTTGAAAAATATAAACGTTATGGGAATTTCAAAAGGACGCTGCTTTTGAAATTTAAATTAAATTATTTTGCTTTAAAGGAATTAAAATGTAAGTGCATACACAAGTCGTTCATTTCTCTGGGACGAAAAAGTGGCATAAAATAAGCTTTTATGGATCAGTGTTGACTGCACTGGTTGCATGAATCATGCACATCCAAATTTCACTTAATTGTTATTAACTTAATTAATGTTAAACTTAATTCATTCATTCATTCATTCATCTTCTACCGCTTTATCCGATCTTCACTCGGGTCACGGGGAGCCTGTGCCTATCTCAGGTGTCTATGGGCATTAAGGCAGGATACACCCTGGATGGAATGCCAACCCATCGCAGGGCACACACACACATTCACACACACATTCATACACTAGGGACAATTTTCCAAGGTGCCAATCAACCTACCGTGCATGTTTTTGGACCAGGAGGAAACCGGAGAACCCGGAGAAAAACCTCCTTGAGGCACGGAGAGAACATGCAAACTCCACACACACATGACCGAGACGGGAATCGAACCCGGATCCTGGCGGTGTGAGGCGAATGTGCTAACCACTACGCCACCGTGCCTCTAACTTAATTCATGTTATTATTATTTTTTACAGTCGAGGAAGAGCACAACATATCAGAAGATAACGAGAAACCTCAATGGATGCTCCAATGCGGAAAACATTAAATGAATAATCACTCAGGATAAACTAGACTACAGTGTCTGATATAATTATGTGTCTGAATGAATCACAAGGAAACTCTTGCTACTTGGTACAGCTGTTAACTTACTGTTTCCATGTGATTCATTTCAAGTCTCTGATTAAATTGATTAATGAATTTAATTTTTATGTTGCGAGTCAGTCTGTGAATGACTTGATGTAGTGAATGTTGAATGTATCTATACATATACAGTATATAAATATTTGTACTGCTGTGTTCACCTGGTGTAGCTGCCATTTGTGTGGGTGTCTTTTCTGTTTTGATACAGAAGCTCTGAGAAATTGTTTTCCTTATTTTTTTAGGTAATTATGTTAAATATATTTTCATTTTCAATATATCATATGTTGTACATTATTACAGTGTTTGTGCTTTATTTAAGTACCATATACTGTACTTTGCATCTGCATATTACATTCACCACCACTAGTCTTTAATCTTGCTGTCTGCCTTTAGTCCACTGGATTTAAAATGCACTGTGTGCTTTATATATTTCAGTTATTGTGCTAATTATTTCTGTTTCTAGTCTATGGACTAGACTCAGTATGTAACAAAATTTTTTGTGGAGTTTGTATTTTTGTAACGCATTAAAACATCAATAAATACAGGTTTAGAATTGCACATGAATGGGCCGGGATACCATTTTGATCTTTATCATATTTTCATTTGACCTTACTGTCTAATCATTTTTAATTTCTACAGAAAAATGACCAGAATAGTCAGGTGTTTATCTGAAGACTCTTTTCGGGTTTCAAAGAACCACAAACAACATTAAAATGCATAATCTTAAACAAATAGTAGTAAATAGAAGTATGTCAATGTTAAAAAAAAAGTACAATTTTAGAATTTTACAAACTTGGGATCAACTAAAAGCCATGTTATTTAGTTCTGCTGTACAGTATGAATTTAAGAACTCAATCAATATGGTTAAAGAACCAATAGAATTGTATGATGTGTTACCATTCTTTAAAAATATAGAAATAAACAGATTAATTAATTTCATAAATTGATATACATATATATTTTCTTTCTCTCTCTCTCTCTCTCTCTCTCTCTCTCTCTCTCTCGTCTCTCTCTCTCTCTCTCTCTCTCTCTCTCTCTCTCTCTCTCTCGCTTCTCTGTTTTTATTATAATTGTTTGTTAATTAATTAATTTATTTGCCTTTTTTCTGTCTTTTTGACTCCATGGTAAAAACAAATAAATACACACAGCTCTCATAACCAAATCATCATCATCATCATCATAATCATCATCATGTTCAACATTTACTCTAATGTCTTTATTTAACAGGATATTCCACGTTATTATTATTTTTAATTCCATGAATATCTTTTATGGATTATATTTGTTTTTATCTGAGATAAGTGTAGCTGTTATTAAGAGTTTGTTATTTGCTGTATCTCCTTCTGAGAAAAGGGAAACTGAGTTCTGATTAGGTTAAAAAAAAAACATCCCAATAACCACTAACTATCTTTCAGAAATAACAAATGTTATAAAAGCTAGAGAATTGGTAAAAGTTAAAGGTTGTTCCAGGCCACCACTAATACTGTATACTACCACGTGACATCAGTTAGACTTTTTTTTGTTGTTGTGGTTTCACTGCGCAGCCTGTGCGCACCTCGCTTGTGGATGTATGCGTTTACTTACATGTGAATTGATTGTTTCGTATATTTATCTCCACCCGTTTTTATATCTTAAACCCAAATCTACGAAGGTCACTGTGGCTGATTTACGAAAGTATTAAAAGCAGGATGGGGCGCAGGATTCTCTTCATGTGTTTATTATCGATCCAGGTTGCACTCATGTTTGGAGGTGAGGCAAAGGTTTTCTTTTCTAATTGCTTGAATTATTATAATCTTCGCAAATATAACGCGCGTTATTTTTTATGTTTATTAAAAACAACCAAATAAATGAAAACAACAAATCACGCTGTACTTTGGACCTTTGCTGCTGGAGATTGGATGGTTAAGGCTGTAACTGGTTAATGAGTGATGGAGTTTATCAGTGTCAGCATAACATCAAGCTCAGAATCAGAATCTTAGTTTACCTCACTGATCACGCCGAATGAACACAGTACATATATTATAATTTATGACCTTATTGCATGAGTGTTTTTTTTTTGTACATCACAGTCAAGATTCATAGGCATGTTTGCTGTAAAACAGTACCTGAACAACTAGATTGTTAGGTCAAACCTGGTGTCATCTCACACTAATTGTTGTGGAGTCAACAGGCTGGTTTGAACCTGTTTAGTTACTTATTTTACTACCATTCGTATTTAAGCACACACTTTTAAGCCATATTAAATATTAACTGATCAGCATTCTTTTTATTTTTAATTCTCTATTTATCCGCCCCCCCACCCCACCCCCCTTTTTTTGAATACATGCAAATGCACACAGGATTGGCTTTGCTTGCATTGATAGGGAGCATGCTTCTCATCTTTCAGTGTTTATTTCCTGGTTTCAATCGCTGGAGAATCTATAGTAGACTTGTGTGTGCCTATAATATGTAATGAGGAAACAAAGTTTGGTGAAAACATTAGGAAGTCACTTAAACGTGTGTCCAGATCATGTTTTCTGTGCAAACACAATTCTGTATACTTACTGATTTGTACCTGCAAATTTGGGGGAGAGGGGGGTCGGGTTGGTTAACATGGAAAGAAATGTCCCCCAAAAAGCCCCCCAAAAACTTCCACATGATATATATATATATATATATATATATATATATATATATATATATATATATATATATATATATATATATATATATATATATATATATATATCACATATATATATATATATATATTAAACATTTGTTTTATTAAAAAGATATGTGCCCAATGAGTTTACTTTAATACCATCACTGATGTAAGTGTCACTGAAAAAAAACCCTATCCAAAATAGGACATCTTTTGTTTTACAATGGTTATGACTTGACAGTAGCCCACCAAATACCCACCAAAAAGCCAAACAACTGAAGTCTTTGCAGTGGGTTATCTTGATTGGAGAAACATGGTAATGTGAATATTTATAAATTTATAAATCATAATGACAAATACTGTTGATGCATACATTTATATTTTCAACAAAGTTTTTTTTGTCAAGATTTTTTTCTGATTTACATGTGATGATGTACATTTAATCGGTGCATATAAAATGTTTAAGAAAGATTTGGAAATTTTACTTTAAGTATTTATTTAAGTATGCATCATCAAAGTTGAAATATAAAACTTGCATAACATGTATTCTTCCCCAAATGACCAAATATGTCATTAAAATATGTCATTGGTTTTCACTGAGTTTTTAAAATGATTAACCGTGCTTCTATATACACATTTGTTTTAACTTATAGAGATTACTGGTTATTTTGTGCTGGATATTATTATATATGATATATATATATATATATATATATTTTATATATATATATATATATAAACTTCCCCATTATATTGATATTTACTCTAGTTTAAGATACAAATATTTAATACATTTTGCCAAAAATCGCCAAAAGAAGGCTTACTGAAAACTTGTGTCAGTAATACCTAGCATTCTTCCATAAATGAAAAGTTAATAATTAAGACTCTCTGGCCATAATTATACAATACCATTATTGTAAATTCCACAGTGTTATAGAAATCATCACCTATTTTATCACCTAGCTATACAGAACCAAAATTATGTTACGGACTGGACAACCAGGCTTGTTGTCATCCACGTCAGTCAAGAATGGTGTGGAAAAATACAGAATAAACACAAAACAAATCAATGTCAGCTTTAGTTTTATTCAAGGATAAAATAAGAGAGCAGTGAATTGAATGCATGTAAGACATGCAGATGGTTGAACTGGTTTAACAAACAGGTTTAACTCGTTCCAGCAGGTCCACTGAGTGAATGAAAATGAGTCACTCGTAGAATATGGTGATAAACCTGTCTCTTCACTTATCAGTCATTTACATTTACATTTATGACATTTTGGCAGAAGCTCTTATGCATTAAGGGTTATGGGATTTGCTCAAGGGCCAACTAGTGGCACTTTGGTGGTGGTGGGACTTGAACCTACGATGATCTACCAGTCATGAAATCTTTCAAGAAGCCGCATGTTACAAAATTACCACAGCGCTCAAACAATGAAAAAATAGTTAAACATATTATCTAACTTATTATTCCATAATAATGTATATGTTTATGCTTGTATCATTACTTCGATGTAAACACATATAGCATGCATCTATCGTGGCTGTAGTAAATAGTATTGTTATTGTAGTAAATATTTTACAGAGAAAATATAATATAGTTTTGTATAAATAGCAATCATATTTTTTTCATATTCAAGATGTTCTGTTTCTTTTCTGGAAACCTTGCATACAATATTATTTTCTAATATTTTGAAAAATATTATTTCACTATTCATTATTTCAATAATAGCTATTTCGCTACTGTTAACACTCCGTAATTAATATATATACCTACTACACTTGCTATTAGTAGTATAGTATAGTATAGTACAGTATAGTATACAGTAGTATAGTATATCACTATGCAAATAGGGCCACAGTACCGAAACTATAGGAGATCTGTGACGATTTTAAGCTTCACCTGTGAAGGAGAATAAGGTATCACTTATTCCTACTCAGGCCTGACTAATAAAGACCCCAGTCATTTAATTACTATATTTGCCATCGAGTGCAAAGTCAAAATAAACCAAAATAGTTGCTATAAATATTATTCATAAAAAGATGCACAAAAAGCAAATTCTGCAGTTATAAATATATGAAATTGCTCATCTAATATTTCCTCTTGAATAAGATTTTAAATCAGGCACACAAGATTATATTTATTATATATTATATTTTTTCTCTCCCAAAAGCAAAACTATGGACCATGCTGAGCCGAACAATAAGTACAGAGGAAGTCACTACCTGCTCATTTTCATGTACACCAGCTCACAGACATTCAAAATTGGCTAGTGTTAATTGCACGCCTTCCTTCTTGTCCAGAGAACAGAGCTAATTTTGCTCTCTTGACTTGCAGCCACAGATAATTATGACACACATTGATGCAAACATTGTTCTGTTGGAATTATAACATAAACACATATGTCTTGCCCATTTTGGTACATTAAATGAAAATATTTTCGATTAAAAGTGTTGCCGTATATTTTTGTTAATCAGATTTGTGCTCAGAATGTGTGTCATTTGCTTAATGCTTGTCAATTTATGGAATATTATTTCCGACTATGCTAACTTAACTTACTGTGTGTCCTGTCTATGTACTGTTTTTTTTTTACATGCAGAACCACATTGTAACAGAACACTGCAGTTTCTACATAGTAGAACAGAGAAAGATGTGTGGGGAGGCCAAGGCTCCAGTGTAAAACTGTACTGCACAGCTATGATGCATTATAGAAACAACAGTGAGACTGAGTGTGAATCCAATATCCATTGGAGCAAAGATGGAGAATCTATCCTGAGCCCTGGTTCTTTCACTCAGAACACCTCCCAGTGGTGAGTGCTCAATGCCAATACACTGTTTCAGACATTACTTTAATGGTGGTATAGTGGTTAGTGCGTTCGCCTCACACCTCCAGGGTCGGGGTTCATTTCCCTTCTCGGCCATGTGTGTGTGGAGTTTACATGTTCTCCCTGTGCCTCAGGGTTTTTTTTCTCTGGATTCTCCGGTCCATTGGTACCTTGGAAAATTGTCCCTAATGTGTGAATGTGTGTGTGATTGTGTGTGTGTGTGCCCTGCGATAGGTTGGCATTCCATCCAGGGTGTATCCTGCCGTAATGCCCATAGGCGCCTGAGATAGGCACACGCTCCCCGTGACCCGAGGGAAGATCGCATATAGCGGTAGAAGATGAATGAATGAATGGAATAGATTTTGGAAGATCTTCACCATGACTGTTACAGGTTCGTGGATGAAGAGCAGCTGATGGTGAGCAGTGTTCTGACTGTGAATTTGAAGGAAGAGTCAGATTTTGGTGTCTACACGTGTGATATATTGAACACTACAGCAAAGTTCAGGCTTCAAAACATTGGTAAGGTCTCAAGTATTGAATCATTTCATTCATGTAATGTTTGTGTAAATACTACTCACAGTGTGATTCAAATCCTTTATTTGTTCATTGTATAATAGTCATTTAACCAATGTTCAAGTGACTGGAATATTTGTAACTGTATTATAATAATAATGATGCCATTTCTTTTATCAGACTTTCCCAGTCACACAGGAGCAGTGTTGGCATCCCTGGTGTTGTTCATCATGTTAGTCTTGGGAGCTGTTGTATATTCAAAATGCCACCTCAACCTCAAACTGTGGTATAAAAACGCATATGGAGATTATGAACTCAATGGTAAATACATACAGTGGCATTCATGGTGTTTATTTTCATTCACACCAAAGTGATACAGTTTCTTTAGAATGTCATTTGTTAATTCTATATATTTTATTTCCCCTTCAGATGGCAAAATGTACGATGCCTACATTTCTTACATGGACGATGAAAATGACCTTAAGTTTGTCAATTTCATTCTGAAACCTCACCTGGAGAATAAATATGGGCACAAATTACTCCTTAACAACACAAACATCCTCCCTGGCGCAGGTACATCCCTTCAGGCATGTAAAAACAGGATGCCTTACCATCCAACTTCACAAACAAACAGATCAATTATGTTCATGTTTGAATATATTTATAGTTTATTATGGAATTTCTTACCTGTTTATTCCATCCAGAGATAATTTTTTTTCATCATACATTCTGTTCATCTCCTAAAACCTAATGCGTATGTGTGTGTGTGTGTGTGTGTGTGTGTGTGTGTGTGTGTGTGTGTGTGTGTGTGTGTGTACTCTCAGAGCCATCTGCAGAGTTGCTTATGAACATTAGTCGATGTCGGCGGCTCATTGTTGTGCTGTCACAGACCTATGTACAGCAGGATTGGTGCACTTCCAACTTCAGGTACAAAATAATGATTTCTGATATAACTAGTTAATAGTGGTTTTATTAGATTTTATTTTTTTTTTCAAAATAATTAAATAAATATTTTGGGGTTTGGTGTGCTTTTAGACAGGGCTTATCTCTCCTGCTGGAGCTGTCACAGAAGCCCATCTTCATCGTCTTTCAGTCTCAGCAGAAGCATGTGAGTGTGGACATCATTCAGCAACTACGAGATCATCAGGCACAAATCAAGACTCTCATCTGGGGAGCACATTCCATTGTGAGCCACACCACAGAATGCACATTTAGTGTACAGTATATATAAACAAAATGTCATTTAATTCTGTGATTTATTCCTGTTGTATATGTAAGTATTCTAATCATTATACTAAAACAGTGGTTCTCAAAGTGCACACCACTATGAGGGTCACATATACTATCAGATATCGCATGTATACTTATTAATGTTTATTCCAAATGATGGATGCATACCAAAAAATATTGGATCTTAGTATTATTACTATCTGTTAGTTAGTAGTAAAAAGAAATAATGTGATCAGACCAGGATGTCTTGTATTGGAAAACCAGCACTAGGGGGTTTTATCTCAAATCTAATAAATGCGTATAATTTTTTTAATTCAGGCCCCATCATCTGGATTTTGGAAGGCACTAGCCTTGGCCATGCCCCGTAAAGTGGTGTTCCACAGTAAGTCACCTGGTGATCCACAAACTCTGCTCCAGGGGGATAGAGACCCCATGCTCACCATGCAGCCAGACTACCTAGACTGCCGGCCTGACCCCGACCCTGCTGGAGATTTGGGTACGGACATTAATACTGATTCCTTTGCTCTCAGTTTTTCTGTTAATAGTATCACACTTCTCAGACACTCTACAAATAACATCACCACATCATTAATTAAAAGTAGCCAGGCTTAAAATGCATTCTTGATCTTCTGCAGGTGTACGTTTCCCTGTCTATAAAGCAATGTCCAGGGACCAAGTTCTCCCACCAACCTCTGATGTAGTAACTGAAGCCAAAGCTCCAGAGATTGATGTGTCTGACCTAGGCTCAAGGAGCTATGCTGCTCGAAGAGATTTTTATTGTTTGGTCACTGATGATATTTGAACCTGGAGCACCCACACTTCCCCTTTCACTCCACTTAGCACAGAGCAGAACAGAAGCTCTGGCCTTTTTCTGTTTTTCTTTTTTGTGTTTGAAAAACATGTATGGGTTTTAGGGAAGTAGGTTTCACCAGATTAGAGGAGCACAAATCATGTACAAGGGTTTGAGTCTTGAGTGTATTGCATTTTGAGTATATTGTTTATGTAAACAATATCAGAGTCAATGTCATTGCTTTTGGTGTAAGTCAATTTTACTAGCTGATAAAGAGGTTAGTTCTGGGAGGTCATGCCTTTAGCGCAAGTAAAGTGTTTTGTTTGTCTGTCTTGTACTCTCAGCACATGCCAATGCAAAGGTGTTGAAGTGCACCATATTGTTAACATTTCATATTAGTTTTATATGTGTATATTCAATTATCTTCAATTAAAAGTGTCTCATACATATTGTATGTAAATATATGAATGTGTGTGTTGTGTGTGTGTGTGTGTGTGTGTGTGTATAATGAACAATAAAACGACAGAAGAAGAAAATTCAGTCTGTGGCCTTTCCAGATCCTTTTAACCATGACATTTCCTCAGCTGCGTGTACCGCTTATAATGTTAGGATGGAATGCAAAAGAGGTTCTTCCTAAAGAGTTACACCTACAGTAGTAGCTGCGCATTCACAACAGGGACGAGCTACCGTATCACCAGTTTATATGGAAAGCAACCAAAACCGGAACATAATGCGATTGGGGTCGGTGTTGCAGTATGTAAGTATGTATTGTACATATACATATATATATATATATTTAAAAAAAAAAAAAAAACAAAAATAATATATATATATATATATATATATATACTATACATTACATTTGTGTGTGTGTGTGTGTGTACATATTTATTTATTTATTATATAGTATAGTTTTGGCACGTTTTCCGCTGGGTCCCTCTCCATTTATCCGGGCTTGGGACGGGCAGTAGTTATTATTATTATTTTTGTTTGTGAGAACGTATTTCAGGATGTATTAGTCTGCAGGTCACACTGTAGAAAAACACCAAATACGAAAAGGTCAACAGATGGCCACAATGATTTACATATTCAGTTTTAAAAACCAATTGTAGTGGTGTGTTCCTGGCTTCATTTGAATTTTATTTCCATCGTAGACACTGCAAGCCTGTGCGTGCTTTACCTTTCATGTGAATGGCAGGAGTAGCTCGTTTTGAACAAATGATTCATGTTTTTAAATGAACTTGTATATTAATTACACTTCTTAATATTAAGATACACGTGGTCATTTTTCCATTCTTTTGTCCAATTTGCTCATGTAAAAAAAATTGATATTTCTATTATTATGCTTATTTCTACCTGTAGATGGCAGCACTGGAAAGCACAGTGACCTTTTTTTAATCCCTAAATTTAGGATTTATACGAATACTAATGTCAATTAAATCCAGTGACAAAAATGTTTTAATTCAAAATAAAATACATTTATATCAATGTGTGTTTAAAAGCAAATTTTCCATAACACACTTTGTATAAGCTGTATGTATGTTCATTCATTCATTCATCTTCTATTGCTTTATCCGATATCCGCTCGGGGCACGGGGAGCCTTTGCCTATCTCAGGCGTCTATGACCCATCAAGGCAGGATGGATTGCCGACCGATCGCAAGGCACACACACTTACACTACACTAGGGACAATTTCCCAAGGTGCCATGGACATTGGACAGAGGTAAACCGGAGAAAAAAACCTGAGGCACGGGGAGAACATGCAAACTCCACACACACACACACACACACACACACACACACACACACACACACACACACACACACACACACACACACACACACACACACACACACACACGGCAGAGACGGGAGTCGAACCGGGACCCTGGAGGTGTGAGGCGAAGCTGCTAACCACTAAGCCACCGTGCCCTTACATACATGTATGTCACCAGGGCTAGCATGGAATGACATTCAGTGGAATTATGTTACATACGTTATTGAAAAAAACTAAAATTCAACGAAATTCTGTCTAACATAGACAGTTAAAAACTGGCTCCTGCCTTTTTAATTCTTAAAATGTACATAGATACTGATTTTTTAACTGTCAATCACATGAACTAACACTGGAGAAAGTAAGATGATTAGTCAACAAAAAAAAAACAGAAAAAAACCCCTCAGATGAACGCACAACTGGCAACCTATTGTTAATGTATAAATACATTTTTATTTCACAAATAATTATCACAAATAAGTCACAAAGTATTATCGTTGAATATTTGAATTTCTTCTGTACATTGGAAATACTATATATGAGTAATAAAGAACTAAATGTCCCTGAATACATATTTCCTCTCACAGTAAAGTTCCAACTTGTGGGTGAAAAAGAAGAAGGAATGAAAAGGAAGCAATTTCTTTGTTGTCAGCAGTAAAGAAAACATCGGTGTCATGCAATGGTTGTGCTGTCAGCACTCGCAAGATTTGGACTGATGGATCCAAAATGGAGCATGAAAAACTGAAATACAAATACAGAAAAACATTTCCTTAAATTCTTTTTTATCTTTAGGATTAATATTTAAACAGGACGTAGCAATATTCTGTGTAATCGATGTTAAATTGCATCTTCTAAATTTAGTATGTTTTTAAATATTATATTTTTGTGTATAGATATTTGTGTATAGAATCTCTTGCCTCCTAACATAACATGATTTGTTCATAAATTAGCCAGATAAATTCTCTTTGCATTTTGGGATTATAATGGATCAATCTTACAGCACAACACTGTAAAACAGGTGCAATCATTTGTTAGAGATTTGACTGTTTTGTCTTCAAGATGTTTTCAACCAAGTGTTTATGAAACATCTATTATGAATACACTGAAGAATTTGCACAGCAGACAAAGTTATCAAATGAAAGATTTATGACATTTGTATGAGAAAATCTATTTCATCTGCTGGGAAATTTAGTCATAGATGCACAGGTGTGTCAGACAAAGGAGGGGTAGCCGAGTGACTGGTATGTAAACTGTTGCAAACATAAAAACAAAATAAAAAAAAATGACAAATAAATAAAAATTTATAATATATATATAATAATATATATATATATATATATATATATATATATATATATATATATATAGCAGCTATATATAACAGAAGCCCTTGGAATTGGCATTCGAATACACTTCTCTATAAAATGTAAAATAAGTCCAAATAGATCTAGAGATCTTTTGAATGAGTAGAAAGATCACTGTTTCCTAATTCTCTTTTTTTAAATCATAATATGGCTCATGAATATGAATATGATTGAATATGGCTCGTGTGTTCTTTGCCACGCTTGTGGTTGGTGAATGAAACCTTGCCTGACGTCAGTGCAACAATTTTACTGTCGTCACTTCTGTCCAGCAAATTCATGTCTACGTCATTAACCGGTGCTCTTCATAGCAACTGCAAATAATAAGATTGGATAGAGAGTGAAAGACAGAAAACCTCATACACCACAATAAACACAATAGGTGAACAGATAATCCCTACTGTTTAAACTTCAAGAACACATCTGTTTCAACTAGGCTTAGATGTTCCTAAATTCAACGATATCAAAACCTTTTGTCTAGTTTTAGAGAGAGCATGTGCTGTGTTCCTATAGGGCAAAAACGTTAGAGAAGGCAGGAGATTCATGCCTGAGCAGAGTGCAGGTATGTAAATATCGCCACAGGACTCATCACACTCAGCTAACAGAAATAAGGCTCTATGGGAAGACGAGGAGAGAGCATGAGTAAGGCGAGAAGAAGACAGATAGATGATTTCGGATTAAATAGACTAAATGTTCAGTACACTGAAAGATCCATCAGATCATATTTTATTTGTTTTCAAGGAAAATATGACAAGTAAAAATTTGCTAGCAAATAGGGACATTTCAAAGCATGAATAAAGGTATTAGTGAATTTTTTTTATAAAACAGGCAGTGTATATTAGGCATAAAATTGACAAATCTTGCATATTGGGCAAACAGACCCCACTCATTTTATTCCCCCCCCCCCCCCCCCAAAAAAAAATACAATGTATAGATTCAATAAAAGAATTTGAAACAATTCAGGTTTCTATCAATCTAAATTTACATGCTGTCTATAACCGATAAACCCCAAACATTCAGTTTTTAATAAGAGAAAAATATTTTAAAAGATTGAAAAAAAAAATTCCTACAACGATTCCAGAAAAGGTATTTGTAGCATTTACCGTTGTATTTTTATGGTGCATTATTAACTCTAATGTGAAAATATATAACAATGACCACTGCCAAAAACTTTCCAGTATGCTACTGTGCTGCTACTGTATAAATGTATTCGAATAAAAGGTTTATAGACATTTAAATTGCTAAATTAAAAAAAGATATAGATATAACGTCAACCCAAGCATCAAGAGGTGCTTTACAATGGAAACAATGAACAACAATTTACATTCATGCGTTCTTATTATATTATTACATTTGAGCTATTTTAGGTTTTAATAAAACACCATGAAAATACATGTTAGAAGACGCTAGAAAAGAAACTACATTCTGCTATGTTTAGCCTACTAAGTAGCTATGTCTCAATGTCTTTACTGTAAGCAGTGCATTCACTCTTGGACATTCAGTGAGATGCAGGGTAAAATAATTTATCCTAGCAATGTATGACAATGACATAAGAAATGTATAAATTTGACACGTTTTTTTGTACCTCTGGGTGACATTAAAAATTCCATTTGATGCTGTATATAAGTGCTTCATATTTTAGGCTACTCTAACAGTTCTGTAGAAGTCCTGGCACTTGATAAAAAAGTTTCAGCTACTAAGCATGGTGAAAATATTGAGACATAGGGTTTTACATATAGGCTGAATATAACAACACAGACAAACTTTTTTTTTTTGGCAATTTAAGATTATTCATAATGTATACACATGATGCTGCCTAAAAATGTTTACCATCTTGCTCACATTTATGTTAAATCCCACAACCGTTTCCCCAGATATCAGTCCTGATGGGGAAAAACCCTGTCACAGAAATTTACAAAAAAAAAAAATTTATATATATATAAACAAAGGAATCCCATGGACTGCTATACGATAAAACAATCTTCTTATAAGAAAAACCAGATACAGAACAGTCAATAATTGTGCTGTACATTGTGAGACAGGCCACAAAAAGGCCAGAAATCCCTGAAGATAAAAAAAAAATATGCCTACAGGAATCTCATTAAGGTGCATCCTCCATCAATCAAGTCCAGTTTCAGGAACAGCACACATTGTTTAAAGGCACTGTTGGTTTCCAGATGTCTTTCAAACAATTCCAGTAGTCTAGGGAAGGTTGTGTTGCACTAAACAAATGTCACAGCTGAAATATTCAGCTATTGTTTATTATTATTTTCCACCATTCCATTCCTTATTTACATACATGCAGTTACAGCCATTCAGTTCCAGTCTTTATTCAGAAGCTCAATTCTGTAAAATCCTCTTTCTGGTATCCTTTCTGTAAAGAATAAAAAAGAGAAAGGTTTATAAGTAACTCTAAAGTGTAGTTATCATCTGTGTGCTGTGTGTGTAATCATGTAATCATTTCACTTTTTGGAAGCACTTTAACTTCATAAGCTAATATGCATGTATGTATATATATATATATTATATAGTATATATATATATATATATATATATATATATATATATATATATATATATATATATATATATATATTACTCTTTTATAGACTGGGCATTACTGCATTATATTATTCAGTAGTGCACTAATCCTGTTTATCCACTGCACAGTTACTGAGTTTTGAGATTTTGCTTTGATATTTTCAAAAGCAAGTTTGTGAAATGGAGGCATTCTGTGGTGTGTTGGGACACGCTTGTGAGGAAATCACCTGGCAGGTCTGCATTATGGCTCCACCTTTACTTATGAGCACAAGCACACGCCCTATGCTGTTGGTGTATGTGCCTAGGTGCGTGTATGTGTGTGTGCATGTGTCTGTTTGTGTATGCATGTATTTGTGTGTGTGTAATCTTTGTAAAACTGGAAAATGGCTACAGGGCAGGGTGGGGAAACATGTCTAAAATATGTTAGATAGTTTATCACGACACACTGTCTTTCCTAGAACATGTTAGTGTCTCAGGGAGGAGCTTTCCCAGTTGACGGTTACATTTCGGCTAATTGCTAGAAACCTCATATTACTAACAGGGCAATTGTATTTAGTGCTTTATGAAAGAGGTAGAGCAGAATTGTATATGGAAATACAATTAAAAGAAAATTAAAAGCAGGGAGATATCCACATGCACCAACATGTATATTATTTTTTCCCGCTGCTAAAAATAGAAAAGGCTAACATTTTTCTCACTATTTTTCACTTTATATTTTTTAATGCATTTTCTTTTAGCTAGATATCCACATACTATTGTTCAGTGTCTGAAACATGTGGAAAAGGTGACTGGTTAATAATGTTCAACAAAATTTTTCAACAGTGTACGTACATGTCAACAAAGCTAACTTGAGGGATCCGAAATACGTGAGAGGTTTAACAGTTTTATGCACTTCCTCATTCCACATGTTGAATCATAGTCTGGTTGTCTACCATTACTGTACTACTGCAAGGCATTTCTGTCTGATAGCAGTGTTGGATATTTAAGCAAGCTTTAGTGTGTTCAGGAAGATGTAGTCTGGATCATTACAAGGACATGAAGGTCAGATCATATTATGCTATGTCATGTTATGTACACTAGCTGTAAATTCCTTCCCTAAAACATGTATACACAGCTTGTCGGTTAGTATTTTCTTATAACCACTGATTGATAGCTATTGGCATTTGCAAATTATTTCATCAATGTGCTTTTTCAAAGTGTATTTTATTTGTAAAAATATATTTCATAAAAAGTCTATTTAATTTGAAATGTAGTTAAATAGTAGGGGATGAAGTACTAGTATTCAAGAATGTGGAATGTTCAGTGTGTCCACACAACACAGTCAAAATGCACTAAGAATCGTATAAAATAATAATAATTATTATTAGTATTAGTAAACATACTGTAGCCAAGTGCAACAAAAAGTAGGCCTCAAATGTCATACTCCAGTCTGTATTATTTTGAATTACCTTTCTATAATCTTTATGTAGTTTTTTGTACTGGAACATGTTGCACAGGACAGTAGCTGCAGCTTTGGCTTGCTTTTGTTTGCCAGAACTGAAATAAAAGTGGAAACATTATATAAACAAGTGATACAAAATTAATGGTTCAAAGATGTTTAGAAAGCTTTCAAGCATGCTGTTCCCATTACAAGTTTATTACAATGTTACAAATTATTACAGGATTCATACCTGTTATCATGACAGTTCTTGATGCCCAAAAGCTTGGATAGTCCATCAAAGAAGGCTATGTCTCGTGCAGCCACCTCACTGGAGCTCACAAGATTGTTAAGTGCACCACAGATGTTAATAACCACATCTGGGGAAGGGGTCTTCTGTTGGCCATCAGGTGGTAATATTGTCACCAAGTGTGACACCACCTTGGGGGCTAAATTATGACCAAAAAAGCAAATTTGACAAAATCCATCATTTATACGGAAGAAGTTTTATACTTCACATTTGATTATAAGAATGAGACCTGCACTCACCCAGGCTGTTTTTGTCCCTGGAGTGGCGCGACAGGTTCCTGAGGAATCCAGTAAGAGAACGCAGCTCTAGATCGTTGGTTGTCTTGAGCTTATCCAGAATAGTAGGCAACATACGCTCTTGCTCTAAGGCGACACGGCTCAATATGGATGGCCACTAATAACATGGGAGGGGGGAAAGAATGCCTAGATTATATAATCTAACCTGAAATACATAATAATGCTCACAGCAATACACATGGAAAGTTAAAATAACAAGATTATATATCTTGTAGTAAATATAGAAATTAACGTTTGCATGTAAAAAAATGCTTTTTCGTAATAGCCGGTTTGGTTCTGCCTGACTGACAATAATTGTTTTAATGGTTTTGATGCTTTGTTAGATGGTGATCAAACATAATTTAATACAGAAGCCAAACCAAAATTGCTTGAGGGGTCAGGTGTGTCTAGGTTGTGTTGTAGGGTATGCGGTTACTAAGCTACAACATACACATTACAAAATAATAATGCCATAAAACAAAGCAAAAAAACCCTGCATTATATAACCTACATTAGCTAAATTTTTTAAATAAAAAAATTTAACAGCCTATTTTTAGGCTTATTTTAATTTTTCTGTTTTTGCAGGGCTAACTTAGCCTCCGCAGAATTATCAATAAATTTTTTGTGAAAACGAAAACACAAGTTCAAATATATTGTACCGTTTGAAGGTTTTGTACTTTCTGTTTTTCGAGTTAAAAATTGCAAACAGAAATTAAACATGTGTTTTTACGGAATTCATTGAAATTCATAAAAATACAATATGTAGGTTTTTGGTCTTACCCTTCTGTCTCCAGCCGTAATATTTTGCAGAGCTCCAGCAGCGGCCTCTCGTGTGGTAGCGTTTGTTTCACAGTGTATAAGGATATTATGATACAGGTTCACAACCATAGGATGCCATAGCCACTCACTTGCCCTAGGGACCCGGGCCACCTCAGTGAACGTAGACAGGTCCTGGTTCTGAGTCTGAGTGTCATGACAGAAAGGTAGAAAGTTGTCACAAAATAGACCAAAGTGCAGGTGAGTTACTTATTTCATTGTAGTGATGTATAGCATATATTTGCACATTATTCATTTCTTAAAGGGAAATTTCAAAATGCTCCTTACATCTTTTGCTTTTCGGCTTTGAGGAGTGAAACAACCAATAGGCTCTCCATGAGAGGAAGCCTTATTTCGACTGGTGCCCTCCAAGCGCATCAAGATTGTTGGGGGGATCTCTTCATACAGCTGATAGGACAAGTTCCTCAGTACACACACAGCATTCTCCACTCCCTGCCACATAGCATGTTTCCATTAATAAATGTCTTAACTTAGACAAAGTATTTTTGGATAAAACAGGTAGGACATAATAATGACATGCTTGTCCATTACTAAAAGCTGACCTTCTGCTCTACTCTGCTGTCATCAGATGCTTTCTGAAGGAAGCCCACCAGGGCCTCAATTAATCCATTAGTTTCCCTCATCTGCTGACGGGTTGATGCATTTACCGAACTTATGTTCCTGCAGTGAAAAAGTACAAGGCAGTTAGTGAGATGGCATTCACATCTTTTGCAATCATTGTTATTAAGTGGGTATGCAAACAAAGAGAGAGAGAGTAAAAAAAAAACAGACAGAATCATCAGACAGGGTGAGAAAAATTCCTTGGTACATATTACAATTGTGTATAATTACTCATATTTTTTGTAAGACTACAGGGTTTAGGATTGTTTTGCATATGCTTGATTGTGGGTGTACCTGAGGCATCCAGTAGTATTGAAGAAAATGTCTGACTCTGAATCGTTGTGCTCAATTAGCTCTCTATCTCCTGTGCCCGAGAGAGGAACCAATATGTCTTCAGTTAGCTTTGGAAGTGTCTCCCTCGCCAACTTCTCTTTCAGGTTGTCTTTAGAAGAAAGATTCCATAGAATTCCTATACACATAGAAACACACAGAGAGAGAAAGAGAGAGAGAGAAAGAGAGAGAGAGAGAGAGATAAAGATGCTATTGTATCAATCCAGATAATGAGTGCAAACATATAAAAAGATCTGAAACCAGACATGCTGTAATATGCAACCTTGCATTCACAGGACTGAGGTATTCACTTTGTAGCACATAATTATCAGTAATTGTACAGATCAAAGCGTTTGACTTAAGTTTCCCTACAACTTTGTTAGAGAAATGTAATTTAACTGAAGGACTACTGTTTCGTGGGCATATACAGGAGATTCTGGATTACAGGTATTAACTACAACTGAAACTCTTTGCGGGTTAATTTATTGTGCTGTTTGCTAAGACCTCTGAGCATATTGCTTAGCAGTGAAAAGACAGATGAGACAGTAAAGTGAGACAGTGTATTAAAAGCAAGTGATCTGAAGAAATTTATCTTGTAAGAGAACCACTGCCAACAGCGAATTTTATTCACAAAGAACCAAGTGTAGATTCACACAAACAAGTCAAGACAACTCTACTCAACAGTCAACACCCTTTCACTGGTACAGTCAACGCCCCAGAAAACACACACACACGCGCGCACCAGTAAATTCATTACATCAAAATATGTAACAGCACAAACCTTTATTTTCTTGCATGGACAGAATGAAAAAGCAGATTTACAATTCACAAGTCGTGGATTTATAATTGGCCTGTGGTACCTTGTGCCACTCCTTTGAATTATAAAGTTTATTACAAAGCACTTTTGTGTTAGGTATGATTTTAAAACTATATAGACTTTATCACTGTATTTATCTCACCACACCCTTAGTAAAGTCCAGACTTTACCAGGGCTACTCAAGGCCAGCTCTGTGATAGCGGTGCACGATGACAAACAGCTAACCACAGGTTCACACAGTAGATGAATGACTTTTTTTCACCGCAAGATAAGCTCAATCTCTATTTCCCATTACCCAAATCCAACTTTCTCTCTTCAGACTAAAGATTAAATATCTTGTGCATGCTTAAAATCAGTACTCTTACAACTAATTATATTAGCGAGCAATATATGTGATAATAATATTTATTTATTTATTAATTAATCCAATTTATAATAAGTTCTTACCAGTGATGTTCTTTTGGAGTTCATCATCAGGTTCCTTCAGAGCTTGCATAAGTTTAGGGATTCCTCCAGCTTCAATAAGAGCCACTTTGTTTTCCATGTTCTCGTAGATGAGGTTCCTGGCTGCTCCAGTGGCATATTGTTGCACCTTCTGAGACTCACTGTTAAACAACTGAACCAGTAAGGCTATGCCTTTCATCTGATTCACCTGGGAGAGAGAACAATGCTTTTTCAGCACTTTCTGTTACACTCGATACTTCATTAGGATTGTATTACAATTCAACAACTCTTACTTGTTTCTTGGCTTCTTTGTTATGATAGCATTCATGCTGGATATAAGCAGCTCCAAGTGCTTGCTGTTCCTTTTCAGGCGACTCGAGGTAGCTGATAGCAGTTGCCATGTCCAGAGCACCCAGTCTGTTGGATTTACAAATAGTGAGAGAATCATAATAAAATATTCATAGGGTACAGGGTACAGTATTTATCCTTTATATTTTAATGTGTTTGTGTCTGTGTCTGTCTGTGCACATTTGTCTGTATATTTGATTTCCTGTGTGGCATAGTAGAAAGTATGTTTTTCCCAGGGTGTGTTGATTGTAAATCAGTTGGACTGGTTTGGGTGTGCCTCCCTGCAGTCTTACTCTTCGCACACACAAACACACTGTCATACATACATGCACATACACAAACACACGAGCATGCATACATACATATACACAGTAACATCAAAAAGTCAGACACACTAGCTTGGTGAATGAAAGTGAATTTGTACTATACATGACCTTGTAAACAGGTCATGTATAGTACAAATGTCCTCATTTTATACATATACATTAAAACTACAGCCTTCTTTCATAGTAAATTGCAATTGGTGATGGTGTACGGTGTTTATGCTAAGGTAGTCTGCAATATTGTAAATAAGTATTAAAATATTAATACAATACAGCTATATTACTCGTGTTTCTGAATTCTATTTTAAACATACTAAAATGCCCAGGGCTGACAAAACACCTGGCTGCCAAGCATTTCAACAAAAGTAACAGTGACAGTAGCATGTATTATACAATCATAAATACATGCTGATAAATGTTAATCACTTGAAACTTCCATTCCATACATGATGGACCGTATATTTACCATCTGCATAACAACTATAACCTGCTGGAGATGTGCTTTAATTACTAAATGGGTCTGCCTCGGAGAGGTTTTCCATTGGATAGAGACCATTCCCACTGATGTCTCTGTCACTGGCTGTGGGCTCTGTGTTGCCATAGGGGCAGTGGAGTTTTGTGTAGAGCAGAACTAATTGTAAGAGTAAAATAAATCAGCCGGCAAAGAACTGAGAGGAAACTACCTACTCTCAGGATCCTGTTCTTTTCCGGTCCAAAATGTTGATGTGTTGCAAAATGAACTGCTGATGACGCAAATGGTTAGCTGTACGTATGACTTTTCTCCCTTTAACTTAAAAATAGGTTGAAGACTACCACCATGAAGTACAAGAGGTACGCCTAAAAGCAAAAGTTATGCTCCTCAAACAGTGTGGATTACGTGATCCAGTGTACTGTTCAGTATCTAAAGTCCTTTCTTTCCTACATTGAAGAGTGGACGGTGAAACATTAACATTTATGTGGAGTGCCAGCTATTGCAATGTTCTACAACACTGTGAGCATATTATAATACTTGTAGATGTATAGAAGAAGGCCGTTATTATCAGTCATTACTAGGACCACAGATTCATAAGCGACTAGAATGTCCTCAATTTCACCTCGTTTCCCACACTTGTATACTTGACCATATTTATAAAATCATAAAATTAAACAAAGGCTGCAATTTGTGTGTGTATGTATTTGTGTGTGTGTATGTCTTACCCGCTCAGATTGCCCATACTGCCGGTCACATCCAAGCCATCAAACACATCTTTGCCTTTGCCCACACTGATCACACTCCTCATGGAAGGAGCACGGGATATTCTTCCCTGCTTCATCATACTCAGGTTACCCTGTGAGCCATTTCCACCAATCAAAAAGCCCCCGGCACTGCTGCCTCCCTGCATACTCCCCCCTGAAACAGAGTACCGATTCTGCCGATTTTGGGTGATCCTACTGATGGTGCGCTGCGAGGGGCCTTTGTAAGATTGCCGTACATAGGCCTCCTCCTCCATGTTGATGCCAGCGCCACCGTTGCGGGCCAAGGTTCCACTGAGGGAGCGTCTCAGGGCCGGGAGAGTCGCTGAAGTTTGCCTGACTCCAGAGCCAAACTCATTGACTGTAGCAGACAATGGGTGTGAATACGTAGCTGAGTAGCCATTGTTCATGTTATAATTTGCCTCCTGTCGTGAGTAGTTGACCTCGTGGTCTGATCCCAGACTTCCTTCACTGCCGTTTCGCACCATCCAAGTGGTAACCTGCTGCTGAGGTAGAGACTGTAGGCGCAATGAGTGTAATGACGCAGTCTCTGCATCTGCAACCCCACGATTCATGGACCTCATCGTTGTGCTCATCTGATACTGCTGAGACTGACCACCCTGGTAGCCACCCCCCATGCCACCCATTCCTGCCATGACACCCATATCATCGTGGTTATACATCATTCCTCCAACAGCCCCTCGACTCATCTGAGATCTTGTGCCATAGTCCATGGCAGAGCGAGATGAGTAACCACTGCTGGAATGCTGAGATGGACGGTGGGCCTGGTGGAATAAACATTAAGTGCAATAAACATTACAGCCATATACATAATGATTATGTATTTTGGCCAAAAAAAAACAATTACAATAAGAGCAAAGCCTGACAAATGCATGACAATTTTACAGTTACAGGTCTAACAAATTTAGATGCATATTAAAAGACTTATTCAAGGGAACACACATGTGTTTGCTTAGAGAGAGCTCGTGAAATATCACACTCAGAAAACAAACTGTTACTACTTTGCTTCTGTTAACTCCTGCATATCTGCACTCATTTGATTGGGTTCCTTATTCCACACTGTATATTAGCTAAAATGAGGAATGTAAGATAACAGCCACTGAATCCTTACCATTACTGGCCTGTTGGTGGAGGAGTACATGTAAGACTTTGAGCTGAAGTTTGGATTGTAGGTCTGGTACTTCATCATTGTAGCAGAACCACCGTACTCTAAAAGAGAGAGAGAGAGAGAGAGAGAGAGAGAGAGAGAGAGAGAGAGACAACATAAGAATGTCTACTATATGTATATGGATGATTGTAGCTGTTAACACCTTGTGACCAAATTACTTCCCTATTGCAGCTCTTAAATCTCACAAAATGAAAGATCAACAGAATGTGTAACACAACCATTCATACAGCAGGCACTACACATATTCACAGCTCTAGTTGCAGGAAGGGATAAAGTGGTTCATCTGACTTCCTAAAAAAATGGATCCTACTAAAACTAGGGTTTAACTTGAAGAGCAGAAGGATCAGGAGGATAAGGCAAAATGACTCTTAAAAAAAGTTGGGATGAAAAGAATTACCTTGCACAGGACTACTACAATAAAGTAAGATATAGAAATGTGTAAAAAACAAACAAACAAACAAACAAAAAGAACTATCGAAAACTCTAGAATCATGTAAAGCCTAATTAGCACTAGGTCTTACATGTCTATACTTTTACAAAACCTCACTGCAGCTTTCTTTGTTCTTTACTGTCACACCAAGCCACGTTCTAAGTACTAAGATTGGTGGGATAAGAGTTCATTTATTGTGTGTACCACTTACAGGCATTATATTTACTTTGATCAGACAGCTATTAGTTCTACAGTGTTAGTAGTAGTAGTGTGCCATCTGATTAAATAACTAGTAATTGCCAGTTAGGCAATTTCAGATTTTAACTTAATTTTTTTAATTTTTAAAAACCCACCCACCTTATCATGCACTATCTGCATTTATGCGAGTTTAGGAATAAATGCTTTCGGTAGGGCGAGGTAAAGGTGGGGCTGTTAATAACAGGCTGACAAACCGCAGGCAATGGGAGAAGGGGCAGAAAACCGGTCTGATTGCTGTGAGCCACACCTTTTATCCCAGCCCAAAACTCACAGATTCAACACACACTCTCGCTCTCTCTCACTTTCACACACACAAACGTACACACACACACACACACACACACACACACACACACGTGTCCACACACTCAATAACGACAGCCCACTCCTTGCCACACCCGACTATTTCAAATGCTTGAATGTACATAGAATTGAGCATAAAGACCTTTATAAATGGGAGAATACTTTTTGGTTATAATCCCCAATTTATATGAAAATTAATTTAAATCCAATTTTTGACATGCAAAGTCTAAGCTGCATGAAATAATGTCCTGCATTATGTGAAACACACTCTTTCATTAATGAGACCTTTAAGACAACAGCATTTACCTATTTGAAGAATGCGTCTCTTGATTTTGGCTTAAAGCCCAGAAATGAGACTGTTCTGACTTGTTAAGTCTCAAACTAAACTCCTAAGCTTGCACAACGTTAATACATCCACTGTCCTAAAGAGGTAAAATGTTTTAACCCTTTAACAATTACATTAAACTTAAATTTCACAGATAATCATATCTGTCATTAATACATTAACCGTAAACTTTTACACAGCATTGTGCCTGCCTCATGGGTTGAAGGCTGGAAATATAACTACACATATATAAAAACCCACAATCAAGTACTGTATTTTGCCTGTCAGAATGATATGTAGTCTATATGTCTTTGCTCACCTAAGCCTGTTTTAACATGTATTATTCACCACACAGTTAGTTCTCAACTGTGCAAAAAAAGCTAAATTCGAACACTAAAATCTGAGCTCTAATGAATGCAAACTTGTTATTCAAGACGGAGAGTTTCTTGAACTAAACATTTTGTCCAGCATTCACATTTTTGGGTTCTTTGTTCACATTACAAAAACAGTAACCCAATCATGAGGCGTGAGAGCTTTAACTCACGCCCCCATTCACTTTCACCCCTAAGTTCAAAAAATGCCAAGGAAAGGGCTACACAGCCTGTTTCAGCCTGTTCACCATTAATGTGTGTGTGTGTGTGTGTGTGGATAAATAGTGTGTATACGTATATGTACAAGTGTGTGCATGTGACTGCGTGTGTGTTCAAAAGACAGATATGAAGGTTGTATTCATGCAAGTGCTTATTAATAAAATGTCTGAGTTTAAAATAGTTGGAAGTTGGAAGCTTCATACCCAGTTTAATTAATAACAATGTCTGTCACACAAATAAATGGGAAAACCTCCAAAAATGTTCTTTAATGCGTCTGACATCGATCAGACATCTAAATGAGCTTTCAAGTCAAATTGTTTCATATCCCTGCAAGCTATTAATACAGAGT
The DNA here is from genome assembly GCA_030449085.1 of Kryptopterus vitreolus. NCBI lineage: Eukaryota > Metazoa > Chordata > Actinopteri > Siluriformes > Siluridae > Kryptopterus > Kryptopterus vitreolus. Next base: position 18,565,370 of record JACRUU010000005.1, on the reverse strand, counting down.
GCAGTGTTATTTTTCATACTCGTGTCACATACTTCAAGCTTGGGAAATGTTTGCGTATTACAGATGCCAGAGCAAATTTCGACCTACAGTACAAGTTGGTTTTCGCATGGAGTAAATTTAAACCTTACGCACAATAATACTAAAAACAAACAGCATTGCTGTTTTCAAGAGACTGTTTTCAGATGGCAAAAAAAATAGAAAATATTTCATAAAAATGTCCATCATTTTAAATATTATGTATATTATGAATAGAAGAGCGTATAGATAATGCACAAACAAAGCAGTCATAGGTTATGCAGTAAAATTTCACGATTATGATGTTAGTGCGCCAAGAAGCACTATGAAATCCTGTATTAAATGAATTGTTATGAACTTTACGCGTGCAGCTGCGTGCAGCGAACTATAATGCACCTAGTGGTGTTTTATTAAACGTGTCACGCAAACATCCGGGATAGAGGTGAAAAAAACCTGTTGATTTTTCCGCCTGTGACACATCTACATACAGTGCGTTACAGGCGCAGTGAAGAACATGGAGCCGTTCGAACACGACATAAAAACAAAACCAACCAAACGTAAGGCAGAATATGCGAAATGACACAAACGACAGCTCACACACCCGAAAAAGTGAATGAAATAGTTATTAAGTTATAACATGCGATTATAACAAGATATATAACAAGTATAACAAGTAAGAGTGTGAGAAGAAAGGGCGTTTCAGGGCTGGGTGCAGGTAGATGGTGACACACCTGAGGTGGGGTACTGCGCGGAGGTGGAGGCGGCGTACTGCCCAGGTGTGAAGGTCGCGTACTGCCCGGAGCTGGAGGTGGTGTACTGGCCGGAGGTGGACGTGGCATACTGCCCGGAGGTCGAGGTGGTCCGACGGGGCAAGGTGGATTTCTCGGCTAGTCTCTGGGCCACCTGTTGCTGGACCCGCTTGGCTCGTGCGGCTTCATCCAAGTGCGCGCCGCCGTGCGGAAGTTGAGTCTCCGGCGGCACGGCGTACGTGCTCACGGTGGAGCTGTTTGGCTGTATAGCCGAGAGAAAGACACCCTCAGACACGACGCTCATGGCGAAGCCCGTCCAACTCAGTAACCGTACCGACTAGAGATAAAATACAAGCAATCCAACGGCGTGTCCCGACGCGTTAATTCAGCATTGGGGAAACTTCCCGTGACTGCGTTTGGTGTCGCCAAACGAAACCGACAACAGAACAGCCGAAGTGAACTTTGCTCTAACAGATATACAGAGACGTGTGCACTTCGCAGGTGGATTGGAAGAATGGGCGGAGTCTGGGGCTGACTCACACGCTACCTGATCCAGGTTTAGCTAGAAAGCAAGCAAGGGCCTGTTTCTACCTACTCTGCTCGGGAATGAGAAGAAATAGAACATGTACAACAGGATAACAACAGCATAACAATAATAATAACCATAATAATTTGTAAGAAATAGTGAACTTAACAATGACAACGCAACGCGACGCCTGTTCACGGTCGCCATCGTGTTCGTACGTTTCCTCTTTGTACGTATCCACTATATTTTAAATGTTGAAGGTAATAAATGCGCACTCGTTAAAAATCTATTCCACACACAAATCTCTGATCCTAATATCCTCTGATCCAACTGAAGTCTGTCTTTTTTCCAACTTTTCAAATCACTTGTTTGTGAAAAAAAGCATATCGTATAGTATAACAATTGCTGTGTCTGCTAAACACCTATGTATGTATAATAAAATTAAACACAAAAATTGTGCATGATATTACAAGAAAGTATTTACGCTGCGTAATTTAAAAGGAATCTCTGACCGCTATTGAATATAAGGATATTTAATGGTGGCACACAAAGAATCATTCTCGCTTTATTCTCTTCAGATATTTTATTAAAGCCTGTTATGAAACCATGAAGTCATGAACACATCTGTAATAAATGTGCACTTATACATCTGTTGTGAAACCTATAAATCATATACAAATATGATTGTACCCCAAATTTTATGCATGTAGTTTTATGTATTTAGTCCATGTAGTACAATCTTAGGTTTTGTTTGGCAGCCTTAGACAAGTGCTGTACTCTACCTTGGTTTAACCAACACAATTAAAAATACATTAGTATTATTGACTCCAGATTTTGTTTTAAAAGTGAAACATAAAATGAATGACTCAACTAAAGTGTTTGCAATGCTTTATCAATTTTTGCAATCTGAGTGCATACAGAGATAACGATAGCCAATGGAGCGTAGTGCTTTTGGTTTTGATAGGCGTGGCACACTGGATGTCTTGTCTTGTTAGATTTGTGTCTCCGTTTATAGCTGTGGTTCCACCTGTGCTTAGCAACGGAAGTAGCAGTTTTTTTTCGTGCATCAAGCACTCCTTTGTCATGCACTGCATGTTTTTTTTCACTTTCATGGAAACCAAACAAATCAAATCAATACAATGCTCTCTCGTGTTCTTTGTTAGTATGAACAATATATACTATTTTAAAATATTTTAACAAAATAAATTTACCAGGTATAGCAGATTTAGAGAATTAATCTAAAGAGTTGTATAGAGTCTTTTCAGACGCTAATCATATATTTGAAAATTAGTGTGACCATAATTTCAGAACCCAGAACTAATTTTGTATTTGATTAACAATAGAATAAATAAACATGCTTAATACATTCATACATTGCGCTATTCTGTTATATTGATTTGTTATGGCACAAAAGCAATACAAACAACACAATATATAAGCAACTTGTTCTACTCACCATTAAGACACGATGCTGGCTGGCAATTGATAATATCCGGTTACAGAATATTCTGTTTCACTGTATCTGTTCTGAGGGAAACAGTCCTCTTCTGAAAATTACTTCATCTGACTATAATTCTGGGAGTGCACAATATATAGGCAAAGGCAACTCCCTAATGAAAGCATGCATTTACTTTTATTATTGAAGAAAGTGGAGAAGAACGAGGGAGGGATAGAAACAGCCTAGGAGAAAGAGATGACTCAAAGTAGGTGTGAAGGAGTTGTTTTGGGTGTGGTAGAATAGACTGGAGCCATCTTTACGTCACCTACACGGATTACCTCTCCATGTCTACAGCCCTGTTTGACTCATTCAACATCACAAATAAGACAGGTGTTAAAGTAGTCGTAACAAAAAGCTGCTTGAACAATGTGAAGCATAAAATGAACATTTTCCCTGCTAAAAATTCTCTCAATTGGAGACCCCTATAATGTGTCCTTTGCCATTGCTAAGTCCAAAATGTTCAGTTAATATGCTGTGAAACCACAACAGAATCAATAAAAAATATTTACTATAAGAGCTAGAGATTCTTCTGTCTTCCTCATGGCATTTATTAGAGACCATCATGTATGCACAGTACTGGTTGATTATTAGTATTGTGTGTGCATATTGTGAGTGTTGTTCTGAGATCACTGCTGATCTCAGAAATGAGACATCAGTCATGAGAAATCCTACATAGAATGAGAACCAGTCATAAAACTATTTAGGCTGCTTTTATTTCTATCCCTTAAACAACTAGAATTCATCTTGACCATCCAATATACTGTGTATAAATGCATTTTGGAACATAAGAACAATAAAGAAAACAAAACTGTCTCAGTCACAGTTCATGGGTCCTACAGCAAGATAATGACCTAAAACACACATCTCAAAGCCCCTAACAATGAGTAATGCTGCTTACCATTTCCATTTATATAAGTTCTTAGTTAGTGAAGGCCAATAAGATTGAAATATTTATTAGTTTTTAATGCCAATGCTCTTTGCAATGCTATCAAATATTTTAAGGTTTATTTACATCCATGCTCATCGTAGTTTTTCCATAGGAGGAACATCTGAATAGACCTGAATAAAAGTGCATTAATTTGATTATTGCTATTAGAAATCTACTATAGTAAGAGAGTTGACTGGAACCTTTTGAGACAACATACTGTACTATATTTTAAGTATATTTGTACTATCACGAAGATGTTTAACATTTAATTTGCCTTGATAATAATTAAAGCTATGCATGAGCTGATAACTTAATTAAAACACTGAGGCAAAGTAAGGAAAGGGATTCATTAGATTTTACTGCTTCAGGGAAATGTTTTGTTGCTTATTTTACAGCACTGTTAATTATACTGTAGTTTTAATTCTGATATTACAATGTCGTTATTGCCCTGAATATAGTAAGGTAATGTAAGTAATATGTTTTATTGCATTTTTAATTATTTTTACACTGGCTCTCCCACTGTAAAATGTTCCTTGCTTGGGCACAGAATTGTATCATGTAAATAACATAAATAAATAAAAATAATAACATTTATTACACTGTGAAATTAAATAAAGCGTGTTTAATGAAACTGATTGTGACATTAAATTAAAAAAAAGAGAACATTATTAATTAAACCCAGACTTTGCGCAATGTCTAGCATATTGTGATAAACTGGGACTCCGCCCAGTCCCCTCAGGTAAGGGTTGTAATTTATTCAGATTTTCGAAAGATGTTGACTCTTTTCAGTCTGGGGAACAGCTTTGGGCAATATTTTGAAATTGTGTAACAAAATTATTTTCTGTGATTTTTTTTTCCATTGGACTAGAAGTAACATTCAAAAATGAGGCAATGTCAGTAATAAGTTCCTAATTACGTACCAGAAAAATCAATAAATGTATATAATATATATGTATATATATATATATATAAACCACACCTGAATTTCCTAGCAACAACATGATCTTAACCTTAATGCTAATATTAATGTCTTATGTTCATTTGTATTCTGTCACAATTACTATATTTGAGAGACAGTCACCATTTGTGGGAACATACTGTACGTATGTGACATCTCAAGGCGGAGTGTTGGTTGAACCAGTTTTTCTGCTTATTGGTCCGGGCCCTGACAAGTCATGAATTAATTATGCTATGACAGATATCTGGAAATTAAAGTCACTTCTCAACAAACTAAAGTCTAAACTTATTAAAACTTGCCCATTCCCTAACAGGTTTGCATACATCTAAAGGGTGTTTGCACTACTTTTTACTTTTACATTTGCTGCTATATAAATGTATTTGTATTTTTTCTCAATTCTACCTGGGAGAAATAAAAAGGCACAGGGTATATTCTTGTGTAACTCCACCAGTACTCCAACAGGATAAAGGCAGTTACCATGGACATACATTAATGAGCATTCATTCATCTTCTACCGCTATATATGATCTTCCCTCTGGTCACAGGGAGCCTGTGCCTATCTCAGGCGTCTATCGGCATTAAGGCAGGATACACCCTGGATGGAATGCCAACTCACCGCAGGGCACACACACACACACACACACACACACACACACACACACAATCACACACTAGGGACAATTTTCCAAGGTGGCAATCAACCTACCGTGTTTTTGGACCGGGTGGAAATTGAATGAACATGTAGCAATTTAAATCACATTCTTCTCTAGAAAGCAGGGAATCAGTCACAGAACAAGTCCACCCTGAATGAACAGAAAATGCAAGAGAACAGAACAGAAGATGCAGCTGAAAGAGAGAGAGAGAGAGAGAGAGAGAGAGAGAAACACAATCTTGTTAATATGAAACCATAGATACGTGTCAGGTGGATTATCTTAATAACCTAGGCATTTCTCAAAGTAACATACAACTTCTTCATACTCAAGTAAAGTATATTTCAGAAAGAAACTCATAAACTCAAGAGAATAGAAATACCGAATTACACAAATTATTAAGAAATTAATTCTTTTTTTAAAAATATTTTTCATACTTATGTCTGAAGCAAGTTGTTTCTTGAGACATGAATAATGAGCAAATGTCCTGAAATAATATAGCAATAAATAAATTATTTGCACTTTTCTGCTGTACAGAAATGGTGTGCGTTGTCCAACACTGTTCAAAACTCTCTAGCTGCAGACTCCTGCTGATTCTTTCCCACACACATAATGATAACTATGTCTACTGTTTTCACTTTTTGAAGTTTTTTTAAGTAATTTTCAAGTGGTTTGTTTATCAGCCATGCCTCTGAGAAAAACTAATAATAATCATAACTAAAGTATATCATGCAAAGTAAGATAAGATTTCAAAATATCAATGTTTATTATAAATAAAAAATGTCAGCACTGTGGTGGGACAGGTACCATTACCACTCCAGTGGTACACAAATCCAGTACTCACAAATATGCCAGCATATGGACTGACTCTACTACAATTGTGTGTGAATTAATGTAACTGTGTGTACATATGTCGTGCTTATTGTCACAGTGCTCATGGTCAGCTATGCTCAAAGAAATAAAGTCACATTAGAGAATATAAGCAGTTAAAGGAGACAATAACAATAAGAAGAAGAAGAAGAAGAAGAAGAAGAAATAAGAAATAGTAAGGCATTTTGCAACTCATTCACAGGAAGGTATGACTTGAGTTGCAAAATGTCATAGCATTGGATTAGAAATGGAGAAATGAAATATGACTCAATGGCATACGAATGAATAATCAGCATGATAAAGACATTCTGAAGCTGAGCACAGCAAATGGGAGTATATTTGGGAGGGGGAGAAGCTGATAAACATCGACAAAGGTGGTATATTTATTGTGTAAATTACTGTAACTTGCATTGCTTCATGATCAAATATGGCACAGTCGGTTACACTTGCACTTGACATCATAACTTGTTGCTTCATTACCATTATAGCATCAGAGCCCTCTGACAAAGAATATGACAAAAACGTCACTTTACTTCGAATGAAATGCTCCCTGTACTGTGTCATGGTTACAGTACGAAGAATGCTTCATGCATATAAAAACATGTCAGCCTTTTTGCCAAAAACAACACAGTGGTGAAGACTGAACAGTACCAGATGGCAAGCCTAGTGGGTTAGAAAGTATGAAATTTAGTAATCATTTAATGTCGTTTTTCCCACTGGAAGAGGCAGGTCTGTGAACTTTGTGAAATGAGGGTGTGTGGATTTAAATTGTTTCAGCATAATAAATTATATGTAATCTTTTCAGAGGTCTGCACTGACCAGTCAAAAAACTTGTGACCAAGTGTGTACAAAACCAAGGAAAACATTCATTCATTCATTCATCTTCTACCGCTTTATCCAATCTTCCCTTGGGTCGCGGAGAGCCTGTGCTTATCTCAGGTGTCTATGGGCATTAAAGCAGGATACACCGTGGATGGAATGCCAACCCATCGCAGGGCACACACACTAACATTCACACACTAGGGACAATTTTCCAAGGTGCCAACCAATATATTTTTGGACCGGGAGGAAACCGGAGAACCCAGAGAGAAACCGTGGTATATAGTGGTATAAAAGGTTAGTTAGTGGTAGTTGATGAAGAGTCAGTTTTCTCAGCAATGGCCCAGTGGTGATTTATGTATTTAAGTATATCTAAAATGAAATATTTAAAGAGATATTTAAAAAGCAGTAGAGAACAGCTTACACTTAATAATCTAGTGTTGTGGACTGGGCTAACTGTGTACTTAAATGTTAGGTATGTGTTCTTTATAGGTATGTGTTTATGTTTTTTTTTATACAAATAATTATGGGTTGTTTTTACACAAAAGTATGAAAATGGTGTCAAAAATTAGATCTGCACTACAATCACACTTACGTTATATGATAATTTATATAATAAAAACTAACTCATAATGCAGACATTCTAATGTACAACTACTTATGCGCATGATAACATGCTTGAGTTGGTTTGAAATGAGGGAATGAGTTATAGGGCAAGTGTTAAAACATGTTTTTAGTTAAGCTGCCTTTTAAAAAACAAACTTTCCCAAACACCTGACATATTTTTAAAAGCCTTAAGGTGTTGTCTAAAGTTTAAATACACACACACACACACACACACACACACACACACACATATATATATATATATATATATATATATATATATATATATATATATATATATATATATATATATATATATATATATATATATATATATATATGTGTTGACTGCCGTTACCTCCATACAAAAACCCTCCTATATTACACTGGCTGTTTATTCACATGTAAAATTTCCACACTGCATTTCATCTAAACACTTGATAAGAGATAAGAGAATCAATATTTCGATTCCTCTGTATGTCTTACATATAGACGGCACTGACAAATAAATAATTTGAACTTCATTTGCATTGCAGTGAACATCGAATTTGTAAAATAAATCATGTTGCGGTTGAGGGTCCCAATTTGCCGAGATACATATCCGGGATTTTGCCGGGATTCAAGCGCCACCTAGTGGTGCAGTTTGGAAATTCGAAATACATTGTATTTTTTCCCTCTTGACATTTTTATACCGTGTGTTTACTTTGCGAGTCTACGTTAGACCTGTTTCTCAAGACCTCACACGACTGTACAATGTCTTAAAGGTTCTGGCGTAGTTCTTGTTTGGAAACACTACATATTTATGTTGTTGTGCCACTGGAGGTAGAAGCTCATTTGACGCTCACACTAAAAGCCAGTCGAGATGAAAGGCGCTGCTGACTGCCGTTAAACTGCAGTGTCACATGACTGCGTTTTTACTTCTTCAGCGTTTTTTGACAGCCTGTAGCCTCTGCTGGTGGAGCTCTAGCTCTGTTACACACCAAGTCTAGATCACACCAAGATGAACCGTTTGCGCTTTATCTTTGTCATGCTTCTTTCTGCTGAACTAAAGCAGGTGTTTGGAGTGTGGCCCATGCCGCAGCACATCTCACAGTTTACTGAGCGGTATGTTTTACATCCTCACCTCTTCTCCTATAAATACTCCAGTGATTCAGCTGCTCGACACGGATGCTCTGTCATGGATGCTGCATTCAAAAGATACTTCAAGATCATTTTCCCCGACTTTACAGGTTAATGAACTCTCAAAATCCACTTTTCCTTCGAGCAATACTGCATTGGTTAGATAAGTGACAGGGAATCATTACAATATTACACGCTCGTTATATGGAGTGTGCTTTTTAAAATGTCAGTGCACCTTTTGATCATGCAGGATTCAGTCAAACTTGGTCAGAGGCCAAGCCCTTTACAGTATCAGTGAGTGTCAGATATGGTGGATGCGATGAATACCCAGATGAAGGATCAGATGAAAGTTGTGAGTATGTAAATATCATTTTTAATCCATAAAAATTATTTAGAGGGGTGAAGAATTACTTACACGCAAGAATGAAACCATACACAAGAACAGCCACTTTCAAAATAATATATATGAGCTAAAATACTACTTTCGATTGGTGCCCATCCATGTGTGTTTTTAATTCCCCAGATAACCTGATTGTGTCGGCAGGTGAAGCCATGTTAAGAGCAGAGACAGTGTGGGGAGCTCTGAGAGGTGCAGTGCATCGATTAGCTATTTAAAGTGCTCATTCAGTGTCCTCATTTCTTTATTCTTCTAATTCGGAATTGTGATGATTTATCATAAAACACTTAAAGTACTCACATTTTGGTATCTGCAAAAAGGAATTTCTGTTGTCATGGAAGTAAGCCCAATTCCTTGTTCCAACCAGTCTATGCCTTTTGGATAAGCCTGCTTTCTGCGATAAAAAGGCAAAGCTAAAAAAGTAAAAATGTCCAGATTTACTACAAGTCAAAGCCCATTTGAATTACAATTACGTATTTTTTAAAATAAAAATATTACAGAGTAGCTTTAAACTGAACTCTGTTTTTTTTTTAAACAGGTCTGGAGTCCTTCAGTCAGCTTGTGTACGAAGAGGATTATAACTCAGTAAGTAAATATAAAATTGTGACATTTAAGAAATAATAATAAAAAACACACTTATGTTCAGGCCCACGTTAAATAGTAATGCTTAGTTTATGTATATTCTTTTATACAGTATTTTGTCAATAAAACAGACATTGTGGACTTCCCACGCTTTCCATTTAGAGGGCTACTGCTGGACACATCAAGGCACTATTTACCAGTACATGCGATATTGAAAACACTGGTAAGTAGTTTGGCAGTGACAACAGGAATGTTCAAACATTACCGAATTTAAAAACCATCAAACTGTAAGTAATTATTTTTTTTCTTTGTAGGATGCCATGGCTTATAATAAATTGAATGTATTTCACTGGCACATTGTGGATGATCCTTCTTTCCCCTACCAGAGCCAGCTTTATCCTGATTTGAGCAACAAGGTATCTCAAAAATTAGAAAGCAGAGAATACAAATGATTATTAATTGTTTAATGAGCTTTTATTCTGTTGTTTAAATTGATTTAATGTATTAATCTTACATTATAATAAAGTGCAAAAACCTCTTCCGTTTATGATATAATTGTTGTTTTTTTTTTTTACAGGAAAGTTATTACAATATATGACAGGTCAATACAAAATTAACAAATTTCAGAACATCAATCATTCGGCCTGCATATTTAGCATATTTGTCAATTATATATAATTATTATATATATAACATAGATATGTGGCCTGGAGTGCTGATGAGTTAACCCTCTTTATTCTGCATTTCTGATTCCAATCGTGGTGATAACGAACCACTGCCGTGATTTTCCATGCATCAGTTTTGTTAGTGTTGCCTACTGAAGGAAAAAAAAAAATAACATTCTAGTTTTAAATTGCTTATATGTGCATATATTCTATTAACTGCCTAATTAGATGCAAAGGTGACTAATATATGTTAAATTTATATCAATAAAGATTAACAGAAAACTACAGCCCAAATGTAAAAAAAATATTATAACATTTATATAGTTTTTACTACACTTGTGATGTTTGCAAAAATATCATGAAGCCTCTTTTATTCTACTGCTGAAAGAGTGTTACATGTGATGTTTCTTAGTTGCAAGCCATAGCTTGTTTGTTTTGAACATGCACAGCTCATCTGGGTTTGAGATAACAGAGATAACACATTGTTTGTTTGTTTTTCCAGTTGGCAAATTGGGATAGAATTTGGTAAAAAGCAATTGTGAAATCTGTCATTTTGTATTTTAGATCTGATATACTTTTTGGAAGTATTGATACCTTAGTCGTGTTTGTCTGAGTGATCTGTATTCTTACCTCTGGTTTAGGGAGCCTTTCACCCTGTGACTCACATTTACACACAGTCAGATGTAAAAAAGGTGATCGCACATGCAAGAATCCGCGGAATCAGGGTGGTGCCAGAGTTTGATTCTCCAGGACACACGCAATCATGGGGTAAAGGTATGGGAGGCAGATTCATGCAGTTAGTATGAATTTCTTGTCACAGTTTAAGATTTTGCACAGAAAAAGTTAAATTGAAATTTTTTAAATGGCTTTACAGTAAAGTTTAAGTGCCATTACTTTTCAAATTGTTTCATTTCAGGGCAGCCAGACCTGCTGACGCCCTGCTACAAGAAAAGTGTTCCGTCTGGAACATTCGGTCCCATTAACCCAAGTCTGGGCTCAAGTTATCAGTTCATGAGCAACCTATTAAAAGAGGTATCCTCTGTATTTCCTGATACCTACGTTCACCTTGGGGGTGATGAGGTGGATTTCGCATGCTGGTGAGAACAGTTGTATAAGTGAGTAGGTTTAAAGTAGGTGTGCGTAGAGTTGCTACTGCTTATTAAATTAATTGTGGCTTTTGATAGGAAGTCAAATCCAAATGTGAAGGCATTTATGTCAAAGGCGGGCTTTGGACATGATTACAACAAACTGGAGTCTTTCTACATGGAAAGGTAGGCGATGAAGGGGGAACAATTTTCAGGCTTTTACTTATTTTCTGATGCAAAGGAGTCAGTCTTTTAGTGAAGAAAAGTATTTTTAGTATTTTATTTTATTATATATATATATATATATATATATATTATTTTATTTATTTTTTTTTTTCATATGTTTGTATGTTTTTCCAGAATTATGAACATCACCGCTGCCTTTAACAAGACCTCCATTGTTTGGCAGGATGTTTTCGACAAGAAAGTAAGTTCCACTGCACATGGTTTCCCCATCTCACAGTTTTCTAAATACAGAATACTTTGAGATCCACCTCACCAACATACAGGACAGACTAATAGTCATTTTTATATAATTATGATTGTGTATGTTCTAGAATAGGGCTCAGTATGTGGTAGAAGTGTGGAAAAAAGGATGTTACCGGTGTAAGATGCACCAGGTGGCTAAGGCCGGGCTGAGGATAATCCTAGCAGCACCATTCTATCTGGACCTGCCGGGATCAACACACAACTGGGCTCGCTACTACAACGTGCGCCCGCTCTCCTTTAAGGGTCAGACACAGTGAGATAAGTGTAGCGGTGTGCTGTGTTATAGCTAGGAGTTCGTTTTTTTGTTTTGTTTTTTTTAATTTTTTAAACTTTGTGTTTTCACAAAATTCTTTTCACATTTTCTTTGTGATTAATCTGAGAAAAATCTTTACCAATTGTCAATGAGAGAGAAAGATGGAAATGAATGATATGCAATGACTGAAATGTTCAGTATATGTTAATCACTTTAATTTGACACAAGGTATCTGCAAAGAGGCAAGTGATTCCTCCTCAGCAGGCATTAATAGGTTTTATGTATTCAAAATGCTCATATTCTATGTTAAATACATGTATATAGGGTATAGTGTATTAAATTAAAGTGTATAGCCTTAAACAGGAACATGCAATACAAATGCTCTGTCATATTGTAAATATGTTTATTCATTGTCTAATTAGAGATCCCAAAGTGTACCAAAGTCACATTAATTAGATTTTTCTTCATTCTGATGTTCGATGTTTAGAAGTGTCAAGTAACAAAGTTACCTTACTTAAGTAGAGATTTTGGGTATCTATTTTACTGTAGTAATTATTTTTCATCCAACTGTTTACTTGTACTCCTTGCATTTTAAAAGTAGCCTTGTTACTCTGGTTTCATTTCGGCTTGTATTAAAAAAAAACTATCCGGATAAATCGTGCCATCTGGATAGAGTGAATTTGATTGTGGTTGGATGAGAAGTTTAAACATAAGTAGTTTTGAAACCAGTACTTTTGCACTTTTACAATTTAAAAGTTGATACTTAAATTTCAATGTCTTTTTAAACTAGTATCTATACTTCTACTCGTGTAATGAAGGTGAATACTTTTGACAACAGTGTCGATGTGAACAGTAACTGAAGCTTGACCTGTTGCTGCCTGATTGTATGAATTTTGATGTTGTTTCTTGTTTGTCTGGTTTGAAAACTGTCACACAAATATACCAGTGTTCCTAATAAGGTGGCAGTGAATATATAGATGTGTAGTGAGTGCATGTTTTTTACATGCAAGATTTAGTCTGCACACTTCTCTTTCATCAGTCTGACGAGTTAAGAAGGCAAAGTGAAAATAAAAACCACTGACTCCTAGTGGATGTCTGTGGTACAATTTATAACCTTTCCTAGTCCAATATATATATATATATATAATATATAGAATATCTATATATATCTATATATATATATATAGATATATATCATATATATATATATATATATCATATATATATATATATATAGATATATATACACCATATATATATACATATATATATATAGCCAATATGTATATATATATATATATATATATATATATATATATATATATAATAAAAAATGCAATATAAGCAATGATTGAATATTTGGCATTATTCATGATTTGATCCAGAGCTTGTAAATTATTCACAATGAAGCAAATATTGATTTTTCTGGTCTTTGTTGTTTTTATTACAGCTCCATAGAACCATATAAAACTTTTGCCTGGTTGAAAACAATTTCCCTGATTGAACCTCTAGGTCTCAAGCACTCCCAGGTCCTTAGTAATCATAATAATTCTTCCAAGGACATTCTGGCTTGTCTTTGGCTGCTTTATTGTTGACTATTTCAGTTTGCATTGCTCACATATAGTGCTTTCCTGTTTACTGATCATAGTGTTGTGTTCAGGCACAGAAAAGCAGAAGAAGCTGGTGATTGGAGGTGAGGTCTGCATGTGGGGGGAATACGTAGATGCAGCCAATCTCAGCCCACGCCTCTGGTGAGAGAATTTATGTGAATATATACAAATAAAGGCCTCAAAGAAACATACATAAACAAAACCCTGTCCGCTGTGTTTGCATGTGTATAGGCCCAGAGCGAGTGCAGCTGCTGAGAGGTTATGGAGTAATGAAGAGCAGACATCTAGTGTTGAAAAGGCCTTTCCTCGCCTACAGGACTTCCGGTGTAAAATGATAAGGTGCTGAAAAGGCGCTCACCATTGTAACATGACATATGCTTTCTTTTCAGATGAATCAACTTTAGCCTTGCTTTTTTGTAGTACTTTATTCAGTGCTAAGGTGACATGGAAAGAATAACAATATTTTCTGTCTACTTTTCTTTTTCCTTATCTCTAGACGTGGCGTTCAAGCAGAACCTCTCTTCATAGGCCACTGCAAACATGAGTATATCAGTGTATAGGATACATCAATGAAGAAAAATCTAATTACTGTGACTAAAAGAAAATGTTATATATATATATATATATATATATATATATATATATATATATATATATATATATATATATATATATATATATATATATAATAAGAACTATCCTTGCAATAAATTTTTTAAATGATTAGAGATAATTGAATATAATGTTTACACTATATTGCAGTGACCTGAGTCCAAAACTAAATGAACTGTGAACAAATACGCAATTGAATTTTTCTATTAAATTTTTAATTTTTACTCATCACTATTTTTGGTGAATAAAAACATTATGATATGGCTATTTATCGGACTGTAAATACCCATTTGAAGTAAAGCATGTACACATTTAATGACATTTCCTTCTTCCATTACACTGGTCTCATCTCACTTTTTGAACAGCAGATCCTATTAAGGCTGATGGCGTTTACACCTAGGCTTAATTAGGACACAGTCTGATGGGAGTGTCTTGATATATCAGACACATATATTGATATGTCAGTTCTGCTGTGCAAAGCACAATATATTTTGTGGTAAAGCCTAAATAACATGTATGTATTAAAACATGACATTACAGCATTTTTTTTCGCTGTAATAATTGTTAACAGAATGTCGTGTGGTCTAATGGCCTGCCTTTTTTTCAGCAACAGGTCTGTAAGCTGCCCTATGCCATGTTTAGCAGTAATGAAGTTGTATAGTTGTTAATTCCCCCTAATATTTACCTTACTTGCTAAATGAGCTTACATGGTATTGATATTTACTTAGACAATTGATTTTCTCATTGCTTGGATTATGATGGTGACAGCAGATGGTAGGGATTGGCTAATCCTACGAGGCCTAACGTTCTCTGGATCCTCACACCATCCTCCTGCTGGCCACTTCTCATATTATGGGGTTCTGCACTTCAGTGCCATCAACTGTATGCATCAACCGATGCCCTCTATATAAACCATGCCAATTTTTTTTCTTTGGACAAACTTGACAGTAATATGTCCAATTAACAAATGCAATATAACAACAACAACAACATCAATAAAAATCAATCAATAAAAAAAATAATTTTAGTAGTAGTAGTAATAAAAAAATACTAATATTAATGATAATAATACCAATAATTGGCCAGAACTAATCTTAATCCAAATATATATATATATATATATATAGATATATATATATATATATATATAATATATATATATAGATTATATATATATATATATATATTTCATTAATCATTTTTAACTAGGGATTATTTAACCACAGATGTAGTTTTTGTTCTGCTTTGCTGATCAGTATAAACTGTGCATTTTCTTTTAAGGGATTAGTTTATGTTTAAGCTGCAGTTCTGCTATTGTAGCATTTTTAAATAATCTCCATTTTGTTGTTTGGGAACAACACAAGTCATTAGAAGTGGTTTTTAATGTGTATAATCCCAAACTTGGCCAGAAAGCTTGATGACACATACAGTGTTTTGGATAATATTTTAACTGACTGTTGTGAAAAGGCTTAGATACACATTGTAATAAAACCTTCAGATAATGCCATTCATGTGCTATGGATAATATTTCATTTAAATGGATATTTCATTTAAAAATAAACTTTCATGCAATGCTTCATCATAATCAGTCCAAACGAATAACTGTAATGCACATCATATGTGACAAAATATGGTCAGGCAATGCTTGGGGAAGGTTATGGATCCTCACACAGTATACATACCTCTCATATTTGGCAGGTGAATTAAACATCCACTAATAATTATGTGTTTTGGTTTAGCCCTTTTCCTTCTAACACATTATAGCACATAAAACCTGTTTTGTTTGTTTGTTTGTTTGTTTGCTTTCAAAAGGTTTGTGCAGTTCACTGATGGAGGCAGCACGTGGCAAGTCAATTGCCAAAGAAAATATTTGTCCAGTAGATAGCAGTTAGTGGTAATCTCATTGGCGGGTGGCTTTTAAGTGCCGTTGGATCTCCTAAACAGTCTGAGAGTCGCTGAGCCCAATCAGAAGGCTCAGGAGAGGAGCAATCTGACACTGATCCGCTCTCAGGCCCTAACACAGCATTTTGCTGATGCCAGCAGCAACACGGGCCAACAGCAGCTGTTTACTGTCAGAGATCTAGGTCAGGCAACGCTTGGGGAAGGTTATGGCTCCTCACACAGTATACAGACCTCTTATATTTAGCAGGTGAATTTTACGTGAAAACTCTAAAAAGAAAATTCAGAGCTGCTAATGTTTTCTTATTTGAATTGATTACATTTTTAACATCCTATCAAAATAATATGTGTATTTCTTTCTCACACTTCCATGCTGTATACATGCACAGAATATAACTGGCACATATAAATGGAAATACAAATCTCTTAGGATTTGTTCTTTTTCCATTAAGAATGGTTGACATCAACAGCTTTATCCTGACGTGTAGGGAGAGTAAGAAGCTAATCTCCACAACTCATGGCTTTGGAACAGGCAGTCTGAGATACAGACTTTAGGGTTATGTAGTACAGGCTGTAGAGTTACACTGTCAGCACTGGCCAGATCAGATCCTAAACACCTTAGCAGACCAATCTCTACCAGAGGAGAGTTAGGAACTAAAATGAAATGGCTTTCTCACTAAATGAGTTTCCAGGAAAGCATATGGAAACTCATATTAATAGGAGTGTTTACCTATGCTTGCACGTTGTAAAAAAAATAGATATGTCCCCGTCAGGATTATAATGGAAAGCATAGATATGCAACATTTTATAATGTATTTCAAAGTGTGAAAGTACGCTTGGGAGTAAACGAATGTGATTTACTCTATCAGTTATCACCGTTTATAAGCGTGAGTATTTCAGGACACAGTTTGTAATCTCTTTGCTTTCTCATAATCTCTGCTCTGCTCATCTAAGCAAGTCTTGTTCTGAACAGCTACTGGAGAACATTACGCATGACATCCACCTGCCTGTTACATAAACTCATTTAAAAAGGATGTTGTGATGGCCACTCCCCCACCTGCTCACACAGCAGACTGAGAACACGCTACTCAATTGTCACCCACACATGACATCAACAGAAACAACACCTCGGTTTACCCTTTGTATGAGAGCGCACATGCATTTACACGTGCCTTTTCAAAAAGCATGCTGCAATATAAATGCCATGTCTTTAGCACACATGAATCCATTGTAATGCTCATACCGGAGAGTTTGCCTCGGGACACAATCTTAATTTTCTGGATCACTTGTTGATATTTTTATTTCAGACCTACAAACATGCCAAAAAGTGACTTTACACTGTACTTTGGAATATAATACTATACTAATATAACCTATATAGTATATATATAGAATATAGAGTTTGCCTCGGGACACAATAATTGCTCCTGAAAAGAAAGAAAGAAAGAAAGAAAGAAAGAAAGAAAGAAAGAAAGAAAAAAAGAAAGAACGAAAGAAGAAAGAAAAGAAAGAAAGAAAGAAAGAAAGAAAAAGAAAGAAAGAAACGAAAAGAAAGAAAGAAAGAAAGAAAGAAAGAAAGAAAGAAAGAGAATCTTTTTTAAGAAATCTTAATTTTCTGGATCACTTGTTGATATTTTTATTTCAGACCTACAAACATGCCAAAAAGTGACTTTACACTGTACTTTGGAATATAATACTATACTAATATAACCTATATAGTATATATATAGAATATTATTATTACTATATACTATAATAATATACTATAAAAATACTATATGTACACAGATGTACAGTTCAGACAGTTGTACAAATGTACAGTTCCCCAAAGCCTCATGTTGGCTAAGGAGTATAAAAACTTTAAAAACTTATTTATGAGAACTTTAAATTTAAAACTAATTTCTGTCTTTATTAATATCCATTCTACAACTAACTAGAAAAATACATTATCATATCTTCCATTTCAGTCAATTCATGTAAGGTTCTGGACAATGAAAACAATGTTGTAGCTAGATGTTTTCACTTAAGATAGATGATTTTGGAATCATTATAAACCAATCTTGAGATCCAAGAACTTAAACACGCTGTCTAGTTAAGAGTTTAGACGGGGCTCCAAAACAAGCCCCTTGTGCTAATCTGGATTTCTAATCTTTTTACACACCAGTTTAACCCAACAGAGAGGAGTCTGTTGAAGAAACAGAGACACCAGCCTAAACAAATTGAGCATTATATGGGATTTCATCTTGCAGAGATCATCTCCTGGTCAGTCTGCACTTCG
Source organism: Kryptopterus vitreolus (assembly GCA_030449085.1). Taxonomy (NCBI): domain Eukaryota; kingdom Metazoa; phylum Chordata; class Actinopteri; order Siluriformes; family Siluridae; genus Kryptopterus; species Kryptopterus vitreolus. The sequence continues at coordinate 18,546,762 of JACRUU010000005.1, read as the reverse complement.
GCTCTGAGGTATTTGTCTTTTGAACTGGAAAATACTGCATTCTTTGCTTGTCAAAATTGCACAAATGCAGAGATGGCTTTACTGATTGGTAGTCACCATTCTGGGATTAGATTATATATATTATGTGAGATTTAATTGTTTTTTTCCCCCTACATGTTGTGTTTAGGGCACTACTGTAGTCACACTATCCTGAGAAAATCCAGATAACAGAGTGTGATTGTATGTCTATGGCGTTGGTTCTTAATATGACAATAAATAATTTTTTTTTAATATCACAGACCTCTGTCCTATAATTAGTGGTAAATCAGACGGAGGTCACTAATTAGGCAGACTGAGATCCAGAGAGCAGTCACCATATGGCACTGGGCTGGACTTGTGCTTGGGGCCCTCACTGCTCTTTCAGCCTCACAGTGACTTAATTGCCCTCCATTTCCACCCCCTTCCTTATGGGGTCTTTGTTTGACTTAGAAGAACACATTTTGTGGTAGGCTAAGCCGCTTAGCAGACAAGAGATGGACATCTTCTTTTTAGCTAATTCCTTTTAGGTTGTGTTGTTAAAAAATGAGATAAATGCCAAATGATTAATACATAAGAATGCCAAACAGTAGAACAAAAACATTAGAATAAGCTTTTCGGGTCATGAGCAGTTGGAACAGACTTTGGGGTCGGGTCCAAAAATGACTCACTTTAAAGAAATGTCATTAAATTTAATTTAAATACAAGGTATATATTTTATAATATGAACAACTACCACAATTATCCCTTATATTAGGCGAATACATTCCTATAAATATTTCTTCTTACAAAAAAAACATCCTTAAACTGTATATCAAACATTTTAAATATTACAATATTTATCTGTTTACTCATGGTGCATGTTAAATGATTCTTCTTAAAAAGCCTCATAAAGAATACTTCTATATATTATACTCATTTCAAACTATTTGTAAATAAATAATAATTTAAGAAATTATTTAGAACACAAGACAATTGAAAGAATTTGTCAAGAAATGTGTATGACTTTCTAATGTTTATTATATAATAACCACATACTGTGAAATATTACGTCTGTTATACTTTATATAAAAAAATCCTTTGCTTTTATATATAAATAATATATATCAGGACATATCCAGTATATATGTATTACATAGCACATATCTAAAGAACCACACTGGATGCTCACATGCTAAACTCTCAAAACTCGTTAAACGATAAGAAAGAAGGCAAAAGTATTTCTCCTTAAGTCCCTAAAGTCTCTTCTTTCTTCTTTTATTCTCTCTTCTTTTTTTTTGGATGAACCTAATGCCAAACTGTGTGACTGATTGATCCACCCCTAGATGGACAGTAAAGATTAAGAGGATGACAAATGGGCATTTGCTTACACAGCGCTTGCTGCTAATCCCCTTGTCTTCCTTTAGGGAGCCTGGACTGGACAGGGGCTCAGACACACTTCAGCATCACAAGAGGCAGGATGAGCAGGTGACAGACCTCACTGGAAGTTATTTCAACAAAAAGCAACAGGTTCTGGGAAACAAATCACAGTGACGTGAGACTTTTATGAGGACTAAAAAGACACTGGAAAAGTACATCCATTGAACAGCCATTTGGGAGCCAATCGACTTGTGATCATACATTCCCAAACAGAAGCAGAACACAACCCTTCGCCGAAACCTGCTTATTTACCTGCTCACTTTTTTTTATAATGGAGGAATCCATTCTGAAGATCTCCATGATGCCATCCACATCCCCCACAGACTCTTCTAGGAGCAGCTCCACAGAGGAGAGCCATGGAGGTGAGTAAAAAAGCTTCAAACTTTTTTTTAATGAAGAATTTAGTCAGGATTGCATCACACTGTGCATTTCTCAAGGATCTCTGATATCCCAATCTTTGTTCCTCTTTGGAATAACTGGACAAAATCAACACCTGTGTCAAATGGAAATCTTGTGTCAATAAAAAATTACTTCTCGTGGAATTACTGAGTCCTTTCATGTGTACAGGTAAAAGTCCAGCTCCTGGTAAGAGCCTGAGCCAAGGCCTGCTGTGTAAGGTCTGTGCAGATACTAGCAGCGGAAAGCACTATGGCATCTATGCCTGCAATGGCTGCAGCGGATTCTTCAAACGCAGTGTGAGACGCAGGTTAATCTACAGGTGAGGAGATGATAAAACAATTCTATACAAAGACACCTTTATATTGAATATTTTTACTATTATTATTATTACCTATTACTTACTATTATGATAATCCTTGCAGGTGCCAAGCTGGTACAGGTATGTGTCCAGTAGACAAAGCCCATCGGAACCAGTGCCAGGCATGCCGCCTAAAGAAATGCCTTCAAGCTGGTATGAACAAAGATGGTGAGTTGGTGATTTTCATATGTCCCTCTTAATGGATTAATGAAATAGCTTGTCCATATTCTCCTGATCTGTCGCTCTGCTTCTAATTCATTGCATTCTAATCTGTTAGCCGTGCAGAATGAAAGGCAACCACGAAGCACAGCTCAGGTCCGGTTAGACACCTTGGATATAGATACAGAGAAGGAACATCTAGCTACCACAAGGGAGCCCACATCCTCCACGTCCAGCTGTTCTGTAATAAGCAGACCTTTATTAGGCGCCGCCATTAGCTCCAGCATCAACTCCAACGGTCCCAGTCAGCGCAGCATCAGCCCCAAGAACAGCCACCGCTTCATGGCCAGCCTGATGACAGCTGAGACGTGCGCTAAGCTTGAGCCTGAAGATGGTACGCAAAAAGCGTTGCATTTTTTTTTGTCATTTATTATTTTTTATTATTTTAAGATTCACAGTGACTAAAGTAATTGCTGTATTAAGGTAATAGTTTAAAGAGAGTACAATATAATGTTCCTTTTCTGCATTTCTGCAGTGGATGAGAATATTGATGTCACAAGTAACGAGCCAGAAACGAGCTCTCCAGAGAGCAACACGACTCTTTATTCCTATTCTGGCCCTGAGAGCATATATGAGACTTCTGCCCGCCTACTCTTCATGTCTGTGAAATGGGCAAAAAACTTGCCGGTCTTTTCTCACCTGCCATTTAGGGACCAGGTACAAGCTATTTTCTTTGCTGTAATTTGCTGTAACATATATTACTCAGTAGCATTCTGCATACTACAGTAAGATTTATTTGAAAGCTTGCAATTTATAACCATTCCACCTTTTTTTTTTTACAGGTAATATTACTAGAGGAGGCATGGAGTGAACTGTTTCTTCTCTGTGCCATCCAGTGGTCCTTGCCATTGGAAAGTTGTCCTCTGCTCTCTCTACCTGAGCTGTCCCCTCCATCACAGGGTAAAAGCAGCCCCTCTGCCTCAGACGTGCGTCTCCTGCAGGAGCTCTTCAGCCGCTTCAAAGCTCTGCAGGTGGACCCTACGGAATTTGCCTGCCTGAAAGCAATAGTTCTCTTTAAGCCTGGTGAGCTTAAACTTCATAGAATCAAGGAATAATCCTGTGTATCATTATCATGTATTGATGCAATTGATACAGACTGCCTCTTACATTAATGCAGAAACAAGTGGCCTCAAAGATCCAGAGCAGGTTGAGAATCTACAAGACCAGTCTCAAGTAATGCTAGCTCAGCACATTCACGCACTCTACTCCAGTCAAGCAGCAAGGTGAAACACACACACACACACACACATGCATTAACAAGCCGCACAAACAAGACAGAAAAAATAGAAATATGAATACAAATAGAAATATTCAATTTTTTGTGTTCCTTGTGTTCCTCAGGTTTGGGAGGCTGCTGTTGCTTCTTCCTTCTTTACATTTTGTAAGTTCAGAGAGGATCGAATTGTTCTTCTTCCACAGAACTATTGGAAACACCCCCATGGAGAAGTTGCTCTGCGATATGTTTAAGAACTAAAAAAAATCACTTGAATATTAAACACAGTATCTGTATTCACTCATAATTCAGGTTATTTATTTGTCTGTAGTAATTAGAAGCCTATAAAAGCATTTAGATATGAAATGAGAGATACATTTTGTTCCTGTCAGCACTGCGCACCACACAGGGAATTCAGGCTGCACCGCTCCATCCATTTTTTTTTTTTCTGCATGTTTTTCCAAGTTAACCAGATACATCACAGCCTGACCATCAGTTACACCAGCTTGGAACAGCAACACATTTCTGTCTGTTCTGTTTCAGCAAGTTTATATTTAAATATTTATATTATAGTTTGTACTTTTAATACTGCTTATACTATGTACTTTTGTTAATATATTAAATCGTATTAGATAGAGCACATAGCTTACTATTGTTTACAATGTCAGTGTAAGTAAACTGCAATATTTTCTTTTCAGCTTTTCATAATGCAAATATATATTTTGATAAAATTTTCAACCACTAAACAAACAAACCTTGTCTTTTTATTGATATATATATATATATATATATATATTATATATATATATATATATATATATATATCCAACCACTAAACAAACCTTGTCTATATTATATATATATATATATATATATATATATATATATATATATATATATATATATATATAAAAACTACTATGATAGTAGTACTACTATGATAACTATATAACAACTAAACCACTAAACCACCGTGCCCCGCAACCCATATATATATGGCACGGTGGTTTAGTAGTTATCATGTTCGCCTCACACGACCTGAGAGTCGGATAAAGCCGTGTGAATGAATGAATGAATGAATGTGTGAATGTACTGCAGCTCTGACTAGTGCACTCTCTGACCAGCCAACCAAAGAACATGAACATGCTAACTTGATTCCTAGTGGGCCATAGAGTAGAGTACACAAGTTGTAACCTTATAGCCAGGGTCACCAACTGGCAGATCCGGACCACAAAATGCGTCCTGACGGACCTCAAAGTATAATTTATATATGGCATATCAAGGTCATTAGAGGCGTTTGGGTCCTACAGTTACTCTGCTCACTGCTACAACTATACAGCTATAACTAAATATAGCTAAATATGCATTTATTCTTCAAATAAGCTTGTGTGTCTCATCGGTTGTAACAAGTGGAAACATTTAACAACATTACGAACATAGACACTTTGACCAAATTTACCCTCTGTTGTCCTAAGGACAGTGAAAATAAATGAGCTCAAAGCCTAGTACAATTTACCTGGGTTCCCTCTCACAGGCAGCCTAATAATGAGTATATGAGTGTTCGCTGAGATTCCAGTGGATTTAGGAAAACATAACAAGCCCTTTACATATGGGGAAATAATAAAGAAGTGCATTAACGCTGCGTCTGAAACAATTTTAGATGGAAAACGCCTTGCATAGTTTTAACAGGTGATGAATTGACTAATATTAAATCCAATGCTTAGCTTGTAGTGTACACCAGAGTTTACTATGCAGAGAAGAACGATTTCATTGAGGACATCTTAGTTGTTACAGCACTTACAACACTCACGAGAGGAGAAGATATAAATCGCCATAAAATATCTGTGGAAAGTGGAATAAGCATGAAACATGTGTCCACCACAACCAACCTCAGGCAACTCCTCAATAGGAGTTGAAGACCCATGTCTTACAGGATCAAATCAACGGCATGCAACATGCATATACAAATTGCCCACGCTGTCCATTTCTGCAGGCCTAAAAGCACTGCATGAAGGGATGACTGAATTCGCGCTGAATATAAAAAGAATAAAATTTAACTCAGTTATACTCAAGATTTTCTTCTCCAAGACATGTAAACCATATCTTAATGGTGTTTGCTTTGTGCCCGGAGAATTGCCATACATAGTTTGGGGTTTTAAGTTCAAATGAATGCAAACTTTTATTATATCGCATCCAAAGACATACTATATAATAATTATATTATAATTGTATATAACAGTTTCAATACTTTTGTTCATATAGAACAGGGGTCGCCAACTGGATGCGAATCTGACCAAGAGTATCATTCATTCATTCATCTTCTACCGGTATATCCGATCTTCCCTCAGGTCACGGGGAGCCTGGCCTATCTCAGGCGTCTATGGGCATTAAGGCAGGATACACCCTGGATGGAATGCCAACCCATCACAGGGCACACACACACACACACACACACACACACACACACACACACACACACACACACACATTCACACACTAGGGACAATTTTCCAAGGTGCGTGCCAGTCAACGTACCGTGCATGTTATTGGACCGGGGGAAACTGGAGAACCCGGAGAAAAACCCCCTTAGACACGGGGAGAACAAGCAAACTCCAAACACACATGGCCGAGAGGATAATCGAACCCATATCCAGGAGGTGTGAGGCGAACGGAAGACGTCACGACCAGCCCACTAGAGGGCGCGGTAGTATAATGGTTTATGCCTCTCCAGGCTTCTTCACTATACGTAGTGCACTTCATCTCCAATGAGAACTGTAATGGGCTTTAGTCCGTTTCCAAACACGGAAGTAATATTTCGTTAGCGGCAACGTTTGGAAAACAAGTTACATTCGCTACCGGTAACATATTAAATAATATATACTTTTAAATTATTGAGGCAAAATGTTTGGAAGGTCTTCAGGTTATAACTATGAAGTTCTGCCACAAAGAGATCGCGGAAACAGTAACACTCCTGGTCTGTTTACATCCGGACAGTCCCACTATAACAGCGGGTTCTCCTTTGATTACGTCCCCAAAATAAAAAACAACAATTTTAGAGACGAAAGTCAGGGATTAATATCACGGCTCTGCAACCTGGTTGTTGTATTCCTTGTTTTTCTTTGTACGCTCATCACATTCCCCATATCGGCTTGGTTTGTTTTAAAAGTAAGTCTTTCTTTTCCCTTAAACACTACACACGTGAGTCTTAGTATCAGGATTGTGTGTGTGTGTGTGTGTGTGTGAGAGAGAGAGAGAGAGAGAGAGAGAGTGATATGAATAGTTCAAGTGCAGGTAAAGTCTTGTGCTACAGCAGCACAGTCCTGTAATCACCACATGAAGAACATACACACTATATAATACAATGTATTATATACAATCTATCTGTCTATACACACACACACATATATATATATATATATATATATATATATATATATATATATATATATATATATAATGTATGTATATATATATATATATATATATATATATATATATGTACATTTATTGAATGTGGTGAATGTGTACCGTATAATGAGACTGCCATTGAATGTTATAGTAAATGGCTTTTATATAACGGTGATGTAGGAATTAAATAAAATGTAAATGCTATGAAAATTAAACAGTTGCTAGGAACGCTCTTTGTGAGGTAGGTAATGTGCATTCAGATTGTTATGCATATTTTTTTTTCTTAAAGACGGTGCCCAACTATGAGAGGATTGTTGTCTTCCGGCTGGGGCGCATCCGGGCTCCTAAGGGTCCAGGGGTGGTTCTAGTGCTTCCACTCATTGACCAATGGCAAAGGGTCGATTTGCGTACCAGGGCTTTCAACATCCCACCATGCAAGGTACTACAAACAATGAACCATTTTCATATTTACCAGATTTCAGTGTAACCACTTTACCCTCTACTAAAAAAAGAAAAAAAAAAGGATCAAATGATCTGAAAAACACATTTCACTAATGCTATAAGAGTATGAGAGAGATCAGGTGATTGGCTCAACAATGATTTTTGTTGTATCAGGTAAATACAAAAGATGGTGGTGTGGTGTCTGTCGGAGGAGATATCCAATTCCGAATCTGGAATCCAGTTATGTCGGTGGTCGCAGTGCAGGATTTAAATGCCTCCACACGTCTTACTGCGCAGAACGCTATGACTCAGACCCTTGGCAAGAGGACTGTGCGAGAGATACAGACAGAGAGAGTGAAACTTGGTGAGCACCTTGGGGTAAGAAGCCAAATCAGAACAGATTTCTTTTGCACTGTTTTATATGGTGCAGTGAAGATATTGCACAATCACTGTATGTGGAATTACATTAATATATATGATATATATATATATATATATATATATATATATATATATATATATATATATATATATATGTGTGTGTGTGTGTGTGTGTGTGTGTGTGTATATATATATATATATATATATATATATATATATATATATATATATTTTTTTTTTTTTTTTCTTTATTTTAATCTGAGTTCTAAGAAGGAAAAGATGCAGAGATTTCAAGATAGTATTACTATAGTTATTCAGTATTTTTGCTATGTTTTTTTAGATGGACATAAATGATTTGACAAAGCCTTGGGGGTTGGAGGTTGACCGGGTTGAGCTGACTTTGGAAAGTGTTCTCCGTGCCCCAGATGACTCTCACTCAGGGCCTCTTATCATGCCTCCCTCTGTCCCTGGTCTAGAGGGTCTGACTGGGCCAATACAGCAGCTTGCTATGCACTTTCTTGGGCAAAGTGTAGCAGCTCCTCCACCTTCAAAAGGTGTGTTTATACACTGGGCATCTGTGTCCGATCATTTACATCAGCCCTTTGCAACATTGTCATTTGAATTGGATATATTTTATGCAGATTCAGTGCTCTTCACTGACGAGTTGAGTTTGGAGGCTCCAGTAGCTGAGAGCAGCAGCGTCATAGACGAGCTCCTGGCAGGCAGTGAGTGTAGTGCTGTCTGAGAGCTTGGTTAGGCAAGTAGGAGCCTGTTTCCAGTTTCACATCAGTACTAGCACTGGCCAGACTCGGAGCTACTATGTGGATCTAACTCAAAGTAAGTAGCAAAATATTTGTGCAGAATAAAAACATTGTGGGATTATATAAGTGTATAATATCATATGAATGTCTTATTACCAAACTGTCCACAGGACATTGTAGTCTGGAAGGCCACCATTGTTTACATTAACATTTTTGTTTGCTTTTGTTTGTATAGAACAGTCATCTTAATTTGGGTTTGGGTTTAATCAGGGTACAAAATGACCTCGTTCAACTTCACAAAACCCTTTCTAGTCAGACCAGATAATTATATATGTAAATTTGAGAATTAAAAATTTCTAGTCATATTTTTGAATGTGGTCACAATTATTTATTTTCATAAATAATTTTCATAAAGATATGACGATTTTAATGTTTTATTAATGTTTTCAGATTAAACATACAGCAATCTTGTGACCTTACATAGAACACTTATTTTGATTTTTTTTGTAATTTTACTTAACATTTTATTTGCTAAACCAGATGATGAATTATGTTAAATAACTATTTTTCTCTCTCTCTCTCTCTCTCTCTCTCACTCTCTCTCTCACTCATCTCACACACACACACACACACAAACTCACTTGTTTCTCAAACTCCAGACAGTGGAACATGTGGTGCAGGCAAGGTGATACAGCCAGATGTGTCTCTGAGTATGAGTGAGCAGGATATGATGGCTATGTTCCAGGGCAGTCTGCGGCCGGTTGCAGCATACAGCAGTGGTAGGTTAAGAGTTGAGGGAGACTTGAGTACTGCCATGAAACTAGATGCACTTCTTAAACTCATCAAGCCTCAGTGATGTCTTAAGTAGAAGTTATATTTCATACTGTATACAATACTATTTATATAATTCATTATTGTGTCCTGAATCATTTTCAATTATCATTGATAAACTAAGTGTTGAACATCTAGACTAATAATAGCCATTTGGATCATACATTCTATAGATCAGGAAATAAAAACTTAGTAAAAGATTTTCTACCTTTAAACTTGAAATAAAATGTAAGGTGTTTTTTTTTTCACTGTTTAAAAATACTGCTCATGTGTGTATATTATTGTATGTATATTTAATATTATATTAAATAAATAAATATTTCTTTAAACATCATGTTTTAAGTATGTAGTGATTTCAAAACTAACATGTTGTGTATATGTTAATGAGTTAGTTTAAAATATATTAAAATCACATTTTGAGAAGGGCTTGTGCTTGAAGGTTGTATGTGCTTTGATGTGTGGTTAACAAGGTTACTTTGTTGGAGTTATTACAGGTATAATTTCTCAGGTATAAGCAGAAATTGTGCATTTATACAATTGGAGATGATCATCATGATAATACCTACCTAACTAATTTACATTTATTGTGAATTTTCTGTACCCAAAATTGAAAACTATATATATAAAATATTTAGGCTTCATGAATGGAGTACAGTGTTGGAAAGTTGTTGATCTACTCTGACCCTGGTTCCCATGTGCTTCATTAATTTGCTTTGCTTGTGCATAAACATAGAAACTTGACAGCATGTGATTATCATTCCTGGCATGTCCTGGGGAAACTATGTACATCACTGCTCACTGAGTAGCTTTGGAATGCATGTTTTTCTGTATATATTATATTCTCTCATTACATCATTAGGAAGTTGCTGTTTATGTCAAATTCTTCAAATAGGAGAAAAATGCTTTCCAAAATGTTTCCCCTTATACCTGCTCATCAGTGAATTTAAAATAAAACTACAATAATGCATCCATATAAATGACAAAGTTTGCCATGCAGTCCATTTCAGCATTTTAAAACTTACAACACGAATGAGCAAACTATATGTGAACTAATATTTTAACCTTGAAGCACTGAAAGGAGGAGTGTATAAAAGAAAAGGCCCTGAACTGGCAAAATCTGTCCCTGAGAATGATGCAGTGAGGAGAGAGAGAAAGAGCGAGGATAGATCCCCTAGTCTCACCACAGCAAAGAGACAGAAAAGTGTGATTGAGTGTGGGTGTGCGATGGCGGTAAGGTGCACAGCTTGGAGCTGTTCTCTGGCTCGATCTCTAGCCATGTTGGAAGCACCAAGCCAGGCAAGAGCCTGCCACAGCAGGAGCATGCCTGTTCCAAGGGAGACACTATTTCCAGCAAGCAGCTCCACTGTTAGACCCTTCAACGAGATTCCTGGAATGTGGAAGAACAGCGTAGGGAACCTCTACACCTTCTGGAAACTGGATGGATTTAAGAACATCCATCATGTAATGGTGCATAACTTCAACACATTTGGGCCTATTTACAGGTAAACCTTTAAGATAAAATCTCAATATTTACATAAAATCTTAAATCTTTACATTAAATGTTTATATATGCTCACCAAAATAAACATTCTGGAATATTAAAATTTAAAATGTTATTTTTGTTGTTGTTGGATAGATGTGATATGATCAATATTTCAATTTTGGCAAAGTATCTTAATTTTTTCCTCATTAAATACATCACGATCAAATCTTCTGAGGATAACTTCCGACCTTTGATACTTTGCAAGCAAATTAAGTCCTCATAAACCAATACTCAACAGTAATAAAACATGAATTAGAATCTGTTCTTTATGTAATAAAAGGTTAATTCAATCATATTTCACATTCTTGCAGGGAGAAAATTGGGTACTATGAAAGTGTGAACATTATAAACCCTGAGGATGCTGCCATCTTGTTCAAAGCAGAGGGTCACTACCCTAAAAGGCTCCGAGTGGAACCCTGGACCTCCTATAGGGATTTTAGGAATCGAAAATATGGCGTTCTTCTGAAGTATGATTTTTAAGATTTGGCTTTTGGTCACTAATGAAATATGTTTGAGTGTATGCTTCAGTCTGTCTGTCTGTCCAGAGATGGAGAGGACTGGCGATCCAACAGAGTCATTCTGAACCGGGAAGTAATCTCCCCAAAGGTGCAGGGGAATTTCGTGCCATTATTGGATGAGGTGGGCCAAGATTTTGTGGCTCGGGTTCATAAAAAGATTGAAAGAAGTGGACAAAACAAATGGACCACAGATCTGTCCCATGAACTCTTCAAATATGCATTGGAATGTAAGATTCAATTCACAATATAGGAAACCAGTAATGAATCATTTGAACTAAAACACTTAGATGCTATAGATGTTATAGGACTGCATATTTTTCATTTATTCATCATTTGTTTGACACACATGATGTGTGTCTGTGCCTCAGCTGTGAGTGCAGTATTATATGGTGAACGTCTGGGGCTGCTGTTGGACTACATTGACCCAGATGCGCAGCACTTTATTGACTGCATCACTCTCATGTTTAAGACGACCTGTCCCATGCTGTACATCCCCCCTTCCATGCTACGGCGGGTTGGAGCCAAAGTCTGGAAAGACCATGTGGAAGCTTGGGATGGGATTTTTAACCAGGGTAAGAGATTTTCCTAATGGACAAAAAAAAAAAAACAGACTACAAATACCCGTGGAACAAATTTAAATAGTACTGATGGTGAAGACTCGTTTTAATCACGTCTTTCAATAGCGGACCACTGTATTCAGAACATCTACAGGCAGCTGAGGAAAGAATCTGAAGTGCAGAACAAATATCCCGGCGTTCTGGCCAGCCTTCTTATGCTTGACCGGCTGTCGGTTGAGGAAATCAAGGCCAGTGTGACAGAACTAATGGCTGGAGGAGTAGACACTGTGAGACAACTTACACTATAATTAAAAAAAAATCTAATAAAATTCAAAATAGATTCAAATATTTAATCGTGATTAACCTCCACGAGTTAACTCATTATTTGCATATTTTCTGTTCTCAATGTACAACAAAGTAATACTTTCCATGTTTTTAATTGTAATTGTGACAGATGTTATCAATATATAGTCAAAATCTCTCTTCAAAATAATTGAATATTTATTTCATTCTGGAAATTATTATTTTAATTTTAAATTCATTTCTTAATGAATTTTTCTGTTAAATATGGTATGTGGCTCCTTTATTAATTGTGTTCCGGTTTTGGTTACTTTCCATAGAAACTAGTGATACGTTTAGGTTATATACGGTAACGTAGTAAGTTCCTCTGTTGTGAATGTGCAGCTAGTAGGCATGGGATGAGTGAGTGAATGAGTGTTGCTGGTGTTTCTTGCTAATAAAATACATCTATTCCCTCTTTTCTTTTCCATCCTAACATTGCAAGCGTTAAGTGCGACTGAGGAAAGGAAAAATTATGAAATTAAGATTTAACTTTGACACTGATATAAAAAGAAACCATTTATTTAAAAATAAATCTTGGTGTTCCAATTAGTGATGTGTTCTTTGCTTTGTTTTAGACCTCCATAACCCTCCTCTGGACTCTCTATGAATTGGCACGCCACCCCGACCTCCAAGAGGAGCTGAGGGCAGAGATCATTGCGGCACGCACTGCCTCGCAAGGAGACACGATGCAGATGCTTAAAATGGTGCCACTAGTGAAAGGCGCTCTGAAAGAGACACTCAGGTGCAGTTTCACTCTATTGAAACCGTTATGAAAGTTACATTGCAAAAAACGCTTGATTTGAAATTAATTCCATGCCATAAATATTCCATTTCCTTTGAAGGCTGCATCCTGTAGCAGTAAGCCTGCAAAGGTACATCACTCAAGATGTTGTGATCCAAAATTACCATATTCCATCTGGGGTGAGGCACAATTTCAATAACCTGAATCCGAGAATGGAAAACGCTATTATTTGGTGAAATTACACAAGTGATTTTGGATGTGTGTTTGATCAGACCTTAGTGCAGCTGGGACTGTATGCCATGGGCAGAGACTATCGCATCTTTCCCCGACCAGAGCTGTACCTACCCTCTCGCTGGCTGAGAAATGAGAACCACTACTTCAGGGGTCTGGGCTTCGGCTTTGGGCCTCGTCAGTGCCTCGGTCGGCGAATTGCGGAGACAGAGATGCAGCTCTTCCTCATTCATGTTGGCTCTCTAACATTTTATTAACGATGACTAGCTAAATTATGATACATATCTCTACAGTGATTATCTTATTCCATAATGAATTAGCTCCACTTTAGGAACCAGGATACACTGATGGTATGTGTTTACTATTAAATTTAACTGTATTCTTTCACAGATGTTGGAGAACTTCAAGATTGAGAAGCAGAGACAAATAGAAGTGAGGAGCAAATTTGAGCTTATCCTGATCCCTGACAAACCCATTCATTTAACTATAAAGCCTCTACACGGAAGTAACTGACAAACGCCTTACAGAAGGTAATGAGTATAATGATTTTTTTAAATTAATTATTTTAATGATTTGAATTCATCAAATATGAATGTATTTTGGAGATTTTCTTCTAAATGACTAGTTTGCTGCCCTTTCTAAACAACATGTTGAATCAGGTCATTACCTGTTTTTATGATCAATATGTATGGAACACTTTCACTAAATTTATAAAAGGGGGAAAAAACATTATACACAGTTACTTCCTAACAATATCATCAGAGAAAACAGTTTACAAAGACTATTATTAATGTATTATTTATGTCCTTCAGGTTTCACATACGTGTGATCGAGGTTGTGTACTGACCGGTGGCAGTAAATACAAATTGGATGTACGGGCAAATCCGTGACCATATTCACTAAGTCTGGTCAACAGGTCCTGCTTTTCTTTCCCCCACTGCCTTCCATTCTCCTCCAGCTACAACACAACACTGACACTCAGAAGATGGAATTGCATCAAATATGTTCTTATTAAAAGTAGCTACTTTTTTTTAAAGAAACAAACCTGTTTGCCCAAAGTACGGATGCGGGCATCTGCTCTCTCTAGCTGCTCTAAGAGTCTGAGCTTCTCGCTGTCTGCAAAAGGCTGCTAGATTTAAAAAGGGCAAAACGTACAGAATCTTCAGGTTAGAGGTAAAGGTTAACAATTCTTTCAAGAGTATTTATGAGTTGTTGTTTTGTTTTTTTTGCAATAATTGCATAATGTATTTGAACTACATAAATACTGCTGATTTTAAAGACTGATTTTAAATAGTTTAGAGTTATTTTACTTCATATTTTTTGTATATTTGTAGACGTTTCAGACATTGTAGACAAGTTTTATTTAGCTTAATTTTAAAGGAGTATAGTCAAAGGATCAAACTAACTACGCCTACTATATTATGTTTTTTTGGCGTCAGCACTAAAAATGCTCATATGATTTCACTTTGTATTTTTTAATAATCTTTGACCAAAGTGTATTTGGTAATGGCATTAAAATCCAAATTTTAAGATTGTCGTGTCTGAGAATATGAATTTGAGTTGTGTGTTGTGAGGCGTACCTGTGCAGCCTGTTGTATAATAATAGGTTGTGGTTGTTGGCGAAGTCTTTCCAGCTCTGCTCTGAGGCGAGTATTTTCTGCAGCCAATATAGATTTAATCTCTCTCATTCTGCTGTCCTCTGCATCTACAAACACACAGATATTAAATGACTGCTTCCGCACCTTCGCTTCTGCACCACGTTTTTGCTGGAGCTGTGCCTTAGCGTATCCCCTCTGCCTCTATAGCAGCAAATCGATCGCAAATCAATAAGGACTCCATTAGACGTGGAAAAAGCTCTCATGCTTGTGCACATTTAAATGCATCTACTATCAGAGTGAATTAAAATGTAGTCCACATGAAATTGAATGAGCATTCTATAGATCAACACACCTTTTTCTTTTAAGATCTTTTTCGTCATTGCCGCGTTGTCTTTATTTCTCTCTTGCAGCTTCGTAGTCAAGGACCTTCTCCATCCTTTCAATAACCTCAATAATGACAAATTATTAACACTAAGCTGAATCCCAAATAATATACAGCAAACAAGGAATGTAGGATGTATATTTAAATATACTGTAAATATAAACTTAGCGGGTCTCATAACAAAGCTGTGCAATACTTTCTCCTGTTGGCGTACTGTGGCCTCCAGATTCGAAAGTTTCTTGATCTGTCCTTGGTAGCGCAGCAGCATAGCCTGTTGATGTTTGTGCGCTCTCTGTAGTCGCACCAGCTCTTTCTCGTTGTCATTCTTCTACAGAAAATAACAGTGCATCTTTTAGGCATGAACAGTAAAAGAAGGTTGTATGTGCTATAGAAACAACCTGTACGGCCACCTTCAAGTACTGGCCTTGGGCAGTGATTATTGATGTATTATTGAAAGCATTCCCTTCATTCCAGTAAGAATAACAAAGGCATGGCAGGCAGTCAATGGATAATGTATTTGAGATTGCATGAAGCCATCCATTTAAGTAGCCATAGCTTACTGGCTCTTTGTTAAAGTGTTGTAAGACTCAAAGGCGAGAGCCAGGCCTGTAACTCACCTTGATGAGCTCATTCTGAAGCTGCTGGATCTTATCCCTGTGATCTGCTGCCTTACCACTCTCACTTGCTAGCTTGCACTTCAGAGTAACTTGAACAAAAACGCATCGATCAGTGAAAGAAAGAGAGAGCAGCAAAACATTCAAGACCAAAACCCTATTATCACAACTATTATATTAATAAAAATGTTCTTATAAAGAACCTATTCACCTGGTGAATACTAAAAAAGTAGGCTTTTAAATTGATTGTACCTTTCACCATTAATAAAACTGTACTGATTCTATTCTTATGCATATTTCTATGAAACAGCCAAAATATCATTGCACATATAACTGAATAATGCAATTATTCACAGCAACCCAAAATACAGTTAAAACAAACCCTGGATGAAAAACATGAAAAGCCCATTAAAATATAAAATGTACTGAAATAACTGTAGTGCATAAGTGGTGCTTTTGTAAAAAGAAATACATTTTTGCATGATTAAGAAAACATGAAAATCATGTGTTCATGTTTAATAGCAAATGAGCCAAAACATTTCCCATCGAAGAGGTCAAGAGCATCTATAGTACTGAAGGACACCGCTGATTTCTCCATTTGCGTCAGAACTAAATCCTTACTAGCTTTGATGGCCTTTAAAGTCTTTACCAAGCCTTGTAAATACCTCTGTGTGTGTGTGTGTGTGTGTGTGTGTGGGTGGATGTCTCCGTGTGTGTCCTTCATGAGATAAGGCCATGACTGCTTATCAGAATTTCAGTGCTAAATGAGCAGTCTTATCAAACTAGGCCACAATCACGACAGAGGGAAAGAGAGCACCTTCAACTTTACTCTGCAATATGACACCAGCTCACATACTGTAGGAAAAACATTCGTGTGTTTCAGTGGGCTGCAGCAACTGCGCAAAATAAAAATTCTCTCTCCAAATTATGACTTTATTCATATGGTAATCTTACAGGAAACAGTGGTCATCCAGCACACAAACCATTCTCTAAACAGCCACTGAAATATTGTCACGAGGAAGCTGAAGAATGTATGCATGTACATTAAATGGCAAATTCACTTATATTCTCTACAATTCATTTTAATGTACATCTTGCCTATTTATACATTTTATTTTTGATAAAAAACTGTGTCAAGGGCATTTTCCCCGTTTTCTCATGTATGGGCTAAACATGTTTTACCATGGACCAAATTTAGCTGGTTTAGCTAATTTAGCCATATACATTATCTCTAGTTTCTCTGTTTTTAACAAAACTTTATCATGTCGATGTATTTCCCCAATGCTCTCTCATTTCTGACTTTTATATATTGTACTTAGATTATGGTATCTTATTCTCTTGTTTACACTATTGTGTGTGTGTTGGGGGGGTGAACAAGTATGTGTTGTTTACTTTGATGTACCTAAGCAACTTAGCAGCAAGCTATAATTAGGTATGTGTACATCTATTGACTTGAAAATGCTGGAATAAATTTGTCAAAGTGAGATAACTACATGAAGACCAAAGGAATTTCTCATGTAGAAGACATGGAATAAAAGGATTCTACCTATTCTGTCTGCAATCTCAGCCTTAGTCATGACATCAATGTCAGTGTCATCCAGCAGCGTGCGCCCCAGGTCCTGGTTCATAGAGAGCTCACTGCGAAGTTGGCTGTTATGCTCTTCCAGACTGGCCATCTGAGAACGCAGAGCAAGGATGTCCTCGGCCATCTTACACATGGCAGATCGATAATTCTCCAGCTCCTGACAGAGACAGATAAATTAATATCTGTCTGGATTATTGGGAAGCCAGTGTGAAAATAAGGGCTGTACTAACAGTGATATCTGAGCATTACTCTAGAGCAGGGGTGGGCAAACTACGGTCCGAGGGCCGCATCAGGCGCCTTGGTCCTTCTTAATACGGCCCGCTGAACTGCTTCGGCTTCTTTGCCGCACCAGAAGAAAGTATAACCGCACAGCAGTGCTGACATTGTTGGAGTATGATCAGTGAGAAAAATGAAGGATAAATACAGCGATTTTCTTTCTTTTCCTTAAATAGAATATCCTTATTCTTTTGGTAGCATAATGAACGTATCTTTTGCCACTCTGTACAAGTGGAAAAAAATTTATATTGAACATAAGTTTAACTTTATTGTTGGTTCGACCCACAAACACACCTCAGATTTTTCATGTGGCCCTTTGGAAAATATGATTGCCCACCCCTGCTCTAGAGTATAATGGCAATGTTCCCAGAATTCATAAAGGTATTTTGATTAAAATACAAACTAAATTATGACAGAGAATATGAGTTTCCAATTATTTCAATGTTACTTGTTTCTTATTTCTCTAAACGTTCTTCAAGTAGGATTGTAGTTGCAAGATTTATTCACTAGGTGTCCTTATAGGCTTTTTGTCACTTACACAGAGTGGAACAGGTTTCATACTGGAATAACAGGATTAACATCAGTGCCTTTTTATGCTGTTTTTGTCTGAGCTTGCTTCATGTCTGCTTTAATTAACATTCATATTTGATCAATATAATCATGTTAGTGCTTTTGACCAGGGAAAATCTCATTTTCAGACTGTAATCCAATCTGGGGACCAAAAACAATGAAATGAAAGCCGCCTGGGTTTTTGTTGATGGCTGTACAGGTAAAAGGGCACTGTGTATTGCAAAATCTTTTTTACATACAACAACAATGTGACATGTCAACAAAATAAGTACACATAATAATGTTGTCTCCAAAGCTTCATACAACATACAGTATTAAGGAGGACTTGTGGAAGAAATGAGTCTATTTCATGCAGATACTATTTTTGATAGAATGATGATGAGGATGTAAATAAAATGGGATTATTATTATGTGTTATTATGCCTGTAAATAATCTAAGTAATTACACCAGTTCACTAATGACAAGCTATATATACATAGTCCTGTTCAAAACAATAGATATAGATATATGGAGAAAATTTGGCCCATCCCTAAATCCAAAAAAAAGTATTTTTATGACTGCTTCATAATGACAGCTTTCACACTACAGTACATAATCACCATGGATTGGAGAATTTTATAGCTAGAACTGCCTATACAATATCTTGTGGATTCCTGTATCATGTACTAGGTCTTTGCCCTAGAATTAGGCTTTCAAACCCAACACTTTTGGTAAAAAAAGGTAGGGTAGGGGAGTTGTAAATAGGATGGTAGTGGTGGTGAGAGGCCAAGGATGGGAGGAGAGAACCCATGTGATTAGAAGATTCCAATCTGGGCCAGTGTAAAGGCAGATCCCTTGGGTACTCTGGATGAAATCGAGTGCCTAATTGAAAGGGCACACAAGCAAGGTGAGAATCATGACTGGTGATGAGATGGGAGACTAGGGACTCACTAAGAGGGGACAGAAATTGAAGAGTGTCATTTAATGAGAAGCTGGTGCAAAGTTATATTATTTTGGTAAAATAAAAGAGTGATTTGCAAGAGGGATAAACAATGAAAAGAAGAGAAGGAAGAGAAATAGTGAGGGAGTAGACAAACAACAGTTTCGCACAAAGCATTTACTGTAGCTCCAGGATAAATGCATGGGGAGCGCTCTCCCTCTCCCTCTCTCTCTCTCTCTCTCTCTGTGGGTTCGGTCAGTGATTGCATGCTGATGAAGTCATGCCAATATATTCTCTATTTCATTTGTACCTCTGGTGCTTGGTGGTTTAAACATCCTGGCTGCCTGTGGCCATTTCTTTTGTTTCCCCAATACACAAGAATAATAATAAACCCATGTCCCTTTAGAAATGGCGTAAATTTGATCAATATTCTTATCCATGGTGCTGCATAAATTAATTTGTGTAAATGTTAATCTATGCAAGCAGTGGCTGTATGTCCCCTGTGACATAATTTTTTTTAACCGAAATGCATTTCTTCTACAGAAGAACTAATTTGTTTTAGTTTATACTTTTACAGAAAGTGATTTTTTAAAGAGATATTTCAAATCATTATCACCACATTATATGACAAAAGCTTATCAGATAGCACTGCGTAGGTTTTGTAAGTGTGCATTGTGCAAAACTCACTTTGGTCTGGTGTTCAGTAATCTCTGCAGAATGTGGATCATTATCCTGAACAGTAGGCACTTGAAGTCTGAAATATTCATAAAAATATGCCAAGGAAATCACTGATTTAGTCAATAATAGATATATTTGCAGCATTCATTTGTAATTAGCTCTAATGACAAGTTAACTGAATACGGCAGGTCACCTCTCTTGTGGAGAAGGAATATCAAATGTTTTGTTGAGCTCTAAGGACCTCTGGCTATTTTTCGTTTTTTCTCTTGGTTCTCCATTACTTTGTTTAGGAGCTTTGGGTGTTTTGAATATGTGCTGATATTCTGGGATGATCTGGGCAAGGGCATCATATGCTGGAAGATCAAATTCATGTTTCTGGAGCTAGAAGAATCACAGAAAAGAGCAGTGCTTAAACACCAGTGCTCATTAGAAAGACAGAATCCAAATAATTTGTGCAGACAATCTGCAATTAACACTTTATCTAAAAGAAAATATAGAAGGGTACGTCTTTATGGAGTATGACCATAGAAATAACTATTTGTATACTGCTTTCTAATTATTAGTTAATCTAAATATGTAATATGCATATATTTTACAATTTGAAAAAATAAATACTCATACTTACAGCTCTTGTGAAGGACCCGATAAACATCGACAAATCTACACTACCTTTATATCAAGTGCAGTTATATATTAAATTCTCCTTTTGTAAGCTGTAAAACTTCATTCAAATTCAGTTTTAGCTGCAAGAAACAAAATTCCCTGGAGTTTTATGATCTTATATGGAGACACAGAGAATTCACTGTAACTAAAAACAGCCTAGCCCTTGCCTTCTCCATGAAGATATAATCTGCTGGTCTACGATCAAGTTTACAATCATGCTATATAAAATACATGATAGCACAATTCAGCTTTGAAAAACACCAGCCTTACTAATGACAGCATACCTTGTGTAGTGGTAGGAAGGACATGCGAATCCTTAGTGTTTTGCATTATATTCTAATTTTCTAAATAGGAAGGAAGAACGAACACAAGACATACTGAAAGTACAGTGGCTAAAACCAGACTGTTTCTACAACACACACCTTGCTTAGCAACTGATTACAGTGATTTCCAGCTTATACCTTTGTCGAGATTTCATATCAATGAACTACACGTCAGGAGTTATATGCTGCATAGAAAACATTTTTGTTCCACTAAGGATGCATAGGAAAAAAACATTGTTCTTTTATCAAAGAGGAACTTAATAGTCTAGGTTAAATCACTGAACCCCAATGAAAGGCTTTGCCCCGCCTTCATCATTTGCTAATGAATGGTCTGTTCAAAAGAAGATTGATGAGCGAGTTCTGCGATCACACTGTGAAGGCCTTGTTCCTATTCTAGCTCTGGCTAGCAGCACAGCAAGACAAATGTTAGATTCTGAATAGATGATGTCCTTCTCCTCAGGACACAAATCAATAATCCATTAATTTAACTGTCTATATATAGAGATTTTACATTTTAGTCCTGCGATTTTTACTTCTTGTTATTTAGATTGACAACCCTAAACAGTGTAACTGTTAAAATGACAATTCACTTTTTCTTTATCATAATTTAGTCACAAGAAGACTTAAAGCACCCTTAATAACTCTTCAAGTGAATGGCAGCCACCAATCAGATTAATGCAACTATAACCACATGACCACAGTTCCCCACGGTCTGGTAAGTTGCATAGCGACAGTGAATAAATGGACAATATAGTCCTCCCCTTGCATAGGAAACACAGCCAATAGCGACCTCTGAGACGTCTAGTCATAAATGGCATATTTTCATAGACACTTACCAATCCAAACTGTCAGTAGTTCGAAGAAACAGGACACGTATTTGTTTAAGACGTTTATCTAGCAAAGCATTTCCTTAAAGTTGAGAATTAGAATTAGGCAGTTTATATACTTCTGATTTTTTAATTTCTTATTTTTAATTTTTGATCAATAATTAATTTGAGAGAAGGAGAGGAACAAAAATAGAAGATGACGAGGGAAGAAATAAGAGAGATCTAAAGACATGCACGCAAATTTATGAAATAAAAAAAAATTTTCATTATATCACACTGAGATATTATTTAGGAGAGCATAATGTTTATGCCACAGTTAGAGTCTTAATTATAGAAAGAAAGAGAGAGAGAGAGAGAGAGAGAGAGAGAGAGAGAGAGAGAGATCATATGAGCGTGATTGCTCCAGGTGGTGAGCTGATTGCTGTGCTCTGTGAGGTCTATGCTAGGAGGCTTGCCTCTATCATCACTGTATCAGTATTCAGGACACAGCCTGCTAAATGCAGCAAATGGGCCTTCAGAAGCCTGACAGGCTCGAGTCTGTCGCTGCCATACAGAGCACAATTAGCCTGTCAGAACAGGGCTATGTCCTCAGAGACGCCCTGCGTATTGCTCCTGGGCTCTGTCTACACCTTATCCTTTTTTTTTCCAGTCACTCTTTTTACCTTTTCCTGTGCTCATATGTTTAACCTTCTTGATTTTCTTATTTCCCTTTCTCATCATTCCCACAACTGCATTTCTTACAAACTAATGTATTTATTTTATATGTTGTTACCTCAAATATGTTTAAGATATTAATCTTAAAGTCTTTAACAAATGTTTAATTAAAGCATTAAAACAGTGTCACTTTTTTGTGCATTATATACAGTATTTGTATCAATCAATCTATATATATTTACCAATCTGTCTGTCTATAGAAAAAAAAATATATACACACACACACACACACACACACATATATATATATATATATATATATATATATATATATATATATATATATATATATATATATATATATATATAGAGAGAGAGAGAGAGAGAGAGAGAGAGAGAGAGAGAGAGAGAGATAATTATAGTGTTAGTGTTATAGTATTAATAGGTATAATCACTTCTAGTATTAGATTAATATAGTTCACTCAATATATGTTACATTTGTCTGTTTATTGCTTTAAAATTGCATTTACATAAACTATAAATGATGCATATAAGTCAATAAGCTATCAGGCATCATCTTTTACTTTATTCATTTTTAATAGCTTAGAGATTTCATCTTCCTCCGACAGGATGTAGAAAAGCGCCCTCAGCTCTGCATTCTGCAATCCACACCCGAAACATATTTTGGATTTGACTGGAGAGGTACTGGTTTAAAATAACAACGTTACTGGCAAGAGCCTACTTCTGTAATTGAATTGTATCACATAGAATGACCTGAACGAACTGGGAGCATGAAAATGTGAGGTTCAGTCAGTGATCCTAATTTATCTTTAATAATCCTAAACAACATTACCCTGACTTAAATCAATCTACACTCTATTGTTTGGTTTAGATTATTAGTTTAGGTCACAGCCTGCCAGTAAACTGCCTGGTCAGCATTTAGGCATCAGTATAATTTGAAATGTATATGTGTGTGTGTGTGTGTGTCGTGTGTGTAGGGTGTGTGTGTGTGTGTGTGTGTGTGTGTGTGTGTTTACTTGCTTGTGAGTACGAAAAGTATGTGTGTGAAGGACTGTTGGAAAACAAAAGGCTGACATGGGAGCTTCATTTCTTTACTAGTTAAGTTGCCATGCTCTTTTTCATGTACATAATCTGTAAAGGATTCATTATATTTACTTCATAATATCAACTCTTATACTACTACAGGCATCTAGGCATATTTTCCTTTCAGTCTTATCATGGCTTCCGTGGATCAAAAGTCTATACATTAGGAAAGATGCAAAATACACACTGGATGCAGACACACCCTCTGCGTGACAATTAATCACCCACTGGGATTCATTTTAAGAGGTTGCAAAAAAACAAAATCCCATTTAGACAAAAAAACACATACATATAAACTTCACACAGACATAAATCTGGTGAAGGACTGAATTGGATATCATGAAGGGGTGACTTCCTGCTACGACACATTGATGCATAAAGCATATCCAGTATACAAATCACTGTTACTGCTAATGAAGCAATATACCTCGAGACAAGCCCACATAATCTTATGCCACACCACATGCAATCAGATATGAATTTGCTTGTACACATTGACCAGTCACACCCAATACTTCCCACAGGGCATCTGTGACCTTTTCGAAGAATAGTACAAGCATGGTATAATGGCTTACACCGAGAGTGACATTTACACACACCAAACTGAGTGGAAAACATTTAATGTTCTTGATGCCCAACAGGCATATGGTTCCCCTACGCCTTAAATTCCTGTAAATGTGTTTGCTTTAAAGCTTCTTAAAACTAGGTTTTAAAAAATAAGTGATACAATAGAACTAAAAGAAAGATATCTGTCAGATTGGAAAGCATATCTACTACAAACAAAGGTAGTAAGAGCAGCTAAAACCAGCCCAAGACACAGACCTCATCTTGTCTTGGAAACTGATACAGGCTGGGAGTGTGTGAATGAGAATCAAATCTGATCAGAAAATGTTTATTAGCGGTAATGATTTATACTGTGACTCCTTTTCCGATGCAGTTCTAGCAGACATCTCCATAAAACGCCACGAAGACATTGACTGAAAACATCCTAATCTTTCAGAGATAATAGATGCAGGTCATAAAACTAATGCAAACCTGCCTGCAGCTCTAACTGCAGGGAAATGAAATAATTCAGCGAGGCGGCCAATGCCGCGAAAGACGAAGCCAATGGAACGAATAATTGCCTGATGAACTGCTTGGGATTTAGTGTGCATATCAGTACAGAGCAGAAAGAGTCATCACATCACTAAGACAGGGTAAGGAATAACCATAAAACACATAACGGCAAAAGAAAACAGACCATCGCAATATAAATTCCACAACATTTTTTCATAACCCTCGATCTCTCCTTTGTCCTGCTATTGTCTTTCTTCTGATTTACAGTTTGCTCAGAGTGTGTTAAGATGAAGCAGATTTTCTAATTGTACGGACAATGCAAGTGAAAAATAGAACAATGTCATTGTGAAGTACTTGAGATAAGGAAGGAATTAAACGCACAATTGATGGTGATAGAAGGGTATCCTGTTAAATGTCTCAATACTCTACCCCCCCACCTCTCTCTGTTTTTCTCTCACCCTCTCTCTCTCTCTCTCTCTCTCTCTTGCTTGACTGCATAGCTGCTGTAAATGGATACAGCAGGATCCCTAGTGCTTCAAAGCAAGTCCAAAGTAGAAATCCAGCGTCTTGCCTATGTGAGTCACAAGAGACTGTTATCAGACAGCAGCAGGAGCACTGCATTGCCAGCACTGCTCAAAAATGCCAACAACCCAAGTGATAATACAGGTGGTAACGAATAGCACGACTTTAAATTCAAAATAGATTTCGACCAGAATAAACATATTTTCTCTTTCAAACTAGTTTTCAAATTTCAATTGTTAGCCTTGATTTATAATTTCATGGCAGAACTGGATACGCTCAGAAATGCATGCGAAGCCTTCACTAGAGACTCTTTGCATAAAGGTTACACGGTTAAGCAGCCCGGGCTGATGAAAGCACCTGCAGGGATTCTCAACAGAAGATCAGCCTTGAGTCTGTGACTATGTTTTCTTCTTTCACACAGATCTATAGCTTTAACCTTGCCTCCTACCTCCAGCATCCTCCCACGCTACCCCATCACACACACACACACACACACACACATACACATACACACATACACACACACACACACACACACACACACACACACATTTCAGAGCCTTTTATTGTCTCTCAAGGCCAGCAATGCGCTGGCTTTGCACATGGTACATCCGGCAGTTTTGATTTTGCTGGACTCCTGATGTTCTTTTAATGCTGCCTGAAAACCATAAATAAAACTGGACCTGCCTAAAGAACAGAAAACACTTGACTGGGCTTGAGACCTGACATTAGGACACATAAATAAAACACATAAAGGTGTACGGGACAGAACCAGTGACTTAAATGAAGATCTAAAAATGTTTTAGACTTTTCATTTTGCATTGCACTACAAAAAGTTGAGCAAACGGTTTCCTATGAGTGTGACGGGAAATAAGGGAATTATATAAATACGACAACCCAGACAAAAAGTACAGGGGGGGGGGCTTTTTTAATGTAAAATCAGCAGTTCTTTTAAAAACATCACCAACGAAAAAAAAAACAGCTGAATCGAGACTTCTCTGTGAAAAGCAATAAACCATCATCAATTTAAAGCCGTCAGCCACTAGATGTCGCTGTGCACATGTGCAGCTGTGACACTCCACTCTGAGTATAAGGAGCCAGTAGAATAGACGGGCAGATAGCTTTGCAGACACAGTCGTACTGCTGCACAGCACAGATATTTATTTATACCTATAGGTATATACTAGTGTGTATGTGTGTTTAAAAAAAAAGACACTACAATAATGTGGTAGTTGGCAAAGCCTGCATTCATTAGTCTACATTAAACCGCAGGCCATTCCTTTTGGGAAAACCACACGCCTGCCAATAAAAACTACATAAATGATTTATCACAAACAAGAGCGCTCCAATGTGGGCTTATATTAAAGCGTTCTGGTAAGTAATACTTTAATCTTTCATGCTATTTGAGAAAAGTCAACAGTTTAAATTTTTCTTTTTTTTTTTTTCACGTCTTCCTTCCAGATTGCATCCATTAGACTTGTGCTTTGTTTTTTCTATTTGTTTATTCTTTTATGATGGAAAGAGTAATCTTTTTTTCAACATCAACTCCCTTTGATTGCTGCCATTGTTTTAGATTACATGGAAAAGGGCTCAAGAAGATCCTTTTCAAGGCATTCCATCTGAAATAGATCAATACAATATAAGGAGACTTGATGAATTCGAAATGTGTACTCAGGGTGAATATTGACCAGCTTCATACTTGCAGCAATCGACAGCCACTGTGTTCCCAATCAATATAAGGCTAATGCCAAATATTGAATGTTCAATCTGTCTGGATAAAGTATTGTCAGAATATCAAGCGAAATTTAAAAGGGGCATTGGTTTTGCATGTGCCACCACATTACATGCAGATAAATATAGACATACTGCAGCAGTTCAATGTACCATTTACACTCGAAGTACGAGGTTCACACTATATCTCTATGAAACGGATTCTTTGGGAGGTATTTGGATGGTTAAATACTTCTGTTCTTTTGTGCAGAAACTCTCTCTAAAAGGGAAAGCGTTTATTGTAGGGCTTTGCATACATTTATTGGAGAAAGTAAAAAAAAACGCTTTATGCTTCTCAAACAATCACTCACACAATTAAATTAATTACATGAAATTACATGGTTACATGGTATTAACATCAGAATTATGCTTAATCAATGAATTGATATGCGCAAACCACAGTGGGCGGAGTGGAGTAAATAAGGACTGGGGAAGGGGGTTTTGCAGCAGGGTGTGGTTTTCTGAAAAGGGACTAAACACATAAAGGAGAAGAAAGGAGTGGAGAGGACAAGAGAGAGAGAGAGTGCGAGAGAGAGAGAGCGAGAGAGACACAGCTAAAGATGTAAAGAAATCTGCATGAATATGACTTATATCATCCTATATGAAGGAGTAGTGGTCTGAGAGCAGAAAAGCGGGGGAGCAATGTGGACAGAGGGCAAGACTCACAGTGGACTGGTGTAGGGTGTGGTTTTCTATAAGAGGAACGATGTCTCCAGTGTCTGCCGGCTCCTGCTCCAGCACAGTGTGAGAGACTCATCCTCATCCACAAAGAAACGCAGAGAAGAACTCATCATGGAGGTTGCATCAGGTGAAGCTTACTGCGGTTCACATGTCTGAGAGTGGATTCTGGACACTGTAGAATAAACAGATAAGCAGGCACAAAAAAGCTCACACACACACACACACACACACACACACACATAGAGAGAGAGAGAATTATCTGTACAGGAAACAAGTTCTGTATTGCTACTAAATTCAAACAGTTTTGGCACATTGTCTTCTTTTGTCTGCACTGTTGAATTGAATGGCTGACCCTCAATGAAAAAAACAAGAAAAATCTAATGGAGAAAGAGACACCCTAGATAACCTTGAAATAAAAGCCTTTCAGAGGTGGGTCATGCAGCTATAATTGACACTGAGGGTTGAGTAAAGAATTATGGCCCAGGAGAGGAAAGACTGCCAGACTAAAACCAAGGCTACATCAACCAGCACTCTGCCCTAAATGGGTGCTCTGTGCTGGAAATGGGCTTTCAGTCTCCAAACTAATGTAATTATAAGCGGATGCACATCAGTACAACTGATCCAGATGTTGAACATAATTACATCATGTTACATTTTAGTCTCTTATCCAGGTCCCATTCCTCTGTACAGGAACTGAGTAAGGTTCTATTTCACTGATGTATATGTGGTAAATAAATAAATAAAAATTTGGTAAGAATGTGCAAGAGTAGAAATTGAATAGAAATGAAAGAAAATAGAAAAAGATTATTGAACATACAGTACCGATATATGTGTATAAAATATCCCCTTCCACACTGAAATTAAATACTCTTATAATGTCTCCTTACAAACAAGATTAAAATGTGAACAAATGCATATTTTAATGCGTATTTGAAATACATATTTCACTAATGATTTCACTTTTTTCTACACAAGAAAAAAAAAAGAGGAAAATACAAAGTACAAAAAAAAAATGTGTTTACACAATGAACAATGGGTCAGGGGTGGTAATAAGGCAGCTGGGACAGAAGGCATAAGCTATGCACAGGCACACACGCACACATGCAATACTTTTGGCTTGTTTGACATTCTTCTGTCACATCCTTCCCACCTGAGTGCTTCTCCCCAGACAAACGATTGACCTCCTGCACCAGCCGTGTCAAAAAACAAATGGCAGCAGCACAGAATCATTTATCACAGTCTCATTGAGTTGCTGCTCATCCGTATTCCTTACGCTTCTCCCGGTTGGTAATGAGCAGGGGCAACAGTTGCATTGTTCTCTACATGTAGTATTTAATTCCGTACATCCATTCTCCAACACATTGTGCAGTTCCTTCAAGAGTTTGATTAACAGCTCACAGGAGCAAATAACACCCGGCCTGAATGCCTCTAGAATTGACTCTAGAAACAGCAACTAGTTGCAGCGGCAAATCTCTAGGCTCTGTCCATAGTGCTGAGCCAAGCATAAGAATCAAAGCCTGGATCTGGCTTCTTCCGTGGCTCAGAGCTGAGGAGGCACCATGTGCACTTGATTCAATTAACAGGTTTCCGAGGCCTCCCCTGGGAGATGTGAGCACAGCGTGAGGGGGAAGCATAAGTGTGTGCAGTCTGACAAAGACATGGCTCAACCCCCTCCATGCCCCGGCTCAGTCCACCTCATTAGTCAAGCAAGTGAGTGTGCCTCAAAAACACGGGCAGACACATGGAGGCAAGCATGCGCTTAGACACAATACGTGCAAGTCCATTTCACCTCTAACAAACACCAGTTTCTTTTTTTAATCAGTATATATATATATATATATATATATATATATATATATATATATATATATATATATATATATATATATATATAGTCCAGCGTCATTGCAGGAAAAAAATGCCACACTGCAAGTTCTGTATCATCATATAGTAACAGAATCAAATCTCTACCTAGCTTCAATCTTCAGCTTTCTCTTCTTCCTTCCTATCAGGTCCATATCTTAGATTTAATACTAGATAACACACAACCTCGGATCTTCCTCTGTCTGGCTCGGAGTAGCACATCTGGTTTCATATAGAAAAGAATGCACTTTATAACAATATAGATTCTCTAAAGGATTGAAAGTGCGAAGGACTGCATTCATGGGCGACAAAAAAAAAAAAACCTTTCACAGCATTTGTATTCATACCCTGTGTTGCCAGTCCTTTCACACACAGCAGATGTCTGTATTTCTGCACTTGTTGGGTTGACGGAATCATTTTGGAAGCTATTGTGCAATCTGACATCAGGAAAAACCTCAAACACCTGTTTGCCTGGCACCGTGTATCCCTGCCCAGCAGGATCTACTGACACTGGGGGGGTTAATTTGATGGGAATTCAAAACCAAAAGGTAATTGTATTTGAAATTGTCCTATTGCAGCACATATGATTTCAAAGGACAATCTGAGATTGCATTACTGCCCCTTAGAATCATGGCCTTGCCAAATGTGAATTTAAGGATGTGTGAATGAAAACCAGCTTGGTGATGTACGATGTCTGACGCACATAGATGTCTCACACTTGTAAGACTTAATAACATATCAGGCAATGAATCAATCTAAGACAATTCTGTTTTAATGAAAAGCACGTCTCCACTTGCAGGACGCTAACGATAACGCAAATTAATCTGCGCGGCAGTGCATCCCCCCCACACACACACACCCGCCCACTCCCCCATCCCTCTCAGACACTTATGCACACACATGCACTTATTCACACACACCTGCTCTGCTCCTTCCTGGTCTCTCGTTTTACAGCTGCAATCATAACCATGGCAGCAGCCAGAAAGATAATTACACTGGTACCCAAGCATAGCTTAAAAAAAAAAAAAAGCCAAAAAAAAAAAACATCCATTAATGTTTCATTGCTGCAATAACCCTGCTCTGAGTGATCTCATCCACATTTACGGCAAAAAATTGGATCGCTCATCTATATCTGTAAAAACAGGATTCCATTAAATGAATAAAATAACAAACAAACAGTTTTCCTCTTAAGCGCCATTCTCTGTGCTTTCCTCAGTTTAACCTCCATTAACAGTTCGTTGTGAGACAATCTATTTACTCTTCTGGAACTGATACGGATCAATAGACACTGTGAAATCTGCTGTGAAATGCAATATGTTTTTTAGCAATCTGTTTAGTAATTGTTAAAATACATTCTACAAATTTCTATTCAATCCCAAATTACTACCTGCTCTTCCAGACACACAAGGTCCATGCCTACACAATAGCCTCTAGAGAACTCCGGCCTGTTTCTTTCCTTCTGCTCCTCCTCCACTCTTTAGTGGCTTTCCTCATCTGTTGTCTCTGTTCACTTCACACCATCATGCCTGCATGATCTCAGATCCAACTCTCACACAATTAACACTCCAGCACCCAAACCCACATTCACAGTCACCCACCCTCAGCCTCCTTTGGGGATGACAAATGTCCTGGAGCTTTACTGTACATTACAGACAAAAAATCACAAATAATCTGTAGAGCTTTACTTGGAGCAATCTAAGAGAAAATTATCAATATTTCCTTTAGGACATAATTGATTATTACAATCGGGTAGGCTTAATTATGTTAGACAAAACAAAATAGCTGATACAATCAACACAATGACACGATAACATGATAAACACTCTCAAACTCTAAAAAAAAAAAGAAACAAATAAACAGATGTTCATGTGATTAACAGTTGTTGTAAAGGAAAAATGAAATATTCACATGGAAAGCATAACACATTTAGTAATAACAGCACCATCCATTCCAAGTCACTAGAACACACTGAGCTTGTTATGAAGCAGCGTTTGAGGAGGTATGAGAGGTTAGTAAAGGGAGGGTGAGCCTGAGAGACAGATGGAGATGGATACTGTGACTAAAAGTGTTCCAAAGGGAGACCGTAAACTGCTCCCTGTCCCCCTGCAGCACATAAAAATGGCTGCATTAAGATAATAATGTTGTATAGAAATTATTAAAGGGCAATAAAACAGCTTTACTGCCCTCTTCACACTGTGGGCTTTGTGGGAGCTGTGTGTGTGTGTGTGTGTGTGTGTGTGTGTGTGTGTGTGTGTGTGTGTGTGTGTGTGTGTGTGTGTGGAGGGGGGGGTGAGTAGAGTACACAGCTCGTCACATACAGGCGTCTTACTGTGCAAGACGTAGGTCATGGGTCATTTTGTAAATGAAGATGAGGCTTTTGTAGCGCAACATATTTAGAAAATGAAATTCGTGTTCACTAATAATAATGTGAAATATTACCTTATGCCACATATTAAACCTTTGGCTGCTTGCAAAATGGCACATGGAAGAGCCATGTGACTAGGAATATACTTGTGAACACATAGATAAAGAGATATGGGTGAAAAACAGGTGTGATGTGATTGGTGGAGAACACGCTTGTTTACAAACCACTGAGCCAATGAGATGCAGCAAAAGACTGACGGAGGGTGACGTGTTTAAATGGTCTGCAGTGAGCCACCCTGTGCAGCATGGCATATATATGACACCATTAATACTAAATCACCTATTTGTGTTACAGATTGTGAGAGCAAAAAGCGAGATTTTTTTTTTAAAGGATAGATTGAAAGTTATCAAAGAATCCGTGTCATTGGTAGAAGTAGATTTGAAGTAGTCTTTAGAGTCAATATCAACAAAAATCTCTTCTTTTCACATGTAGAGGTAAGCACTGCATTCTCAAACCTGTGTGGCCTCGCTCAGACATGCGTCTGATGTACTGGTGCTGGTCTAGACTCAGTGCTGAAAATGCAACAGGGTTTCTTAGGTGTCAGCTTATGTTACTTATTGCTATAAAGCAAATGGCTGGTTCATATTTTTTTACAAATAGTACAATAGATGCAATTTCAAAATGCAAAAGGCAGTTATATAAAACAAAAATGAATTGAAGTAAAATATAGGTGCATTCTGCAACACGACAACAGCCCAAAACATATAATGTAGACAGAATTTAGTTTGTAGAAACCATAGTGAATATGTGATATCCTCACAAAGGAAATCCCATGCTCTAATCAAGTTATTGAATACTTATTTGCTGTAGTGAAATAGTCATCCGATTCTAATAGATTCAAATATTTCATGAAGATTTATCGCTATCTAAATCTACAGAATATCTACAGTGGTGTGAAAAACTATTTGCCCCCTTCCTGACTTTTTATTCTTTCGCATGTTTGTCACACAAAATGTTTCTGATCATCGAACACATTTTAATATTAGTCAAAGATAACACAAGTAAACACAAAATGCAGTTTTTTTTTTTTTAAATGAATGTTTTTATTATTTAGTGAGAAAAAAAATCCAAACCCACATAGCCCTGTGTGAAAAAGTAATTGCCCCTGCACCTAATAACTGGTTGGGCCACCCTTAGCAGCAATAACTGCAATCAAACGTTTGCGATAACTTGCAACAAGTCTTTTACAGCGCTCTGGAGGAATTTTGGCCCACTCATCTTTGCAGAATTGTTGTAATTCAGCTTTATTTGAGGGTTTTCTAGCATGAACCGCCTTCTTAAGGTCATGCCACAGCATCTCAATGGGATCAGGTCAGGAACTTTGACTAGGCCACTCCAAAGTCTTATTTTGTTTTTTTTTCAGCCATTCAGAGGTGGATTTGCTGGTGTGTTTTGGGTCATTGTCCTGCTGCAGCACCCAAGATCGCTTTAGCTTGAGTTGACGAACAGATGGCCGGACATTCTCCTTCAGGATTTTTTGGTAGACATTAGAATTCATGCTTCCATCTATCACAGCAAGCCTTCCAGGTCCTGAAGCAGCAAAACAACCCCAGACCATCACACTACCACCACCATATTTTACTGTTGGTATGATGTTCTTTTTATGAAATGCTGTGTTACTTTTACGCCAGATGTAACGGGACACGCACCTTCCAAAAAGTTCAACTTTTGTCTCGTCAGTCCACAAGATATTTTCCCAAAAATGTTTTTTGCAAAATTAAGACGAGCCTTAATGTTCTTTTTGCTTAATAGTGGTTTGCGTCTTGGAACTCGTCGTTTTTGCCCAGTCTCTTTCTTATGGTGGAGTCGTGAACACTGACCTTAATTGAGGTAAGTGAGGCCTGCAGTTCTTTGGATGTTGCCCTGGGATCTTTTGTGACCTCTCGGATGAGTTGTCTCTGCGCTCTTGAGGTAATTTTGGGCGGCCGGCCACTCCTGGGAAGGTTCACCACTGTTCCATGTTTTTGCCATTTGTGGATAATGGCTCTCACTGTGGTTCGCTGGAGTCCCAAAGCTTTAGAAATGGCTTTATAACCTTTACCAGACTGATGGATCTCAATTAACTTTTGTTCTTATTTCTTCCTGAATTATCTTTGGATCTTGGCATGATGTCTAGCTTTTGAGGTGCTTTTGAGGTCTACTTCTCTGTGTCAGGTAGCTTCTGTTTAAGTGATTTCTTGATTGAAACAGGTGTGGCGTAATCAGGCCTGGGGGTGGCTACAGAAAAACTCAAATAAAGGTATGATAAACCACAGTTAAGTTATTTTTTAACAAGGGGGGCAATACTTTTTCACACAGGGCTGTGTGGGTTTGGATTTTTTTTCTCACTAAATAATAAAAACATTCATTTAAAAACTGCATTTTGTGTTTACTTGTGTTATCTTTGACTAATATTAAAATGTGTTCGATGATCAGAAACATTTTGTGTGACAAACATGCAAAAGAATAAAAAGTCAGGAAGGGGGCAAATAGTTTTTCACACCACTGTACATATCAGAAGTAACTTAAGATAATCTCTGTAAATTTCCAGCAACATGTGAACATTATGGTCCATACAATTGTCTTTTTAATTCTGTAAATTAAACCCTAATTATATGGCTGAAATCCATTGGCTATAGACTTTCTGTCAAAGGTTGACAACATTTTTCTTTTTTGTTTTCTGCTAGAATCCTGAACAATTATGATTTCTGGTAGGACTAGCAATGAGATACTGACTACTTAATCAGGTGCTATGTTTTAAGAACCTTGTTTATGTCCTGATTGGGACCTAATTACTTAGCAAAATTGGGGGAAATACGAAAAGCCAAACAGGAGTAATTTCATCAGGAAGCCATGTATCTGCCTCTTGGCCAGTACTATTCAGTACAATGCAGTGACTTAGTTCATATGTCTAAATTATAGTCTGTATCTCTGGCTGTGTGGGTAGTGTAGATCTGGACATGGCAAGCTGGCATAGTACTTGTTGAGCCCCGGGGGTAATGCTGTTGTTCTGAGATGAGGTGTGAGTGTGTATAGTGCCTGACTGGTTCTGCATGGGTGCAGAGACCAGCAGGGCTGGCATGGCTAGCAGATGGCCTATTCCCTGCGGGCACTGGGCTTTGGCCTGCTGCTTGGCACAGTGCCATGAGGCCGGCCTATGTATGGTGGCAAAGGAAAATACTGAAGGAAATGGTGCACAGCAAAGATCAGGTTAAAAGGTGAGGTCCTGCGTTCAAACTGTGCAGAAAAAAGTGTTCAGGGCACGCTGACTCTGATAATCTGCCATGTGAATTTAAAATACACAATGCTCTTACAGCGTATTATTAACGAATTTGACACTATTACTAATGCACTCTTTACTTCCTGTGTGCAAGTATCCTGTGTTTTACGACTCATACTAAATAGCTATCCTGACTTTCGCATGCTAGTTGTGTGCAGCTAAAGTCGGCAAACGTCAGGAGTGAGAGATTGGATCCTGCTACAGATGAGTGCCTCTCCCCCGAGATCTCTCCTGCCGAAATGTCACTAGCACCAGCAACCCAGAACTCACACGAAGGTCAATAGTGACAGTGACTCTTCTAGCCAGCATCGATTCGCTCTTCTGCATAATCACATGGGGTAATTGCACAGCACACTGACATTCTAATCATGCAAACGAATGCATATTTTAAGAGTCTTGGGACAAGAAATTGAATTCTAGCTAAAAATCTGATGAAAGACAAGAGCTTTGAGTGAAATTGGCACAAATCTACACTTCATGCACTTCTATAAAGTGTAAAGAGCAGTATATTTTCTAAATACATGTATATATATATATATATATATATATATATATATAATATATATATATATATATATATATATACACTTTATACTTTTTTCTAGTATATACATATACTTTTGCTCATACTTTGGGACTGCTATAGGTTTTACTATAGAACGTCTTGCACATGGAGACATGCCACAGTACTGACTGGGCACAGATGGTACAATACCAGCATGCAAAGCCCTTCCTGTTGCCTTCTCTCAAACACACACACACACACACCAACATGCCTGGATACACATTCTAGGGCAGGTGGTGGTCTTGCTTATGCAATACATAGGGGCGCTTACATCGGGATGGAAGCCGCAGTAACGACACGGCATTTTTTTTAACTGTGATGTGTTGAACATCTAACCTGTTTACATTAGAGATCCAATGAATGCCCACACATAAATAAAAATCAGTGACTGGAAAAAGGAGTTCAGCAGATAGATCAATATGGCTCCGTCTCTGTGGGATTCACATTAGCCTCAAGTGAGAGAGCAGGAGATGACACATCACATAGAAGGTTCTCTGTGTGTGTGTGTGTGTGTGTGTGTGTGTATGCATGAGTCTGCAAGCATGTTTGTGTAAGCAGGGTATTGGCAGAGAAGAACAGAAAATAATGCAACAAGAAAGAGAGAGATTGAATCATTTTGCGATGTTTCTATGAGTACGTCTTCTATGTATATAGGTCCATTTGTTTTGTTAGACTTTTGGAAAATAGGAATAAATATTAAATTAACCTACAGTATGTTTATTTTGTGTTTTCCTAAAGGCACCCAGATTCCTATTACACAGACACTGAGGCAGTTGAGCAACGTATAGTATACTTACTAGTAAATTCACTTCATTAACCTGACATTCAACCTGGTAAAGTATGCAATGTACGAGATGCGGTAGAAGCAATGCAGAGTGAAGACAACTCGCTGTGAAACGGCTGAAGCATGAATGACTTTGAAATGAGTTTATGGGAAATGTGTGTGACCTGAGGCTGGCCCTGAGCTGTGAGCTTCGGCAGAGTGAGAACAGGTTCAGGAGACTGTGGGAACGGAACAGGCATCACACAGATTCTTGCTGCCCAGGGCACATGCTGCAGCATAGTCTTTCTATAATCCCATTCTCTCTCACACACACACACACACACACACACACGCAGAGAAGGGATATGATAGACAGATAAACTGCAAGCAGGTGACAAGTAGACGAGGAAGAATTGAAAGAGGAAAAGAAGCAATCCTGTTTTATATTTGACTGTGACTGACAGACACCATCACCATAAGAACAATTCTTTGCTCTAAAGATTGAACACACACACACTCTCACACACACACACACACACACACACACACACACACACACACACACACACACACCACACACACCTATTCCAAAACACACACAGCCAGAAAATGAATACGTGAAGGTGACAGCCAAGCAGTCACTCTGAGATTACAGTTACAACACTGGCACAGGAAACCCATTTGGGAATGAATCAGAAAAATAAATAAAACATGAATTCACGCTTCCAATAGTGCGGCTTGGCAAGCCTCACTATTATTAGCAGCACAGTGTGTGTGTGTCAGGACCTGCTGAAAGGATGGTGAAAGACATCTGAAGGGTGCAGTGTATATGTGCTAGTGTAACGCACACACACACACAGGCAGAATTTCCCAGTTCATGGAATATTGTAGATATATTGAAAGAGAATACTTACTTGTAAATTTTAGATGCGATTACTTAATGTACAAACACTTGACAACTTTTTTTTTCCCAGTGTTAGGTAATATATTTTGGTTTTGTGGAAAAGTAAAACACAAAGTGGACTTGTATGGATATATGTTAAAGGTGGACCAGAATAAAGAATCAGCAAACATGATATAGTGTAAATTAATATTTTACTTTTTAAATGAACAAAGTGTCAAGGGAATGCCAATGTTAAAAAACATTAAAATCTAAACTTTGTATCTGTATAGGCAAAAGGACTGCAATTAATTGAAATTGTCCCACTGTGGGATGAATTTAGGTATATCCGATTTCATAAATCTGATTTTCATCTTATTATATATATATATATATATATATATATATATATATATATATATATATATATATATATATATATAAATCATTGTTAATCCATTAGTAATTAAAATCCACTGATTTCTAGGACGTATATAGTATGAGCCATTATTTACCAAAACACTAGAATATGCATGTTTTTCTGTCATGTTGCTCCCTGCGCATACTCCGAGAAATGAGAGCGTTAACCCCCAACACTGCTCATCGCTATACATTGTCCATCATAACTGACACATTTATTTATATAGAATTAGAACAATACAATCGTAACACGCAAGCTTGTAAACAGTAAATCTGTACATTCATTATACACTCGTGTATATAATGCATTATTTAATTTTCAGTGTTTTTACATTTTGTTATATTCTATCTATTTCTGTACTTGTTGTCAAGTCAAATTCCTTGTGTGTGCGAGTGTGTGTAAACATACTTGGTAATGAAACCATTTCTGATTGTGATGATTCAGAAAAGATTTTGGGCTACTTCTGCTCAACCTGGATTTACATACATACATTATGTCCCCACACACACACACACACACACACACACACACACACACACACACACACACACTATAGAAACATAAATACACATGCTCAATGTATAAACGTAAAATACAGGTGCAGCATTTTGTCACAAAAAATCTCATATTTAAACCTTTAATATTACGACAAATTGTCTGTGACAAAGAATCTCAGTCAACATACGGTAGGAAGATAATGAGACAGAGACATTGG
Source organism: Kryptopterus vitreolus (assembly GCA_030449085.1). Lineage (NCBI taxonomy): Eukaryota > Metazoa > Chordata > Actinopteri > Siluriformes > Siluridae > Kryptopterus > Kryptopterus vitreolus. The sequence goes on along the minus strand of JACRUU010000005.1, from coordinate 18,508,270 downwards.
CTTCAATTATTATTCGGGTCAATACCTCATGATGGTAAACAGATTTGCAAAGAGCACTAGAGATGGAAATTTTCCAAAATCTCTATACTGTAGTCCACTATAAGTGCCACAAGTACACACTTGTGTACACTAAATGAAGTCTAGTCCAAAGACCTTCGAGACAATGCGCTTCATATGGCTCATAGACCCCTCCCCATTAATGCCTGCAAGCTCTCAGCCAGCTCATTAACGTGTCTGTAGCAATGGATCATTATACATTTTCTCTCTTAAGTGGGGTCATGGACCTTGAAGGCATTAGCATGAAGTATGATAAGATGCTTTAACGCAGCGCCGATCTCTAAGCCAATTCAAAACAGCACATTTTGTCGACAACATGCAGTAGTAACAGCACTTAACAGAAAGGGCGTGTACCTGTATGCATCATAATCAGCAACAATATGGGCAGTGGATCTTTCAATGGACTGTCAATGGATTGCAACAGTACCTGATAATGACGAATTGGGGAAAAAAAAAACACATGGTATTTGTGAGTGACAAATAGAGTCAGAGTGACTGACAGGGAAATTAGAGGGAAAGGGAAAAAAGGAAATGAACAGAACCTGACTTTGACTGTGGAATTAAAAAGGGGGGTAGATTTTTTTTGTTAGATGGGGAGACAAAGAAGTAGCGAATGAAAGCATGAGAAATGGGTACATTTTACATCCTGGCATGCAGCAAATCAATAAATGTGAAACTGCAAGACGTTATAGATTTGAGCTTTTTAAAAAAAAAAACACACACAATAAGAAAAGATCACCGGACAGAAAATGAGGTCAGGTATTCAATCAGTTGAAAATACTCCTGGCATACAATTAGATTAAACAGGTAATTTAGTTATCATTTTTATAACCATAGGCTTCAGGGCACATTGATGCACTGAAAGTGTAATCCATTTACTCTACATGCACATTGCCAAAAAGCACCATTAGCTGGAAAAATAGTTTTGCAGCTTAAGAATGCCAAGGCACTTTGTGTGATCATAAAAGTGTTTCTTATCTAAGCTATTTTGCAAGACGAGACGCACGTGATATGACTGGAAGCAAGAAATGCAAACCTCAAAGCCAGTGGAGGGGTAGAAGCAAGGGAGATTGGGGAGGAGGCTGAAGTATCCGCACCATGGTAACAAAGACGTGCACTCCTGAGGGTACTGCCCTGTGGGCCTGTTGCACGCACACACGCACACACACACACACACACACACACACACACACACACACACACACACACACAGAAAGATTAATGTTAGGTACAATCAAAACAAACATATTACTATGTTTATATAGATTTCATTAAGACCCTGGGACTAGACAGAAATAAGATTTTAGTTATTTTCAAATTCTATCCAGTGAAGAAGTAGAAGCAAGGGAAACTGGGGAGGAGGCTGAGACAGGAAGTAAATAAATTTAAGTCTGTAAAAGAAAATGTTCACTTCTTATGAATTAGGTGATGTTTAAATGTAGCCATCTGTTTACATGACTGCTGCAAAAGGCAGGGTGATAGAGCGAGGTTTCACAAGGCTATGTAGCATGCTTGATTACAGATATGTGTTCTCCAGTGTGTGCTTCAATAACACAACTCTGAACTAATCAATTTTTATGCTGGCCGTAAAGAAGTGTCAGCCAGAGTCCCACTGACCCGATGCATGGCTTCATCACAACAGGGCACGCTGCTTTATAGGAGTTTGATGAATAACTAGTTGCAGCCCATCTGCAATCATTTTCATCAATGTCTCTTGTATAATTCCATCGACAAATGTTACTGCAATCATTGCAACTGTTATTTTAATCCCCGATTTACTTCACTCTAAAGTACAAGTGGAAAATTATTCTTCATATTAGAGGAGACATCTGAAATAGCCATAGCTAATTATGACCATTATAATTCCGTGCAGAGAGTGAAATTACAGTGCCGGGAGCACGATGGCCACAGAGCGACTGATGAATAATTTATGTTGTGGAGTCTGCAAGTACTGGTGCAGAGAAGCTGTGCAGACTGGAGCAGAGACGCCCAATCATGTGTAAACTCGCATCTTCTATGGTCTGTGGGCTTTGGTTTGTGACTGACAGCTAAAGGACAAAACAGGGTGAAACAGAAATAACACAATCTTTTTTTTTTCCTCTCTCCTATTTATATAGTACACCCATAGTTTGCTTTTAAAATGTCCTCCAGCCAAAAGAAGCCATCTGGTGTAGCAGTAAGTCACAGTGAGTCTCAGGAAAGTCTTCATAACAGATCCACTGCCTGTTTACTGTCAATCTGCTGAAAATCGATACTGAGCCATTTGGTCTGGAGGAACTCTGTTAGAGGATATACACCAAGCTACAAGTTAGTAACCTATTTAATTGCTTTCTGAAAATTATTAATCTATTTGAGAGCAAACAGAGTTATACCCAAATAGAATGCATGCAGCCAGAACCGCATTTGAGCTTTCTCCTACAGTGTGTGTAGTGTACTGTGTGTGTGTGTGTATATATATATATATATTTTTTTTTTTTCTTACAGATCACCACTGTTCAAGATGCCATTAAACTACTACCCCTGTAGCGACGAACCTCAGAGGGTTCAAGAGAGCATGGTTTATTCATTTCCTTCTATAAACCCCACACAAGTCCAGTTTGATGGATTGCCCCTGAGGCAGCTCCTTTTACTCAATCTCTCTGGCAAAGCCCCTCAGTGCCAAGTGATGAACACACTGACTCCTGCAGCCTGTAGACTTAAAATAATGATATATTAGACCTGTCCATACTTACTGCAAGAACTGATGTCAGGAATAGGGAGGGGGAACTGTATATGCTGCTCTATTACCCTTGACTGTAAGCAGGATTTGATAAAGCTTTATGGGGCTGTACAAGAGTGGGCAATTTTTTTTTCCTGACTGAAAATAAATATGTAAAATCATACACCCAACCAGAGACATCATTCATTTTTAGTTAACGGATTATTTTGATCAAGGTTATGATGGAGCCAAAGCCTATTCCAACACAAGCTGGGAATGAGGCAGAAATACACCCTAACTGTGATGTCAGTCTGTAGTTCAAAAAGGCCCCTTGAATTTTATGTTCTGAACCGGGTACAAATGTAATATTAGCTTTAATGTAGATGTAAAAGTGGTTAGTGAAAGCTTTTTCCCAGTTGTAATTATTATACATGCTGGAGGTGTACAGACATTTACCTGTACCAGCTCCAGGAGGTGTTGAAAAGGCTCAAAATAAGATGAAGGAATCCGGAAATGGGCCAGAAGCTCTTTTGACGGATCATCTGCTATATTTATCACAACATCAGCCTCGCAAAGAGAATGACATTTGTTTCAGGTTCGGAGGAACTTTTAAAAAATGATTAGAAACTCTATGATGTCTGAACATTTCATTTAGTCGGTTTAAATAGTTATAGAGCTAGTTACATCAACCTTGCACCTTACAGAGGTGATTCATGGATCTGATTAAAAAAAAAAGGTAAAGAAAGTATAATCTAATAATGCTAATCTAATAATTTTTGCCAAATAAAGATGTTGAATGATCAGAATCATATGCAACTGTACAGTTACACTTTTGTGATCTTCACTAGAGATTATTCACAATCACAATAACTACACATAATATTTATACCTAATCATCAATACAAACCAACCGTTTGGGTTACTCTTTGTATGTGTGTAATGCCTTTGGAAAATTGCATTCCATCCATAGAACTTTACATTGCACCAAATATTCTCATGATGAGCTCAAGATGATGGATGGATGTATGGAAGCATGGATGGATGGATGGACCACGGAGGATGAAAAGGGAAAGTTGCGGTGTTTGTGCCACGCTCCATAAACCAACAGGGATTGGGTCACTTTGTAACAATATATGTGTATGTACGTATATATTAATTAATTAGTTCACTCACGGCGTTATGTAATTTAATCACAAAATAAATGTAACAGTAAATGTTAGTTACTGTGAAAATATGTGTAATTACATTTTCGCCCCAATCCAGCCATGACGCCCGGTTCCCCTCGAGCCGGCCACTCCACCAGGCTCTTTTACCCCGCCGCCCTCTGCTCCTGAAATTCCGTTGTCTTTACTTCGATGCAAGTAAACACATAGCACTTTCTTCCCTTTCGGGGAAGTTAAGGTAGACACTTATTTTAGCGAGTTTGAAAGGCCTGCTACTACACTGTGTTGGTCTAGCGATATATGATCATTGTTGTTACAGGGCAAGTTGGTCGGAAAAGCACAAGAAGTATGTTCCATCTTATCGCTCGCGTAAAGTGTTCGGTATGGTGTGGGTAAGAATACTATTTCACAGGCTCATGAACTTGTACCAGAATTCTACCGTCAGAATTTTTCGGAAGTTAAAGAAATCGTCTTCTCACACGTTTGTGGAATTTGTGCGTGAGAAGGGTTTTCTCTTTTATGAATGGTGTAGCGCGAATAAGGTGAATGATTATGCATCACTCCGAGAACTCATTTTACTGGAGGAGTATAAGAAGTGTATCCCTGAGCGGATACTGCCTGACTTAAATGAACGCGCTGTTTTTTAACTGTCTCCGGCTGCGGTCTTCGCATAAAACGGTATTTAAATAACGAAACAATAAGTGTAAATAGACCCTAAACCGTTCAAAGTAATCGTTCACCACCTAGAGTTTGGGAAAATCGCGAGTGTTTTATACAGCCAACTGTTTGTCACTTAAAGCGCAAACAGGACGGAGCGCGTAAGCAAAGTGACTGCAAGTCCTAATAAGAGTGTTGCTCTTCCGGGTTCCGCGCAGCCCGATTCTATTTCTTTAGAGGAACCAAACGGAGATCCTTGCTATCAACCTTTTATCTTGGTTGGGAAGGTTGGGCTGCCTAACGAGGAGAATTCGGTGCCTTTTCAGAGTCACTGGTGCATCTCAGTCATTTATTTTAACGAGTGTATTGACGTTTTCGAGCGCTTCGTTCTGCGGGTTGCATGCCGTCTGTCAGGAACTGGGTGGTGGGATATGTAAAAGCACCATTGAATTGAATTGGAGTTATCTACGGAATTACTTTCGTGTATATTTAGGGTTGCCGTATGTTCTGCGTTGCCCGTTTGTGGGATAGATTTTAATATCGGAAATGATGTAGCAGGCGTTAAAGTTTTTTTTTTTTTTTTTTCCCTTCAATTTTATAAGTCTTGTATTCTTCGTTCCACAGCTTCCCCTGGAGGATTCTAAACATTTCCCCGATGTTTTTGGGCGTTTTGAGAGACCAAGCACGGAAGTTCAAAAATGTTACCGATATCTCCGACTGTACTCTTGCACTTGTCGTGTGTGTAAAACCACCGGTAATCCTAATCAGACTGTTTCCCCTGCTACTCCAGATATAGGTGAACCATTTAAAATTGTTAGTAGATTGTGTACTCAATAACTCACTCGAAACCATTCCCTTGCGCCGCATTACGACGGCTCCTATCGTAATTCGGCCTTGAGTAAAATTATTTTTTTCTACGTTCGGGTTACCTAATCTTATTCAGTCAGATCAGGATACTAATTTTGTTTCTAGAATGCTTTGGGCTTTGGTGGTTCAGGATTACAACTTGGAAATAAAACACAAGAAGGGAACTGAGGACGTGGCTGCCGGTGCATTGTCTCGTTTGTGGTAATCTTTATTCTTTTATATATCATTATATTAATATATATATATATATATATATATATATATATATATATATATATGTGTTTTATTATGGGATCATTTTTGCTTGTTTGTTTTCGCCCTCTATCTCTTCCCTGGTTTTTTCTTCGAAAGCAGGTGCCTGTTTGTCATTGGAGCAATTGGAGATCTGTCGCGGAAGCTGACGTCACCAATGCAGGCGGGGCTTAGAGCATTTAAGTGCCAACACAGATGACGACAAAGGAGGAGGATGGCAGAAGCGGCAGCCAGATGTTTGTCCCTCAATTTACGTAGTGCCACCCTGTTCGTTGTGTTGTGTTCCGGTGACTGCTAAGAACTTTGGTATATGTATTAGTCATTCTTCCTATAACTGCCATAATTATCATTTTCTTTATTTGACATTTCTATGTCATTTTGTTTGTATTTGTTGGGCAGTTGAGAACTTTTATTTTGTTCCGTGCAACAAAATGTTGCAGCACGTACTTTTTAATAAAGTGAACCACCTTGAGAGAAGGAGAAGAGACACATGCCATTTGTAGAGAATGAGCGCTGTTGTTTTTCGCATGTACATCATTTATCAGAGTTTTTTTTTTTTGTCAAGTTAACTTATTCCCTTATGGGTTTTTGCATTTTCCCTTTGTTGGTTTCTTTTATGTCATTGGTTCAGTTTGTTACACAATGTTTCCTTATGTTTGTATTGTTGGTTCATCATACAGTTTGACTGTAGTTACTGGTTTATTGCTCTTTCAACTTTTCACAACGACCACAAACTGTGGTGTTGTGTTACCTGGAGGGAGTGATACTTCCGACTTCCCAGTGTTATCCCTTGGGACTCAAACCTCAGTTTTTACATTAAAAGCATACACCACTGTGCCTTCGAGCTTCATGTCATGGCTTAAATTTAGGTTACTGTTTAATCTTACAGATGACATGTAGACAAATATACTCCAAGCCCTGTAGTGCGATTGTGTGTGTGTATGTGTGTGGGCATTAGCATAAGAGCGAATGGAGACTCAATCGTAAATTCATTATTTTTAAAGTAAACAGTAACATTGCAACAAGCACAAGGTGACAGAGTATAATTGAAGTAAATATTTCGGTTTTGCAGCTATTGTTCTGTCCAGTATTTGTCTAGTAAATTGTATTCATGACTTGTGTGTGAGTGTGTATCTATCTATGTACACACACATTTATACACACATGTATGTGTATATATAGCTGCCAGAAGCGAGGGCAGGCCCAAGCCCATGCTACATGGCACTTTTTTTTTTACCCGGGCTCGTATGGATGGGTCGAATCCCATCTTTTTCTTTTTGATTAAAAATGTGTATATAAGTGTATAAGTATTTAACAAAATTAAATAAAAACAATAAACAAAAATGATGCTTTTGCAACGGTAAACTAAAACAAATAGTAGACTAAAAAGTAAATGGATTATATATATATATATATATATATATATATATATATATACACACATATACATAAGATAAGAGAGAAAATCGATGGCAAAGATGTTGTAATAATGGGTAAATATGTATATATCTATCCATCTATATTAAAAAAAAATGAAAGTTGAATGATTAAAATAAAGTTAATAAGAAAATAAAGAAAAATAAATACAGTATATATATATAAAAATAAATACAGTCTATATATATATATATATATATATATATATATATATATATACATACATACATACATACACACACACACACAATCACAGAACAGCAGTCACCTGTTTCTCCTCGACATACCAGATTTACAGTCCCACACAGAGGGCACCAGCGAAAGACAAACTAGGAGTCTCAAACCAAAGTTCTTTTGGAGACCAGACTGCACTATTCACCAATTAAGCCATCAGACCTGACAAGTCTTCTGTCTTTTTTAAGGGGTTCATCTTTTACCTTCCACCAAGCCATTATGGATGAAAGTAAAAGCTTGTCCATTTGAAATATTGAGAATTAACCAGGCCTTGGATTTGAATTTAGAGCTACAGATCAGGAGTCCTGCTTACCTACCAATTGCACCATTCTGAACAGTGTGTGGAAGTGCTAATTTTAAGAAGATTTATTTTTTACCATTAAACATTGCAGAATAAGTTTTAAGGTTTTATAGCTGAGGTTGGGACTCAAACCTGAGCTTTCCTGAGTTTTTGCATTACAAGCACACACCACTGTGCCATTGAGCTACTTGCCATGGCTAAAATTTAGGTTACTGTTTGGTCTTTGAGATGACATGTTGACAAATAAACTCCAAGCCCTATAGTGGGATATGTGATGTGTGGGTGTATACATGCAAGCATGAGAGACAGAGAATGGAGAGTCGATTGTAAAAACTTTATTTGTAATAAAAAGTAACATTGCAAAAAGCACAAAGTTAAGCAAGTATAATTCAATTAAATATTAAAATTTTGCAGTTATTGTTTAGTCCAGTATTTGGCTATTAAATTGTATTCAAGACTTGTAAATGACTTGTATGTATCCATCTATATACACACACGTTTATAAGCAGCGATGACGGGCCCAAGCACCTGTGACATGGCCGCCCAGGGCTGGTTTTGTTTTCGTGTTCTTTACCCTTTTATCGTCCATTTCTCTTTTATATCGAGGGAGGCCCTGGGGCCAGCCCCCCGAAGGATGGATGGAAGGATGGATAGATAAATAAATAAATAATTTGAAAGTAAATGTGTAAGCTTCTCAAGGCGACTCCTGACGAAGAAAAACTTTTTCCAGACAGGTAAACAGCCAAAGCCTCCTCAATGGCCAGATGAACAGACATAAAGGCGTTTCAGGCTGCACCGCAACATATCTGACATATTTATACCCGCTTGTCAAGGAGACAAGACCAGCCCCTTTACAGCCCCTTCCCAATGGTCCCAAGACCAGCCCCTTCAGCCAATGAGTTTGCTTCTCAGGCTGGAGAAAACATATAAAGCAGAAATAGGAGCATGAGCAGACACTTAAAAGTTTGCTCCGATCTGAAATGGTTTAGCGCCATTGTCTCCTCACTTAATCAGCATTCCTGACACATCAAGAGCAAATCCAGAGCAATCATTCCCTCCGCTCTTGTCGGGAGAGCCATTAAGCCCAGTGGGTAATTATTCTGTCACTTAACAGGCAGAAACCATGAGGCTGGAATAATCAGACCCACGCACTGTAATTATCATCAACACAGGAGCCCATTCACAGTGCGGACTCGCAGATCAAGACAAACCAATTTCACACAAATAGATTTTCCTGTCACACACACTTTCTTTCTCTATCTCCTTTCCTCTGTCAGTATTTCTAAGCTCACAGTAAAGAGAACAATACTTGCTCAATTAACATTCAGTATGAGGCTGTCATGTGCAACTATAACAGGGAATTTATTATTATATTTATTATGATTATTATTCTCTTTCTTTTGTCTACTATGGAAAAACTAAAACATGTAATAATAAAATAATATTCTTTGTCCACTGAAGACCATTTTTAGTATGAAAAGGGTCCAACTGAAAAACATAATGTATACATGTTTATGTGCACGCTTTTTGTACAAACTGAATCTGATCTTGCATCATAATGACTGTTAAAATACTGAACATAGTATACTACACTAGGCATACAAGCAGGTCGTCACAAACAGAACCAAGCATATAGTACAAAGCAGTTTTTATATCTTTCATTAAAAAAAAAAAACTATGACCAGTTCATCCTGAATGTGTTGGAGCACAGCCAAGACAAGAAAAAAATAACAATAAGGGTCAAGCCAGTATTACAGACTGCAAAAATGTCAAATCCACCAGGATGTCTGGTTATGGCCTGTATAATTTACAGACTGCCCTCCGCCCACATAACATTACTGATGATTTTACTTGTCTGCGTAGCTGAAAAAAAGAGCTTACCCTCCCTGTGGCCTTCAACATTCACAAGCTCAACTGTTCTTCTTCCTGCAGGGGTTGTGAGTGGATTGAGGAGCACAGTGTGTTACTGCTTGGTTCCTCAACCTACCAGTTTCATCCTCTACAGCCTCCCTGAAGGTGGTCACAAACACAAATAAACAGCATCCAATTTGTATTACTAAGTATTGCTACCACGATTCTATTATTTGTAATTATTATCTTCGTATTATAAACCAACAATATTGTTTTGACATTGTTTGTAACTGCATTCAATGTATAATGCTACTGATCAATAGCACATAAATAATCAATTTAGTATATAATGGACGTGAAAAAAAAAATTACATATACACATACATACATATATACATATATATATACACATATATACACACATATATATATATATATACATATATATATATATATATACACACACACATATATACACACATACATATATACATACATATACATATATACATATATATGCATATACATATACAGTCATGTGAAAAAATTAGGACACCCTTTGAAAGCATGTGGTTTTTTGTAACATTTTTAATAAATGGTTATTTCATCTCCGTTTCAACAATACAGAGAGATTAAAATAATCCAACTAAACAAAGAAAACTGAAGAAAAGTCTTTTCAAGATCTTCTGTAAATGTCATTTTACAAAAATGCCTATTCTAACTGAGGAAAAAGATAGGACACCCTTGCCCCTAATAGCGAGTGTTACCTCCTTTGGCTGAAATAACTGCAGTGAGACGGTTCTTGTAGCCATCTACCAGTCTCCGACATCGGTCTGAGGAAATTTTACCCCACTCCTCAATGCAGAACTTTTTCAGCTGTGAGATGTTTGAGGGGTTTCTTGCACGTACAGCCCTTTTCAAGTCACCCCACAGCATCTCAATGGGATTCAAATCTGGACTTTGACTTGGCCATTCCAGGACTCTCCATTTCTTCTTTTTCAGCCAATCTTTGGTTGATTTACTAGTATGTTTTGGGTCATTGTCATGTTGCATGGTCCAGTTCCGCTTCAGCTTTAATTTTCTAACTGATGGTCTCACATGTTCTTCAAGCACCTTCTGATACACAGTAGAATTCATGGTGGATTCTATGATGGTGAGCTGACCAGGTCCTGCTGCAGCAAAGCAGCCCCAAACCATGACACTTCCACCTCCATGCTTCACAGTTGGTATGAGGTTCTTTTCTTGGAATGCTGTGTTTGGTTTACGCCAAACATGTCCTCTGCTGTTGTGTCCAAATAATTCAATTTTGGACTCATCTGTCCAAAGAACATTATTCCAGAAGTCCTGGTCTTTGTCAACTTTATCTCTGGCAAATGTCAGTCTGGCCTTGATGTTTCTCTTGGAAAGCAAAGGTTTCCTCCTTGCACACCTCCCATGCAAGTTAAAGTTGTACAGTCTCTTTCTGATTGTAGAGGCATGTACTTCTACATCAACAGTAGCCAGAGCCTGCTGTAGTTCTCGAGATGACACTTTAGGGTTTTTGGAGACCTCTTTTAGCATCTTGCGGTCTGCTCTTGGGGTGAACTTGCTGGGGCGACCAGTCCTGGGCATGTTGGCAGTTGTTTTGAAAGCCCTCCACTTGTAGACTATCTTCCGGACAGTGGAATGGCTGATTTCAAAATCTTTTGAGATCTTTTTAAATCCCTTCCCAGACTCATAGGCTGCTACAATCTTTTTTCTGAAGTCCTCTGACAGCTCTTTTGCTCTCACCATGGTGCTCACTCTCACTTCAACAGTCAGGAGCACACCAAACTAAATGTCTGAGGTTTAAATAGGGCAAGCCTCATTCAACATGCAGAGTAACGATCTACTAAGTTATGTGTACCTGGTGTGATATACCTGTGTGAGATCTGAGCCAATTTAAGAGGGAATACATGTGAGGGTGAGGGTGTCCTATCTTTTTCCTCAGTTAGAATAGGCATTTTTGTAGAATGACATTTACAGAAGATCTTGAAAAGACTTTTCTTCAGTTTTCATTGTTTAGTTTGGATTACTTTAATCTCTCTGTATTGTTGAAACTGAGATGAAATAACCATTTATTAAAAATGTTACAAAAAAACCACATGCTTTCAAAGGGTGTCCTAATTTTTTCACATGACTGTACACACACATATATATATATATATATATATATATATATATAGAGAGATAGATAGATAGATAGATAGATATATAGATAGATAGATAGCTTAATATATAGATAGATAGATAGATAGATAGATAGATAGATAGATAGATAGATAGATAGATAGATAGATAGATAGATAGATATACATATATAGATATATAGATCTATATATAGTGGTTAAGGTTGGGGGTTTGTCACCATGTTTCCACCCTTGGCTCCTTGAACAAGGCCCTCAACCTTCTGGACTCCAGGGTTGCTGTATTATGGCCGACCCTGCACTTCCAATCAAGCTGGGAAATGTGAAGAAACCCTTTCATTTTGCTTTAATGCATATGTGACAAACAAAGGCTATCCTATTCCATTCTATATCCCCACCAATGAATAAACATTAAAATTGAGGCAATACTTTATTTAAAATGCAAACATTTTAAAAGAAAGATTAAGAATTAAAATTTGTGAAAGTGCATATGGCTGGTAATGTACTGTATAAATTGTATAAATAAACAATATAAAAAGAACAACATACATCAAAGTCTAATACACTAGTATGTAAAATTATTAATACATAACCTTTAACCTAGTTGAATAAACTATATGACCAAATAGGAAATTCAAACTGCCAAAATTTGGTTATAACATTCTGTCATTTATGATACATGTAAATTATGTACATTTTCCTTTTAAAAAGTATGTACAATTTATTAGGTGTCACTGTAACTAATTTCACCTTTTCTTCAAAGAACCAACATAGAAAAGGAAACAAAACATCCCACATCCCTTTGACCTTTGTCAAGGTTGAACCCATCTTTGGGGACCTTTTACTGGTAATCTGGAAGCCTTATGCATAAGCAGCTTTGACAATCCTAAAACCCCATTTTCAATCATCTGTACCAAAGTCCTACACTGTGTATGAGATGAGTACAAAATAGAGGATTAGGAAACAGGCGATGTGAGAGACAGCAGAAGAAATTAATGAGCACAATCTTTATTAGACAAAAACTGTCAGAAACGTGTGAGAGACAGCAGGAAAAAATGTTAATGGTTCATTAGTAAAATGTTCTTTCAATGAATGCTTACAAAAACAAAACAGAAAAGATCTCTCAAGAGACGTTATCTACGTAGCCTCTAAGTGGGGCTTTTTCCGATCATTAAAACGGTGCAATCAAAAACAAACAAAACCAAAAAATATTATGATTTGGATCAGAAGTCATAGACATCCTAATTCTGACCCAGAGATACAATAGCATGCACTTTTTGCTAAATGGTCGGCAGAAGTTCACTTTTCATGCTCCAGTTTGTTCTACTACAAGAAAAGGGTTTATCTTTACCCAAGAGCCATGAATCATATCAATTTAGAAATTGGAGCATACATCTTTGATTTAAGTTATAAGACATATAAAAATACTAGATTTTTTTTTTTATTAAAAAAAAATAACTCAATTATTAGAACACTATCGTTACCATCAATGTCATGAAGAACGTTATTTTCTACATAGTAAATCATTAATTAAGATATAAAAAAAATCTATTATTTTATCCAAGATGCATAACCAAATGAGAATCTCGCCAGTTTATTCCATCTTGTTACTGGACTAATTCCCAGAGATTTTGCTGAAAAATTAAGGCCAGTGCAGTCAGATCACATTAGTTTCTGGACAAAGGCAGTATGCAGAGGACGCAACCATTTCATAAAATATTTCATTAGTCATTCAGATAGTTGAAAAAAGATCCACAGACAACAAAAGCATAATCCAATGCTTTATGTCTTGATTGCGGCTGGAACGTCATGATGCTTGACAAAAACAATGAAAATCAGAATTGTACCCGAGCTACTCCTCAAAAAGTGTTTATATAATTAACAAATAAAATTGTTAAAAAAAAATTGCACATGAATGTCACAAATCATTACACGGTCAGCTTATAATCAGTGTTATTCATTATTTATCCTGAACATTTTCCACATGAGTTATTTTAAACTACTGTACAAGAAAATCATTAACGAACAATCAGTAGTGCTTTTGTTATACATTTACCATTAACTTCTACCACAAGGGCTGTAAATAAAAAGATACTTGAAAGGGTTGTTCAAATACCACATATAATATATGTAAAGTAAAAAAAATAAAAAGGGTATCATACGCAGTACCATAAATGAAGCATCATAAATACCAAGCTAAAAACAAGACTCAAATTACTTTTGAATAAACAAATAAAAACCCAAGTTGATTCATAGTCATTCAGAACAAAGAGGGTCTTTTGTTCTTATTCAGTAAATAATCACAATGTTTTCTTTCTTTTTCTACAGAAACCCTCCCCCTCACTCTGAAAGCCCAGGTTGGTTTGAAGCCTTCGATTTGCCCCTTGCCTGGGCTGCCCCCTCTTCTGTCTGCCTCAAAGCCAGCTGCAGATGAAAAATTTATGACAATGTGGCTTGGAAAAAAAAAAACACTCTTTCATTCTATTTGAAGTTCTTTCTCTGAAGCCAAACTCTCTGGTGGTGGCCATCTTAGCATTTTGACACACTGTATGTCAGACCAATACTTAACACTCGTCGGAAATGGCTAGCTGAAACAATCAAGGATGGATTGAGTCCACTATTGGCTCACAATTGAATTTCAGCAGTTTAAATCATGAGAATTATTGCAAGGTGTAGGCTAGAGATGCACAACTCCAGTCCAGAAGAGCAATATTTCAGAACTGATTAGTGATTTCCTGGTTCAATGCCTCCTTGTTAAACTGACCAATTAATGGGTTCAGCATATGTGTATGTGCAAGGAATCACCAATCTATGCCTGGCATTGACCCTTTAGCACGGGAGCAGAGTGCCACGATTTTAAACTCTTCCCTTCTGCATTGATAGGAGTCTACAATCCAGTTAATAATGGTGTACATTAAAGCCTGATATCTGTTTGTGGATTGTATTTCCCTGCAAGGTCACACTGAACGATTAGAATTTATTATTCATAAGAGTCTCATTATTTGGCCATCACATCAAAAGGTAGTGAAACATTAGCAGAGTAGTACACGCTCTCAGTGGAGAAAGCCTGCAGCAACACTACAAGAGGATCATTTACGGGTTTTGTGTGTGTGTGTGTGTGTGTGTGTGTGTTGGATGTTGCAGTTCTTCTTTTCATTTATGGTAGAAATGAGATTTGATGAAGATTGACTCCTTGACCAAAACATCAAGTGTGAATTTCTCCATGTAATGGAGTGTGATTTAAAAACTTTATTTCATTATTTCTAAAGTTGTTTAGTTTTATAGCTCTAGAGTAGATATTCAAGGGCAGCCACAATCATAATTAAGAAGTAGCAGGTGGGTAAATGTTGATTACAGAAAAGTGTACTACTGCAATGACATAAAAATATTAAAAATTATATTAGAAATTATGCTAATTTCTTTTCTTCTTTTTTTTACATAAAATATTTCTGTTAAACCAAAAGACAAACAAATTAAAAGGCTGTTAAATTTTCAGAAATTAAAGGAGACACATTTCCATGTGATAACCAAAAATAGACTTGTACAAGGGCTTACAGAGAAAAAAAACTTTGAATCCAGATTATTATTTTTATTTATTTATTTTATTTAAAGCTTGCGATCATGTAGTGAACTCACAAACTGAGGAGCTGAACTCAAAAATGGTAGTTGTAGTGTTCAATTTTACTTACTATGATAAGGAATGATATTTAAAATCTACAAAATATTATGAGAATCTTATTATCATGAGTTAATCGCTGGACCATGAAGTTGCCATTTCTGGACCTTTCAGCAAAGTGCATAACCTTAACCTGCTTTGTTGTATAAATTAGATAATTATAAGTAGCGCTAGATAAGGACATATGCCAAATGTCATAAATATAATGTAACATGGTGTGATAAAAAATCAGTGTTTTTTTTTTTAAGCAGGAGGTGGTAGTAAGATAGCTGTAGGCTATGAGACATAATTATATTTAAAAATTAAGTGAAGAACATGAAAAGTTTATAACGTGGAACTTTCAGAAGTAGCTAAACTAGCATGCACACTAGCATGCTAAGTATTAGCAAACATACAGTAGGTACATGCAAATACAACTGTATAGAGCCCTGGACACACACACACACACACACACACACACACACACACACACACACACACACACACACACACACACACACACACACACACACAGAACACACACACACCCACACAAACCAAACAACACACACACACCAAGGCACACACACAAGCACACCAGGACACTGGTGCATTCTTGCAAAATTGCTTTTCTGAAATCATACGCTTAGCTGGTTTTGAAGAAACTGCCAAATGTAGCATGAACCTTTTCTCGCACAAGACACTAAAAGCACCATTACAAAAATTGCTCCAGGTGTGCACTGGGGCTGAGATCAAGGGTGTGTGAAGATGTGACAGCTCAAGAAAGCAGAATCATACAAGGCAGAACTATGTAGCCTTTGCAGTCTCCATGCTGTTCGCTAAAAACCTGACACTTTACAAAAAATCCATACAGGAGGCAGTTTTCCCACTGGAAGAAATGTGGGAAATGTTCAGCTAGTAAAGATAATAATATGATAATAGGAGGGGTGTGTGTAAGCTTATTTATATTCGTAATATTGATAATTCCATACATGCAGCTCTACGGAGGCTTAAGCAGATGGCATCTCCAGGAGAGTGAAACTCATTAACAAAAACACAGGAAATGGCGAGGCTGTGGTCACTCTCAGTTTACACGCTGTAACACTAATAATGAAGTGGTTCCTGTCCAGTAAAAGTTTATAATTTATCTTCAGTATTTCTGATATTTAAAAAACACATATAGACCAAGATATAAATGAAAATATCTCATAGATTAATGAATATGAAAAACTATTTTGTGTTTTTTTTTTATATTATGATTTTTTTTTGGGGGGGGGGGAAGGAAAAAAAGCTACCCAACACTTTGCTTTGAATATATGGTAGCATTGGCAATCAGATAACCTAATGCAATAGAACAGAGTACATACGGCCAAATCATGCTAGTTCTCTGGCTTGTTCAAGAGGTATCAGCTAGGCTGGCTGAGACACCAGTTCATTACAGGGCACCATGGCCTTACATAGTCACACACATTAAATCTGTGCTTCAGTCCAAAGAACGGGCAAATGAAAACTACTATTCTAAATAATTAACCTCAATACACTTAAATTATACAAATATTATCTATTGGGTCTGGTTTGGGGATATAAAAAATAAAATAGCACACACACACACATATGCATTATATATATATATATATATATATATATATATATATATATATATATATATATATATATACACCCACACATATATAACACATTATATATATATATATATATATATATATATATATATATATATATACACACATACATATACACTATATATATATATATATATCAACACACACACACATATACACACACACACACACACACACACACACACACACACACACACACACACACACACACACACACACGAGTGAGGGGAAGACAACAATTATAGGAAACCACTTTCTCTCATCTGAGGAGACTCCTTTACTTGCCCCCCCAAAATAATAAAGTTTTGTAGACAAATGTGTTATACACAAACACACACACACCACACACACACACACACACACACACACACACACACAGCAATGTGCTTTTATTTCAGTCATAATCATCCAAAAAGTAGCCTAGTGATGGATTTTGTATGGAGACATTTATTTAACATTTCTGAACATTCATGCAGTCTTGAGTGTCAGTGGATTGTCATTACGTTTTGCAGAAGCTCCACAACAAAGAAAAATGTTACTACATAAAAAAATTAATTGATTGATGTGGTTTGCATGTAAAACAAACTTTAATAACAGATTTTTTTTTTTTTACTGTCTTCAAAAATAACTAGTTGATGACGTGCATCATAAAAATGTGCTGTTGATTATTTTCCTGGACACTCCCTTATGTTTTCCATATGAGCAAATCTCTGAAGAAGGGGATGTTTTCAGAGTAGCAAGAAAATGATGAAACATATCCTAGCCGAAAAAACAGTCTAATAATAGGCTTTAACCATGTGCCTCAAATTATGTGTATTTACAAAGCAGTCTTAACAATAATCTGTGCACGAAATCTCAACTCTATCAAATGGATTAAAGTCTGATGGAATGTCGCCACGAGCATGAGCACTGGATGACATGAAGGCAGTCTGTGGTTATCTTAATATTGTTTTAATAATTATTTTGAAAAATATTAGGCACATTGTATATTTAAAAACACATAATGAGCATCTTGGTTTGCTGTTATAACCTTGTGTAAAATGGAATCAGTGGTTCCTAAGCAACAGGTATACAATAGATGTTGCAGAAATGGCTTTTCACAGTAGCAGTTGGTACCTTCTGGAAGTCAGTCTTGAGCAACACTACTCCGGTAGCAACCTTGAGACACTTTTTACCATTCAAAGCACAGGAGTGAGTGCTGTTTCTATTCAGCTGAAATGAAAGGCGTGAAATAATCACCAGAAAACAATGAGGCTGCATCTATCTATGACTCAAGGTCCTTTCACATGTGCAGTCTAATAGGCATTCTCCCACAGAGACTGTCGCCGTTCACGACAAAGCTGTGGTTTGTTCGAGTGAAGGATTTGCTTAGAGCTTCAATTTGTTATCATCTTATAAAATAAGCCTCTTATTCCCAAGAAGGAAAAAGAAAAACAGTCTCACTAAAGCAGCTGGGCAAAGTTTTCAATGAGAAAAAGGACTATTATTCTACACGTGGTTGAAGTATGTGATGTGAATGTTTTTGTTTTATATTTTCAATGTAGATGGATTCCGCTATGTCAGCTATGGTCTTAGCCACTGAGAATGCAGGCTTGGCTCTGCTTGTGATATACAGGCATAGATGTATAATATAATGAGCAATATATATACAGAACCAGTGGCACTAAGAAGTGTACAGACTTGGGAGGCCCGCATTGTTTTGAATGGTGAGTGTGGTAATCTTTCAAAAATGATTTATTTGGATACAAGCCAGGGCCTGATCAGCTCAGGCTGGGTTACCTAAGCAAGAGTGCCTGGTGTTCAAAGACCTGAAACCCATGATGACCCCAGGAAACATCACTAATGATTTGCCTTAAAACATCACATAAGGCATTAGAAAACCAGTACATTTACATTTTATCACCACTATAGATATGCCCTTCTCTACAATCTCTTCTTAAGACATGTAACTTTTCACTCCTAATGTTTCTGTATTGAAACAATATTAGGAATCGGATGATATCTCCCTGATCCATTTAAAATGTTTAATATCATTATTAGGTATATCATGCCTGGAAAATTTAACTTTAATAGTGGTCCATCATTGGCCTGGCAATATTTTTTTATACAAACGGATATCCTAAGGTCTACAATTAGATGTCCATGCACAAAAACACCCATGTTAATAGCATTGTCTTATACTGTATACAGTATAAGGGTGTATAAGTACAGTACAAGACAATGCTATTAACATAGCTTAGCACCAGTGTATTTTTTGGCTTTTTGACAGAAATCTATAAATGATGAAGATACTGGTCTCATTAAATATAAGAAAAGTTGCTGAGACATTTATAATATCAGAGGCTTTGGTCATAACATGGTTGTTAGTGTTAGAACAGCTGGTTTGACCATTTCAGACCATTTTTGTGTCCTGGGATGATTTAGAGAGAATTTCTGGAAGTTCTGTTGGGTAGAAAAGGCTTGTTAAAATATATGTACTCTATAGAAGTTTAACTGCCTATACGACAAAGCTTTAGGCGGACGGACTGCAAGAGCATATTTTTTATATTATATATATATATATATATATATATATATATATATATATATATATATATATATATATATATATATATATATAATACAAATACTATTTTCCCGCAAACCGCAAACACACGAATATATTCCTGCCTGAACCCGCATTCACCACCATCATCACATCGGGAGTGCATGTCTCTACCATACACGTTAACGTACCGGCAATAGGCCGCGCTGATACGGTTGTCACGGTCACAGTCCTAGTTAATAGCGTAAAAATGTTTTCTTTGTACACATTTGGCCTTTTAATACCAGTTGAGAATCAAAGGCCACAATAATTACGGATAGTGGTGCTGACCATGTGCATCATTTTATGTATACAACTTACTAATCATTTAAAGGCTATATCCGGTACAATAATACACAAGTTTAAAGACCTAGCAAGTATTAGTAAAGTGTTCTGTATAAAGTGGTAAGTGACTATAATAAAACTCTTGTCCATATATCCCAGATAAAACTGCCTTCCACATGCTCAATCTCTTGAGACTCCAGACTTGTCAATAATTCAGTGGGTGTGGATGAAATCTTATACAGAAAGCAGAGTGTGTGGCAGGAGGTGGAGGAGGGGCTTTAGTGAAAAATAAAGGATGCACTGATAAGAAATAAATGAGCCAGGGGAGAGATATGGTCAGTTCAGAGAAGACGACTGAAAAAAAGATGAAAAAGACGCACATTTATTGTATTTACAACACTGAATACCAATCCTTTCATGCTTAGAACAATGAAAGTAACGGTGGAATATTAATACTCATGTTTTTTGTTTTTTTTTGCCATCAAAAACATTTTTTGATTTCTTACTAAACTAGCACTTATTATAAGAGCCCACAATTATTAAGACTGCCACCGATGTACCGATGGTACATTAAGGTGCTACAGTTAAGAGCATTCAACAAATATAATTGACATAAATTGCATACATTGTTGCCCTTGTTAAACAGTGTTTATTATTAAATGGTTTATCCGAGCCAATTCACCATTTTTCTTTATAACAAAATAATTATTAGGAAGAGAGAGATAAAACTGTGCTCAAGTTCAAGAGTAACAAGGAAGGAGTGACAAAATGGGAATGATATATATGTAGCTGGTATATTCTTTCTTCTTTCATATTAATGCTTAAAAAGTAATAATATTGTATGTTTGCATCATAGTTGAACAAGTGTAAATAAATACATACACTACCATGCTTAGTAGTCACCTTCTGCTTTAACACAATTATGGAAAGTCAATATTAGTGAAGGTTAAATCAAAACCTCACGTTCATTGTAGTATTGCATGAAGTACCTAAACAATGTATTGAACTAATGTAGAGATACACTTGGTAAAACTTTACTCTAGTAAAAGTTAAGTGCTCCATTTACAGTACACGTTCACTTGAGTAAAAGTATAGTACAAATGTATTTGCCTTCAAATTTACTTAAGTACAAAACTATGATTTATTGATCTCTATATATTCCTATTATTTATTCACTTATTTATTTTTGTCTTAAGACTCAACTCAACTTACATGAAAATACGCTAAGGTTACTTACACCAAGCAGTCAATACCAATGAGTCAAACACTGATTGATATCCATTACATTTAAAAGAATCATACAGTTAAAGCCACAGGTGTTGTAACAATTAGTGTCAGGGTTTTCTTACATCATTTATAACTCTCAATATGTTATTCTTGCTGAACTGAACGACGAAGACACCGCCAAGCAGCAACCAAAACAAGTTTCAAACAGTGTTTGCTCTACCCTGATTGGTAGTTTCCTGCGTGCTCGGCCAGGTACGTTTTAATCCACACCTAATTTAAAAGAAATGAATGAAATGTATTTGAGGTCTCCACAAATGGAAATACTTCAGCAAAGGACACATTAAAAACATTCTATTTAAGTACAGCAATGAATTATGTTTAAGGATTTTTTAAGGATGTTTAAGGATTATTGTTAAAATCAGAGACTCCGAAATGTATGTGTGCCACCTCAACATTAAGCAAACATTTAGCACACACCAAATTTCCTCACGATAAGTGGTTCTCTGATAATATCAATTCAGTCAGCAGGACCTCAGACAAACAAAGAACTTCAGACTGACTATAGGAAATGGTTCTCAACCTAGACACAGACACACACACACACACACTCATCAGATAAAAGTAGAACAAAACAGGATAACGTTAAACACACTCAGCGATGCTTTTGAAAACTCGTGTATACAGCCAAAGGCAGCGAAATTGTGAGAGACTAAATAAAAGGTAAACAGATATAAGCTCTGTGTCTCATGTCTCTCAAGGGGGGAAAAAATCTCCCAGCAGGATCGAAAATCCTCCCCTTTATCAGAATCCGCTAAGGGCTTCTCCTTTGAAAACTAAAACTAACGATGTGCGTTTGTAAAAAAAAAATCTGAATTTGAAATGCCACCACATGGCGCTAAGCGGATTTCTCACAGGGAGACAAAGTGGGTTTGGGAAACAAAAGGCACTTAATGGAAGAGAACATTTCGACCACTAGATTTACATAAGAGTCATGCTGCACACAGACAGACACAATCAGAGATACATTAGGAAAATCAGAGGAGCAAAATTATTTTCTTTTTTCTTTTTTTAAATAAAGCCACTACTGATTACTTGAGGTACTACTAAGCATTAAGTCTGCAATTCAGGCAAAAATAAATAAGTCTCAGTTCAAATTGGATTGTACTCAGGCAGATCTCTGGATACCAGACAGTATTTTGAGGAAAATGCATTAATGCCACAGCACAGCCCATGCCATTTGAGTAAATAAGTGATGTGTGGAAAAGAGCGACCTTTCACTGCTCTACAAATGAGTACTGCAGGGACTGTAAAGATACCTTCTCTCTGAGGAAATTGCATGTTTGTGTACCTGCGCCACTGCAACTGTGATTGGTTTAAACAAGACTGTATCATTCTATCTAATAGACCTAAAGATCTTCAAGTTTTAGCAAGATTAAGAGAAGACACTGTTGCCAAAATTAATATAATAATAATCAGTCAAATAAATAATCACAAGCAGCATCTAACTCCCAAACGAACCACAGGTGACCTTTCCCTTCATTAGGACAGATCATTTAAAATGTTCAAAGGCAATCATCGGCCCATTTTTTTGATTAGTAACAATACAAGTGTGTTTTTCTCTCAGCTCAAGAGCCTACTGACTGATAAGCATTAAGTGTCATTTTCCCTGCTCATCAGTGACACACACACACACACACACACACACACACACACAGCTGTTGTATTTTTTTAATTATCCAAGCCAAATGTCCCCACAATGTCAAAACTGTCAGATATTTCTACTGTATAATTAAGGAAATAAAGCACTTCACTACACATACACATGCCCCCCCCCCCCCCCCATGCCCCCCCCCCCCCCCCAACAAACACACACACAACACACAAATGCAAATCACAATCTGTTGCCTTAATAATGAAGGGTCTGAGACATGTAACCTGAGCAGCTCAGAAAGGTGTGGCTTTTCCCAGCATCCCTATGGAGATGGGAGGAGGTGCAGAGCTTGGAAAACTGCCCTGGTGTATTGTATGTGTTTTTTTTTTTTTTTTGTAGAAGGTGACGTATAACAGGTGGCCCTTTTTAGATACACTATTATACATTAAATATACAACATACAATTAAGTCTGAGGTCATATGAACATTTGGGAGTATTTTGTGTTATTTCCACACTTTAATTTTACCAAACACATGATGACTGCATTGCGCATTGAGTCATATCAGTGTCTTACCACCCATGAGGCCCAAGTATCCATAAGAACATCTGTCCAGCCAACTCCTCCAGGGAGTTCATATCCTGGAAGTCGGGTGATTCAGAGATTACTGGGTATCAGTAAGAGACGGGGAGAGTGAGATCACTTAATCTTAATGATGCATTACAGATCTGAGACATCTGCTATACGTCCACTTTTCTTAACAACTGCACAAATCCTTACAAATCTGTTAAAAGGTGCTAAAAGCAAAACAAGTCAAAGAAAAAGAGCATGGAATAAATCTACAACCATCTAAGAATTCATTATTCAGCAACATTTATCACCCAAGCTCTGTTAGCAGAATTGTCCTCATGTGTCTCCCCCGTCAATCAGAGCAACACTAACACCAGGGCATATGTGAACACATGTAGGCAGAACAGTGCAGATACATTCAAGTGTCTATGTTAACAGAAAAGATGCCACCTTCACATGTGCCAAAGGAAGCTTGTGGTAGTCTAGCATGGGTTATGCATGTCTCATTCTAGCTAATCAGTGGGAAATTTAGAAAACTGGAAAAAAGAATGTAGAATAATGACCAGAACTGAAAAAAAAAATAATTCAAGCCGGTTGTCTACCCATCAGCCATAATGGTCCAAAATGACTCAATTTTGAATGACTGCCTATTAAATCACACACTTTTCTGTGTCAGAAACCATTTACAATCCTGTGTGACAAGCTTTGTGTGTGCGTGTGTGTATATAAGTGTGCTAATGAATGGAACATCACACTGATCTTGGTAGGGACCTGGCTTATTGGGAGGCTCCTCTCACACAATGGGGTGCTCTTGAAAAAACATCAGTGCCTGCCTGATCATTTGTAGATGGTTGACCTCCACAAACACATCATACTGACCGTCAGTGTGGCTTCAAAGCATTGGCCTGAGACCACTGACATTGCGGGTAAATGCCCCATTAGTTGGGATGAAAGCTCAGAATGAATAACATTACCGCTCATTTGGAAAAGCTGATAGCATAATACACTTCAACTAAAATAAATGTGACAGCGAACATCATGAATCGTATCTCTTGCCATTATAATTTCATTCCCGTGTGCAATTTAAAATGCCTTTGTGCTTAATTTTCTAAGCACTAATCACTAGATTGAAAAGCTCAGTGCATAAAATGCCAGGTAGATAAAAGGAGTCATGTTCCTTTAACATTATCACATAGATTACTGCAGGAAATAACTCCAATATTGCCCAACATCTTCAAAGCAAAAACACTGTTTTTATTATTGGTGTACAGATCCGATATAGATAAGGCAGTGAAGTCTCTATTCAGTTTAAAAGAAGCCATCACATATTAGAAATAAGATTATAAACTCTCACGTGCCTCCTGCCTGGCCAGTCAATGAAATCCCACAACTTGGATCTGTCAGCTCAATTATAAATAAATGAATCAAATAAAAGAAAATAGAAGATTAGAAGGGCAAAGTGGATCTGGACTGCTGGAACTACATCAGATAATTTCATGCGCCATATCAATAAGCGCAATAACTGATCTCTGGGATCCATGTTTCCACATATAGAGCAGAAGAGAAAAAAAAACAAAGTTAGCAAATTACCTTTTTAAGGCCTTTAAAACAAATGATAGATCACGAGGAAAATGAACAATTATAGATGCAGAATAAAAACTGACACATCTTCATGTCCCCACGAATAAAAAGAAATCTCTACAGTCATTAGCAACCGAAACATGTAATACTAAAACTACTTTGTGGGGTTTTTTTTTCTCCAGATAGCTAATTAGTACAAACACCACAAATAGCACAAGAGTCTTCTGGTTTCCATGGATAATGGGGTAGTTTTCCCACAAAGACAGGCGGTATATAGTCCTCCTTATTATAAACCTTACACATCTGTGTAATATCTCGCCTCTCATTTTTCAACAGATTCATGGGGACATGTAGGGTTTATGCGTTTGCACAAGCACACACATATACACACTTTCTTGACAAATAAAACTTTATGATGAACATATGCTTCCAGTTTAAGTCTATATACTACTAAAAAAAAAAGGGAATTATTCCACTTTACCTCACACGCCTCATAAATTATCACATTTTCAAATGTCACATTGGATTATACTGTACAAGTGCTATAACAATTCTAATTTTTTTTTAGTGTTCCTGCAAATGTGGCGATGTTGTGTAGTTCCTTTAATGAAATATTAGTCCAATCTAAAGACAGACCCAATGAATCAAATAAGATAAATTGTTCTATTTAATGTCTTTTTTAAAGCTGGTGCAGTTAGAAGATAAAAGAGATAAACCACAAAAACTAAATACACGCTAGACTGATTTTCCACTGACCACAACACACACACACACACACACACACACACACACACCAAGGAAAACTTCATATACCACTAATGTAAAGACCCCTAAAGGTCCCGTGACAGCAGTACATGCAAACAATTAGGCCTCTGCTCAGCCTTCAGCCCAAACACTCCCAAGACCTACAATAAAATTCAGCTATTAATTACAGCGCTAATTTGCAAGAGTACGTTTTTACAGCCTGGTTCTCCTCAGCCACCGAGCCGTCACTGAGCAATGAAAAGCCACACAGGTCTTAACGGCTATATGGGGTATGACGTAGCATGAAGAGAAGAACAGATGCTCAGCTCAGTCCTGACCATAAAACAAGATGCAATCTCACTAGGGTGCAACACCTTACCACACCAAACAAGCTTTATGCACTCGAGAAAGAGAAAAGAAAATATTTAGATGAGGGCTCCCCAGGGATGCCTTCATTATTAAGGTAACAAATTTATCATAAGGATTTTTATGATTGTGAATATTTGATAGGAGCAGGTTCTCGCAGATGCTAGCATAAAGAATTAGACAAGACAACTGTAATTAATAAGGCTTCGGTATATTACTACACTAGTTGCAGTGAGTGGTGATCTTTGCTGGGTGCCATGGCATTTCATTAAAGCAGGCTTGTTCCTGTCACAGTATCACCATGTTGTGATGATTAGTGCTGATAAGCCTTGGCAGTGCAGTTGGCGTGATTCGACATACACAGCCCACTAATGCGCTCCAGGCAGAGGCGGGGAAACCGGGCAGGGTGCTAACAAAGAAGTCAGGGAACAAACAGTAATTAAAGACATAGCCAATCTCTATGTTCTTTACTTTCAATATGGAGCATCAGTCTTAGTTTGTTTCCTCACTGTGTATTAATATTTTGCTATTTGATTCAATTCAGACAGAACATAACAGACCTGATAGCTTTCTGTGACTTATTCCACACTGCACTCTACATGCAAATGACTGACAGTTTCCATTTTTGCCTCAAATATTGATGTAATCAATTCAAATAGCTATACTGAACAAGAACAAATGTAAAAATCAGGAATGAAGCTCCTATGGAGACAAACAAAACAAAACAAAATATTTCTACTCTCATTATATACTACTATTCTTTTAGGAGCCAGCAGAAGTCACACAATTTGATGAATATACCACTTACCAACTATAGAATAAAATGTGTAGGAGTTAAATGCACCTAAAGGTTACTTATTTTTGACACTGTATATTCAAAATAATTTGTCATGCCCTGCACTCAAGTAGAATAAATCAAACAACTAGAACAACTTTACTGAATTTTCCATTAACTATGTGATGCTAATTTACCCAGAAGTATCTGCTCCCATCTCATTAATCAACAACCATATAAAACCATCAATTGCATGCACCTCACTTTAAAATTAAGGACAAACTCAATCACGTGATTACAAAAACCCTACAATCTGTATATACATTAAAGAAAACACACATATATGTATATATGAATATATATGGATTAGCTTTTACGGTTTATAAATTATTAATAGGTTTAACATTTTTTATCCTTTCAAATAATTCAATTCGCTTTGCAAACACACTACATGGCAGGCATCTGATCCCTAGATTAATCAGGAATCACGGGAAATCAATTGAAGCAATGTTCAGACAGCCTCGCTTCTCGCCTCTATATCAATGCGCCCGTCACCTACACACAAAGGTGACAACCAAAAAGACAGACTGTCATGCGTGCTTGGTTGTGTGTGTGTGTGCGCGCGTGTGTGTGAGTATGAGAGAGTGAGTGAGTGAGTGAATGATAGATAGGAAAATAGAGAGATAGATAGATAATCGTCCATGGATGTTAACGATGAAGCCTACCATATACCTAAATGGTTTTTAGTGTCAACTCAGTATAAACTCAAAACAAACACTACAAAACTCAAATCCAGTAGTTCAAGTGCATATCTTCTAGGTGGTAGCTCAGTGGTTAAGGCATTGCGCTCTGGACGGAAAGGTTGCAGGTTCAAAGCTGTCACTAGCGGGCCCTTGAGCAACGCTTTTAACCCGAATTGCTCAGTTGCAAGTCCCTAGCCATTAGGGTTGCAAAAGCCAGTGAATTCCTCTTGCCAGTCCCAAGCCTGAATGAATGGGGAGGGTAGCATTCGGAAGGGCATCCTGCATAAAGCATACGCCAAACCAGATAGGATCACTAAAGTACAGTGATCTGTTGTGGTGACCCCTAAAGGGAGCAGCCAAGAGAGGATGTATCTTAGCATGCAATAAATCCAGCATTTTCCCCCTGCTGCAGTATAAAATAAACCTTAAAAAACCATTAACACTTTGAAGTACATCTGGCCTTCCCATGTGCTTGGGTTGTGTGCGTGCTCAGAAGCAGATGGTGCAGATTGGTGGTATTTATTCCGAAGGCACAGACACTGGTTCATTTCAGTGATGATTTAATTGTCACCAGTGATCAGTGTGTCCGCCTTCTTTGTTAAACACAGGGCAGAGAATTTAAATAACAGACTAATCCAATTACATCGTAATTGAGTATAACATGGCTCATTGATTACTACGGCGGCGTGCTAATAAAATACATCTTAAAACCACACCCTCAGAAATCAAGCATGACCAGGGAGTATCTGAGGTGTCCAGACATAATGTTGAGGCTAACAGGTTTGAATCAGGTGAAATTCATTACCCAGTGGAATAAAGAAAATAAAAACCTGTTTAAATCTGATGATGTTTAAATCTTGCATACAAAAGGCAGCACACACAAATGAGGAACAAGCATGATGGCTTTCTTACATAAACATATGAGAAGGGCTCAGAATGATGAAAATGATGCCTGGCCACTCAAATCAGGTTTGAGCTTAGCCTTGAGCTGATCTGTTCACTTAGTGGTGTTTGGAAAAGACTTTCTGGAGCTGTCCAATTTAAGATCAGTCTCTGTACTGCAATGTGTTAAAAAAAAGTCTAAACACATTTAAGCAGTTGTTATATTTTTAATTAATTAAAATGATATCAATTTAATATCGATTTCGTACCACTTGAACAGGCAGGTAGTGCGTTCTCAGCCTTTTGTGATTTATGACGTTCCTGTTGTTCAGAGGATTTTAGTGTGCCCACATGTGTAGAACAATTAAAGACAAGGCCATGGAACATGATCTCTCCTTCACTAAAGTTAAGCAAGAGTTAACATAAGGCAAATTAATGGGCTTGGCCTCCTGTAGAGCCACTAAGTAGAGTGAACACCAACAATGCATGGCTTGGCACTCATTCTGTACATTCATTCATCCATGCCACCAATTAAGCTCCTCCCCTGGGTCTGTCACATGACAGGCCTCCACGAAGTCAAATATCCTGATTTCTGTCATTCTTGCATGAGCCTAGCAAAGAGGAAAACATGATTAAGTGATCCATTTATCATGATTAGGGTTATCAATACTCAATACTCAACAACAAAGCAACTGAAGAATTTTTTTTTTTTACAAGAGCTCAGGAAGAAAGCACATGTCTAAGCAAGAGCGAACCAAAAGGAGGCAACATATCCTACAGTTTGGGCAATGTAAAGATAAAAATGTTGCTTGAAAAGGCATAGACTTCTTCCGAAATAGTCTGCTCAACAATATCTATAGACACTGAGTTTGCATGAATGAGCTCTTCATCTTTCTTGTTAAGATGGACTCCAAAGCCAGATCCTGCCAGATGTGGATTTTTCACAGTGAGCATAAGCCTGCACCTGATAAAACTGAACATTTAATCTTTATGTGGTTCCTTTGCAATTTAATCCATATACACCTTTTGTGCCTTACCATCCAAGTTTTGACTGTTGCTGGAAATACAGATAAAACACCATAAACCTTTAGATCAAGGTAAATTGAAACCGTAAAGACATCAAAGGCACTGTGAAACATTGTAATCAGTGTCAGGTATGTAATTAGAATTTCTAATAAATTTGGTTAACAGTAAGATAGGACACATGTGGTCAAAATATACCCATGCAATCTATTGCTTATAAACCATAAAAACAACCTTCTCCAGGTTCACTTCAAGGTCTAAACACGGCAAAAGCAGGTGCAAAGTCCCATAAGATTGTATGCAATGCAGCACTTCCTCTGCACAGGACAGTAAGTGCATGGCGAGCCCTGTGTTAACCTGCAGGCAAGTTTTCATCTTCGGTTTTGTTACTTACCTCGAACTTGTTCTGTGTGTAGGAGCAATGTAACAGAAGCTTCTGAAAAGGTACGAATACGCACTGTACATCTTATATAGAAATAAAATGAGACGTTATGTTAAGGTAAAAAAAAAAACAACAAGGTACGTGTCCATTTTTACTACCTCATAAAATACACAAAGTGAAAAGAGGTATAGAAAACGCAGAGAGACGTTACTTAGACCACTCCACTCGTTATAATGATTTAATGGAAAGCACATATTTACCTGAGATCTGCGCTTTGAGGATATTTGTGTTGAAGTTGCACAATTAACACGAGGACGGCTTTGTTTTTATTTGAATGCATGAGTTGCCGGAATGAAAATACTTCCCAGGCTATTAAAAGATCATATTATCTAGCATTTAATTAACTTCCAATCTCTAATTTAGTGAAAGTATCTACTGGTGATAAAGTGTGGTGCATCGATAACCTTAATTGCATTAGCAACGAGGTGAAAAGCACATAATCGGTAATTCAGTAAAGCACTCGTGTTTACCTTATCATGCTACAGCCACTATATGCAATCAAATCATGTGTCTTATTATATACCCCGTAGCATTTCATTACAAACTTTAAGAGACAGGATTTCACATTTGGCTAATTGAAGTCGAAACAGATCTAGCAGGGTTGCCAGTTCTGCGTAATTACTTGAGTTCAGTTTAATCTAATTCCTGGTTGTTTATGGGGCTTTTAACACACTGCAGGTTTACGGGGTGTAACTAGCGATGATGTCTACTCCAGTGTGCTTTCTCTTCCACTATAACTAGCAATACTTTATTAACCTCTACATGACTTCACCTGCTAGTTCCCTAATCTACACTGTATGTGTACCTTATGTGTAACTGCTACTAGACACTATATAACAAGGACGCCTTACAGCCTTATGCGGGCCTTCAAGAAAAGTGTTGTACTTTTAATTAGTTTATATTAGTAATAGGCTATTTTGATATATTGTGCTAGTAAGATTTCCCTTTTCTGCTACCATGGAGCCTAGCCAATCTATTTTCAGCCTGCCAATACCCATGTGCACAAAGCAAGCTTTATGAAGCTATGGTTTGTCCAGGTTGGTGTGGAAATATAAGAGCTTTCTGCGCAGAGCATTGACCTCAATCCTACTGGACACGTTACGGATGAATAAAATCTTCCCCAGATTTAGCTGAAATACTTTTCTGAGGTGTGAAGCTATTATAACAGCATTTAAATCCTTCAGGTAATGTATTTACTGTTTGGATAAATAAATAAACAGCTTGGGTGTGAAAATATTCATATAAAATTAACACAATGTCTGCAAAATACCAGGGCTCTGACCTAAAAAAAAAAAAATCACACTGAGGAAAGGGATTAAATGAAGAACAGTTTCCTCTAACCTGGCAACCCTGGATAATTAGTGTTAGTGGACAGTGCGGTGCTCGCCCGCTGAAATTCTTAATCCAAACTGGGGTGTTATGCTCTTCAGAAATTGCCAAGCACAGATGGTCACATCTTGGCTTTATATAATTGCTTGTTTAAAAGGACGTAATCCTATATTTAATAAATCAATGTTGCTATTTAAAATGTAAGCATCATTGTAGTAAGTGACTACAATTATATATGCAAAGCTTCTTTTTGGATACAGTCTAAAAATACAGGAGCACTCGTCTACTATGGGTGTTCTGTTTTTATTGTTGTGAAGCTGTTTAGGAGAGAAGATTATGTTGTCACATGCTCTGCCAGTGACTAATGGCTGTTTTTCTCCCCCGACATTAAATATCTCAAGCTGTTATCGGCATAGCCAGGTTAACACCATCACGACAACTTTTATTTTAAATGGCTGCTGTTAGTGCTCCCAAGAGACCATGAGTGATGATGGCGGATATGAGAGCGTTCATCTTGTTCCATATCATTGATGCTGTGTTTTAATTAAATTTGGTCATTCAGTGGGCTTTTGCCAAACAGAGACCCCCTTCTCTAGTTAACCGTGTCAGAAGAGGTGACATGAAAAGCAACAGTGATGGACAGTAACAATAAAGATGGTTTGATATTTACATTTTATTTACATTTGTTTTTTGGCACTTGGAGTGATTCGAGTGAAAGAGTGATTAGAGTGAAAATATGTTGGATATGTTTTTGTTTTTGCTTGCAGAAATTTAGAAATTATGTGATTTTTGTAATTAATACCTGTTGGAGTCTTCCTATAGAATTGCATGAATAATGAATATGTTTTTTTTCACTGGCCTTGAGGAACAGTGTGCCCCTTTTGTGTTCTGATTTATGAAAGACATTTTCTGTTCACTTCCCACACCAAACCCCAGCACCAGCTATTTCTCAGTCTGAACCAAACAAACTATCTGGCCCAATTCCACCACCACCTTGGTGATGTAAGTCTTCAAAGCATTCTTTGTTCAGCACCCTCTGTTTGTCCAGCCTCTTTTTTTTTCTCACAGAAGGATGAAACTGATTTGTGAGGTTTTTAGTTCCCCTCAGGAGTTTTAGGAATGGTTTTGAAATTTTCTTGAACTCACTTTGACTGTAATCCCTGCATAATGAGAACCCCAAACTAACCCTGACACTGTGACTCAGATTACAAAACTTCAGTGATGCCAACACATACACAATGACAGCTAGAAGAGAACTGAAAGGGAGGGAGAGAGGCAACAGAGCTTTGTTGTGTTTCCAACTCTCTGGACCGATGCCGTTGTTTACTATCAAATGCACAATATAGTATTTAGACGGGATCTTTTCGTGTTATTCAGCTAATTAATTGTGTGTAATTGGAGTTGAAGTGCTGTGTGTGAGTGAGATGTAACCTTTTACCCCTCATCCTGTTTTCAGTCTATTCATCTTGCTCTGCCCCTGTGTTGATGCAGGTTAATAAGAAGATGCATTTCTAATTTTAGTATATACTATTTTTGTATATACTATTTTAACCTAATATTGTATACTACCAAAACTAAAAGCCTGATTCCGGGCACATTTGGCGGAGAAGACTTCAGCTGCACTTCTGCTGCACATTTTTGCTGCATGGCCCAATACTAGTTAACTAACTAGATTATAATAGTTTATTTTACAATTCATGTTAACCAGTTAGACAGTGTTTTGTACAGGTGCCTGTGTAGAAATTCTTTACTTGCTTCAAATGCTATAATATTACTAAGATTACTAATATAGTAATCTTAGATCATTTCTGTGTGTATTTACTAGTGAACGTGGGATTTGTATATTAAATAATAAATTGTTTGTGCCTTTGACTTTAAATAACAGTAACACCTTTAAACCTTTATCTTCCAAAACAGTTGCAGAATTTTGTCAAACACCACTACATCACGCCATATTTATAATCCCTAACAGATAATCAACTATACAATTCTTTTTTTGAAAAGTACCTTTAAAGTCATTTTCAAGAGTGTCAAATGAACTCTTTGATATAGGTTGCTATATTTCTGCAGCTAAGCATTTTTTCAAATTAATGATTAACACAGATTTGTTTTGTAAGAATGCAGTCACAAGTTACGGCACAATACTACCAGCTCTCAACATTAAGAGATTTCACTATAAGGTCCACTCATAAATTTCCCTGTTATCTCAATGGAAAATGGAAATGAATGAATGTACCACACCCCCTCGGCTACAGCCATCCCACACACCTCCATCTCAGTGTTTTATAACATTCCTTTGCTTCTGATACTCTTCATGCTGTCCGCTCAGACTCCCACCCTCCCTTGGAAAGTCACCTAATCTCAGTAAGCCACAGGTGGCAGGTAGACTGGCTGTCCCTTATTTGCATTGTTCTCTTTATTTTCATATTTTCGTTATTGTCTCTTCTATCTTTATCTTTGGTTTCTTCTCTCTTCAGCCTTATAATATGGTGGTAATCAAAATCTGAAGCTTACTTCCACTGTTTTTAATCAAAATCTGAAGCTTACTTCCACTGTTTTTCACAGCTCTCTGCTACAACAGGATTGGAGCACCTGAACAGAGAGGGAGAGAGAGAGAGAGAGAGAGAGAGAGAGAGAGAGATAAAGTGGAGAAGGGATAGACCACACAGAACTTTACAATACCAAACTTTTAGGAGCATTCCTTCAGCACAACTTGACCAAGAGGAAAGTGGTTTGTGTGTCCTACAGGAAGATTGAAGAAAGATTAAAAAGTCCAATTTGCCTGGAATTCTTTGATTTCCATGATAAAGTTCTGTTTTGGTCCTTAAAACAGAATAATGAATGCCGAACCTGTAAACGACAACTACTATGACTATCAAGATTTGAATGATGCTGTACCTACTATTATTCCTGCAGAGTAAGTAGTACATTTTCTATTTATTTACCAATTTATATATGTGTGTGTAAAAAAAAAAAAAAAAAAAAAATATATAATATATATATATATATATATATATATATATATATATATACACACACACACAAAAAAAAAACAAGACAGTCTTATTATTGTGCATTTGTTAATACATACATGGTTTCAGATTGAACATAGATGTGTAGATGTATCACAGTTTCTGTATGTTACATGAGTCATAATGGAGATGATTCATTCAAAAGTATTTTTTCCTGTTTGACCTACTTCATCCTTTATTACTACTATCTTTACTGTACTCTTGGTTACAGCAGTATACAAAATAACATGTTAAATCCTGTGGGAAAGCGTAACTTACACTAAGATATTCTGCCATTGCAGGTTGTATTTCAGTATCAAACCTATAAAATAACCTATTTCTCAATAGGAGATTGAATGATTATTTGTATCATTGTGTTGTATTGCAAGTATTGTTGTATTTGCAGGTTGTTGTACAAAATGGCTTTTGTGTTTGTTTTGGTTGAATTCATTCTTTATTTATCTTAGTAGTTTGGAAGTCTGAGTTTTAAATACAAATTGACTATAGGTTAATTGCATTGTTTATCCAGGAATGGTCAAGCAGTTAATGTTTAAGACTTGAGAGGAAAGGGAGGTTTCCTCTTCACTGTTCTGTGTTTATTATTAATAATCTGTTTCTGTGAAACTTCCAGAGTTATCCCTCCATGTGACCCAAAAGCTGATGAAAGTCTCTACCTCATATGCATCACAGTCATATCCGTAAGTCTTGCCCGAGATAAACCCACACACCTACATGATATTATTTATATATACCTTCTTCATGACTATATCTAAATTACATCTGATTACATGACAGCAATAAAATTACATATTTTGTCCTAGCAAATATTTAGGTTCTTTGATGGGGGGCAAGTCATTCAAATGTTATCGCAAACATTAGAATTGGTTATAATTTACGGTGCATAGCTCCTGGACTTCCCACTGACTTTAGGTCACAGTGATCATTCCAGCATATTTAATGCTTACAAGTCTGATGGCCCATGTGCTAGGGTCAGGCCAACCCCCAGCATGCTTTTGAGGTTCTGGATAGTCCCAAAGCTGCTATAGGTCATAGCAGGTCACTGATCCCAGTCCATTCTTCATTGAACTTGATTAATGGAGGACAGGCCACATTTGTAAGACGAGTCTGTTTCCTTTCTTTTGAATGAGGGTCAGTTGTTTTAATTTGAAATTGGAAGAAATAACACACTGGAATCAAAGGTGGTTTCTAGGTGTATTTTGGCTAAAGGAGATTGTTCCAGCTTTTCCTCTTTAATCTGTATATGTAGTTTGTGGCTATGCTGATCTTGGTGGTGGTAGCATGGAGACAGAAAATTGTATGCAGTCTAAAAGGAGTTCCAGCCTTGCTCAGGTGATTTTTTACATTCTAATTCCTAATTATTTTACACTCCAGTAAGCAAACATTATACAAGTCTGACTATTGGTAATATTTTTTTCATTGTTACATAATGACTTTTTTTTCCCTTTCTCAAGCCCTGTGAATTTTTTAGACCATACAGAGCACAAAGCTTTGTCTGTGGCTGTATTCGGAGTCCTATTCTGCAGGCTTGTTGGACTAGTTCTATCCCCCAACCCATTGCCTTTTACCAAGGAGACTCAAAACAAAGGTAAGGGGATTCTTTTGTACTGCAGAAAATAGCTTTCAGGTGTATTGAAATGAATGTAGTTTTTAATCATTTTTATGGAATTTGGAAACAGTCAAGGTTCAACTAAACATTTTGATCATGTCTGAGACTACCAATGTGATAAGGACAATATATTTACCAGAGGCCAAGTGAGTCATTCCTACATAAGAACTATCAAATGAACTCATTCTCACTCATAAAAATGGCTCCCGTCCAAACCCAGACTCTATTTACACAAGAGGGTAAATTACCCCCTTACCTGACTCTTTAAACTATTGTACTTATGCTCATAGTTATGTTACTGAACTTATTTCTGAGTGTATTGTATGTGTTCCTAATATGTATATCTAACTTGTATCAAATATGAGCAAAATTGTCAACATTTTTGTGCAAAATGCTCACTTGTTATTTATTATTGATTTTCTCAGAGTATTGGCTGATTCTTGCTCTCTTCTACTACCCTGCTTTATACTACCCCTTGTTGGCCTGTGGCACCCTCCATATGACGGTCGGCTACATTCTGGGCAGTCTGCTGTCATGGACACATTTTGGCATTCTCATCTGGCATAAAGTTGACTGCCCCAAAACACCACAGGTTGGTGCTGTGATCTTGTAAATGGTTGGATTGATGGATTATTATCTAATATGTTCTATCAGATGTTCTAACAACATTGAGTGAAGTTAACTGTCAATAAAAATACATTGTTCTAGCAGTTGCCCGTATATGTTTTCAAACATATATTTAATAGAACAAAATTCTGAACTGAAAACTGATAAAAATAAATTAGAAACTGCAAACAATATCTAAAAGTATAGTCATGTTAATGGATGACTTGTTCTTGTAAGTTTTGTTGTTTATGAACAGCAAGATTAATGAAGACATGCAAATATCAAGGTTTGCACCAAGGAATTTGCTTAATACAAATGATGATGCAATTGAGAAGTTTACACTTGTCTTTGTCCAAAACTATGTAAAAATATGACATTTGTTTATTGGTTCTTCTACTTGTCCTGTACAGATATACAAGTACCATTCCCTTTTAAGCAGCCTTCCAGAGATTGCCTGTTTGGCATTTCTCAGTTTCCAGTATCCTCTTCTCCTGCTCAAGGGCTTTAAAGGAACAGAGAACAGCAATCCCTTTGAGGTGAGTGTGTGCAGTGCCACTGATGTGTAAATGAACAGAGACGAGACTGAGTGTTATTGTGAGCTTAATAAACTTGTCATGCTTATTCAAAGCCTAGAATTTGTCATGGTGGCATTGGAACTCTTTAGACCAAACAAATGTGTAAGATCTGTGGCGTCCTGCTCTCTCTTCCTGTCTAACAACGTATGTAGATGGCAGGAAGTTAAAAAAATACAAATAATGAATCTTAATTCTAAAACACAATGCGAAGTGTAAAGCTGTGTGTAATCACCAGCGTGTCATTCCACTGCTTAATCATAATAAGCAGCTTTCCTGGATTGAGTTCTGGTCTGTGGCAGAATAGATTACATAGGCATTATGTTATTTTCCCACAGCGACAGAACAATGGTGCATTTATATGGCTATACTCTGTAAAAAAAAATGTATGGGGTAGAACTAACTTGAGGGCGTGGATCTTCTCTTAATCCGTTTTTAAATTAGAACTCATAACTACATTTATTAAATATGAATTAAAATCGGCAAGTTGTTAACAAGTACCATTTTACTTTTAAATTCATTGATTTCTGTTTGCTTTCATTTTGTCTCACAGGACCTGAAGAGCAGTTACTACACAGACTATGTCAAAAACATCCTCAAAAAGAAGAAAACATCTAATGCCAGGTTAGATGCTGTGGGTGTGCAATATTTTCTGCTAGCACACTTTTATCCATATATTACTGTGTAAAAACTATTAATATGGAACATGATTAATTTAAGGTTATTCTTATGTTTTCACAAAATAATTTTATTCAGAGCTGTATGACTTCAAAGTTTTGGTTATCTGACGTATTTAAATCAGATTGGAGTAATTTTCACAAATGTAGCTATGATTTCATGTGCGTTATTTGCACTTCATTACACACAACGGTTTTGTCCACATACACATCAGTTTGTGAATGATACTACATGTGGTGTAGTATCATTCTACATGTGGTGCATTCATTTATTTTTGTGTGTGTGTGTGTGTGTGTGTGTGTGTGTGTGTGTGTGTGTGTGTGTGTGTGTATATATATATATATATATATATATATATATATATATATATATATATATACATATATACCCATATATACACAGTTATATATATATATATATATATATATATATATCTATATATATATATATATACACAGTGGCAAGAAAAAGTATGTGAACCTTTTGGAATTTCATGGTTTTCTGAATAAATTTTGTCATAAAATGTTATCTGATCTTCATCTAATTCATTGGTATTGACAAACACAATGTGTCTAAAAATAATAACACCAAAAAAATCCAATCTTTCTTGTCTTTATTGAACACAATCATTCAACATTCAAAATGGCAGTGGAAAAAGTAAGTGAAACCTTAGAATTAATAACTGGTTGACCCCCCCTGGCAGCAATAACCTCAACCAGGCGCTTCCTGTAGCTGTGGATCAGACCTGCACATCGCTGAGGAGGAATTTTAGCCCATTCTTCCTGGCAGAACTGCTTTAGCTCTGTCATATTCTTTGGACGTCTCATGTGTATGGCCCTCTTCAAGTCAATCCATAGCATCTCTATTGGGTTGAGGTCTGGGCTCTGACTTGGCCACTCCAAAAGGCGGATTTTGTTTTTCTGAAGCCATTCTGTTGTGGACTTGCTCCGGTGTTTTGGGTCGTTGTCCTGTTGCATCACCCACTTTCTACACAGTTTCAGCTGATGTACAGACATTCTCACATTATCCTGAAGAATTGTCTGATATACTTGGGAATTCATCTTCCCCTCAATGATTACAAGCTGGCCAGGCCCTGATGCAGCAAAGCAGGCCCAAATCATGATGCTTCCTCCACCATACTTTACAGTTGGGATGATGTTTTCATGACGATATGCCGTGCCCTTTCTACGCCAGATGTAGTGCTGTGTGTTTTTTCCAAATAGTTCAATCTTAGTTTCATCAGTCCACAAAACATTTTGCCAATACCGCTGTGGAGTGTCAATGTGCTCTTTTGCAAACTTAAGGCGTGCAGCAATGTTCTTTTTAGTAAGCAGCGGCTTCCTTCGCGGTGTCCTGCCGTGGATACCCTGCTTGTTCAGTGTTTTACGTATTGTAGACTCATGAACTCATTTTGACGGGGCACCCACTTCTAGGTAGAGTAGCAACAGTTCCCAAATTGTCTCCATTTGTAGATTGTTTGCCGTAACTGTAGACTGGTGAATTTCTAAAGTCTTTGAAATAACTTTGTAACCCTTGCCAGCTTCATGTAAATCAACAATTCTTGATCGTTGGCGAGGCATGGCTCACATAATCATGTTCTTCTTGTGCAGAGCAAACTCCAAAGGTTTGAGGGGTTTTTATCAGTCAAAGTAGCTGTAGTCCACAGGTATGCTAAAACCAATTAGCTCCAATGAGCTTTTCTGAGGTCATTAACTCAAGGTTTCACTTACTTTTTCCACTGCCATTTTGAATGTTGAATGATTGTGTTCAATAAAGACAAGAAAGATCGGATTTTTTTGGTGTTATTATTTTTAGACACATTGTGTTTGTCAATACCAATGAATTAGATGAAGATTAGATAACATTTTATGACAAATTATTTATTCAGAAAACCATGAATATTCCAAAAGGTTCACATACTTTTTTCTTTTTCTTGCCACTGTGTGTGTGTGTATATATATATATATATATATATATATATATATATATATATATATATATATATATATATATACATATATATATATACACACACACACACACACACACACACACACACACACACACACACACACACACACACAAGGGTCATTTGTATAAGATATCTTATCCAGTAGTGACAACTGAGCAATTGAGGGTTAAGGGCCTTGTTCAAGGGACCCACTAGTGGTAGCTTGGTGGTCGTGTGTGGGGTTTGAACACGTGATCTTCTGGTCCAGAGTTCAACACCTTAACCACTGGGCTACACACCGTGTGTGTTGTGTTGTGGTGTTGTGTGTGTGTGTGTGTGTGTGTGTGCGCGTGTGCGCGTGCTGCGTGCGTGTGCGTGTGTGTGTGTGTGTGTATATTTATTTTTTTATTTTTTTATTTATGAGCAGAAATATATACATATACATGTATACTGCAATCTGAATATTGATCAGAATTGGCCACATGTAATCACAAGTGAAGTGTTAGTGATGAAGAATTAGAGATAAAAATAAAAACACTGACAGTGGAATATGTCCACAGTAATGAATACAGCCTGATTAAAAAAAAACTTGAAAAAAAAAACTTGAAAAGACATCCGTTTAACACCTGTTTCCTCTGCAAGAATCCAGCTAATCACAGGATTAACAGAATATATTATGTACTTATATAATAATATATTATGTATAAATACTAGAATCAAGGCTTGAATAAATAGTTGTTATTGTACTTATTTACGTTTCTTCTCTTTCAGTGCAAGCCGTTCTAACCCCCAGCTTTCTGAACGAGTTATTAATGCACTTAAATCTTACATATACACCCCTGAAGATGGTAAGAACCACTTTGTCTGTACCCAAGTGTTATGTGGTAATGTCTGTTTTATCATAATTTCGCAAATTATTTTTTTCAGTTTTCAGGTTCCCTTTGAAGTTAGTCATCTCTTTAGTTGTGGCATTAATTGCTCTTTATCAGGTTTGTAGCTTTACGAAAAAAAAAAATATATATATATATATACACCCAATATTTATATTGCATTGTACAGGATTAGAACGTGCCTAATTATAATTCTGGTTTCGCATGTTCTATCAGATGGCTCTCTTGCTGGTCGTTGGAGTAGTGCCCACTCTCCAGATTGTCCGAAAAGGAGTGAATGAAGACATTGCATTTCTCCTAGCCGGTTTTAACATTATTCTCTCAGCCGACCGGAAAGAGGTGGTTAATATAGTAACATAC
The DNA here is from genome assembly GCA_030449085.1 of Kryptopterus vitreolus. Lineage (NCBI taxonomy): Eukaryota > Metazoa > Chordata > Actinopteri > Siluriformes > Siluridae > Kryptopterus > Kryptopterus vitreolus. Next base: position 18,467,394 of record JACRUU010000005.1, on the reverse strand, counting down.
TACATGTGGTGTGTTGAGGGTAAGTTCAGGACGTACACATTTCTAACCGAAGTTAACTATAATAAGCCAATTTTTGCAAATGTTTGCATGTAGAATGCTTGAAGAATTAGAGTTGTCCTGTAAATATTTCACCAGTAGTTCCTTTTTATAAAATTGGTGATATTTCATACATCTGAAAATGTGCAGGGGTAAATAAGAAGCCGTTTAGGATATTACTCTCATTGACTCAGAGGCTTCTGTTTTCACTAAGACAAGCTGCCCACGGTCTAATTATATTAAGCTTCCTGGCAACTGCAATAAATATTGCCTAAAGCCCTGTAATGGATCCATTGCTGAGTGTATAGATCCACTGTCACTATGCACTTTATATACACACCTATATACACCTTATATACACACAAGTCTAAACGCACACATTTCTATTAGGAAATAGTGATGGAGTCAGCAGAGCAGACTGATGGACCATAACAGAGTTTACTTACTAATCAGCCAGTGGTAAAAAGTGCTGAGAGTGTGGTGTATTTGTTTTGTTATTCCAGTGTGCTATCTCTCAGCAGTAACCCTTACTTGCTTGGGAAATCTGATCATGTTTATGAGGTCCATGGTCCTGCACAGGTATGAATAAAATGCACATAATATTTCTATATGTGTTTTTTTTTTTTGTGGTTGTTTTTTCTCTATTCTCAGTGATGGTAATTACAGTGAAAATAAGCAGGCTTTATTTGACCCTAATTTGCAAACAACAAGCTGGAAAAACAGTCGGTTTTAATTGTCTCACAGCAATTTCATTCAAATTGCTTCACACATCGTTATATTCCTCGTACATTAGAGCTCTTTTGAATCCCACAATTGCACATTTGTGAATTCAGGTCCAATCTGAGGGGCTTATACAGAGGAGATATCTACAGTGTGTATAACTGCCAAAGGAGCATAAAACCATCACGTCCTGCCCTGGTCTGCTGGATGGGATACACAAGCTACCAAGCTGCATTTATTTGTCTTGGTAAATTTAGATGATTTTTTTTTAAACAGCATTTACTATGAATTATTCATGAACTACATGAATTAACTACATGTCTAGAACCATGCCTGAATGTAATTTTCATCCAATAATATAAGCTACTTTATGCGTGCATGTCTCAATAGTGTTTGTGTTTATATCAAGATATAATAGAGAAAATTTCTTGTGTCTGTTCACGTCAAGGCATGGTCATTCAGACTTTGGTCTTCTTCATTTGCTTTCTTTTTGCCGTGTTCCTCATCATCATTCCCATCTTACATGGAAAGAATCTTGCACTCTTCCACATCATTGGCAGAATGTGGTGAGTAAACTGACATCACTGCCGATGAGGTTTCAAACATCGTGGTGCTTCTTAGTGACCTTGAGCTTTTAGTCCCTTGTGTCCTCATTGTGTGCAGGGTCATGGCACTATCCTTAAGTGCACTACACAAGCTCACATCCTAATCCATACACACTAGCACTTTAAAAGGTGCTACTTAAAACAGATCCTCTCTTATGGCCCGTGTCTATCTGTCTAGGCCCTTCTGGTTGACGCTGTCACTGACTGTACTTATCCAACACCTTACCTCCGGGTTCTGTTTCATTAAAAAGGAAGCTGGAACACAAGACTTAACAAACAGGTGATATTATTTGTTATCTACCGGCTGTTAAGCAATCGTATACATCGCTCCATGCTCTACCACTGAAATCCTTTTTTTTTTTTTTAAAAACACTGTATAATTTTCTATATACCGTAAATTCTGGACTATAAAGCGCCCCTGTAAGCCGCATTAAGCCGCTGCTCTATTTAAAAAAAAAACAAAAAAATATAAAAAGCCGCACCTGCATACAAGCCGCATCCGCATCCGCTTTTGAATTGTAAATGTACATGTATGTACCTAAATAGATCCTTTCCTAACCTGTATTTTAACACGGTGTAACGGTGGACGCTGCACAGAGACGCGGAGATCCGGAATTCATACAAAACAGGATTTATTAGAATAAAGAACTCAGGAGACGCCGCTCATACGGAGCGGCCAGACAGGCTAGGGAGCCTTGCGCTCTGCGCGCCGTGGTACCGGAGAGCAGGAGCGGTGGCGGACTTGGAAGTCCGGGAATCGGGAACAGACAAAGGTTAGGCATAAACATATATCGAGCGTCCGTGTCCGCGACACTAGGTATGTGCTACGAGCCCGGACGGGGATTGTAGGGTGAACCGGGCTTATATCGGGAGAGGGAAAATCAAGAACCGCTGAGGCTGTATTGTGGTGTTGTGTGTGTGTGTGTGTGTGTGTGTGGGGTGGGGGAAAAGAGCAGGGAGGAGAGAGAGAGCACCGAGCAGCAACTTTGCTGATTAAAACGGGACAGAACCAAGAGAAAATAAGCGCTATTTACAGTATTTATCTTCATTTCTCCTGTGTGTGAAATGACGTCACCTTAACCTTGTAAAGATAGAGTTTGTCCTCCTTCTATCCGCTTCTACCACACTTATATCTGCTAAAGAGGAACTAGCGCATTCTTCTTCTTTGCATTTATTTTGTGTTAGTTTTGATTCTAATTCCGGTTAGAGCCCCTAGCGGTCGGGAAAAAATCTGCAGAATATCCGCACCTTATTATTAGCCGCATGGTTCAAAACCTATGAAAAAAGTAGCGGCTTATAGTCCAGAATTTACGGTAATTGTTTGTCATGTAGTATGAAGCATTAGTGACTTTAAAAAGTACTGGTTAACGTAATTCTTGCTGGTCTCTTTAGGGGGTTTCTGTTCCTCCTGACCTACCTGTTCTTTCCAGTCAATGTGCTAGTTGGTGTGTTGTTGGGAATTTGGAGGTTGGTCATCACAGCTCTTTTTAACATTGTCCATTTGGGCCGCATGGACATCAGTCTCCTTAACCGCAACGTGGAAGCTTTCGACACAGGTACATTAAATTGCATTAGTGGGATGATTCAGCTATTGACCAGCCTGCTATCTTTTAATTTTGTGTGTTCTTTTGTCTGTTTTGGCCATATATGAGTGGCACATGCAGTCAAAGGATGACATTAAAATTACATTAAAAGAAAAACAGGTGGATTTTACTGGCATGATGAACTTAACCTTTAACTGGATAACAATACACAGCTGTTATTGTCTGATTGTTTTATGTTTATGAAACATTTCTGTCCTGATATGACTGCTACCAGAATGTTTCCATTCACAAGCACAAGGACTCCGTGAATGATTTTATGAGTATGAAAATAATGTACAATTTATATGTAAATCATACAGTACGCACTGGCCGGGATGCTGATGAGCTCCCAAACCATGTGATCACCTGTTATGAACACCTATGAATTTCCTTTCCTGTTCAAATGCCTTAGAACACAATCTCTACCACTATCATTAAAACACCAGTTGAGGGAATATTAGTTACTCCTGTTAAGTTCCAGAAACTTATTGATTCTGTGCAAAAGTGCACGTTCCTGGTACCTCATAGTTCTTCACCACCTTACTTATACATTGTATGTTAAGGTTTTTTTTTTTTCTATTGTCAACCACCTGTGTGTATATGGTTCACAATTTAGCAAAGAAACAACGTGATACAGAGAGGCTCTTTAAATATATAAGCTTTAAAATTGTATGACACTTCCATCCTTCCTTAGTGCTTGCTATGCAATCTATAAATCGTACATGAGTTGAATGCCATGCACAGTTGGGGAGAAGACATATCGAGAGTGCAAATGGAATTGCAGCTCGACACAATAGCGTATGATAGTCTGTAGATTGCATTTTCCCCAGTTCAACTCACGAGCCATTCCGTTTGCTCTGCAGGGTATCGCTGCTATGCTCATTATTTAAAGATTGAGGTCAGTCAGTCTCACCCAGTCATGAAGGCCTTCTGTGGGCTGCTCCTACAGTCTCAAAGGAAGGACAAAGGCACTGGGGATGCGGCACGCAATGCAGAGGAAGGTTGGTGATACAATTCCTTTGTGCTCCTTGCTGTATATCCATCATATGCATGTGAATCCCCTTTGGATTATTATCAATAACCATATGTGTAAGGAATTCTTAACACCAAAACTATGGAATGATTTTGTTGTTTGCGATGCAGTGATGTAACTCATTACACAGGTAAAAAAAGAAATAAACTTTTTATTTATTTATTTATATAAACAAACATATTTTATGGAAGAGTCCACTAATTCTGTAGTTTATTTAGTGGCGAACAGATCCGTACAAGTAAAGAGGTGTTTGTATGCATTTGATTTCTCCTTCGCCATCCAGGCCTTATTTCCAGGCAGTTGGCCAGCTTTGTTTAAAACATAATTGATTCATCACACTGTCTTGCACGCAGCAGGCGAGCATATCTATCCTGATTAAATCTGTGAGTATAAATTGGGCCATAATGTACAATTTGTATCTTTGGCCCTTGCTGTTGCTCTCAATAAAAGATGTCCGGGGTCTGCTGAAAACAGCCTTACCCTAATATACTAGACTTTTGCTTTTGCTTTATACTTGATTTGTATACCGTATGCATCAGACAAGGGACAAATATTCTTGCCATTTTTCTCCTTTATGTACGTGACAGAAAGTGTGATGTCAGCTGTTCACGTTCAGAGAAATTAGCAAATTGTCAGTAAAAGCAGATGGTGGGAACACCATCTCTGAAAAATACAACTCTGGTTGATCTCTTCATCTCTCTTATCATTTCTAGCCATTCCTACAAATTGCTTAGCGTCTCAATTTGGAAATATGTATGAGACGCCTTTGTATTTAACTAATATTAAAATTCCCTAAATTCCTGTTGAACAAGGTTCTATTGTGTACTCGAGATTGGCATTAGGTTGGTGGATTACACAGATGGACCATTTTAATTGACTGTTTCATATTAATGCAACCCAGAGGGCTTTTGTTTTGTGCATGGTAATGGCAGGCTCAGTATGGTTCAACAGGGCTCAGAAGATTCCATTATCCCTGCCTTTAGATGCAGTAGTGTACAGATGCTTCTCATCCACTATGTAGACCAATTATTATCATTAGTGTTTACCCATTTCTCCCCATGCATGTTTTTCTCCCCTGTAAACACCCTTGTGAGATCAGAGGGAGAAAATGTAATGATGTCATATAAAATTTATGTGCATTAACATTTTTGTTTTTCATAAAATGAATAGCTTGGGGATTGCTGTAAATTCTTTTCGAACGACATTTGCATATGCACATATTTTTCATGAAAGAGTACAGATAAAGTAAGCTAATGTTCGATGTTTTCTGGCTGTTGCAGGAATTCAACTGGTTTTACAGGACACGAAACAGAACAAGATGTCCAGTTCTAAGCAAGCACAGGGACACTGGCATCTCCTTTACACACTAGTTAATAATCCATCCTTAGTGGGTTCAAGGAAGCATTTTCAGCGACAGAGCTCAGAGAGCATCCTAAACGGCACCCTCAAACGGAGCTCCAAAGTAAACAGTGAAAAGGAGGGAGGCACCAAAGCAGCCAGCAAAGAAGGAGAGGGATCTAAGGACTGAGACAAATAACACAGACAAAACAAGACAACACGTTTTCACTCTGCCTTTATTAAATTATACTAGTTAGTGGACAGATTAAAATAAGAATAAAAATAATAATTGTATTATTGTTAGTGGCTGTGTAAAAGTGAACACTGTCTTTAATAAATAACCTTAGTGCCTCAGGAAGAAATACACACTATTTTCTCTTTTGATTTTTATGGCGGATATGCTGGTTCTTTTGTGACTAAATGTTTGTTCTCGTTTGGTTGTTTCTGGTGCAGGACTATCAGAAAAATGTACAGTGGTTCTGATCTTGAACTACAGTTGGCACAAAAATCCTTGTGCAAAGTTATACTGGCTATTTATGTTTGACTGTGTACTAGGATCTATACAATTCTGAATGTTTTTGTGGAGCTTTGAGATAGTTAACATAAGTGACAATATTATATTTATTCCCAATTAATAAAATAAGTTTACGGCCATGCATTTCTATAATTTAAGAGAATGACTATTCAGTTTTGTAATATGCGGACATTGTTACGATTGAAACGATTTTGCGTTAAAAAAAAAACAGTAATAAATAATTCAATAAATTTAAAAAGCGATGCTGTGGCTCACTGTGTTACAAAGAAACCATAGCGCATAGTGGCATATACGTGCACTATAAGGATGATCTATAAGGATGCTTTATTTTTCGTATTTATTATATTGCCAAATTAAATTTCTAAAGGCGCACGAAATGTAATGCATGGTGTACTTTTGTCTTTAGTATTATTATTTATTTATTTATTAATTTTACAAAGATATTCTGGATGTTATTTTTTGTTGTTTAATTTATTTATGTATTTATTTATTTATTTTCTGGATTCTGGAGCAGATGTGATGTTTCGGGGGTTAAGCTGAGCGCGGCAGCGGGACTCTGGGTTTGCGCACTGCAACTCGCGACCCGTGCACTTCATTCCTTTGTTCTTCCAAACAAAAACAAGAAGCACAAAACAAGTTTCTTTAAAACAAAAGCACGGACACATTCCAGATGCCAAACGTACAGCGATTTAACAAAAAAATACAGAACCTGTTGTCTAAGATCTTAAGACGCGCTTTAAAAAAATATTTTGTTGCGCATTTTGCGCGAGTGGGAAAAAAATTAACGACGTAGTTATGTACTGCAGAACAACTTCAGAAAATGTTATATTCGTAATTTTTACGTATATAAAAAAATTATTTTGAACTTTCTAATAATTGAAATTGTAAATCTCACTTTTTTATATGTAAAAAAACATGTAGTTTTCTGCTTAATATTTAAAATGAAATGTGCACATATTCTGACACGTAACACATTGAAAATAGACAAAAGTAAGAAAACGGGAATTAGGCAAGAACGAAACCAAACGTATTGATCAGTATTTTATTAAGTTCACGTACATAAAATTATATCAAAATCTTTGAAAAGATGGTTAACAACATCAGTCGACCACATAAATCACTAAGAAGAAGTGTACGGGACGTGCGTACAGGCTGATGGTGAAAGCGACCGTTGGGAGATAAATATATATATATACATATATAATAAAAAAAAGAAAAGAGAAGACATCTTTACACTTTACTGCTTTACACCACACATCGACACCGAGAATATCTACCGTCCTATATAGTCTAATAAAAACACACTCGGAAATACTTCTTGTGTGACATGCCACGAACAAGTTACCTTAAACTAAAGAAAGGAGACGTTCAAACAGCCCAGAAAGGCGAGAGGATCTTCTTTAAGCACCAGAGATCTGAAGTCACACATTACACAAATGCCATGTCACTTGAAGGTGACCTGGGTTTTTTTTTTAGCCTGCTGTTTTTATTTTCCGCACATGCCATGAGGTGAAACGATTCCCTTCCTTTTTCACAAGTCCGTACAACCGAGGGTTGAACAATAACTGATGTGAATCGCTGGTGTGCTCATGGTGTACTCGCCGGGCGAAGTGTGAACACACCATTACGCTTTCCCAAAGCCCTGAACTGATTAGTGACTAACTGTTACTATGAATTTCACACTGTCTTACATGTATGCATGAATGCTAAGCCTTTCCAGGTGATGGACGTAACGCCGAGTTGAATGTACGTTCAACAATGTGTGAGGTGTGTTGGAATAAATTGCTCGTAGATACAGGCTATTTATAAAAACCCAGTAACCAATACGAAATATATACATGTACTGCTAAATAACTGAGGTAAAATAGAGTTAACGCACCTTCTGCAGAGTATCACAATAGTAAGGTGATGTGCTCATAGGTATTCACCTGGATTGGAATGTCGTCGAAAGGTATATATTTCACACACTGTCAGGTTTTAACGTGGCTCTTTATAATTGCCGTTTATCTCCTCGGATATATTCACTGCCTCAGCCCCTAACGGTAACCTGTCACTATATTCGGAGCCCACTTCAAACTCCTCCTGAGTTTTGGACTGCGACTCAGGGATGGACTCAGTTACCACACTGCCCTCGAGTTCCTCACCTTCCCCTTCTTCCTCTTCTTCCTCCACATCAGCCTCAGCATCTCCATCACCAAGCTCACTTGCATTGAAGTTCTTGTCCGAGCCCACAAAAGAGGCTCTCGGGTCAAACTCTGTCGCCATTTGCTTCTCCAGCTGATCTGCGTTCTGCGTCTTCATTATCAGTTTGTAGGTCTTTCCTTGATACTTGTACAACAAGTGACAGCAGGTGGCTCCTAGCAAGGGCACTGTGGCCAGAGCCAGCAAAAAAATGCTGACCACCACTATAATAAGTAAAGATGGGATTTTCTTCTTTGTCGTAAAGACAACCTGGACCTGGCAGTCCTGGCCGCCATAAGTGAGACACAAGGTGTAATTAGTGCCCGGCTTTAAACCTTGGAAACGGTATGTATTTACACCGTCCTCGATCTTGGACCACTGAACAACGGAATGTCCATTTCCAGTGCTCACACAAACATACAGCATGTCCATAGGAGATTTTTTGGATGATGTCTGGTAAAGAGTGAAAGAGTCTTTGTTCACAGTTTCCAGGTCCTGTGGTTTGTTGAGGTGAAGGTTTGATTTGGCATTTGCCATCTGTAGAGGATTAAGTTGGATTTTTGCCTCAGTCTCTGACACCTCCAGCGCAATCACCCCAAAGTCAAATGTGTACTGTTTCAGGTCATCTAAGCTCATGTTAAATGCATGATTGGATATATACTGTGTACCATCGCTGATTCCACACTTGCTGGTAAATGGTAAAGTATCAGGATCAATCGGTTCAGTTTTAATATTAATGGATGATGTTCCAGTTGGAGGAATTTTGGGCTTCTCATATTTGGGCCATACAGTGTTTTTGGATTTCTTTGGGCCAGGCTTATTGTCAGCCACACCAGCACTATCTTTTGTGTCTAGCACAGAGTTGGTGCTTTCTTTTTTCGTAACAGTCATTGCAAGTTTCACTGTGTTTTCCGCTTTGCCCATGTCATTAGTAGCAGAACATGTATAGTTTCCGTCTTCTTTTTTGGTCATACGAGGGATGATTAAAGTTCCATTTTGAAAAATTAGGAATCTTGTATTAGTGGGTGCCCCATTAATAGGGACCTCAATATTTTCGACAATTGAAGGCAATGGGAATTTTAGTAGTTGGTTTCCTGCAAATACCTCCCATTCGACATCTGGTTTGGGGATTCCTTTAGTTTCACAGTTTAAAATGACCATGTAGCCCTCATGTATTTCTGTGTTTTCAATATTGGGCTGATATTTGATTGTAACAGTTGGAGCCTGACACACCAGTTTCGGCATCTGAGTGACCTGTAAACCTTGTAAATTGACAGGAGCCTCACAAACAATGTTGTTCGGCTCAGGAATGGATATTTTCGAATTAATAATCCAATCCCTCATCCACTCCAGTTTGCAAGAACACGTGAAAGGATTGTTGTAAATCTGCAGGTGTGACATAGAGATAAGAGCATCAAAAGTTCCTTCAGCAATTGTTGTAAATTTGTTATTGTTGATCCGAACTGAACGCAACTCTACCAAGTTCACGAAAGCGTCCTTGGGCAGATTGACCATCTCATTGTTGTTTATTTTTAACAAGTGCAGCAAAGTGAGGTTAGCAAGGTCCTCCCATGGAAAATTGACTATTTTATTATGGCTTAGGTCCAGATTCTTTAGTTGGTACATTGGTGCCAGAGTGTTTCTCTCAATGGTAACAATTTCATTGTGGGACAGCCAAAGAGATGTAACCTGGATCACGTTCACAAAATCTTGTGATTTCAGCACATTGATTTTGTTTGCTGTGAGGCTAAGTGTGGTTACATTGGATGGCAAACCATCAGGTACAAGCTGAAGTTCTTTGTAAGCACACTCCACAAAGTGATGAGGGTTTCTATCTGAGCAACTACACAGTGTAGGACAACACTGCACAGTCACTGCAAGGGTAATCACTGCAGTCCCTAAGGCGAGGAGCACCAAGCACCTGGACGCCATTATCCCAGACCTGCATTGAACACATTCATGAAAAAGGAAATAAGTATGCTGTTCATAAGCCCAAACTTACTGACCAGACTCATTTGAGAGGTTATTACTGTAAAACAAGAGTGAGAGAGAACACACAACCGTTTAGAAAAAAAGGGTAATGCGGGTTTAAGAAAATGAACAGAAGCACCTAAAGCACGGGTTATGTGCAATGCTGAATATGCTAAAACATGCTGCACAAGATTTTACACGGCAAACCATGAGAAGTTTAAACCAGAAGAAAAAGCTAAAAAAAAAAAAAAAAAAGTACTACGCGGTCTGCGTCCACGCTATCCGTGGTGCTGAAAATCATTCAAAACGGCGCTTAACGGCGTCTCGTTTTGTGAAAAAAAAACGGGCAATATAAGACGCAGAAGTGCATAACAAGATACATGACATAATGTAACTAATTTGAGAGCAATGAAGGGCTGACATGCACTCTGTTGTCATAAGCCAAAAAAGGACTTATAAAAGCAAACTTCATACTGAATTGATTTATTTTATTTTATTTTTATTTAACCCCATTTGGGGAACTCATGAAGTCTTTAAACTGCCTTACCTGTAGGCGAGTACACCTCTTCCTCGAACGGAAATAAGTCAAACGAACACTCGATGAAATATGCGGGTTTTTTTTTTTCTAGAGGCTGTAAGTAGAGTTTTTCCAAAGCATAATTAATACTCCTATATTGTTTTGGAAAACAAAGCAAAAATGGTTGATGGACAACAGATGAGACATTTTCGTCTCACTGTGGTGCTCAGCAGTCCGGAGGTAGTTCTCTGCACGCGAACGAGTGTGAGCAGAAACCATTGCGCGCTCCCGCCTCCATAGAGCAAATGGAAGGGGTCGTGCACGCGCAGCCTCTCCCTTCATATACATTAAAGCTACTGTCATTGATGCCCCACAAAATTATTTTTTATGTCTTAAATATGAGTATTTAGTTTAATCCTTTGTTCTTGGGACAATTTCCATTTCCATATGATTGTTTTAAAACTAATTAAAACGAAAAAGCCCGATTTTCGACTTTAATGAATAGCTATCAGATCTTTAGGGTGCTCAATTATACACGCGATAAAGTACTATATAAAGGAAATGAATCAATAGTGCGCTAAAGTGTATGATCAAATGCACAACGATGTGTGTACATTCCAAAAGGCAGATCCGCGAAATGTATTTTTATACGATAGAAATTCAAATTAATATCCAGATTATATATTTGTATTATATGAATCACAAATAGAAAGCACAATGTGAACTCCTGTGAAGTTATTTCGTACGATTTATCCGCTTTTTCTTGCTTTTGAGTGTTAATTAGATTAGCACTATTACGCGCCACACCCACATCCAGCAGCGCTATACAGAGAACGATATCACGTCTCACGTTTTATTAGTTTACTTTTTAATATCGCCTCCTGTTGAAGATCCAGATTCTGTTTGCCCCTGTAAGTCGCTAGTCCGCATACAACTGAATATAACATTTGGTTAAACAGACAAAACGATGGTTTATCAAACAGTGTTGCTTTATAAGCATGAGCAGAGTAAGGGTTGAACTTTATTGATTAATAATTTCTTCTGAACAGCTCACGAAATGTATTTTCTTTCACTGCTTTCGAACTTGATATAACTAGAGTCTATAAATGTATATAATAATCGTGCAGTCCTGCAGTGCACCTTGTTGACTCTCCAGTACACCCTGTTGCTTTCATTATCTTGAGGAACACGCAGCTTCTCATTACTTTATGCGCGCTGCCACCTAGCGTCTAATCAGTGCATGTGCAAAGATATCCTTCAACATGGTAAGCAATTACTGCATGTTTATAAATGCATGGCTTTTCATTTATAATGTAAAAAAAGACAAATTGCTTGATAATTTAGTTTACTAAAATAACGACCCTTTGTATGAAAAATAATACCTTGTAGTGCCTTAGAGATCTGTGGCATTAATGATATTTTAAAGTAAATATCTACAGAACAGCAATGGTCTGTTATCACACGAGCAAAACAAGAAAATGACAATTTGTTACCTTTATTCAGTTATTCATTTTTAGTACGGTGTATGCAATACAATAACTTTACAATTTAATGCAACATTATTAATTAAATATAGTATTACGCAAGCAAACAAACCGTATTTACAGCTTGAGTAAAAGGGAGAAGCTTTGAAATATCTCAATTAACTTGAACTCAATTAAAGCTTTTTTACTTTATGGTATGTACCAAAAAGTATATACCCTTTTAGTATGTACCCTTTGATAGTATTCAAGATTGCTCGGACTCCACGTTTTTGATCCATTTTGTATCAAGTTCAGGTCTGCTGCTGTTAACATGTTCAACATTACAAATCTGCTTACAGTCTGTAATCCAGATATGTTCATTCTTAAATCGTGATTCTGTAAATGAGCAAATACAACTTAATATAATTGACGCTACAGGGTCAGCAGTAGACTGAAACAGATAATGAAATGCTTATAGTCCTCATATGTTAAAACATCACATAACTCATATATGCAAATAATATAATAATGGTAAGGATTAGCTACAGACTGGTTAATACAACGAACCTGAAAAGTCAGCTGTAACTCGGGAGGTTGTTTGTCTGTCTGTTTGTCTGCTTTTACAGCAGAGGGCGCCATTGAGCCGTGTTTGAAGGAAAAGTATGAACACACTGAAGTAAGATATTTGTGATGGTACAAATGACTAAATTGCTCTACATCCAAACATGCATGCAAAGGATATCAGTTCTTCTAAAGGTTTTAAAGTACTGACTGTGTTTGAAATGACGCTAAAATTAGCAAAAAGTAAAAAGTTGAGCGCAAATGGAGTAAATTACTGATACCAAAATACTTTTTGAGTATTTGGGCATCAATCCATCTCATTCTGTCTTTGTGTCTTGATCCATTTCCCCATTCACTTACCCAGGGGGGTTCCAAGTATGTTTACCCATGATTTACTGGGGTATATCATATCAAAGGGCATATCAGTGTGATCTACTTGCCACTTCGGATAAGTGGATATGTCAAACCGGCGTGTCCGGTGAACACCGGCATTACTATTTCCCATCTATTATGTATATTTGAATAGTCTTACTGTTGGTGATTCACTTCTTTTTTGTTTTTATCCTCACAAATTTCACAAAATTGCTAAAAAAAACCAAAAACTACAATGTAAAGACTAGAAGAACTGCAACAATAGTTAGATTTTTTATTAAAGAGTTTGATATTCATGTTTAATAGGATACATTTTTCTTCTCTGTTGAAATCAGAATCATCTTCATTGGCAAAGTATGGATAAATCAACAGTGCACAAATTAAAGTACACACATTGCACAACAGTGCTGGACAGAAACAAGCAATAAGACTTGTAATAACACGACTAAAAGACCAAACATTGAGGACCGGTCCTGTAGAGTGGGCCGGCTGGTGCCTTTGCTGTGTTCTACTGACCTAACTAATCTTTGACGTCAATGCTTATCCAGTTTCGTGGTAATGCTGAGTCAGACGTAACTGATGCACATAGACTGGATTCAATAATGGCCTTGTAGGATTGCTACAGCAGATCCTCCTGTACTGTACTGGTGTTTCCTTTTTGTTCATTTATGCTGTCCAATGTAGCACCCTGATCATTTTTTTTTCCATTAAAAAAAAAATCCTACTTGACTTAAAGTTCTTACCGTGCAAAAAATGTACATCATTTAATAGGGTTTCTTATTTATATGAGTGGTGTTCATCTACCACTCTCAGTCACAAGTGTTCAGACCAAGTCAGTCAAAACTGATTTTGTGTGCATTTTTATACAGCCTCCAAGGTGGCATTCTGCATGCAAAAATATACTTTACATTTTAAACCTATGGTCTCTAAGGGTTCCTATTATGGAAATATGCTTTCATATAGTACTATTTTATATGGTATCTTAAATATACAAGAAGTTTGGTACTAGGGAAATTGATACTCGGTTGACCTGAGTTTAAAGTTTTCCTGCCTTAACCTCAGACAGAAACGTGAGACCTTATAAACCTGATTAAGGTCATGTCAGGATCTCCTGAGTAATCCAGTAATCTAAGCCCTGAATAGAAACTTGAATAAGGTCTATGCAAAGACTGTGAGATAATGCTTTTTTCACTGAGCTCTTGCTCTGATAACTGATAGAAGCTAGTATTACAATTATACAATTATTCTAACAAATCACCCCAATTTCACTGCCTTTTTAGAATGGTCAGACAAATTAATCTAAAAAATGATTCAGTATAAATATCACATAAGAGAGACCTTTGATCATTCATAATTATACTTTTCAACCTGAACAACATGAAAAAATAATAAATATATGAAAGCAAATTTGTATTACCAAGCTGTTTTTGTCTATCAAATTCCTACATATGGTATTGCTAAAATATGGGCTTTATATATTTGTTTAGTCACATAAATGTACAAGTTGCTTATTTTAGGATTTGGTGTCTCAGAAGTGGAGGGATTAGTCATTTCCTCTCCCCTCAAACCTTGAATATTCAATGCCTCCAAGTTGCAGCTTCATAATCAAACAATTTTTTTATTGTGCATGCCCTGCATTATCTAGAGTACAACGTATTGTGTCAATAATAATAAAACTACTCAGGAAATAAGACAAAGGCTTGGTTGTTTCGTCATGTATCCTGCACCACCACCTGCTGTTGCATGTAAGCCTTCATCAATAAGTAATAACGCATCTGCGTGCTTTCCATAATGTTTAAATAGTCAGAAAAAGAGAAAAATGTTTTGTGTAAAATGTTATTTTATTTTTGCTGAATGGACAATAGACTCAGATGAGGATGGGTTTCCTTTGAGTCTAATTCTTTTCAAAACTTTTTCCATTTTTAATTGATTATTAAAAGCAAAAATCATAGTCTAAATGTTGTTCATTTTTGTTCATTTATACTGTTCCATGTAGCACCCTGATCATGGAAGAGAGATTTCTTTCCATTAAAAAAAATCCTACTTGGCTTAAAGTTCTTACTGTGCAAAAAATTTAAATCATTTAATATGGTTTCTTATTTAAATGAGTGGTGGTTTATATGAGCAGCATTTGATATATTTACAAACATTTAGATTTTTACTCTCAGTTATTTTATTGAGATGAAATATTGCATAATTGAGAAGTGCAAGAAAAATTATACATGATGTTTAAGATTTTTTATACATAAAAATCTGAAAAGTGTGGTGTGCATGTGTTTTCAGCCCCCTGAGTCAATATTTTGTCGAACCATCTTTCACTGCAATTACATCTGCAATTCTTTTTAGGCAAGTCTTTACCAGCTTGAATCAGACTGATGAGAACGTCTGTACACAGCAATATTCAAGTCTTACCAAAGATTTAGGTCTGGACTTTGTCTGGGCCATTCTAAACCATTCTATTGTAGCTCTGGTTGTATGTTTAGGGTCGATCGCAAGCTGGAAGGGGAATCTCTACCCCAGTCTCAAGTCCTATTCGGCCCCTAACAGGTTTTTTTCCAGGATTGCCCTGTATTTAGCTCCATCCATCTTCCCGTAAACTCTGACCAGCTTCCCTGTGCCCTGATGAAGAAAAGCATCCCTACAGCATAATGCTGACACCACCATGCCTCACAATGGGGACCTCCTTCCACATGTTTGCTGTGTTCCCAACATAACTTGTGGCAACCTGCAAATGGGACTTCTTATTCCTTTTGGCCAACAATGACTTTCTTCTTGCCACTCTTACATTATATACAGACTGGTATAGTGCAAGTCTAATGCTTGTCCAGTGCACAGACTTTTCCACCTGATCTGTGGATCTCTGCATCTCCTTGCGGCTGTTCTTGTATCAATACTCTCCTTTCCTGACCTGTCAGTTTAGGTGGACAACCATGTCTTGGTAAGTTTGAAGTTTTGCCATACTCTTTCCATTTTCGGATGTTGGTTTAAACAGTGCTCTGTGAGATGTTCAAAGCTTGGTATATGTTTATATGCAATGCACTGTAAATTAAATGAGTAGGACTTTTGAGCCCAGTTAGCTAAATGTTTGACATTTAGTTTTAACAAATACAACAAAGACAGAAAGAAGCTTTAGCATAAAAGGGACCTGAAAAGAAGTACAGTGACTACAGCCAACAACCATTCTTTCTGTGCTGCATGTTTGAAGGTTCTGTTTAGGGTCCGTTGTTCAGAGTGGCCATGCAAATGATATACTATAACTGTTTTCTTGTAGTTATGTTCCATTGACACACAGTTGTAAACTCCATAGTCATGTTCACTGATAGCTGGTATTAAATAGAGGCAGTGAGACTGAGTTCTTTGGCATGGTTTACTTTCACCTCGATGCTCCCAGCGATAGGTAGCATGATGGGAGTCAGCTGGGCAGGAAAGGTAGAAAGGGACATCTTTGGGCACATCGTGCACTATTGGATGGTGTGAAAATGAAGAAGATTCATTCTGCGCAAGTCTTTTGGAAGCTGTGCAGAAGAAAATGGTATTTCAGCACCAGATAAATGAAACAACAGCCACACTGAAGAAGGGAAGCAATTTTATGGGGAGTTTAGGCAATATCTTACCTGACATTATTGGACATGCAAGCGGCTCACCAGTGGAAAGATTTTGAATTCCTCCTCTGCAATTAAAGCAATTCCACACCCAACGGCCTTTACTTAGATTGTTTACGTTTTTTTGAGTACACAATATTATTTTGACAAACGATTTTGGCAAACTTAACAAATGTGAAAACTTACATAAGATGTGAAGTGCATCCATTTTCAGTCCAAGCACAGTATGGATCCCTGGCAAGAATACAGTTTTCACAGGAGGTGTTATAGTCCTGGCACCTCTGCAGGTCTAAGACAGACATTTGCCCGGGATATCCAACAAACAACTGTCTCTGTGGAAGAAATGTTTCAACAGCAAAGAGCAAAAATGTCATTTGAGGTATGCTATAAAGAATACTGCAATTATATGGGTAAAAAAATGAAAAGAAACCAAATGTGTGGTCCATAATAATCTGTACCTTTCCAGAGTGTAGTTTCATAGACAGAACAGGAGCAGGACCACTGCAAAGTCTTGTCTCAGAAATTATAAAGGCTTTGGAATCATGCTCCAGAATCTTATGGATTGTTCCAGTGTCTGCAGATTACACACATACTGAAGCATTAGAAGAATAAAAAGGAAATGTTCAGAGATGCTGCTAGCCGACGTCATTTCTGCTATACAAAAATGTTATTTGAGTTCATAGTTAATACAGAAAAAACTACATTTTTGTTAGGTCTATGGGGAGTCTGAGAATCCCAAAAATGACAGCAACAGGAAACAGTACATAACAATAATAATAACAATAATAATAATAATAATAATAATAATAAGAGAAGGAAGAAGAAGAAATAAATTGGTTGTGTTTAAGATTAGTGATTTAATTAATGTTTAATTAGTGTTTAAGATGTTAAAACGCGATTTCACCTATAAGATAAAACAGAGCATAGAATAGCACATTTGACAATCTATTCTAAATCCATAAGAACAGGGATGTTGCCAGGTCAACAGCACAGTTTTGGAACATCATTTAAATAAATATAATATAAATTTTATATTATTTCATAATATAAAATATAAAAGCTCATGTCCTTAAAAAAGAAAGTAAAGCTTTGCAGATGGCTTAGTTTCTTTGTTTTATTATTGCCTACACATGCACTCCTACTCAGACTCTCTGAATTCTCTGACATGAACTAAAATAAAAGTTACAGAATATTTAAAATAAATTTTGAAGCATAACATAAACCCAAAATAATTTAATAGAAGCGATTAATGCATACCAGTGGCAAGCAGCAGCACATTGTACATGTTTCCATCTGAAGCCTGCACTCTATCCACTGCAATTTTGGTATATTTTCTATTGCTGATGTAGAAAGGAGCATGCTTCTGTATGGGCTGGGCCCATTCTGTCATTTCTGAATGGTCTCTAATAATACGTAGAGTACGGATGGGCAGAGACTTACTGTCCATCACACACTGAAAGAATAAACATAAAAGATGACAATTGCTTTTAATTATGCAATGACAACTGTGAAATATATATGACATTTTTTGTATCTTTTTTCTAAGATGTATTGGATGACACTTAAATGTAAATCCAAAAAGCAAAATGTGAAAATGTGCAGCAAGTTTCCTGTGTCGAGGGAACAAAATATTATGTAGGAGGGGTGCGACATCCTGGCCATTGTGAAGCTATTTCAGTCACAATTGTAAGACTTATATAATATAATATCTATTAAGAGGTCAAATGACAAAGAAATGAAGGAAATTGTTGGAATGAAAATAAACAGCCTTATACTACCATTATAATAACCTAATACTTGAACTCAACCATGTCCCATGTCAAGGACTGGTACTGGTACTGCTATTGGTAAAAACACTACTTAATAGTCACTCACTCATAGATAAAGTCAAAAGATCAAAAAATTACAACTGGAAACTCTACACAAACAACTACACAAACCAACTCCATAAGCCATAAGAGTCAGACGCAAATAATGAAAGGTTGAAAGAACCAATTAAGAACAAATGATACACAACCATTTTCATAAAATTTCATAATCTTGCTTCATTTTGTTCCCTTGATTGCCTCCAGTTAGAAAAAAAGAAAACAAAAAGAAAGAAAAAATTCTTACCGTTCCTGGCCTTGGGTTGGGAATATCTCCATTGTAGCCCTTGAAAGTGGAATTCTCAAAAATTCCATCAAGCTCAGCTAATGAGTATATGCAAATAGCAGTGACATTCCTGTTTCAATGGTTAAAAAGAAAGTTTATTGCTGATCAGCATATATAACTTGTTGAACATTCTGGCCATGACTAAAGGATGTTATTTATACTGTTAAGATATACTGTTATACAGAGATAAATTATTGCTTCAAAGTATTAGGAGTAAAGTATTGGGAATGTTTACCAGTTGCTTGAGAAGAGAGCATAGACCCGCGAGTCCTTCCAGTAATTAGAGTGTAGCACAAAGATGTCCTCTAAATGATTAAAGTACAGAGACTCAGCAGGATTCGCACACACAAGCCGAGCCTTCAGGAAAGATGTCCAGGTATTTTGGAAAAAACTCTTAGGCCCTCCTTTGTCAATCTAAATGGAGATGCCAAAAGTAATAATAACAACAACAAAATCAGCTTGATACAGCTGCAAAAAGAAAGTGGTTCAGTATTATCATATTACAAGCTGAGTTCATCTTAAACTCACTGAAAGTACGGCCTAAAATAGGTTCTTTCATATTAAATAGTAATTTTATGTACACAAAAATAATACTGCACCTTGCAAACTCTTGCCACTCTGGAGATCCATGGGTGAACTTCTGGACTCCTGCCTGCATTTTTCTCCCGAAAGAGAATATAAATTTTCTCATTTAATGGGTTGTCTTGTCTGCTGGCTACGAAGGCTGAGATAAATGTTGGTGCTGGGAATAGTTCAAGAGAGGAATGACTACAGAGAAACCCATTTAGACTAAATTGTATATATAAACAGTGTAAATATTTAGTGTTTTTTATTAGATAAGTAAATCTTAAACAGTATGCAAGGACGTTCTTTAAGTGGTAAAAGGTAGAATATTATAGTACAATCTCAACTACAATGCCACCGTCACATTTCATATTAAGTATATTATATTTATGTGTGCTCAGAGATTAGTGTGCAATTTGTTTGAACTACCTGTAATCCAGGGATCATGCATCCATAATTTGTTTTGGGTGCCTACTTGCCTACGAAACTGTAGTGATGTTCCATCCAGGTAAAGTGGAGCTGCAGCATAAAGGTCTCCAGCTGGAAACATAAGAAGCGTGTGCACACTATAAAGATATACTGTGACATTTTATGTTAAAAGAAACATTCTGAGAAAGAAAGACATTCTGAGAAAAGGTTCTCAGTTTTTTTAATAGTAATTGCAAACACTGGAATACATTTTGGACTAGAATGTAGGTTTTTTTTTATTTATATGTTTTTTTAATAATACAGTTTTTGGCACACAATAACACAATACACACAATATTTCTAACTGTTCACAGCCTCTGAATCTGATTCATATCATTATGTTTTATTATTAATGCATGCCACATACCCACTACAAGAGACAGAGAATTCTGAGAGTATTTGTAAGGTGAGATGCCGTAGCCATCGATACTTTCCACAACCGCATCAGAATGATTGCTTTTTCTGGGGTCCTAAGAAGTGAAAAAAGAACATCAGAACAGTGATGAGTCCATCCACATTGCGAGCAAAATTTCAACAGCAAAAAGAACACACTTAGGGATTCTATATTTTCAACATACCAGTTTCCAGCACCTTGGATGTTTGCCATTTGTTCCACAGACAAAATAATAATCCTGGAATTCTTCAATTAAAGTTATGACAGTTTCAGAAGTGCTCTGAAAAAGTAGGGATTGTGCATTTAATTTCTAAAAATAAAATAATTAAAAATAAACACCAATCCTTTTAGATACATCTATGTAACTGTGCTGTCTGACTAAATGAAAGCAGACACATATTTGAAAAATCTTCAAAACCCAGATCAAATTTGTTTGTCAAACTTAAGATAGCTCATAAAGCTTGCTTGAGCATTACAGGCATACATACCCCATTATCTTCATCTGTCAGCGTGAAGTTCTACAAACAGAAAATGCAATTCATTTTTATATGATTTTTTCATATAAAACTGAAAAAGTAGACTGAAACTGCGTATTTTATGATGTTTATCTTTTGGGGCCATCAGATGGCTCCATTCAAGTTTGTCGACCTATGTAAACTATGGCGTATTTAAAAAATAGAAATAAAAAAAAATTATATAAATTTTATACCAATGCTTAAACAGGATACATTCTGAGATAGATGATGCAGTATCATAGCTGAGAAGGTTACTACACTACTGCAACCAAACGCTACAATCTAAAGTTTTAAAGAAAATTGTACATTTGACGATATTCTCTGTAATTAGTTTTCTTTTGGATAGTTTTCTTATTAGTTTTCCTTTTCTTTTTATAATTGATGATCGAGAACCACTGATCTAGTAGTAGGACTAGTATTGGTTTGAATGCACTGAATTATTAAGAATCCTGTATATAGTTACCTGTACTACTCCACCATCATTCACTGCCAGCACGGAGTTTAATTTCCCCAAGAGTAGGTTCTCTGATGCCATTTGGAAGGCAAAAGACTGTATGGCTTACATTTTTGCTATAAATTACCTGGTGAGATGAATTATCTGTTTAAAACAAATACAAAGTATGGTTGATTCAAAGAAAGTCATGCAGTGGCTGGCTCTTAGTGGCAAAGAAGACTCTTCCGACTACTACTACTACTAAAATAATAATAATAATAATAATAATAATAATAATAATAATAAAACCTTGATGCTTGATTAATGAACATACCTTGTTGAAGCATTAGCCTTGGAATCGCACACGAACAAAACACTGGTAGAAAACAGGAGCCGAAAAGAAGCGACTTGTAGACCATGGTTGTGATAAAAAAGCGTTGAGCAGTGTCTCACGTTAGTCTTCTCCCACAGAAGTAAAATGATGCACTAACTTTCCATTTCTTTTTGCGGCAGGTGGCTTTTTCTATAATCTAAAGTCATCCTTTGAATTAGTCAGACAGCGAAGATTCAATTTCCCGTTGGCAGTATTACAGTAATAAACTGAACAGGAAAATGGTGTTGCATGTCCTGAATAATCTGATAAACTCGGTACTAAACTCCACTTACTGTAAAAGGTGTTCGTCTGATCTGATAGAAGAGGATTCCGAGCTACCTCACGCCGATCACTCACGACATCCCAAAATAATCTCAACCCACTTTACAGTCGGTCGCGCGCACGAGCAAGCACGCGCACTGTACGGGTAGGCAGTGGGAAGACAAGGTCAAGGTTTGTAGAGGTGCAGTTAGAGCTGTTGCTTTGTCTGCAAGAAAGTTTGTTTATTTTATATTTTATATAAATAGTACACGAGGGGCACGGTGGCTTAGTGGGTTAGCACGTTCGCCTCACACCGCCAGGGTCCGGGTTCGATTCCCGTCTCGGGCCATGTGTGTGTGGAGTTTGCATGTTCTCCTCGTGCCTCAGGGGTTTTTTCTCCGGGTTCTCCGGTTTCCCCCAGGGTCCAAAAACATGCACGGTAGCTTGATTGGCACCTTGGAAAATTGTCCCTAGTGTATGAATGTGTGTGTGTGTGTGCCCTGCGATGGGTTGGCATTCCACCCAGGGTGTATCCTGCCTTAATGCCCATAGACGCCTGAGATAGGCACAGACTCCCCGTGACTCGAGGGAAGATCGGATAAAGCGGTAGAAGATGAATGAATGAATAAATAGTACACGTTTAGTTTAGATGGCAATATAAAGTTAGAAACGAATACTGGTTGCGACCCTATGGTGGCGCTGAAGTTTACAAACGCGCATTAATAGACGAAGAAGAACCTGTACTCAGCTTTCTGCCGGATAATATGGTACTATAGCTTTATTCTTTCATTTGCAAAAGAGTTATTCTAACTCGCAGCCAATAGTTAATGCTGAATTTAATATCCATTATATAATAAACGCAAGCTTTGCAGCGTTGGTTGTCATGGTTAAATATGTCATGGTTAAATATGTATTGTACAGTAGCTTGTTGGCTAAGTAAAGCAGTGCTAAACTGTTATGATGTCGTTTTAAACAAAATGTTCATTCTCTCTCTCTCTCTCTCTCTCTCTCTCTCTCTCTCTCTCTCTCTCTCTCTCTCTCTCTCTCTCTCTCTCTCTCTCTCTCTTTCTTTCTTTCTTTCTTTCTTTCTTTAGCGCTTCCGATTTTGTGGGGATTTGGACTGCCCGGATTGGGTGTTAGCTGAAATCAGCACATTAGCGCGAATAGTTGAGTAACATTTCATTTCGTTGAGTTTTCATTTATAATCAAATACATACACACTATCACGTGATCCCAGTAAATTAAACTGCATATGTAAAGCAAATGAAGACTGATTTTTTTTGTATTATCTTTATTTACAGTCAAGTGTCAAGATGAAACTTCTGTGTGCGCAAGTAATAAAAGACATCCTCGATGAAGGCATTGATGTAGGTTTCAGCAGATTTATGGTATTGCTAAAACACATGCTCAAGTAGATTTCTATAAATGATTAACACTAGGTTATCTTTTCAGTATGACAAGGTTTCAAAACTAACCTCCGATGCAAAATTTGGTGAGTTAAAGTCTGTTTTGGTTCAGTATTAAGTGTTCCATACATCTTTGGTGATATTTTAGATAGGTTTTAAAAGTACAGTGATATATAATTTTTTTAATAAATGCAAACTCATGAAACTTGTAAAACTACATTACGTAATATTTAGTTGTTTTGCCCTGTTATGTGTACTTTTCAGTGAAATTATTTTTAAAAAAGCGCTATTTAAACTGACCATCTACCTACATACGTGTAATTTATTCTCATAAATAGAGTGATGTAAATAGAAATATCACCTTGTCAGAATAGATTCTCTTTCGAATCTGCATAAACAGTATAAAAATATGTATTACCTAAGAGCTATTCATATCCAAGTGTTTTTTTTCTTTTCTATGTATGTCAACTATACACATCGAGAAGAATTTAGAAGTTGTTGTTACATACAGTCCTAATAATCAGTGCATTTCTTCCAGAGAGTGGAGATATTAAGGCTAGTGTTGCTGTATTGAGTTTTATCATCTCCAGTGCAGCAAAGCATGATGTTGATAGTGAGTCTCTGTCCAGTGAACTTCAGCAGCTGGGCTTACCCAAAGGTGAGAATGATTTGAAACAGTTCCCCAAAAAAGAAAAAGTCCAGCTACATTAGCAGCATGCTTATTAATTGACTAAGACTGCTACATGACAGTTACCTAGTGTTATAAACTGTTTTTATTGTTTTTATTATGTAACTGTTTTTATTTTTGGAGTGTGAAGTAAAGTACTGGTTTACTTTCCAAAGAAGAGCAAGCCCAAAATTGGAGAGGGGAAATAGTGTTACTGCTCCATCAAATTTCAGTTCTCAGATGCCCTCATACATAAAAAAAAACAACCCTTTGTTTACATATTTCACCCAGACTGTTAATCCATGGTCAAAAGACATCTTCAGGTCTCAGGAAAACACATTCTGGTTGTACAGTACATGCTCTGTGAAGAGGTTTTTATCAACACGTTCAGTCAAGGACACACATTCCTTTACATGTTTTCTTTTTTTTTCCAACATTGTAAATTAATACTGAAAACATCCAATCAAAAGAATAATCAGATTATATGCATGCAAGTGTACACTTATTTTTCGTGATATCATTCCACTCTTGGGATTCTCTCAGTCGGTTTACAAATTAGTTACTTGAAATAGTTTTCCTATAATCTTCAAAAAGTTCCTAGTGAAATGGGGTGTTTGCTGCTTGTTTGCTGCTTTTCCTTCACTCTCAATTGGATTTAGATTTTGTATGTTAAAATCGCATTATCCAAATCATTATCTGTTAGCTGCTTTTCCACTCCTGCTTTTTGTTCTTACAAAATAATGCCTTCTTTGCTGCAATTTTGATTACGAATGGCTGGCTCAACAGTGGAGGTATAGTGGAGGTTTAGAAATGGACCATCTGGGACCTTCGACAATCCAGTTTCATTATAGTGTGAAGGTTTTGATGACGGGTTAATTGTATCACTAATATTTATTTATTTATTTATTCTGTACTCTCACCCTTTGCTCTGCACAAGACAATGGATGGTCCAAAGCACATTAATTATTCATGTTAGAAATGTCACAAATTAACTTTCAGCAAGACAACAGTTGTGAATTGTAAACAATTCCAGGTGCCTACCTTATGAATTTGATAAGAGAGGGCCATGAGTTTACCAAGCATAAAAGCTAAATGTAGCTATTTGCGGAATATCTACAACATTTTGGGTTGTATTTTTTTGTTAATACATAATAGATACCTTCAGTGTTAATGCCCAATGGTGAAAATAATAAAATTAAAGAAAAGACATTGAACACAAAGGTGTGTTTTTTTTTTTTTTTTACTTGTTACTATAAATATAGGAAAAGTGTAACGGGCCCCAATATTTTAAGATAATATAAAAAAGCAAGAAGAGCTGAATTGAGAACAGAAACAGTATTTATTCTTTTTTTTTTAAATATTATTTTCTAGTCAGTGACATCACCTATATCTTTGCAGAGCACACAACAGGACTGTGTAAATCCTATGAAGACAAGCACACAGCCCTGCAGGAGAAGCTGAAGGAGAGCAGTCTACGGCGTGAGTATAATAAGAGTCACAGAGCAGACTTCATATAAGAACCTAATTCCACAATGTTGCTGATTGCATCTTTAATATAGATGCATTAAATAAATGATAAATGAGCATAAGTGTGTGTATTCAGTGGGCCGTCTGGAAGCAGTGAACTGGAGGGTGGACTACACTCTGAGTTCCAGTGAACTGAAGGAGGTGAACGAACCTACAGTACAGCTGAAGATTCAGGCTCAGGACCCAGAGTCAGGTTCCACCGAAACCACTGTAGTCTCAGTCACTGCAGCCAAGTTCAGAGTTCTATTAACAGGTATGGTTCCAAACAACAGAATTTCACAATACAATACTGTTTAAGCTGAAATATAAATTCATGTATTTTCCCTGTTTACTTTCTAGAACTTAAACAAGCACAAGCTATGATGAATGCACTGCAGTGAATCCATCTTGTATTACTTTTTTATGAATTTATTATGAATGAGTGTGACTTATACTTAGAGAGTGTATACTCTTTGAACGGAGTTGCTTTGTTACTTTCTGTTTATCATTCATATTAAGGCCCATTGGAAATCACACACACTTAGTTCTAGTGGAAGTAATGAGGTGAATTTTTGAAGAAGGAAACATTGTGATTGCATTAATTATATGATTATTGCACAATTGGTGGTCTCAACTATTTTTTTTTATTATTGCATTAAATTAAAAACAAATAAGAAAAAATCCATGATGATTATGATGATTTGTTCATTCCCTACATTAGGGAGGTGGTAGCAGGTTCAATTCCAGCACCACTAAGCTGCCACTGTGGGCCCTTGAGCAAGGCCCTTAACCCTCAGTTGCTCAGTTGTAAGTCGCTCTGGAAACATGCATCTGCTGAATGCTGTCAATGTAAATGATGATTCTGTATAATTGTACACAGCCTAATTTTAAGGCTGTTTAAATTTATTATATCATTTACAAAGTCTATGTTTTGTTGTTTTTTTTTTGTTAATAAATGTTTAAAAAAAGTAATTTTTTTGGTTAAAAAACTTGATTGTTCCACTGTTTTGTAGTGGTTATTAAAAAAATTCCAACATGATTGTAGCTCTGAATGTGTTCTTCCTAAGCAGTGTGTTATATATTTGAGAGATAGAATGGCGGTAAAGAAATGATAAAAGGAACTCCTACTTTTATTCAAAAACAACAGCTTTGTCTTTGTACAGAAGACTATGCATATAGGTTTCATTTATAAACAAGACTGTGCAGTGTATATTTCCATTTGTGCTGAACAAGTGAATATCTGAATTTTACTGGCAACAAGAGGCAACAAGAGGTAATGTGTTCTTCCTTGATTCATCCTACATCTTTCCACCAAAGTGATTGTGAAAATCTAGAGCCTATTCACGGCCCACACGAAAAACCAGGGGGAAAAATGTGACTAAAAAAAATAGGTTAAATATCACTGCCTGATCAAACCACGTTCTTGAGAATTTAATCATGTAATGTCTGTGAGGTACATATACAGGGGAATCTCAATAAATTAGAATATTGTGGAAAGGTTCATTTACTTCAGTAATTCAACTCAAAATGTGAAACTTGTGTATAAAATTAAATCAATGCGCACAGACTTTAAGTCTTTGGTTCTTTTTAAGTGTGATGATTTTTGGTCACATTTAACAAAAACCTCACCAATTCGCTCTAAACAAAATAGAATATGGTGACGTGTCAATCATCTAATCAACTTAAAATAACTGCAAAGCTTTCAAAATGCTCTCTCAGCTTGGTTCACTAATCTACACAATCATGGGAAGACATGATCAGTGTAAATCTGTTAATACAATAATAAAAGAAGATCTACAGGTGACGGGACTAAAAGGTTGTAGGACACTATTGCACAGGAACTACAAATCCCATCAAACCCCATTTTCCTCATCGAGAACGAACATGGCGGGGTTTCGAAAAACATCGTGAGTGAAGTGTCGGTAAACAAAACTTGAATTTAGGGGTTCGTTTGCAATACCATTTCCTTGCAAGCCGCACTCACAGAAAGAAAATAAAAGGCCAAGCAACACGTTGTTTACTGTAAGTTTCGTAACCTCCCTTGAGTTGCTCTAGTTGGTTTGAAACAGCTTGTACGCGGCAATGCCCGAAGGTCCAGAGCTGCACCTTGCCAGTGTGTTTGTGAACACGGCATGTGCAGGTGTGATCTTCACCGGCGCTGTGGAAAAGTCCGAGGTAAGCAAACAAGCCCAGGTGCAGTTCGCCAGCGATGCGTATCAAATCAGCGCCACGTCTAGAGGAAAAGAAGTACGACTCTCTCTCACTCCTGTCAAGACTGAAACACGGAAAGGCAAATCAGCACTTCACCAGGCGCCTATGGATGTGGTGTTCCGTTTTGGCATGTCAGGCAGGATCTGTTTCACTGCGAAATCAGAACTACCGAAACATGCCCACTTGCGATTTTACACTAAAGAGGATCCACAGAGAGTGTTGAGCTTCGTCGATCCCCGCCGGTTTGGCAGCTGGCAGGCTAATGGAAACTGGCATAAAGACCGAGGCCCCTGCGTCATATCTGAGTACGAGAGGTTCAGGTGGGGGGTCCAAAGTTACTAATAAAGTGCCCTGAAATTCAGGTTCAAACGATATGAACAGCACATGGGCAATAAATATAGAAAATAATATTGAGAATAAAACATTTTGAGTTATCTACGTTGACAAATCTGGAAAAAACATCTCGAAACATTTGACAGCTGTATTCGTTTTGTGTTCATCCAATTATATATAGAAAGAAATCTCACCACTTTTTAGTTCCATATTGTCTCCTTTCCTTATAATGATTATTTTTCTACACTGTTGAGAAATTCTTTATAATCTACAATAAATACACTCCAAAAATACCACTTATCCATCTAGGGCTGGCCTGGCCAACTCATGGCTCCCGAGCCTCATGCGGCTCTTTAACTGGATACACATTCAAGCATTTCAACACCACATCAAGCAGAATCCCTGTTTCAACAAAACATATGTCAGCATACAGAATCAAATTATGGCTCACAAGATATTTCATACATATATGACTTGTATGTATGAATGGATGGCCATTGAGGCAGACTTTGTATCTAACATTTGCTTTGTTTTTCAGGGAGAATGTTTTGTCCAATTTGGAAGACAAGGCTTTCAACCGGCCAGTCTGCGAGGCTCTCTTAAATCAGAAATACTTCAATGGGATTGGCAACTACCTCCGAGCAGAGATTCTGTACAGGTTATTACTTATTATATTTAGTCTTAGTGCAAAAATACACTGAAATTGTGCAATTAAAAACACTGATTTATTTTCCAAAAATGTTTCATAGTTAGGTTAGAGCTTGAATATCGAATGTCATTTTATTTCATGTAAAATTTTCCCAAGGATTTACCCATGAAGGCATGCAATTGTTTGAGAACAGTAGTGTCACTTTTGTCCATTGTTTCAGATTGAACATTCCCCCCTTTGTGAAGGCAAGAAATGTGTTGGAGGGACTCAAACCACAGCATGACGATTCAATGAGTGTTAAAAAGGAGCCGAGCAAAGTGGCGGCAGAGGTGATGATGATAGAGATCCTGGTTATGAGTCAGTCATGCATCAAGTAACAAAAATAGCTTTGTTCTTTTCCCAGGAAGCTGTTTTGGATGAGACAAAAATTGAGCACCGAGACCTCCTCTCTCTGTGTCATACTGTTCCACTTGAAGTGATTAATTTGGGTAAAATATTTCCCTCTTTTAATGTCGTATTATTAAGTGCATATAGACTTTCCTGTGGCAGCTTTTATCTTTTACAAGGATCTCAGTCTCGAGTGAGAATTTTTACATTTTCACACGTACATAAGTGTCATAAGTTTCATTGAAGGCAGTTTAAAGCAACAGTAGTTGGTTAAGTGCTATACATTCATTCATTCATTCATTTTCTACCGCTATATCCGATCTTCCCTCGGGTCACGGGGAGCCTGTGCCTATCTCAGGCGTCTATGGGCATTAAGGCAGGATACACCCTGGATGGAATGCCAACCCATCGCAGGGCACAAGTGCTATACATATATGAGAAAAAATGGACAGTTTAATACAATAAATAAATAAGATAGTTACAATCTCTTCTCTCTTTTGATGATGTGATTGTACAGTTGCATTACAGACAAGACATCTAGATTCTTATTACATACTCAAACATTTAACACGTCAGTTTAACAAGGATAAATATCCAACGGTTTTATTGCTCGATGAGAACATCAGACATAGGTAGCAAGTCATTAGACACAAAGCATAAACATAAACCACAGTATTGATGCTGAGGTTTTCCCAGACTGTGTAACCTGTGTGAAGCTTTGGGTGTGGATATACAGGCAGATAAAATAGCACGTGGTTAAAGGCCTTGTTAACTTGAGGAATTATTAAACTAGGAATTATTGATAGATTCTGTTTATTCATTATTATTTTCCAGGTGGAAATGGTTACGAACCACAGAAAGGAGATTACACAAAATTAGTTTCCTGGCTACAGTGTTACTCCATTGTTGGGATGAAAACATTAACAGACCACAATGGAAGAACTGTTTGGTTCAAAGTAAGGAATGCCCTTAAAATAATTATTAAACAACAGAACATCTAAATGGATCTGATTAATGTATTTTTGTTTGCATGTCTTTTAGGGTAACCCTGGTCCAATGGCCCCTAAAGGTAATTTATTAAATGCAATTTAAAAGTTTAGATGTTTAAGCTGTAATTTAATGAATTCGCACATCCAAATTATTGATATTAACGAAAAAATCAATGTAAAAAAAAGCTGTTTGCTTTTCAGGCTCTAGGACTTTCAAGGCAAAGAGAAAAATAAAGGACGATGCAAAGAAGGTGAGATCCTGTCATGTTGACTAACAGCAATAGTACAAAAAAAAAAGGTATTGAGATATTGTTTGAGTGATAATCATGGTTAATATTTATGCCAAATTGTGGATGAGCTAATAATGATATAGTTTGAGGTGAAATCTGGGTTGAGGCAGCCAAAATGCCAAATAGGGTTTTTTGTTTGTTTATTTTGTTTTACAGGAAAAACATGTAAAAAAGGAACCAGGGGCTGGGAAAAGTGGACAGGACGTACCTAACAATCAGAGTGGCACCAGACGGAAGAAAGTCAGCAAGCCTGGATCAACAGCAGGAGCAAATGTGAACAGCAAACGACCAAAAGCAGACCAAAGACAAAGCAGAACAAAGGGTGATTGCTTTGTGATATTTCTCATTTGCCATATTATCATATATCATCAGTTGGTCAAATGAGTAATTTTACATTTAAAATTCTAAATTTCAGGTGTACAGCAACCCAGAAATAAGAAAACCAAAAGACCAAGTATACAGAAAGACAACACTAAGACAAAAGCTACCAGCAAACCTCTTAGAAAGAGCAGTAGGATTGCCTAAGCTTGTAAAAACTGTATGTGTTGGATCAAGAAGCAGAAAATATGTATGTGCATACTATGTTGCAAAGGTCAGTTAATAAACAACTAACACATCTGTACACATCTGGGATGAAAAATGATCATTTTATCAAAATGTGTTTTTAAAGTCTTTGCCTTGACACTGTTATTGTCCACAATTGTTTTATGGGATATTAACTGAAAATACCTGAAACTTTAGTTTTAAGAGTTATGAAGGAAACGGTTACAGGAGAATCGAGAAATGTTTGTTCATTTTAGAATTTTTTTTTTTTTTTTACAATCAAGACAATATATTTGTCTAATGTCAGTAGTAAGACAGAACACCTGAATCCAAAAGCTTGGGATTAATACAGAATTGGTTCACTCTTAACAGCCTCCAACTTTTCACTATACTGTATATTATAGCATGGATGTGAGAGGTTTGTGTTCACATAGCTACACTCTCATTAGTGAATTTGGGCGAGAAGGCTGGACATACAGTCAATGTTTGTGATTTTTCAGCAATGTTGAGTTTAGTGCTATTTGTAGGACACAAATCCTTCAGCAAGC
Source organism: Kryptopterus vitreolus (assembly GCA_030449085.1). Taxonomy (NCBI): domain Eukaryota; kingdom Metazoa; phylum Chordata; class Actinopteri; order Siluriformes; family Siluridae; genus Kryptopterus; species Kryptopterus vitreolus. Next base: position 18,436,189 of record JACRUU010000005.1, on the reverse strand, counting down.
CTGTTTTTACAGACATGGGCATTCTGATTCTGAAACCGCTTTGGTTTAGACTCAATTGTTCAGTTAGGGCAGAATACATAGACATTATATTGATATACAGCACACAAAGACATTCTACAAATTTATTGCAAGGTTTTTTTTTTTTTAGATATTTGTTGGTACACTTGCTTTATTTTGTGTAAGATTGAATAAATGTATATGGAAAAAAAGTGTTCAGAGCATTTTTACTGTAAATATTTGAGTATTTCTCGTACCAAAACAGCAACATATTCAGCAACAATTCTAATAGCTGATTTTACCAGTTTTATTACATTTCTAGAACTTCATAAAGCATAATTGTAAAACAAAACTATCTACACCAACACATGTAAATATCAAGACTAGTGATGACCGCTGTAGATCAGCATAGCTGCAGCAGGAGTGAGATGATCTGAAATGGTTTAAAGGTGAGAGAGATCTCGTTGTTAGTGACAGCAGCAGGATTTCCAGGGCGTTCCAGCAAATCACAACTGATCAAAAAGAGGAGAAAAGTTTTAGTTAAAACCGGGGGTCTAGATTTTGCGATTACAATTGATATAAGAAATGGTTCATAAGATATTTCAAATCAAATAAGTAAATTTAATGCCATGCTAAAAACCAATAATCACATACTGCCTACTTGTTTTTATGTGTGTGTGTGTGTGCGCGTGCGTGTATTGTATATATATATATATATATATATATATATATATATATAGAGAGATAGAGAGAGAGAGAGAGAGAGAGATAGATAGATATATATAGATATATAGATACACACAATTTAAATAAATAAATAAAATTGATCAATAGAATAAATTAAACAGCTATAGAGACCCAGGGCTCTCAATTTGGGTTTCAAGAAAATCAGAAAACATTTTTTAAAAATTATTTATTACTGTAGCAGAAATGGTAGCCTACCGTATCAAAGTTGTAATGTCCATAATATGTTAACCAGCGTATAATGATACTTTAATAATATGGCTTCTATGGATGGAAAGTCTCTAATAAATAGCTAAAACATTATTTCAATAACATTTGAACACCTTTAATCATTAAGTAATTATTACTGACCAATATTTAATAATAAAAACTTGAGTGGCTCCGTAAGCTGGTTTTAACTTTCAACAATTTCTTGTGTGAATACGACCCTATAACAATAACCATTTACACAAACTTACTGCCTAGCCTCTCGTACTGGAAGGGTGGTAGACAGGACTGTAGTCACAGTGCTTCCATGGGATTCGTATAGGCGGACAACAAAGACATTCTTCCTTCCCTCCGCCTGCGGAAGAGGGTAATGAAGCACTGACAGACCGGGAAGGAAACAAATCTGACAAATACGCCTAGCTACCTGCTTGATCATTTCCAGGATGACCGCCCTTGAGCTTAGGCTGAATGCACTCCATGGGTTGGTTAGATTGACGTCAGAAATGAAATGTAGTGGGAAGTTAAGGTTGTAGGCATGTTGGATGACTGATGCATCCTGAAAAGTGTCTGAAAAAACAAGTGTGTCATGAGAGATACAATTTTAGGTGTTAATCATTAAATCATTAGGTTAATCATTAATTAATCATTAGGTTAATAATCATTAAACGTGTTCGTATATGCCCACCTTTGTGTGGCATGATTGCATATGTGAACTGATGATGTCCCATATCTGCATTGGCATCAGGCGCTTTCGGTGCTCGCAATCTGAGGGGAGAGAAGATTTTTAAACAGTTTTTTTTTGACTGGGCACAAATTTGATTCATTTAATGAACTTACAATGATAAGGTCATGATATTCCGGTCAACAGAGTAGCCATATTTGCTGTCATTCAGAAGAGCCACGCCAAAGCCATGCTCTGAGAGATCAGCCCATTTCTGGCCCCATACCTCGAGGTATATGAATGAAAGAAAAATAATTTATAGTGATAATAAATGTAATAGATTTTAACACATTATTCCTGTTCTTAGCCACCGTTACACATAACTACAACTATGTTCTCATCACCTCAAAACGAGCCCAATCCCAGGATGTGTTTCTGTGTGTTGGTCTCTGCAGGTGACCAAACTGAATCTCGTAGGTGGCATTGTTACTGCGAACCTGCACAGGAAACTCCACCTTGAGGAATTTATGTGCCTCGGCCCAATGCACCTGAAAAACATTTCTCACCCCATAACATGGACTTGACGGCATCATGAGATTTACGGTCAATAACTAAAGAGAGATTTTCCTCTCCTCACCTGCGTACTGAATTTGATGTAGGGACAGTTGGCATCCAACATGACCTTCTGTGTGATGCTGCTCTTTCCGTTGATGCACAGGGAGAAGGTCACGCTTCCTCGCAGCCCTCCAGAGCTCAACACTTCAGTAGGTTGTACAACATCCTCTACAGGCTTCCTACAGACAGAATGCACGTGACCTGAACTTTACATTACAGAGTGTGGAAATGGGTTAGCAAAACTGTTAGATCTTTTGTGTGCTTATATTGACCTGGTCTGAAGATGGTAGTCCATTACATCCCATGCATCCCAGTATAAGGGAACGTCATCAAACAACACAAACTGATTTCCAAAACAACCATTAGAAATGGCTTCCCTATAATGAAATAAGTACATAAGAAGTACATACTACCTTTAAATCACGTTTAACAAAGTAAATAAAAACCATATGAAATTGTTCCTATCAGAAAGACCTGTTTGACTGAACATGAATCAGGGACAACAAACGGCCCATTTTGTCCAAGACAGCCTTTAAAATTCCATTCTCCATTCTGACTGTACCATCAGGCTGTAATCGAAAGAGCAAGCATCAAAGCTGTGGATTGTGCGTGTGTGTGTGTGCATGTGTGTGTGTAAACCAAAAAAACTTTAGAACACAATACCTGTCCTGTTACAGTCACTTCAGATGCACACTCAGCAGACTCTGATACTGGAGCTACTCCTACACTTGGGGCTTTCACCAGGACTAAGAAAAACAAGTTCAGTGCAGATAAGTTTATTATTTAGAACTATTGTTCTGAACTATAGTCTAGAGTGATATAATGCAAAAAAAAGATGCATTTTATTTAAAGCACTTGCGTGACAAAGTGTGGTACATTTTACAGTGACTGCTTTAAAACATTACCACAGCAAGAAAGGTCAATAAGTCAATTAAAAAAAAGAACATTAATTGTTAAGTCAAACATGCTAACCACTGTCAGCATAACCCTATTTCACTAATGTTCAATATATGTAAAAGTGACAACAAAACAGGATCGAGTACCTAGCTTTCTCTGAGTGCCCTCTTCTGGCAGTTCAATGACTTCAGTGCGCTCCCAGGAGAGTGTGTTGAGAACCGCTGTGCTGGAGCCCAGTCCAAACAGGATACTAGATCTTAGTGCATCACAGGCAGAACACAGGAGTCTGGAGCCATCCTTTTGGATTTCTAACAAAAACAAAATTGCTGATTTTGGATGCAATAACAAATGAACTAGTAGTCACATCATTTCAGTTGGCAATGTTAAAATAATTGACCTAAAATAATAAGTAAGTAGTTCAAATAGGTGTATAATACAGTATGGATGATAAGGGAAAATGGTTACCTTTATAATAATTTAATGCATCTTCTACCACCATCTCAATGCAACTGCCAGGAATGACATCATGAAACTGGTTGATCAGGAGAAGCCTACAAGGGATATTAGAAAACAATTAACGTCCAGTAATTTAATGAGTCCTGGACACTCAAGCTCTTTTAAGGCTTTACCTCCATGCCTTTTGTAGTGCTTCTGCTGGGTATAAGAATCCAGGGCTTTTACATAGTGCCAGGCAGCTGGCCACCTCAATATCATGCAGTAGGGCCTCACACTGACGATTCCCCAGCTTTATCTGTGGTGTAAACATGCACTGAATTTAGCTTAGGCTTCAAAGGAACAAACATTTGTCTGAATCTTTTTTTCTGATAAATGGCCACAAACCTTTGCCTGAGTAGTATATGTGCCATTGTGAAGCTCAAGAAAGAGCTCACCAGACCACGTACACAGGAGGCCTGAGTCAGCCTGAAGTTCAGAGAAAAGACGATCTGGACTGGACATTTGAACCCTGATGAATCAAAAATTCCGATATTTTATTTTTAGTCAGAGCAATACTTGCAATGCTCAGTTTATTATAATACCCATGCTGCCTTTGGTAATGTGTTATTACTAGGCTACAGGAAACAGGATGTTTTTTGTTTCTTTTCATTTGAACTTAGAGTAAGTGACCTGGGTAAGCCGTCTGAATCCTGTACACGCTGCAAGCGGTCCAGCATGATCTGGGTAGGTCCTCCACCTCCATCACCAAAACCAAACAACACCGCACTGTGATTGGCCCTCCCTTTATCTTTGTTTTTCCTGAGGGTGTTGATTAGCTGTGCAATACATTGAGAAGAATTAATCATACAATCACTAGTGGGAGCAATAATCAATGAATGTATGTTCAACATTCACTCACGTCTTCAACTTTACCCATCATCCCGTAAGAGTTGCCAGGTGGGAAATGTGTTAACACCTTGGGATCCATCAATTCCCTCCCAAAAGAATGTGTTGTGCTGATAGGAAGATTTTATGTTTAATTTTCACTATCTATCATTTTCGACACATGCTAATAAACACACTAAAATACACTATATGCTCGAAGGTTTGAGGGCAGCTGACATGACACAATAATTTGGGCATAATTTTGGACACAAACATTTGTTCATGTTTAAAGTGATTTTGTATGCATTGTATGTCAAAGCTGAAGTCCATCAAGACATACTTTGCCAGTTCTGAAGTGGATGAACTCAAATGGCATTTACAGTGCCATGACTTCAGATATTAAGGGACAAACTAATAATAGTCAGAAAAAATCCTGTTCAGAAAATAGAGCTTATTATAAGACCAAAGAAGAGATTCAGGTGCATTTGTTCTGTTAGAAAAATGAACATAAGAGTGAAATGGTCAGGTGTGCAAAATGAAATCCATATAATTACTGCATAATAAACACCTCCGATACATACTGGAAATGTGTTGACAAGATTCCAACTCAACTTCTGAGTGAGAAAGCGGGAGATACCACATCCTTGCATTATCTGAGGGAGCTGTGCAGAGTAGCCAAATGTATCCGGCAACCAGAACTGTACGGACATAAGGCAGTAAAGACTTACAAGGAAGTGTCTGCAAGAAAGACCTAAGATTAAAACAACCTTTAAACTGACCTCTTTGCAGTACTGTCCAAATTCGGCTTTAAAGAAGTTCTGTCCTTCTAAAAACTGCCTGACCATTGACTCTCCAGAAGGCAAGTTGCCATCCTGATTACAAAGAAAACACATATTTTGTTTTAATCAGTGTTGTGAATAGAAACCATAAGTCTTCAAATTAAACTTGTTTATCACCTCACACCACATCTTTGTTGATTATTTTCTGCTAGTAGCACACCTGTCACATTTTATTCTTTAATGAACAAATAGGTTTGCAGTGTTTAATTTGAGCAGAAGTCTGATCACTTCAGTTTACCATTACTTTTCCACATATCTGTTTTTGTATGTTTGTTTTGAAGGACACATCACATATGAAAAATTGTAGTAACACACTACTGGTTTACTAAGACTGAATAAATTTTAAGGATCACCATCTCCACCCATGTTCCTCCAACTGGAATAAACTGTCCTTTCTGCACAAAGTGCTGGATCTTGGAGTACAGGCCTGGATACCAGTTCTTCACCCACTCAAATTGCTGGGCCTAAATGTAAAACATACAGATTAATATTTTTTCTGACTGAACCTTAAACCACTATAAAGCAGATGATTTCTCTTTCAGAAATGAAACAAAACAGAATTTCTTTTAGAAAGTATTTAATGTTGCACCACTATTAAAAATCTGACAAAAGTAGTGGTTCATATCTCACTATCATTAGGTTGCACATCTAGACGAATGGACATAATTTACCCTAAAACTGGATTGCCTTTGGAGCTCGAATTTGTAGAATACGATACTGCTTTTGATGGATACAACTGATTTTATAGTGGAATGCACATTGCCCAATTATAGGTATCATATTTATCTAACTATCATATTTATCTACATTATTAATTACCTGGGAGCAAGTAAAGGTAAACTCTGGGTTCTTCTCCATCAAACGGACTGCTGTGACCCAGCTACGTGCACATTTTCTGATGGTCTCCTCATATGGCCACAGCCAGGCTGTAAAAAAAAAATCAGCAGTATCAAATGTAAATTACAGCATTCTTCTCTACCCACACTTATTCATTAATGACAAAACAAAAAATACAATAAAACCTGTGTCAATGTGACAGTGGCCCATGGCATGTACAATGTGTTGGCTTTGTCCATTTTTCTGGTTAAAGAATCTTTGGGCCAAGTTGCGCGCTGCATTATAAGTGCTGGGATTGGCAGGGTCACACAAATTTACCATCTCATTTGCAGTAAATAAAGCATGATATCCACGTTGGTCTTCTTCACCTAGCACCTGAATTAAAGATAAACCAAGAAACAATATAAGCCTAGTGTTTTTCTTTTATTTGGGGGATTTAAATTGTTATCCAGACATGACATGAAATTTGAACAGTGAGTCTTACCTTAACAATGTCCACCAGCATCTCAAAGTCAATGAGAAGCTCCTGCACTTCTTTATTAAAAACAACAAGCTCAGCCTTATGAACCGTGTACTTCCTATTCAAGTCAGGGGACGCTATCATGGAACCGTGCCCAGCCCCGAACAATCCATTACAAGCTAATTCCACATAGAGGGTCATGCTGTAACATATTCATTAAAAATCAGAATAATGAGGGCAAAAATAAAAAATAAAAAAATTACATATTGTGAATGACATCTGATCAACACTGATGTACGAAATTAAGAGACAGTTTGAGAATGATTGATACACATGGTTAGGAACAGGTGGGTTGGGGTTGCAGTCTAGCCTTAAACTAGACTCTTCATCTTCAACTATATGTTCTTCCCAAAATTGTCATTAAAGAATCTATCAAAGCATCCTAACCTGTGGGGTTCATTCTGTTTCAGACACTCAGTCAGGATGTAACTCGTCTTTTCCCCTTCTTTGGTCAAACCCTAATAAAAGTTGTATGTTGCAAAAATAATTCATCTGAATTACGATTATGACTACATATTTTTAGCCGTGGTTATTCCAAAAAACATTTACCTGGACTGGTTCTTGGTCTCGCCATACCATTCCCTCTCCATCACTCTCCCATCGCAGATGAACCTCCTTACCTTCCCACTCATCTGGAATTTTTAGGACAAGTTTGAACCAGCAAGTCCACCACCTGCCAGAGTAATAAATGCCACTAATAAAAAATTTTCTTATATAAAATCAATCAATCAATCATTTCAGGGCAATCTTACGTGGGTCCAAATGCATCACCAACTCTGCAAGGCTGAAAGTTTTGCTGAACAGCCTCCGAGTATGGGACACGTTTTGCAGTCTGAAACACCGAGAGAGACTCAAGTGCACAGGTCTCTCCATGAAGTCTAAAACGAAAGTAATAAGCAAATATTTATTGATGTCTCTGTTGTAAATGTTTACAATCTGAAGAGCTATTATCTGTAGAGCAGAGTGACATCATGGATTTTTTTGATTTTATATATTTAAAAAAGTATACTTTAATTTTATTATTATAGATATGACAATTTATGCGACTTAACGGCTGTCATACAGGATACAAGCTGAATATTACACCCCAGAACCATTACAAACAAAATGAAGACATAATGCATATCACACCTTCCTCTGAGATTGCAGTCGGTGAAATACACATCAGATATAAACTTCTCTGCTCGCTCCAGGAGAGTACGTCTGTTTTTAAACACCGGCCGATGAAACATTATTCAATACAAACTCTCTAAAAATAAGTATAATACGTGAGATTATTATAAACGGATTCTTCCAGATGATCTGAAGATTTTAATACTGCAGCAGGATTCAGAGTCCACACACTAATCATTATCAGTAACTGCCAATGATTGGATGCTGAGAAAAACACGGAAGCAAAGCTAGATCTATTTGTATCGTACACCGTGTAAGTACAACATGCACGTTTTGAGTTATTACTGTGCTTTCAGGACACTAATAATCCATTCTGGAGACATGAGTTCAATTCAAAGGTCTGTTACTTCTACTCCTTTTTAATAACATTTTTAACAACGAAGGCTGAGTCGCAGTCTAACGACGTCATCAACCCGAGCATGGCATTTAACAACAAAGGAGAAATTAACAAACCCAGTATTTGTATTCTTTTATTAGATCACACAAGCCATTTTAGATTGCACAAAAGAGACCATTTCTGTCTGATGGACACATCAGTGTGACATTCGAGAAGGTGATATACCAGCAGATATTGTGTCTTTCGTGTTTATGACCTTAGAGGGCGCTGTTGCTCAAATAAGCATTCGCTGTAAAGTTGAGTCGATATTTCTGTTTCTCTTCAGCAAGAGATCATGGCGTTCTCCACACGTGCTCAGTGTAACGTGCACAGGGTATATACAGAATACACAATGTATATCTACAATCATACAAGAATATAAAAACAACTTATAAATTAATTACACTGAAATAAAATATGAACATAAATGAAGATAGAAATAAGAATAAAAGAAATAAATACAATAAAACATATTTTTTGTTTGTACTCTCCTTATATAAATATCTAATTATTTAAGTACAGAGAGAAGAAGAGAAAAGAGGTTTATTATCACCGAATTTACAGCGATGAATATGAGACTTAACAAGTGTAATCAAGATATTGATAGTGTAAATCTTACTTTCCAACCTCTTGTCATAGTTCAAAAATACAAGTATCACATGTTTGTATAATAAAAGAGAATTGTGCAACACTTTTATAAGCCGTTTATAAACGTAGAAACCTCCCACGCCATAACTTCTTTGTATAATGACAATGGCAAAAAAAATGAAGTATTGTTTCTGGATATAATGAACAGTTTACTTGTATATCTTCAATATCTGATTTTCACTGTAAAACTGGTACCATAAATGAAATTTCCTTAACTTTTAACTTTATTTGTCCTTCTGTTTAAATCTCGGTTTTAAGGAGCATATTCCGCCATCTACTGGATTGGGAGTTGTGCGGATAAAATTGTTATTGTCTGAATAAATAAAGTCTGCATTCTATTTGTTAATCATGTGACATACAAATATCTAAATATTTAATCTCCTAAAGTGTATAGTTTTGAATGCCACAGTCGCTTTAATGATTGAAATAGCTCGGACATTTCCTATATGTACTGCAGTGCATTCCAGTAATATGTATTGTACTGTTTAAGGAAGTCCGCATTTAATGACCGGAGCGAACTTTTGTGGGTCATCAGTTTTAAGCTGCATTCGAGACTTCATATTGTATGTAAATCTCTTGGGACATAAAAAAGCACTGAACGGATGTAATCCTCTGTAAGCATAAGAGAACGTATGCAATTTTATTTTATTTTAATTTTTTTTGACAGCTACTGTAAATTTGACATGAATATGTAATACCTCTTGGTCTTGTGGCATTGAATTAATAAAGCATTTTTAAAAAGACTTTATTCTCATGATTTAATTGTACATGGCACTTAAACCGTAGCATATAACAGGTTATTGTAACTTCTATACACATGACTCATTATTACTATTTCAGAGAAGGTCATTATAAAAGAAGGGATGGGGAACAAGTTTCTTACCCTCTCAATGTCTACAAATGATTTGTGAGAGAAAGGTGGGTCAGCCCTATTCTCAACCCAACAATGTACATCAATTCATTTGCTTAATATAAACTTATTTTGAGGCTAATGTTAATTCCATATTTGTGGTCTAAAAAACTGATGTCCTGCTTTTAACACAGCTTATGCAGCCTATGTTCTGAAACATGAATGCCTGATTTTTTTTGTTGCTTTAGATTGCTTTTTTTTTTGTTGCCGTTAGATTTGCAACCGGGTTGTAGATAATATCTTTCACTGTCAATGCAGTGTCTGTATAAAGCAGGTTTTCGCCATTCCGTTTTTACTGATTTGTTCATGAGATGAAATGTGACTTGAATAGACCTTTATGTTTTTTTTAAATATATCTATTTCTTTGTTTCTAACACAGTCTACTATTGGCGGTACATTTGTGTACCATAAAAATTAAACCATGCCTGCTGTTTGAACATTTTCTTAGTATGCCAAGTTTCTTTAAACTAAAGAAGCATTCAATAATAAGTCTGTTAGCTTATGTATATGAAGAGTTCATACAGAGTTCACACTTAAAAATCATACAGTGCAGAACAAATGCACCCATTATGGAAATAATAAATAAATAATATCAGTTTACTATAACAGCATTTTATTATACACTTAACAACACTTAACAAAATACATACTCGTTGTTAAGCTTTGATTCTGTACTTTCAAGGAATGTATAGCATGTTTTCCAGAATTGAATCATTTAGATGCACATGCAAAAAAAGATTTTTTTAGGTTGTTAATTTTTATGATAAAATACACCAAGTGATGTCTGACAACCTTAGCAATAAACTATAGGATAATTTTCAATGTAATTTTCCAGCTATATTTTAATTCACAGTCTGGAAATGCCTTCAAGGAAACCATGACCAGTATACATAAAACCATGCAGTATACATAAAAGATCAATGAGAGTGCCTGGGAGTTTGTCTTGTGATTGTTTGGGAACAAAGACGTCAAAGGTGATCCCACATGCAGCCTATGAAACAATGAGGCATTTCTGTACGACGTTCAGTGGGAATGAATTGTGCTTTATTTGCATGAAGCATAGTGCCCTTTCATTATTCTAATCGACGGAGCTGCACAATACTAAACACAGGGTGGAACCAACCTAAATACCCGTCTCACACCACCTCAGATTAACAGTGAACCATAATGTACGCGAACAGTGGCTATGCTTCTCCATTACCTACGTCTGAAAAGGATGGAGAGACACAAATCAAATGGTCTCAAAGAACCACACACAGATGAAGGACGTACCAACCTGAGATCATCTATGTCTGCACCTGACCTGCACTACTGGAAAGGCACTTATGTCTATGTATTGCCAGCGAATGCCGTAAATTGGAGGAAAATCTTTACTTATAGAGAGGCTATATTGCATGAAACATTTCCCAATCTTTAGGTTTTGTCAACTTTTTTTTTTTCAAAAAATAAATCAAAGGGAGAAGTCCTTGCTGGAATGTTCTGAGAAAAGGCCAGGCCATACAAGCTTATGCAGGGACCCTTAACTCAAGGTCAGGAGCACAAATATAAATGATTCATGTGTTGTTCTTGGAGTTCTGGGTTCATGTATAATTTTGAAAGGTTTAATTTTTTCAGATATATCATTGCCCAGGTCTTCAAATGTGGTTAGAAAAAGACTGAATTACATGCCCGTGCTTTTCTCTTTTCCCTCCAATGGCATGCATCCCTCAGCTTTTATGTTCACTTGGTCAGCCTTTAACCTGAAGACACACATATCTAAAATGAACATTGCATTGTACTGAACTTATTAAAGCCTTAATTTGTGAGTAATGTTTAATTCATGCCTTCTAGAAAGATGAATAACATTAGCAGTATTGTTAAAAAGATTTATTTGTAAAAGAGATTATTCCTGATCTAAAGTTAATTTAATTTAAAAGCTGTGTGAAACACTTTTTATGTTGAGCAGTGTCTATCTGCTTTTTAATGAGCCACTTCATCATTGCTTTTACAGTTTACTTCTTTGTGTTTTATTTTAGATTTTAGACGTTTATTATAAAAATTAGAGCTGCAGCAACTAATTAATCAAATTGATACTAGTCGATAATTAAAGTACACTTTTTTTTTCCTTTTTTAAAATTCAGCCTGTTAGCATGCTGTGTTTCTCCATTCCATTCTCTTTTCATAGCATTTTTTTTTTTTGCTTTATAACATTAGAATGTTAAATGTTCATTCATTCATTCAATCATCTTCTACCGCTATATCCGATCTTTCTTCAGGTCACGGGGAGCCTGTGCCTATCTCAGGCGTCTATGGGCATTAAGGCAGGATACACCCTGGATGGAATGCCAACCCATCGCAGGACACACACACACTCACATTCACACACACATTCACACACTAGGGACAATTTTCCAAGGTGCCAATCAACCTACTGTGCATGTTTTTGGACCAGGAGGAAACCGGAGAACCCGGAGAAAAAAACCCTGAGGCACGGGGAGAACATGCAAACTCCACACACAATGCCCAAGACGGGAATCGAACCCGGACCCTGGCGGTGTGGGGCGAACGTGCTAACCACTAAGCCACCGTGCCCCCTATGTTATAAGTTAATATCACTAAAAACAATGGTGATTTAAAAAAATTGCTCCACCTTATTCAAATGCTGTTTTTGTTATTTTGTTGTGTTTTTACAGATACAACCCAGGAAGGTGGTAGCTTAGTGGTTAAGTCCATTTGCCTCTGGACCAGAAGATTGTAGGTTCACCCAGCTGCCACAAGTGGGCCCTTGAGCAAGCAAGGCCCTTAACCCCCAATTGCTCAGTTGTAAGTTGCTCTGGATAAGGGCATCTGCTAAATGCTGTAAATGTTTCTGTAAATGCATCAATTAATTCAAAGGAGAAATCACCCCTTAACAAGCAATGTCAAAATTAAAGATAAACTGTTGCTTTTGTATTTTTCAAAGTATACTTTTATATATAAATACCCTGAATTAGGATTTTCTGTAGAAAATTATTTAAAAATTATTTAAGAAACTGTAGTATTTTTTACCTAATCTTAGAATATATAAAAGATATTTAGGATATTTATTTAAAGTATATTTAGCTCATTATGTTTGTGTTAAAAACAAGCTAAATATATCAAGATAACAATAACAGCATAGTCAATAACAGCAGTTTAAGAAGCATAAATATTGCATTAGTTACTGTTATTTTGGGCACAGCCTCATTTTGTAAAACTTGTGGCTATTGGCACTTGCATAACATAGCAGACTCTGGTGGTAATAATTTAAACTACAACGTATTAGATATTTGTTAATACACTATAACATCGAGTTTGCACAATGAACAAGATAATATTTTTTACTTTACCTTTTCTTTAAAAAGCAATAAATGAATGTGATGGTGCTTGGGATCCCCAACACAGATGCCAGCATTAAACAAACAATAACACCTGTAAGAATATTGAATGTGAGTGTTCATGTGAGACATCATGACCAGACAATGAAATGTGTTTGCACCAGTGATTCAGGTACCATATAGTGTATTTAAAAATGTAGTTAATAATATTTAAGGCAATTAAATATACAATAAAGAATGCTATGAACTCTGCTAATTGTAGATGAATGTAACTAATATTTCGGTATTCAAACATTGTATACTTTTCACAAAAGTGAAAGAAATGCAAATTTATAAAACATTTTGCATAGGAAGATAGTCTAGTTATCGCACATGTGTTTATTTTAAAGCCCATTATAACAGATGGAACAGACAGAACAGATAGCTCTTAATTATACACTGGAGCAGTCGCTCATACAAGATCACATGAGGCTAAAAAAAAAAAAAAAACACGCCATGTGAACATGAGAGACTCTTCCAACAGAAATGTTTTGTCTACACACAAGGCCAAAAAAAACTCTCATCCTGTGTGATTATTTAGACTAAAATTTTTATAAAAATTACATGGTCTAGAAAAACTTCAAACATGAATTGGAAGGGTGAATTCACATAGAAGAATTACCGCCCATGTACATTTTCCAGGTTCTACAGTTTATTGCCATCTTTCAAAAACATCCCAAAACTCCATAAAGCATCTAAATGTGAACTGCGTCACTTGTACCGTATTAAAGACCCATGGGAGTCTATACAGCGAGTATTCTACACCAGGTTAAATAAGGATGACTGAAGAAACAAAATATGAAAGGTACTTCTGGCCAAGGGTCTCAATGCACTATGCATGTATAAAGCAATGCACTGTATAAAAACAGGACTATTTCACAGATGGTTCAGCTAAGCCAAATGCTTGAATCAGGACAAACACATATACATTATTATGTGGGAACATAAAAGGAGTTGAATTTACATAATTATACTGCCTAACCAAAAAGGCATTGTAAACAGACAGAAACTGAAACCATGAAAAGAAATGAACAACTGAAAAGAAACTTTCTGAAACCATGAGATATTCATAGTTAGTAATAGATCATTTATAGAATATTAATTGAAAACATTCTAATTGAACTCAACTCTAATCTAAACTTCATTCAGAAATAATTGCATATGTGGGCCTTTCATTGATCATTTTAGAAATTAACTTGTAACCATTACTCTTTTGCATTTAGCATAGCTTAGCTTAACTAGGGTGCACCTTACCTTGTCACTAAAGTTTGGAGGCCATTCTTATATAGGAAGAAATGGGCATGTGCCATATTCTTTGCATTACACAATGGGTTTTACTTTGTTCTGTGTGATTCGCTCTGAAATTCTAAAGTTGTCCCAGACCAGGCTTTTTCTGACAAACCAAGAAAACAGACTGCATTTATATTATATAAAATTCTAACAATAAATGTGAATGTGGTTAATTTGATGGGGCCCAGTGTTTTGAACAAAGTTTATTGGTATCAAATTATTTAAGCATCATGTATTTTGATTATAAAGTGTATACTTAAGTCATTGTGAACCTGTATATATATAAAAAAAAATGCTTTGAAAATCCCTGAGTGGATCTAATTAGCGGCTGATTAGCGCCTTGTGCTACTGTCCTCACTAAAGCAAATTGGTAGAGTCTCTAAACTATTTATAATAATCTGTAAATAATCTTGACAATGTTAGTGATGGTTAATGTGATGGTAATGCCTCCTAAGATAGCCACGTGAAAAAGATAAACACTTCTTGTCAGTAGCAAATGTTATAATGGCATGTAAACAATGAGATGTGAGTGAATCATGCAAACCCCTAAAGACACTGTGGTACTGTAAATACACACTTAAGCAAAACAAACTATGATACTGGTTGTATGCGTAATACTTTTGTAGTTATGGTGAATGTTAAAATACCAGACGGACACTTTGTGGTAAGGAATCCCTCAACTGCCCCATACCTCATTCAAACACACAGTGTAAAAGGTCTTGCATGTCACTATATATAAGGATGTCAGTGAAGTGAGAGAGAAGGCATTGAACATTGCATATATTACATACCCCAGCTCCAAGTAAAGTCGCCTTAATGAGACAAAAAGAAGAATAACGCCTTAACAAAAGAAGAGCATTCAGAAAAACAGGCTAGTGTGTAAGCATTTTAATTATGCAAGACATAATTGAACATATGCCTCACAACACCTCATGTGCAACATATATCTTATGAAGATAAATTGTGAAAGAAAAAATGGAAAACTAAAAATGGAAATATTATAAAATTGCAACACGTTTGCAGTTTAAACGCTTTATTGTTTTTCTTCTACACATGACGCACACAATAAACCCTTTGTTTGTGCTTTTTCTTTGGTCTAAACCCACATCAAAAGCTATCCAAGAAATCTTTACATAGTTAGACCATTATTATTTTTTTTTATCTTTAGCTACAGTTTTTCCACTTTGTATGACTGTAATTGCATTGCTATGTAATTATTGTTACACAAATAAAACAGAACCTAACCCAATAAAATGCAAAAATATCTTCTTGCCAGGAAAGAAGCATATTCTGTGGATTTTATGTTGATCTTTTGGCTTAAATCTGTGATCTGCACCATGAGGTGCTCAATAATTATATGACATATTGTGTGATAACATCACACAAATTTGTAAAGGACATTTGTTAGAATTTGTTTATATATACTGTATATACATGTAAAATAAATATGTCAAGCATCAATTGTCAAATAACTCATTCTTACATTTGTTTTCACTGTCTCTTAATGCAAAAGTACAATTTATCTCCCAAGCCCATAAACCCATGATGTATAAAGTACTACTCTGGTTAACAAAACTAAATATTCAGTGCCTGCATGTTAGAAGGCCTTTGATGACTGTTATAATGTGCTATGCAGCCTGTGTTTATGGCTTCAGTGGAGTTTTAATCCTCCCACTCCATAGGCTGCAGTCTGTGATTAGTAGGCACGATGTTGTGGCTGTTCTTCAGGATAGCGGCTTGGGTTTGCCCTGATATCTTAGTCAGTGCTGAGCCCTGGTTCTGTGTCATTGGCTTCTGCTTATGTCCCTGACTGGCTTTGGTCAGGGCCTGATCCAGCTCATTAGCCTCATCAGTGGGTCTGGAACGAAGAAGATGTCTGATTGTTTGCAAATCCAAATCAGACCTGCAGTTTAAGTAACTCTTCAGGTTCAACTCTGGAAACACTGCTTTTCTTAGAGTTTGGATCATCTGAATATCTGCATGATGTCTCTTGAGCCAAACAGATACATTTTTTTCCATGGAGATAAAACACAATGCATCATCATTCATAGCAGCCATCCCCATGTAGGGCCTTCCATGAGTATTCCTCCAGCCTGATAGATTGTTTCTTGTGGTGTTGAGCACCTTGTTTTTCTGATGTTTCTCAGTGGCCTGGCCCAAGTGCTGTTGATTTAGATTGTTCTTCCACTTTTTAACAGCCCATTTTTTTCTTTGGAGCTTAGGCAAAAGATGGTGAAGTCCTTCATCTGCAAGATCTGCAAGGTCTCCATTAATTAAGTGTTGGATGACCAGCCTCCTCTGCATGGGAGATGCCACTGAAGTGATACCATGCAGCCCCCAGCCTGTACCACACAGGTTCAGAAAAGGTCAAACTTCAGCCTTAAAAAGACTTTCTTCAAGCCTTGTATGTCCATATGATATTTCTGTAGGCTGGGAAAGCAGGACTGTTGCAGACTGATCATGTTTTCACATAATCACAAAATGAAGCTTCAGAAGAATGTGAGAGTGTGTAAAGATTAGGAGTAAGCACCGTAAGCACCCGCTGAAAATAAGATGTCTTTAATGTACACCTTAATTTGCAAAAATATCAAGGATACCAAGAATCCAGTAGCCATGAAGTAATGTATCCTTCATCATGCCACTATAATAAAGCTATTCCCTCTACATGAGAATATAGCATTTATAGCATTCTTGTGGTTAAAAGCATATATTATTCATGGAGGCATTAATTTTAGTCCAATATTTAAATCCAAATGCAGAGAAGAAGCCTTTATAGCGTCACCGTAGCAGCAAGTATAAGTAGATATGCCTTGGAACAATCCATTAGCATTTCAATAGCCCATTTAATGTCACATCAAACAAAGCAAATTATAATACAGCCATTAAATAGAACAATTTATCATAAGTCGCCCAAAGAAACAATCCCATTTGGTACTCACTCTGCTGGAAGGAGGCCAGAACCACTCTGCTGTCCATTTGCTGGGGTTTACGGTAATTCCCAACAAGAGGGATTGGAGCTGCTTCGTGAGGATGAGAAGAAAACAGAGCAGTGGCTAATGCCACATACTGTGAAAACGACAAGAACAAAAAGATCTAAACTATATATAAACTATAACGGGGTTTATGTTTAAAGTGATCAGATTTGCAGGAAGAAAATGCATTCTTTGTGATGCTTACATTCATTTAAAGATTACATTTCTGTTTAAAAGTTATACACTTGGTAGTTAAGTGTAGGTGTGTCTGGTTTATGTAGTTGTACCTGTCTGAGAGAGATGCTCACTGGATTCCTGAAAACTGTCCAGAGCACGCTCGGGTAGCAGGGTGGAGTGGTAAGAGAACCATCGTAACGGTAGTACTCATCCAGACGTGTAGGAAGCAACTCCTGAATGTTAAAGCCTGCCACCTGCAATTTCTGACCTGTCACATCCAATGAGAATGAATACGGGCTTCAGCCCATTAACACCCTCTGAATACTACTGCAATTATTTGCAAATTAAAATAGAGAGAGAATTATACCATTATATTTAATGCCTTTAATAAATTTGAGAAACCGGTCAAAAGCAGGATTGAACTCTCCAACCTTAAAAAATCAATAAAAAAAAAACAAAACAAAGCAGAACTTTAAAATGCAGGACTCTTTCACCTTTCCAAAAAAGTTATTTTTTTTTCTTAAAATATCAGCTCACCTCAATAAAGACACCCAGCACAGCAAGGCCATCGGATTTGTCCACTGCATGGGAGATGTTGTAATACTTTGCAGAATTGAAGTGCACCAAATGCATCTGAGATCACCAGAGAGGAAAACATGGAGCAAAGCCATCTTTTCCTGATACATATTACATCATGCATTGGACTATTTACTAATGAAAGTCATTTAAGAATTGTAATTTTCCAGTGAAGGAAAAAATAATTTATTCCACAGAGCACTGAAAATAGACAAATGAATCCGGATGAATCAGCATTTGAAACAATTGGAAATGATTGTAAAAGACTTCTAAGTGGTGGGAAAGTAATGAAGTACAAACTACAGTACACTTAAGTAGATTTACTACAATTAAGTAGATCAATACATCACTTTACATTTTTCATGCAACATTTTACTTTCTCTCATTACATTTTTACACAAATAGCTTTCTACATCACCAGGCTTGTTCCTTTAATAATTTTGACAAATTGAGATGGAGGGATTCAGTGTAAACATGACTGTAAATATGTACATTTCTAAACACCTTATCATTATGATCTTTTCTTTGTTTGTGTTCTATATGGTGGTTGTTCAGCCTGTATGCCTTCAATAGGTGACAAACATTGAAATTTATTTTGTATTAATATATTAATGAAGGGTTACCCGTAGTGGATTTTTACTTAAATACATATCAGAAAACATATTTCTCTACTTTAACTTAAATTAAAAAGTATAGACAGTACTTACAGTGACAACTTCTACTACAGTCTTTTAAAACAAGTATGTGTACTTTTGCCCTCTCTGCTTCACATTTTTCCCTTAGCATACATTTTATCAGTGAAGACAGTTGTCTAAAAGGGAAACTTTGGGAATATCCACTAATTTACTAAGGTTCTCATTTGAAATTACTCTCTCTATGAAGTTTCTCCATGAACCATCCTCAGAAACTAGTTGGAGACAACCATATCCAGTGAAAAAGCCACAAATTACTGGATTACTATACTTTTTCTTGAGAAGACAGTCCAAGATTCCAAAAAGTCATCATTTGTCCCATTTCAAGATGAAGTATATGAACCAACTATCCCCATTCCATTGTCAAATATCAAAACCATTGTAGGCCAACCTCTTTTTTTTTAAGACAGCCATGGTGCCTCATGCTATTATACTGTTTGTAAGATAAAGATATGCATGTACTTTCCCAGTCCTAAATTGCATGTGTTTTCTCAACTCTAAATTGCAAATGTCTGTAAGCCTAAAATGTTACATATTCTGTTGGGTAAAATATAAGCTACGGTTGTTAAGGAATACAAGCCGCAAGACCAGACACCATATTTGGTGTCAATTATAAAATAAGAATGAACCTGAAGCTAAAGCTTCGTGCCTTTACGAATGGGTGTATGCCAATGAGAAAGAAGGAAAGTGATCAGTGGGTCACCTCAGCTGCGAACTGCTTGCCATTGATGGTGTGTTCAGAGCCAGTCTGTGTGCTGGAGGAGCCCCAGTGGAAGTGAAGTTGAGCTGCTGAGTAGCGATGAGGCAGACCAGAGAGATGCATCCGCGATGGCAGAGACAGCTGCACTGTGGTTATTATACACAAACATTAGACCTGACTCACAGAGATTATATGTAAAATGATATCACTAAAAGTAATACACAATCATGATGTACAATAAGCTCTGTGTTTCTCCAGTCAGCTATATCATAAGCACCAGTAAAACCACAAGGTTGCTGTGAGATCAAGATCCCTCATTCACGCCACAAACACTTGTCTATTCTAAGCAGTCGACAAGAGAGTTAATAGCCACAAATTGTATACCTCTGTATGTGTCTGAAATTCATATACATGCATACATATATATTTATAACATGATTAGAAAATGTACAAGTTCAAAGAGAATACACAAAAGAAACAACTTGCAAAGTAAATGCTCACACAAAGCATGCATGACGATCAACATATAATCCTGTTGCTTATGTGGTACCATTTCTTTGCTTATCCAGGGATACCAGGGTTATTATTAGGTTTTAAACCTTGACATACAACCAAAAATGAGATCAACGTATTTAAGAGACGGCAGACACTTTGTTGTTGAAAGGATTAGCTGCAGTCTGAGTAAGAAGACTCATACTTTACTTAAACAAAATAATAAGATGATGTTATTGTCTCTATGCTGAACTAGATATGTGGCTTAAGAAGAAAGACGATCCTTCAAACTGTGACTGAAACGTCTCAATTAGTTTAACAGTGTCTGTATTTGAATGTAGAAAAGTGTTAGGATGGAAAGTATTGCCAGTATTAGGCTTTTAAAGCTATTACAATTTACCCACTGTGGGCAATTCACTATAAATACATTCATTCATATTCAATGGTTCCATGGTTTATTAAAACCCATTAAAGTCCATTTATTTTTTAAAGCATTTCTATTACACTAAGTCTACACTAACCTAGATTTGTCTTTCAGTTGAAATTAGAATGTGAATATTGACGGTTAGTCAAATATAGGTTTATATGGTATACAGTGAAAAAAAGAAAAATATTTCTTGACATTAACAATTTTGATATGAATTTGTCTTGTCTTGTAGTGCTCTTTATTGAATTGTATATTTAGAGCTCTCATACCAGAGTGTCCATTGTTACTAAGGGTCAGTTGCTCTTCGCTAGACAGGTTGTAGTCCTGCAGCTGAATGGGCAGCAGTTCTGGATCAAATCTCAGCAGCTCAGGTTGGAAGTTTATGGGAGACTGGAATGTCCCTCCACAGTATGGATAATGTCTTGACCACAGATGCTCTCCATAAGGACCTAAACCAACAGCAGTGCACCAGAATTAAGAACATCTTCTGACATGCCTTGCTGCTGAAGATGATGTCTGATACTGTGATTGCACATTTTTAATTGCTGTTTTTTTTTTTTTTTTTAGCTCTGGCAGATTTTTGGAATTTATGTTTCACCCATAACTAAAGCAAAATTAAAGGCGCCAGTGTCACATAAATGTTCACAAGATTCTGCTGAACCAGTGGAATTGTTTACTAAATTTAATTTTGACACAATAACACAGTGACATATGACAAACTCTCTTCTCTGCCAAAAGAGTCATCACTTTTAGCCCTCAGCAGCTGTCGCACCACAAAACCAATAAAGATTTGTAGTGTATGTAATAGCCCATAACCCACAGACTTCTAACTAAACAAAAGGCTGCCAACGGTACACAAAATTCATGGTTTGGTACGCTCCTAGGTTTTTAAGTCACAGTTTGGTTCAATTTCAGTTAGTTAAATGCAAAAAATAAAATGCCATTTTTTTTTATTAACACAGTTTATTATTGTTGTCCTTTGTGATAATCATTCCTGTACGTCGCCTTGGATAAGGGCGTCTGCTAAATACCGCAAATGTAAATGTAATCGCAAATTTAAAAAAAAAATAAAATGCCTGCTTGGTTAAATAATTTAAAAAATATTGAATAAATCAAATTAAATCAATAATTTTTAATATGTTGATTACAATGAGTTGACTAAATAAAATGAAATAAATGCAAACATTTTTTCAAATAGTTTTTTAATTTGGGTAATACAGATGTGTATATAAATAAGTGGTGTGTTTTCAGAACTGGGAGGATTTTCTTTTTTAAGAGAAATTGTTAAAGCTATTCATAAAATTATGTACAATGTGTAAAAAGGATTTACTTCAACAGACAAGTGCACTGATTGTACTGAAATGGTTCAGTATGAATATGTTTACAATTACACCCCTATTATTAATAAAAACCTAAAAGAACAATTGACAAATGGCACTGTCAATATAGTGCTAAGCTGCTATTCAGTTTTCTCTTACACTATCATGAAAACATCCTCTGTAACGCTTATTGTGACAGTGACAGTTAGTGTGACAAAAGAATAGTGTGCCTGCCAATCAATGGTGGATTCACTTCCATCTATTTCCTCCCAAGCATGATTTATAAAAAGTGATATAACATTTTCTACATAACTGTCTACATAACAGTAGCTTGACACTCAAATAAAATTTTGTAACTTTCTTTACCTTTGTAATCAGCATGTACAGTATACGGCCTCCAAGACATCCACATGTATATTTGATCAAAACCTCCACATTCCAGTTTATGGTGCTTAAGGAATTTAAACCACTAAAGCCACTGTCAAAGACACACCATCTGTACTCAGACAGACCTTAATGGAATACGGTAGGAAATAAAACTACAACCAAAATTTATGTTAAGTTAAAGAATATGCATTACCCAGAATAAACATTAGCGGTAATGAACAATTTTCACCACAAAATATTTTGTCTTTTTTGTCTTTTTGTATTTTAGTCTAAATACATAAATGAGCTTGCAATATGATTATAAAGACACTATACAAAATGGTGCTTTCAAGGACTTTTGTGCAAACCTTGTGCTGACTGTAATAAGTGCCAGAGATGACAGTTAAAACAGGCGTGTCACATAATAGTCATTCTGATTAGTGGGAAATGACAATTTGCTTAACTAACTTTACAATTTAAACCAGTGCATTCATAATGCACATACCAGAACACGTAGGTTTAAATTGACTTTAAATTGAGTTTCAACGGCATAGCACAATATAAAGTATACATTTTATGTAAGAAAAGACAAATGTGAGTTTAAGTTCAATGGGTGAAATTATAACAGAAAATGTCCTTATCCGTTGTCTGTATGGTATAGTCTGCTTCGTCTTCTATAACTAATCAGGTGACTTTTGAGAATAGATGAGGGTAATAGATTAACCAAATACAATATACAGTTTCACTTACCATCATATGTCCATTCCCACCTAAGAGAGAGAGAGAGAGAGAGTTAGAGAAACATGGTAAATAAAACCTTCTAAACCAAAACACAATTTGAAGTCTGGGAAAGTTCTACTGACTCTGAATAAATGGGTCATTATTTCTGAGCCAGTGTCACTTATCTACTTGGGTGATGCATTCCAACGCCACATCAGTGTCTCTGCTCTGCAGCATGAATGCCTGATTATTGCCAAGTGTTTCAGTTAATCCTGATTTCCAGCTGAGTGTCTGACACTAAATTGTGCTCATGGACTAAAACATGGAGATTAATAGAGAATCTTATGTAAGGGCCCTCTCTTGTTCTCAACTTAAGAAGACTATAGCATCTGGCTATAAAAGTAGTAATTAAGTTAAAAGTATTTCAAAATAAACATTAGAGCTTGCAATGAATGCATATTATAACTCATATGCTCATATGCAGGAAGAAAATAGTTGGAACTACTGGCCTAGACAACTGGACAAAAATAATCAATGTGCATGAATTTGTGTGCAGTGCTTCTGAATGATATAATGAACAATGTTCTGAGCTGTCATCATTCTAATTTCTAGTATAAGATGAATTCTGGATGATTCATCCAAACAAAATATCATCAGTTTAACGAAACCAAGTTTTTGATTCATATAGGTGCAGTCTACACCTATCTGCTGCATTTACCTCACTCTCAGGAATATTAGGTGCTGGAATACTCAACAAGTATAATCAACATCACTGCAACTTTTACATTCATTGTTTAATGTAAAATAATTTCACTGCTTGAATTTATCTTTGCTGCATCAATGCTGCATCAGATCTTTGTTTCACCTAGATCCACAACACTGAACAAGTAGCCATATAACAAATTGCAGGACTATAGCCCAGACTTAAAGCAAGATCAGTTTAGTCCAAATATTTTAAACCTTAGAAGTATGAACAATGTTTTATAATAAAAAAATCTTCCTTTTCAAAAGAAATCATTCCACATCTTACCACAACAGGAGAAGGGAAAGGCTATCAGGCTCATTATCAGCAGTGGAAATATCATGATGCTTCAGGAATAATAAATCTGCTGCCCCTTTCCTCTATAAGATGTCTCATGAGAGGAATCATAACAAACGTCTCCTGAGACGCCTTTTATACTAAGCATGGTGCTACGTTCTGTCTCGGCATGACGTCACCGCGAGGTTGGAACACACCGGGTTACTTTAGGAGCGCGTGTGACTTCATAGGACAACTCATTAGGTTCAGACAGACAAACAACGGTGACGCAAAACAAAGCATTATGTCAGAAAAGAGAATTAAATCTTTGCATCAGAGTTTACCTCAGATTTTGATCCAGTTGCGTCGTGTCGAGTCTCCTCCAGAGACGATGATTAGCGCTGTAGAGAAGTATAATGGGGGGGGGGGGGGGGTTGCAGCCAGCAGGGGGAGACAAACAGGAGGAGAGGACAATATTTACATTTACGGCATTTGGCAGACTCCCTTATTCAAAGCGACTTAAAACAGAGCAATTGAGGGTCAAGGGCCTTTATGAAGGGCCCACTAGTGGCAGCTTGGCGGTGGGGGATTTGAACAAGGTCCAGCGGCCAATACCTTAACCACTAAGCTTTGCATTCAGACAGCATGTTAACTGTAGTACATAACCTTTCTGTCCTCAGACCAGGGTTTTTTTTGTCAAACTGTTTAAATTGTAGTATAAATATATAATAATTATTAATAACTTATCAAACTGTTATTAGTGGGTTTGTGTTCTCCTTGTATAATATATATATATATATATATATATATATATATATATATATATATATATATATATATATATATATATATATATATATATATATATATTTAAGCTGCTAGACAGAAAGATAGATCAAATATAAATAAAAGCTTTATCTTTTAGGCTTTGTCTTGTCTGTGTCATGTTTGTGTTCTCTCCTTGTGTCCACATTAGATTTCACCAGGTTCTCTGGTTGCTACTATCCCTAAAACATGTCAGCAGTGTGGACTAGCTTAAGATAAATTACTCCTTGGGTCGAAGAAAGTGTGTGGATAAGCTGTTATGGACCTGTATCCCATCCATGAAAGACTCTGGAGCCACCATGAACCGAACTAGGACTATTTAATTTACAGTTCCTGAAAATCTAAATTATTCATAAACAAATTGGATCACAACTTTTGAAATGAATTAATGCAGGGGACTGTCTTGAACGTTTCATTGTCAACATAATTATGGGCAGGTGTAGGAACAGGTAGGTAGTTGAACAAATCATTAACGAAGCCACTATTTCAAGCAATAGCATGTATACCATGATAAGGCCTGTCATGATAATTTAAGCTCAAAGGTATATGCCAAATATAATTATTTTTTTCAGAATTAGAAAAACAAAAAAGCAATATTAATTGACAAGTGAGACATTACTGATTAAAATGTATTATTATCCAGCATGCATTTGTTGTAACTGAATAAACCATCATCCTATTTGTCAACGGCCTGCTTTATTATCATGAAAATGTACAAAGTTCACATGTTCTTTGCTCTTCAACTGACATTTATGAGCCCTCATTTACTTAGAGCTTCATCACCAGAGAATACACCACCATGAGGAACTTCAGCATGTTTTTGCTCATTTTTGTTCTATCTTATTGTATTCATGGGCAGGCAACAACACCAGGTAAATTGTTGATCCATTTTCTTAAACATACACCAATTTTCCTTTACTTGTGCTGGTTCCTCTATATTATTATTATTGTGTATATGTGGAAACACTTACAAAGAAATGTTTTACTTTTATTTTGCACATTATGTATTACTGAATCAGTTCAATATATGTTTTATGGCATGTTTTCTATTTAGATAGAATTTGATTATTCTTTCAGTCATTCAGTCATAAGTCATACAAATGATTTCCTGGTCAGGGTGGGGTGTTATGGAACAATTAAAGATAAATGAATTTCAGATGTATGTAAATGTGTATTTATATGTTTGTAGACATGTGTAATGGCCAATTTTACCAATGGAAATATAAAATATCTTTATTTAATTCTAATATGGATTCAGTGAACTTGGGCTTTCGAATATTAATTTCTGTAGAAAATTTTGATTTTAAAAATATCAGTTGATAAATGAAGTTCAGTAGAATATTAATGAAAGCAAAAGCTATTATCTAAACAATTTTAAGTATCACATTCCCGCATAAAACTGTGTCTGTTAGTTCTGATCCAAAACTCTGTCACACAGGTATATAATATATGATTATATACATAATACGCTATATAAAACCTTATACAAGCTTTTAATTAACACAAGCTATTAATCCACGTTCATCTTTCTTTAGAAATCATGAGAGATTTATCACATTTTTCTTTCACACTTGAACATGTCTGTAAATGTCCATTTGTATCACGTTTTTGTTTAGTAAAGAGATAGGAATCCTTTTTAGAATTGAATTATTTGAATTAATTCATCATATAAGTGGAAGGCTTGCATAAATACTGATAAATTATATGTCACATGAGTCACAACTATAACACAATCTTTGACGCTGCTGCCATGACTAAAACCAGAGTTTTATGTTTCATGGTGCCTTAGTTTATAGCCACCATAAAAACTAGGTGTGGACTGACTGCAAACCCTTGTTTTTTTCAATGGTATCTGCTGATACAATGTACTGACACAACTCATCACAGATCTTCTTTTCCAAACTACAGATTTCTGTGCCATGCCCAAAGATGAAGGCATAGATTCTGGCAAGGATGTGCAAGTATACTTGTACTACAACCAAGACTGCAGATAAGTGCTAT
This sequence comes from Kryptopterus vitreolus, assembly GCA_030449085.1. NCBI lineage: Eukaryota > Metazoa > Chordata > Actinopteri > Siluriformes > Siluridae > Kryptopterus > Kryptopterus vitreolus. The sequence continues at coordinate 18,409,496 of JACRUU010000005.1, read as the reverse complement.
CCATTCCGTTACAAGGGAGATGGTGGAAATCAAAACCGCTTCAATTATGAATTTTACTGCATGAGAAACTGCTCCACCAATGCTGATAAACTGTATCCTACAGATCGTGAGTTTTCTTTAGATTTATCCATTTTGGTATACTAAATAATTTTTTTTCACTGCTATTCCTTTGTCTTGCTCGATCATGGTAGAAATCATATTGTAATAGTACATTTTCACCTCTTTAATCCTAGGCACTAAAGCTTGTCACTTGCCAAAAGCCCCAGGTGACTGTTATGGTCATTATCTACGTTATTACTATGATGCTGCTCATGGAAAATGCACTACTTTTGCGTGGACTGGCTGTGTAGGCAATGGAAACCGTTTCTTGGATTTAGACCATTGCAATGCCACATGCTATGGAATAATAGGTGCATATTTACATTCAATATTTTTTTTTTGTTTTTTAGAAATGTTTGTTTAAAATATTTATGTGTGTATTTTGTATAGATAATGATGAAAATAGAGAGAATGCGGGTGATGGTGATGTGGAATCAGACACACCAATTGGTAAATTCTCTGCTTCTTTTTGTAAATGATTGAAACTCTGATTGAATTTGCCATTTCCTATATAAATATTTTGTTGTTTTTGTTGCACACAGGCATCATTTTGGGAGCTGTTTTAGGTATTATTGGAGGCCATCATTCTCATTGTTGTGCTTGTTCTGACATTGAAAAAGTGAGTGCTTTTTAAAGCTTTACCTTTCTAATATATATTCCCTTCTCATTAACAAACCTGTAACCTTTTTGGTGTTTTTATCAATAGACCTAGGAAAAGCAAAAAAAGCAAAGGAAAGGAAGCCAAGGTGAAAGAAGAGCCAAACTCTCCTGGTCCTGAAATACCCCTTCAGGTCACTGAGACTGCATAACGGACCACAAGAAGAAACCAGCGGCACCATTAATACCTCTCATAACTCCATATCAACTCCTCAGAACATCAGAATAAGAAATTTTTAGAAAACGGGTTCATCAGGGGGTCTGGATAGATTCTTAGCATACTAAAGTTGTTTCCACACCATTTAGAAACTAGAACATTCCCCAGATGAACAGGCCATGGAACTATGTTCTGAAGTTGGACTTTTTTCTAAGAGTGTACGTAGTCATTGCTATGTAGTATTTAGCCTGATTAGTAGTGTTTTTTTTTTTACAATGTGAGTTTGAGAATATTTACATAAACATATGCTAAAGAATTAAGAGAGTACAATTGATATTGTTGTCATTTTGGTGTCGTGTAAATTTTATATTGTTCGTTTTTTAATTTCATATTTTTTAAACTCTATAAAAAGCAAACAGTTCTCTCATTGTAATGACTTAAACTTTGTCTTATAAAGGATTTTGATGGAAAACAATATAAAAAAAAGACAATTATCCCAATTCTTCTACCATTAGTTTCGACTGCTTGCTTTAGGGTCACCACAGAGGATCATACCTCCCCACTACATATGCTTCTTTCTCCCCAATTATCTGCATGTCTTTCTTCACCACACCCATAAACCTTCCTCATATGCCTTCCACTTGTTCTATTATGATCCCAATTCTAATTCAAGAAAATGAGATCTCATTGACTTTTTCAACAACAATCTTGGAAAATTAGACAAAAATGGTCATTGGTTACTATACACTTTAAGAACTAGAATATTAGGGGGGGAAAGTGTATCATGAGCACTGGTATGTTGTTTATACTTACTAGTAAATTGTTTGCTGTATCCAATGATACAAAAAAATTCTAATTTCTTGTCAGAAATTCCTGATAACTATGAATTTAATTTATGTATTACCATTTCCACATGTGCAAAAGTATAATATCAGAAATCAAACAACATTATGCATAAGCCACATATTTAATCCCAGCACCGGTTTTCAAATTAGATTTTCAACACATGTTCAATATGCTGATTTACAACTAGGTTCAATATGTTATTTAAGTATGATTTGAAAGAAAAGTGGGATTTTAATGTCACTCCAAACATATACAGTAGAGTACACATTGAAATGATGCAACATTCCCGAGGTGTTACATAAAAACAATATAAATAAACAAACAAAAAAGTAACACCAAACACAGGTCTGCACAGGTCTGCACCAACTAAGGCAAGAGATGACATTTTGTGCAAAAAAAAACAAAAAACAAAACAAAACATGAGACCGTTGAGAGGGACACTGCAGCACACAGTAGTACAGAATAGATTTGTGTTAATGAAAATGGATTTTAACATAATAAATGCTGCTTATGTAAACAGTGAGAGCTTGAGAAAAGTGAAGGACATTATCGGAGTTTGTTGCAACAATCTTTTTGTATCAGGAAAATTAATATGAAAATGACATTGTTTTTGTTTACAGTGCTTGACCGGCAGGTGACGCCAGAGACAGACTTCTCAGGTGTTTCGCTCCATTCTGTACATGTGCCAAGTCATTGTTTCAAACGAGTTAAAAGCTCCAAAGAGCTGATTCTGGACCGGCTCTAGGTTGCCGGGGCTCATCGTACATTTAATAGTCGACGTTGTATTTATATCCAGCCTAACAGTTGGAAAGCATTTGGCGGTTTTTAAACGCTATCATTAAAGCACCATATTTGTCCCGCCTGTGGACTCGGCGACCCGGCTGAACCCGTGACGTCATTAGACGGCGCCTCTTCCCCGTCGGCTCGATACCGCTTTCTTTGGGTCGGTTGAATTTTTATAATGGTGGTGACGGTGACAGATTAACCAGGCATCCCCGGGCGAACAAGTCCAATATCTCAAAATCACATCGCTCATTTAGTATCATTTGGAGGATCTTTGTTGTGTATAGCAGCTTTTCAGATGAGCTTGTGTTCCCGGATCATTACTCCGTGATCTAACGCGCTGGCTGCTCCGGTGTCCATCATCAGCTAACGGCAGTTTCTCTGCTCAATTGATTCATTGTCTCTCTCGACAACCACGAGGTAGCTTTACCACATTCAGAGGGGAAATATCTGATCTTAAACGCCTAATCCTGTGCGCGTTGTCTTGGCCTCCTAGCTCGCTGCATTGGTCATGGAATGTCCTCATCTCAGCTCCACTGTGTGCGTGGCGGTGGATCCATCCCGATTCCCTCACGGATCACCTTCTTCATGGTGCTGCAGCGGTGAGTAAATGCAGTGTTGAGCGGAGGGGGGGAAAACGAACAACCCCCCCCCCCCCCCCCACCCCCAGAAAAACCCAATCTTCATTAACATTCAATTGTCGGATAAAGGATCAAGCGAAACACTAACCTAACCAATTTGTTAATTTGGATAAGCAAACGGAGATTTTCACACGGATATTAAGCCACGGTTTTACTGGGGTTTTAACATATAAGTAAATGTACGTTTAGATCGATCGTTTTGTTATTTTTTTTTGACGGAAGTTCATTCGTTTTAATGACGTTCGCGCGCGCTATCTTGTATACCCGGTCCACGTGTTTACCTTGAAGGCTGTTTTCTCCAAGAATTCTCAGGTTACTTTGTCTTTGAGTCACTTGCAGTATTTGTTGAGAATTACTAGTAAATAAACTGTAATATCAACACTGGCTATTATTATTATTTTTATTTATTTTTAAAGGTCAACAGCAGAAAAACACCAGTTTAATCGAAGAAAATGTTTCTATTCGGGCCTGCACATTAATGTCTAAACGTCATGTTTTTACCTCAATAAATGGAAAATCACGATTATTAAATACTGCATATATTGTTTTTCTTGCTCTTGTCTAGTTTGCCGGTCAAACAAAAGTCCTTGGGTTTGCCTGACCTGTCTGAATGTGCATTGTGGAAGGTAACTATTTGATTTCAGTCACTCTTTCCCACCCATTTCAGTTAACAGTAAACTTTTTCAAGGTTCGCTTAAAGTTATGGTAGTACACGTTGCATAAAAATGTATGTGTGGATTAAGGTATGTGAATGGTCACGCTAAGAAGCATTTTGAGGAGGTTCAATCTTCACTAACTGGTCAAAAGAAAAGTGAGAAGTTACAACATTCCCTGTGTATGGACTGCAGCAGCTACAGTACGTTTTGGTACGTATAATCTTAAATCCACTTCCCAAACTAAGCATTAAAAGCTGAATGTTATTAATCCTGAAGCAATGTTGTATCTCATTATTGAGCACAAGACTATGTTCTCATAAATATTCTTTGTGTAATCCAGTTATAGATGTGATGACTTTGTGGTGAATGACACCAAACAGGGCCAGGTGCAGAGGGTGAGGGAGCATCTCCAGAGTTTGGAAAAGTAAGTACTGGCTGTACTTGTTAAGACAAGCTGTTCGGAACACAATAGGAGAAAGAATAAATCATATCAATATCAAAGGAAAATATTTCTCGTAAAGCTCACTGGGAGTTCGGAGTATAAGAACGATGACCGATTCAGTGGTAAATTGGAATTAATGTTACTGTATGAGCTGGTACATGTGTGTCTTGTAGATGATTCTTTGATCCAAGTAGTAACTATTAAATTGTTTTCTGACAAATTGGACCTGTTTATAAATGTATAACATGCCGGCATATTTGCTGTTTCAGCTCTGTGATGAATTCTGACAGACAAAGAAAAAGAAAACTCTCAGGGAGTTCCTCTCCTGACCTCAGATTGTCAGCAGATGGTGTAAGTGAAATATGCAAACATTCACATTCATAATTCCAAGAGAGAAAATTAATTATTCTTAGGATATTAAGTTTTCTTCCAGTTACCTAAAATGTTGTACAAGCTCATTTTCACTGTGCTCCTATTTCATTTGTTAATCATTAGTTGCTTTGCTCTGGTGTGTAAACACTGTTAACAGACCTAACCATAAAACATGTTTATGCCCGTCTCATTTTAGGATGGCCCTCCAGCTCGGAGTGCCACTGGCCTCCGCAACCTTGGCAACACATGCTTCATGAACGCCATCCTCCAGTCTCTTGGGTATGGGCTTCTCTGGAATCTGTAGTGATGTAGGACTAGTGAGGCCTGGCGCATTGAGCTGGAATGCATCCCAGGCCTCTGTGGTGCTGTGTGGAGGGAAAGCAGGGACTCTGTCCAGTCAGCTGGTGCTAATGGATGCCAAGAACACTCGGCTGATTGCTTACACCAGCTGACTTGTCTGTTAAACCACAACCAGTGCTATGAGCTTAATGAAATATATTGCTTATAATGATCAAGAACTTTGCGAGGCTAAAATTTTTCAATTATTTATATAATATGAAATGTTTTCTAGTGGCAATTTCATAATTTAAGAACCCATTGGAGTAATTCTTATTTCTAATTAATCTAAAATCCTTTTACAATCTTGTAAAGTTTGTTTGGAAAAAAATGTGATGACACACTGATTTTTGCAGTAGCATGTTGGAGCTTCCCTGCAGAATTCCCATCCTCCACTTGGCTAATGTTTGTGTTTATCCATTCAGTTTGATTAGTTGTTAGACTTTAAATATGTTCCATTCTCTCTGAAGTCTAGGTGCATGGCGTACACTTCTGCAAAATGTATTTTTGTGATGATTAAAATTGTCATACATATGCTCTAGGTGACATTAAAAGATTGTGGCAAAGTCAGCCTGTTCACACACTGAAGTTTAGTCCTCTGCTTCCAAAATGGTCTGTGCTCGCTGGTGATAATGTTTCTATAAAACAGTTCTTGAGTAAACCAACAACATTTTGGTTGGCAGAATTTTTTTTTCTTCCTTTGTTTGATTCACAACAGAAGCTTAAAGAGTAAATCCAGTAATAAACTGTACAAGTTCCTTCTTTTTCTACCCAACTGATGAGCTATATTATATACCTTTTTACCAGTAAACATCAACCCCACACTATGACTACTAAAGACCAAATGAATAATTTTAACCAGTTAACAACTTTAAGAATGACTACGTTTACAATTCTACATGTTTTGTGCAGTTTAAAATTTCTTCTGTTGTAAATGTCAGTTTTCTTCCTTTTTTTCCCCTCCCAGTAACGTTCCCGAATTTAGTTGCTATTTTAAAGACTTGCCAGCTGTGGCGCTACGGAGCGGAAAAACTGCAGGAAGGAGAATGTACCACACCCGAAGCCAGGGGGACAGCAGTGTGTAAGGTCCACTTCAGTAGATGGGGAGGAGGGAGGTGGAACTTTGAAAGTTTAAATGGAATTAGTAAATGAACAGGATTTTGCTCTAGACTCCCTGTTTATTTTTGTGCCTTAATTAAACAATGAAGTAAGAAAATAGCGTTCTTGGGATAAAGACTGTCTGAGAATCAGGATGCTGCCATATGCCTCCATATAAACATTTTCCTCTGTGTGTTTTAGGTCTCTGGTCGAGGAGCTCAGGAAAACCCTTTGTTCCCTTTGGCAGGGAAGTCAGACTGCCTTTAGCCCAGATGCTTTATTCTATGTCATCTGGAAAATAATGCCAAGTTTCAGGTAATTCTTGTTTAAGAACATGACCTGCAGTGCTTTAGATGACTTATTTTGTCTGTGCCTTTGATTGTGTTTATGATATAGTAGCATTTCTCAATCCTTTTTGGTGCTGCTGCTATTGTAGTTCTAGGTTGAGAACTGAAAAACAAACCCTGTCTATTCTTAGCTTGTTGTAATCACAAATGTAACCAGAGATTTTTAACAAAGGTAATAAGTTATAATTTGCCCGTGTACATGGTTTGACGTCAGGCTGATGAACAATGAAACAGGAAACCGATCGAAAGCAAACTGGTTAGTTCAGATTCATTTTCAAGTCATCAATCATGAATTGAATATCCTAGCTCAATATTCTCAAGGGGCATTTTGTTTATGATTCACTGAAATAGAACTTAATTTTTATTTATTTATTTTTTTTAAAGCAGAGCATACGAGAATCTTTGACAATGACTTGTATTTGTCCAGGTCTAGTCCCAACTGTACTCTGCGTTGTGCTTTCTGCAGGGGCTATCAGCAGCAGGATGCTCATGAGTTCTTGCGTTACCTTTTGGATCACCTCCACAGAGAGCTGCAGGGCAGTAAGAATGGTTCGCCAGGGACTAGCCTGCCCCCAGACACCCCAAACATTAACTCAGGAAGCAAATGCAGCGTGTAAGACTTGCACAATACTACCTCCGTCGCAAACGCAAACCAAACACTTAAATTAGAAATAATAAAAATCAAGATCATATTATCTAAACAATGTTTGTAAGCCACATCATTGTAAGCCTTTGCTTAATCTACAATTGTAACATATTCTACTATAGAATTACAAATACTTTACAAGAAGTGATTTCCGTGCTAGCTGTGAGCCAGATCTCCATCAGTGGTCCCTTGAGTTTTCTTGAATTAATACCTGATTAAACTGTGACTAAATGTTTGACTAAAATCAGCGTGTATACACACACACACACACACACAAAACGCAAATCCTACTACTGGAAATGGATTCATAATGCTGTGATGAAGTTTATAGCTTTTGTTAGATGTTACACTGAACAAATGAAGCATGTTTAGCAGCAGTGTCAGGTTGCTTTGTGACTGTGTTTCCAGAGTGGCACTGTGTTATGGCGTGGTCATTGATTTGTGTGAAGCGATATGGCAGTGTAATCCTGTTCCCCACAAGAGGATGAAGGATTTTGGCTAGACATGCCTTTACACAATTCCTATTCTGGGAAGCAGTTCCTATGCTGTATACAATGGCTTGAAATTATACTGTCAGACAGTGTATTAATTGTTCCAAATAGATGTTTATTGTACATAAATTTATTTAAATATAACAAGGAACCTTGTCTTTCCCTTCCATTTATTGCAGTAATGGGCCTCCCACTATGGTTACTGCTATATTTGGTGGTGTCCTGCACAATGAAGTAAACTGCTTAATATGTGGCACAGAGTCAAAGAAATATGACCCCTTTTTAGGTGAGAATATCTTTCCCATATTCATACCATCTTGGGGGGGGGGGGGAAAAAAACTATTTGGTGGTAATCTTTCTCTCTTTAGATCTCTCCTTGGACATTCCCAGCCAGTTCAGAGTGAAAAGGACAAAGGACCAGGATCCTGGACCAATATGCACTTTGGCTGGTAAGTAGCTGTTCTGTACATGTTATTGTTTATCTGTGTGCGCCATGTATATACATATAATCCATGGATGGATGAATAATTCTTTAATGAGGTATTAAATATAATTGCAGTAAAAGAACTGTAGTCATTAAGTGATGCAGCATGTTTTGTATAGTATATATGTTGTAGAAGAGTTAAAAGGTGAATCTGTCTACATACTTTTTCAGACTGATGTCTATTGTAAAATATAAATGATGGAATGTACATTTGCACCAAGATCCATAATCCAATGTACATATATTCCATTGTATTCATTGCACAGAATCCAATAAGAATACTTTTTTGTCTATTCCTTAGTGCAATTATCTTTTGTTTTTGTTATATATTTTGTTTATTCTTACTTATTTAAACTGCTGCTGGTATCTGATAGCAACCAAACAACTTCTGTTGTATCACTACAAAGTCTATTTTTATAATATCCTTACTCGCAATGATTAGTGTATAATGTGTGACGTTGTATGCTTTTCTCACACTGTTCCCAATCACAGCTGTGTACTTTCACTGAAAGGAAAGTTTACTGGTGAAGCATCTGTAGTTCTGTAGTTATTTTCTTTTCTCCTTTAGACTGTCTTTTTAGTTTTACTGATCTGGAGGAGCTAGATGAAACTGAGCTCTACATGTGCCATAAGTGTAAAAAACGACAAAAGTCTACAAAGAAGTTCTGGATCCAGAAACTGCCTAAGGTATATTACAAGTCATTTTTTGCAGCTCATATGTTTGGATGGGGTGGCTTATAAGCTTTTTCTTGCAGGTCCTGTGTTTGCATCTGAAGCGGTTCCACTGGACAGCTTTTCTAAGAAATAAAATTGACACTTACGTGGAGTTTCCACTGCGAGGCCTTGACCTGAAGTGCTATTTACTAGAGGTGAGCTTTGGACATGTCTGCCTTTTTAAGCACATTATTTTAAATACTCAATATTCAGTGGCATTTACTTAAATGTGTGTTTGTATTTTTTAAGGCTGAAAACAGTCTCCCTGAGAGATGCCCATATGACCTTTCTGCAGTAGTTGTGCATCATGGATCCGGGTATGTCAAGTTTGGGTTTTCATTTCTTAATATATTAAAAAAAAATGTGTTTCAATGAAGTGCAACTGTGCCTACAAGACAATCGTTTTATACTATTCTCTGTAATCCTACCTATAGGTGGTGCTATTGCACCATTAGATCTTCCGCACAGTCATTTTCTTACTAGGGGTATTTACATTGTAACTGAGCAAACAATTCTCTCATCTTCTGTAATATTCAGGTGTTCATATGCATTAGTTTTAAAGCCAAAAAAAGTCATTCCCTTAATTAAAGAATCCTGCAAGTCACACTCTTCTTTGTCTGAGATATTCTTGACATGATGTCTGTTTAGAAATGAACCAAATGATTAAATGACTCCTTTTTCAAAATCAATTCTTTCCATTTGCTACTTAAAATTAGAAACATTACCTGAAAAACTATTATATTCTTCTATTCTATTATATACTACAGCATTTGGAATTGTTTAGCATTGTATGTACACACACACACACATACTTTCCTACTACCTAGAGGAAAACCTATGATCTGTGTCTTAAAAAAAAAAAAAAAGGACCATTAAACATTATATAGTAATGTAATATTCTTAATGACATGGCAGACAATTCTTGCTCTCAGTTATTTAGAGTTGTAGCTAGTTACTATTATGTAAAGCTGCTTTGTGTTATTGTAAGATTAATTATAAAATGCAGGAACAACACCACTCTTTATAATATAGAGAATGATGCATAGATGTGGATGCAGGACAAAAGTTTTCTCTTTTTTTGTTGATTTTTGTTGTTGTTGGTGGTTGTACTATAACCATTTACAATGTGAAAATATAAAGACTTCATTGTGGTGTTACTAATTTTACTTTTTCCTGTTTCTGTCTCTGCCAGAGTGGGATCAGGTCATTACACCGCGTATGGTCTTCACGAGGGCTGCTGGTATCACTTTAACGACAGCACTGTGACTGTAGTCAGTGAGGAGACAGTAGCCAAAGCCAAGGCCTATATTCTGTTCTACACAGAGCGAACAGAGCCAGACAACTCGGGCCCCGTGACCAGGCCGAAACTTTAATCAGCCTTACTGAACCATGAAGCCTTCAGAATGATAATCCACCTTTCCTCCACAAATTTCACACCAAGCTTCAGTTGTTATTTCACCCGTAGCACCACCATCACATCTCAGTAAAAACTAAATGCTGCTGTGTTCATTGTATTAAGAAATCATTCCTAATTTTACCTTTCATTGTTTCTGTCCAAATGCCATCTTTTGTGCTGATGGGCAACGTTGTAGAAACTGGATCAGATGAAATGACAGTGTTTTTTTTTTTTTTTTTTTTTTTTTTTTTTTTTTTTGTTTTTTTTTTTTTGTTTTTTTTTTTTTTTTAAATAATGTGCAAGTCTGATTATTTGCCATCTCTTTTAACATTAGATGAATTTTGGTTTCTTATAAAGGTTTTTAGATAAATTAACTAGATAAAGTATTTTCCTACTGCTGTTTGTTGGAATTAAGGCATTTTTAACTTTGAAACTTGAACAATCATAATTTGTGTAAAGGAAACACCTTTTCCCCTTTGTATTGCACAAGTAGTTTACTTTAAAAGAAAAGAAAAGTATCGCCTCAAATGTAAAAGACATTTGTAGAAAGGGAAAACATTGGGTCCATTTACATTTTTGATTATTTATACCGATTTAACAGGAGTAGCCATAACTATTGCTTTAAACTTTGGGTCTATCGACATACATTTGAGCACTCGTGATTTTTATGTGATTGTTTATAAATGTACTTGAGAGATGCCAGTTATAGAAACGTAGTCAGTGTTTTTGAGAACATGAGGCATTGACCTAATGATGTTGACTGAGAACGTCAGTATGATGCTGAAGTGGAGCTGTTTATTCCTCCCATCAGTTTAAATTGATCACTTATTGTCTTCGTTCTGAATCAGAAAGTGACTTAACCGTAAGGAAATTTGCTATGAAATCTGTCTTGTGAATATTGTGGTAGGTAAGGAAATGGGCTACTTTGATTTCCAAGTGTTTCCTTTTCATGAAAAGCACCCATTTCAAATGTTAAATTTTTTTTATTATTGTCATGGGAATGGGTTATTTCTAATTATTTCATGCACCATAATTTCTTCTGTAACACTGTGCTTAAAATGATGCCTGCATCAGTAAACACTTTCCAGTAATTTCCACTTTACAGCAGTATTTCTGGTCGAATGGTTTCATATCTGCTCTATTTCAAGAGAATATATAAATTGCACATTTTAAGTGCAGTAATAAGGGAGGATGTGTAATTACAGCTTCAAAGTATAAAAACTTTGTTTGAGGCAGCATTTATTCAACGTGTCTATATAAAGTGTTTTTCTATATAGCCTGGCCTGTTTCTCACAGACTGCCAGGTTTGTTTCCTTTTTGAATGCAAAACTAATTTCAATATCACTAAGATGGAAATGTGACCAGCTTTGATGTAAACCACTCTAAACCACTGAGATAGTGAGTGCTCATATTAAATAATTTCCGCCCACTTTCCCGGCCTATAAGGGCAGTGTGCGCACACACACACACAGAGTCTTCTCTAACTACTGGCAGCCAAAGCAGTGGTTCTGTTGAGCTGACTGAACAGGGCCTCCTGTGTTCTGAGGAGGAACAGCTGCTCACTGAGTCTTGTTTGACCCTCCCCTGTACATGCACAGGTGCCAGTCTATGGCTGGAATAATATCTTCATCAAGTATACAAATCAAGCAGCTGCCTCCTTCAATATCCTCTCTGTGATAACCTGCTTTCTTCTCTTTTCTCTTTTAAACTACCGCCCTTGTTCGGAGCTCGGGTCACAGCTGCTGATAAGCTCACGTTGCCCTGAACTGCTGCTTCATTTGCTGCCAGCACGTAATGAGTCACTATAAGTGAGTCACAGGGTACAAGCTGTAATTTCACTTTTGCAGGGCATCGTTTCATCGCGTCACCAGTGGCACGTACCAGCGTACCTAATGGTACTAGTCTGAGAGGTGCTTGTCCACATTTTCACTTTGAATTAAAAGTAGCCGCTCCTCTGGGTGTTTTATTTCCAGCCTGAATACTTTCCGGTCTGGTGTGCATGATGTGCTTTGCTCAGGAAGTAAATAAATCAGTCCACACTGTTCCTCCACTTCAAATTTTGCCGCAAGCACGTGTACTGTTTTTGTGTTGTTTTGAAAATGGTTGTGTAGGTCGTGCATGTAACAGGAAGTGAAACCAAGGCTGGTATTAACCTCTGGGGAAAAAGTGTAAGTTCTTAGTTATACCCAAAAAACATACAGAGTAAATGTTAAAGTCCTGCTTTTATACCACCCCCACCCCCCCACACACACACACGTTCAGCTGTGAGTGATAAACACAAGACACTGCTGTCAAAACATCTGCCCCAACAGATGGACTAGCACTCTGAGACCTGTGCTCGTATGTCCGTCTGTGTGTGTGTGTGTGCTTAACACGTTTCCATTTTTGACTTAGCCTGCTGTTGTCCTCTTAAAATAACTCCCATTCTTTAAGACCTTATATGTGCACAGCTACTGTGTGTGAGAAAGCCTGCCTGCAAAGGATTCATGTATCCTGGCCTCACAGAACAAACTGTATCCACTGCAACTACTGTTGCTCTGTGTGTATCAGACTAGATCTCAGCCCGGAATACAAAGGCCTGTTTGATGCGTTCACTCCCTTTTGCAATGCATCTTACAGATCTTAATCAGGAGTGCCTGCTTCATCTTTTTTCGTTCTTGGATAAAGACAGTCGGCGGAAAATGTCTCTAACCTGCAAGCGTCTTAGACTAACTTTTTTGGACCCCCAACTCTGGTGTCTGCTAAACTTTTTCTCCCCTAGTGAACTTACCAGGAACAACTTCATCATCGGCCCCTTTTTGAGGTCCCTGAATATATGCTGGCATTCCAGCAGGGTAAAAGTGTGCAACGTTGAAGATTATAAGAAGACAACGTTCCAGAGGGACCTATGCAGCAAGCATGCAAGCTTGGTCAGCCATTTCCTGGAGCGTGTCTGCCACATGTGAGTGCTTTTATTTTTTTGTGTGTTTGTTTTAAGCGCCAGCCCAGTATTGTCCACGTCACGTTTTGGGCTTGCAGATGGGAACCAGGCAAAAAAAAAAATAGCAGTAGCAGTGATCACTGGATTTCTGTGCGCTTTTATGGCAGAACAAAGAATATTTGAAGTGGACACTTGTGGAGCCCTTTTTGAATAAATAGCAGATTTGTAATTTATAGTTTCTATTTGATTTGTAACATCGTATCTAAAAGTCTTGGTAAAATGGAATCTGGAAAAAATATATTTATATTTTTTTTCCCCAGAAGGGTTTTCTACCAAGAAATACAGATGACTGTTATCTTTCTGTTTGAATCTGGCTCAGTGGCAAAAATGCCAACTTTGCCTGTAGCCATGGATTAAAATATTTTATAATTGCACTTAATAGTCATTCTTGTAAACATGTGAATGTGAACAAGAGGACAATGCTTGTGTTCACATGTCAATAGTAACTCTCCTGAAGCAAAGTTATTTCATTATTTTAATTATTTAAAGAAATAGTCATTGTTTTTTCTCTTAGTCACTTGCACAATGTAATAAAAAAAAACCTTGATGTCCATCGGAGTGGACTTGAACCAGCTTTAGCTGGATATTCACGAGTACAAAAGACAGGTGTGGGAAGCAGCAATAAATGGTCTGTACCGGTTATCCCATATAATGCATGACTACAGTCATATAATGACTAGTCATATCATCATATAATGACTGTAGTCATGCTAAAGCTTTGCATTCAATGCTGAGGCTTTGTCTCGGCTTCAGATATTTGTAGAACCCCCTGCTGTGCATTTGGCAATTTCAAGAGAAGAGACACTGGCGAACAGCATTTTCACAGCAAAACTGTGAGGTCTTTCTTTATCTGAAAGCTTGTCAAACATATACTGGATTGACTTTTTAGAGGGAAGAGGCAATTAGTATAATTAGAGAGAAGTGTCTAGTCTGCTCTCCTCACAAGATTTATACTGACAGGTGGAGGTTACAATTAACACTTTGTTGATTTTTTCATGTGTGTGTGTCTGTGTCTCTCTCTCTCTCTCTCTGACTGGTATAGACATATAGAATCAGTGAGGCGCTGGGGAAGTCATAATTATGTATAAATTCTCTTTAACATTGTAGTTTATTTGAGTTACATGCTAGACTCTTGGATGAGGCATTAAATCTAGAGAACCTCATACGCAATCTAAGATCACCTTCCAAGAACTATCCATGAACCTTTAAAGAAACATTTTTTCGTATGAGTGTACACCAAAACAAATACACAGTGCCTCTTTGCAGAGCATCAAATCAGTTTACATTCTTTATACTTTCCTTATATACAGACGTGGACAAAATTGTTGGTACCCTTTGGTCAATGAAAGAAAAAGTCACAATGGTCACAGAAATAACTTTAATCTGACAAAAGTAATAATAAATAAAAATTCTATAAATGTTAACCAATGAAAGTCAGACATTGTTTTTCAACCATGCTTCAACAGAATTATGTAAAAAAATAAACTCATGAAACAGGCATGGACAAAAATGATGGTACCCCTAACTTAATATTTTGTTGCGCAACCTTTTGAGGCAATCACTGCAATCAAACGCTTCCTGTAACTGTCAATGAGACATCTGCACCTCTCAGCAGGTATTTTGGCCCACTCCTCATGAGCAAACTGCTCCAGTTGTGTCCGGTTTGAAGGGTGCCTTTTCCAGACTGCATGTTTCAGCTCCTTCCAAAGATGCTCAATAGGATTGAGGTCAGGGCTCATAGACGGCCACTTTAGAATAGTCCAATTTTTTCCTCTTAGCCATTCTTGGGTGTTTTTAGCTGTGTGTTTTGGGTCATTGTCCTGTTGCAAGACCCATGACCTGCGACTGAGACCAAGCTTTCTGACACTGGCTAGTACATTTCTCTCTAGAATTCCTTGATAGTCTTGAGATTTCATTGTACCCTGCACAGATTCAAGACACCCTGTGCCAGACGCAGCAAAGCAGCCCCAGAACATAACAGAGCCTCCTCCATGTTTCACAGTAGGGACAGTGTTCTTTTCTTGATATGCTTCATTTTTTCGTCTGTGAACATACAGCTGATGTGCCTTGGCAAAAACTTCGATTTTTGTCTCATCTGTCCACAGGACATTCTCCCAGAAGCTTTGTGGCTTGTCAACATGTAGTTTGGCATATTCCAGTCTTGCTTTTTTATGATTCGTTTTCAACAATGGTGTCCTCCTTGGTCGTCTCCCATGTAGTCCACTTTGGCTCAAACAACGACGGATGGTGCGATCTGACACTGATGTTCCTTGAGCATGAAGTTCACCTTGAATCTCTTTAGAAGTCTTTCTAGGCTCTTTTGTTACCATTCGGATTATCCGTCTCTTAGATTTGTCATCAATTTTCCTCCTGCGGCCACGTCCAGGGAGGTTGGCTACAGTCCCATGGATCTTAAACTTCTGAATAATATGTGCAACTGTACTCACAGGAACATCTAGTTGCTTGGAGATGGTCTTATAGCCTTTACCTTTAACATGCTTGTCTATAATTTTCTTTCTGATCTCTTGAGACAGCTCTTTCCTTTGCTTCCTCTGGTCCATGTCGAGTGTGGTACACACCATATCACCAAACAACACAGTGATTACCTGGAGCCATATATATAGGCCCAATGGCTGATTACAAGGTTGTAGACACCTGTGATGCTAATTAGTGGACACACCTTCAATTAACATGTCCCTTTGGTCACATTATTTTCTGTGTTTTCTAGGGGTACCATCATTTTTGTCCATGCCTGTTTCATGAGTTTATTTTTTTACATAATTCTGTTGAAGCATGGTTGAAAAACAATGTCTGACTTTCATTGGTTAACATTTATAGAATTTTTATTTATTATTACTTTTGTCAGATTAAAGTTATTTCTGTGACCATTGTGACTTTTTCTTTCATTGACCAAAGGGTACCAACAATTTTGTCCACGTCTGTATAACAAAATCCTTATATATATAACGAAATAAGTAATGTGTGGCAATTTAGGGAAGGAGAAATAAATAGGAAAGTATTTGGCTGCAGGAATCTTAAATGACTCTGTTGTAATAGTATTTACATGAATATTACAATATTCTTTATTCTTTACATGTCCTTATTCATAACATTATATACATAATATTACATACATAATATTTTTTACTTGTCCCTGTGGTGAACTGTATCTAAACATCTTGTGTGTGTCTTGTGGATATTACTATCCCAGACACTATGGCAACATGATTAGAGGCACATTACCATTGAATACAGAGAAACTGTGAAACCCATGAGGAAATGATATTAGATTAACATACAGCAGTTCTCTGGTAAATATGTTAACTGGTTACAATAATATTGTGTTTACAATAGGACTGGAAAAGCATCTAGTGTGTATATATACAGTCAACATGTTTGTCCTAAACCCCAGTGTGAGCAGAGGAATCTACGCTTTGGAAAATATTAGTCATGCCTGTTCCCGGAAATGAAGCCTCTTTCACAATTGAGCAGAAAATCAGATAGGTGTGCGTGCGTGCGTGTGTTTGTGCGCATGTATATATGTGAATATGTGTGTGTGTGTGTGTGTGTCTTACTGAAAGAAAGAGACAGCGAGTAAGCGAATTAGAGTGAGAGAAGAAGGAGGTGTGAAACACTAATATTCATGGTGCTCCATGAGAAAAATTTCTGCATCTTGTTATCTGAACAAAAGGAAGGCGGTGCCATGAAAGAGAATAGCATGTAACTGGGGAATGAGGAGGCGCGTAGAGCTTCTTTGTTTCATAGCTTCTCATTCATATAAAAGCAACATATCTCTTGCTAAAGAAAAAATGGTTGACATCAACTGCAAGGACAACAGGAGTTCTTTTTTTAAAGATGTATTCATCCTTCCTCTTTAAAAGATCCTTCTTCTGCTTTCTCCAGTATGATTTTTTAAAAGGGAAAAGCAACAAAGAAAAAAAAAGGAGTGGCACATGATTCCAGTGCTCTGCCCCGTGTTTAGGGTTATTGGGACGGGATCATAATGCTCTGATGCTACTGAAATGCGTCGGCCTCACATGTGGATAAGTGGTAAGATTATGTAAGCCCTTATGTAATCCACATCAGTACACGTGAATGACATCGCAGCTCTGAGTGTGTAGCCAGACATCGGTTGTGTGTGTGTGTGTGTGTGTGTGTGTGTGTGTTCTCCCAAATCCTGTGCAATTCCATCAGCAGGCTGCAGCACTTCCGTTCCACTTTAATAAGAGAATGTAGGAGGGGCCTAATGGCAGAAAGACTTTAAGGATTCTTGAGCCTAATACTGTCTGCTTAAATTTGCTATGTTAAATAGTTTATGATAAAGAATACACTGATTTATACACAGACGAAAAAGACACTTCTAGCAATTTGATTGGATACTTGAAGCTTTTGTTTTCCTTTTTGTTTATATAGAAATCTCTGGTGAACCACAGAGTTTACTGTCGGGTTTGTGTGTCTGTTGTAGGAGAAATTGGATTGCCATATGTTTCTGCGAGTTTTTCATCATCCTACTGAAGTTGTGTGTGTTAGATCTTCCACTTTGATGCCTTTACTGACAAAGTGCTTCAACATTCATTCATCAAAGTGCTTCAATATCAAAGCATGTCACCTCCCGATATAAAAAAAAGGTATTCAGAGGGAACATACATCCAAAACTCATAAGCGCTGATTCTGAATCTAGGCCAAAACTCTGGATTTTGTTCATTTTACATACAATAATTATTAAACAAAATACTTTATACATTTATATAATAGGAATAGTTTCATTCATTTATTTTTAACTCTGGAAATTGGATGCTCACCCATGAGCAGGATCTGTAGCATAGGTCATAATTACAGGGCACCCTGAACACATAAACACATTCTCAAACACACACACACACACACACACACACACACACACACACACACCCTGCATACACATGTTTACACCTTGTGGCAATTTATTGTTGCCAATTCACATACAGGCATGTTTTCCTGACGTTGGGAGGAATCCAGAGAATGTGGAGGAAACCCAGCAGACATGGGGAAAATGAGAAAAACTGCTCAGATGCTAATCCAAAACCAGAAACCCTGAAGCTGTGAAGTGCCAATGTTACCTGTGGCACACCGCTATTTCTGTGTCACACTGTTATTTCTGCTGTATTGCTACAAATGCATTTCACTTTATCCGATGCTTAACTCTTACTGGTGCACTGTATATATTTTATTTGAGGCATTATCCTGAGTATAGCAGTGATGATGGCATGGTATTGAGTCTTGCTATACTGGATTTTGTTGGTAGTGTAACAGGTGAAGTAGTGGTGTGTTTTTTTTTTTGTTTTGTTTTAATAATTTCCGTGTCACTGCTAGGTTGAGGTACAGACTTTATAGATTTATAATGTAGGGATACCTAATAAAATATCCAGTAAGTGTACAATGTGTGTTAAAAATACAGTAAAAGCTGTATTTCTTGTATTAGAAATCTGCATTCTTTTTTTTTTTTTTTTTTTTTTTTTTTACACCTCTTCATGTTTATATCCTCCCTTCATATCTAATGTCATTCCTCTCATTCCGAAGGTGTCCAAACTTGCTGTCCCTATCCCTGTCTGGTTGTGGACACATCACAGATGGAGACGTGATCAACGTGCTGCGCAGTTGCAGGCGACTGCAGCGGTTATGTCTAGAGAACTGCTGCCGCGTGACGGACGCTGTGCTGCATGCAGTAGTAAACCATGGAGGCAGTTTGCAGGAGGTGCGGGTGGATTTCTGCAGGAATGTAACACACACAGGGCTGCAGACTTGCAGAGAGAAGAGGCCTGGGGTTTGGCTAGTCGCTGAACGAAGTGCAGGGATGATACCTGACATTCAGCCTGAGGAAAAACTGCATGTCAGGCACAGGAGGGCACTGCAGAAAATCCTTGTTTTTTCTTGATAAGTTTAAAAATTCTCTGTTTTTTTTTCTTTGTTTTTGCCTGATCTTTTCTACAATGTTTTCTACAAACCTGTACATGTATACAAGATTCAAAAAAAATTATTGTCACATCAGACATGCAGTCAAGATTCAGTTCTTGTCATGGCACAGTCACTATTTCTAGCAGTCATTACATTTCCCTGAAACATTCCACATTAGTGCTATCATATTAACCTGATTCTTGTTCAAAGCTACCTAATTAAATATTAAATAATATGCACACCACCACTGTGAAGTTTGAGTACTCGGTGTGCTGTTTCACCGCATATAAATAAGTGAATGGCTGTGTAGAGGACGGCATGTTTTGCTTACATTGTCACAGGACTACATGATTCATTCAACCATAGAGACTGTAGATATTGGACGCGATCCGAGTTCCCCTGCCAGGCCGTTTGCCCAAACAAAACCGGTAGAGTGTAGTGGAAAGTGACTGAGTGAGCGTTAACGGGTCGCATGTTACTGTTAATGCAGGAATGAGAAAGAGAAATGGAGCTGTCGCTTCAGACCCAGCGAGCACTGAGCTCATGTCTCAGCTCACAGAGGTCAAATGAGGGTGTGTTGTGCTGGCCTTTCACCATAGCTCTGATTATGTAAAGGAGTTGGGGGCAGAAAGGCTCTAGGTTTTTGTTTCCGTGAAGGCAACCCATGACCGCATTACATGTTAAAATGCTACATGTACATGTAAAGTGTCATCATTTTATTTTAGACTGTGTCTTCTGTTTGGTGTTTTGAATACTGGTTGTGGTTTCATGGAAGATTACAAGAATCCCATTATCTGTCCCACTGATATCAAATGTACAATAGTTTATCTAATGCAAAGTTAAAAGCTGTATTAATCGTAGGTAATGTGTCCTTCACAAAAATACAACACTATGATGAGTCCATCCCACTATTAACTCTATTGAATAGAATGAATTAGTTAACTAATATATATATATATATATATATATATATATATATATATATATATATATATATTTTTTTTTTTTTTTGCATTAATGTGTGACATGTTTGAATGTCCGTTTTAAGCTAGTCATTATAGCTAATCCTTCAACATTCTATTTGTTTAGTGAAATACTGTCAACAATATAAACTATTTCAAATATTCTACAAGTCACCTGTTTAAAAAGAAACTGGAACATCCAAATTTCAAGATCTTTAGCAGAAGAAAATCTTTAGAACAAACGTCTGTGCTTATTTTCAGTGATATTAAAATATTGGCTGATAAGGTTGCTTCGACAATACTATCACCTAATTCAACTTCAATTAAAAAAAAAATTCAACTTGTGAAGCTACAAGCATTTTATTTGTAATATGTTGCTAATTTAACATCGGCATGATTGTCTATCCGAATTGTCTATCTTAATTTGTTATAAATTGATAAATTGATTCTTTTAATCTGTAAATTAACTATAAATAATATTTAAAGGGACTAATGGTGCCATGGATGATTTCTTTAGATTTCATGATATTTTGTATATCATTCAGGGGTTGTTTTGTGCAAGTTGTTTAGTTACCAATTTACCATTATAATAAATAGCTATGACTTCATCTCTTTGAACAATGGACCATGAAGTCCAATGTAAATCTGTTATTGCCAGGTGGTAGTTGTGTGGAAAGTTTTTTTTTTTTTTATCTGTGTGTACCACATAATTATGTATGGGACAAGGACATTTATTCCTTGGTGCCAAATGATTAACCACATTAAAGTATACTAAATTTGATTCATATTTGTTATAATGATATTGTTCCTCAGGGGTTTTGATCAAGAGTAGGCATTCAGATTTGGAGCCAGCATAAATATCAAGAATGCATTATGGGAAACCTGACCTTAGATCAACTCTGAATCTAACAAAAATAAATAAATGTTCCAACATGAAAAATATTCAGAGTGTATCTCAAAGTGTTTGCGTTCTTTGCATTTTATTTAAAATGTTTACACAAGAGCCTTGGAAGGCCTTTCTTCTGTAGCCAATATCCTCAGGAAGTTCACTCCATGGAGTCGTATTTTTTTTCTAAAGAAAACTGTTCCTTGAGACTGAAATAACAAAGGGATTAGCATTTTTAAACTCTCTTAGATGAAAAAGATAAATAAATATTAAACAAGTGATCTCAATGGAAGGACACATCAGTAAGTAATTCTGAAGGTTGGTGTGGAGCAGTAGTTACACCAGTAGTTGGTAACATCTATGTAACATGCTATGTAACATCTGTTAACTGAAGTAGCTTTTTATAGAATTTTAAAGAATTTTAATAAACAAAAACATGACCAAGACTTTGATATCTGGTTAGGAATTGAAAATCCATTCAGATTATACTTAAGAATAAGAAATGGATACTTGTTATATCATTTAAATTTCGAGTCCTCTTATCGATTCCTGGGTGCATTTTCACCTGGCACTCTGCCAGGACCTTATGTGGTAATCTAAACATCAGTTTACAGGATGGACTGCGGGAACGCTAAAAAGTGTGGCTGCACTTTATAAAAACCTAAGACAAAGCTAAGTATAATTATTGTAATAAATTAATATGTTGCAAGCAAGGTGTGACGAGCAACATGACTAAACATCTGCAGTTGGTTCACTGTTTGGAATCAAAACTGGGAATCGATCAAATTAAAATGATACCCAATCCTACTTTAATAAACAGTACTGTGCAAAGTTTAAAAAAAATGGAAGTGTTAATAATTTACTTGCATCAATGAACAAAATGCAGTGAATGAAGAAAAGAGTAATCTAAATGAAATCAATAGTTGGTGTGAACACACTTTGCATTCAAAACAGCAGCAATGCTTCTAGGTACACTTGCACACAGTGTTATGAAGGAACTCGGCTGGTAGGTTGTTCCATCTTGGGGAAGTAAACACAGATCTTCTGTGGATGTAGACGTTCTCACATCCTTCTGTCTCTAAATGGAATCCCACATACAATCCATAATGTTGAGATCAGGGCTCTGTGGGGGTCGTGCCATCACTTCCACTACTTCTAGTTCTTCATAAGCTAGTAATATTCATTTGATGTATATTTTTCTTTTATTCGATCAGTTTGCATTTTGTAAAAAATCCTTATTTATATTTCTGAAAGAATTCATTGTTTCCAGCATTTTTTCACAGCTGCCTAAAACTTTTGCACAGTACTGTACACGTAATTGCCAGCCAGGTATTTCTATTGTTGTAGGTACCAGATTGTCTCTAGGAATTACATAGTAAGCCTTCTAGATGGTTTTAAATTCTATTTAATTAACCAGGAAGAAGTTGGGACAGAGATGCATTGACAGCCAGAATAACAGCGATCTTTCACTCTGTGAGCACATGTTCCACTCATGACCTCATGTGAAAAGTGTTCTGTTGTTCTCTTCTTCATGTTTTTTAAATCTACTATATCTCAACATGCCTTTACTTTCCCAAAACAATGAAGATTAAACTATGCATAGATTACCGACCTTGACCTGGAGGCAGGTGTTTTGAATATAAAACTATTAACAACGTGGTTGTTCACAAATTATGGTAGGATTTTAAAGCCTACATTATATCTGTTTAGGTTAATTAACTCATTTAAAGATCAAATTCTGTCTTTTAATTTGTATAAGACTAGAAATGGCACGTGACAAAAATGTCCTTTTAGAATGAAATGTAAATTTTACCCATAGGCAAATCTTAGCACTGCCTATACTGTACATTTGTGTAAGAGATAAACGCCTGCAGGTCTACTGTCATAAATAATCATGAAACTGCTTCTGTGGAAAGAAACACTTGAGCAACAGTGAAAAATTTAATGTGGGCTAATTTCTAAGAATTTTGCCAAAAGAGATATCAACTTTTCATTCAAGAAATACTTATGGGAAAATACAGATTAGAAAGAGCACTGGAGAGAACCCCCCCTCTCTCTCTCGCTTTCTCTCTCTGTCATTCTGTGTATAAGAATGTTGAGGTCATAAGGGTTTTTTGTTTGTTCTAATAAGAAATCTTGGCTAGAAGTCACATTTTTTAGAGCCTCACAGTCTGGGTGGAATGGGTGTGTGCGAATGCTGATTTATGTCACGTGGGAATCAGTGTTGCACTCCTACAGCCTTCTTCATTCTTTTCCCATGTACCAAGCCTCCTGCATATTTAACAAGCAATTTGTGCCTTTCCCAACACACAAAAACATCACATGACAGGTGAGAAGGCACAATGTATACAATTTATTGATATGCAAGTTCATTTGCAGATACAAAATGGCTTTGGATAGATGCAGGGTTTCAATTTGATGTTGACATCACTGGATCTAAAAAACAAAAACCCACCATAGTGTTATCATTGCATATTCAGTTACCATGTTTCAGTAGTGTCCCTTTACTCGGCAGGCGAGTTTAGTGATTATTACAGGAATGTGTGTGAAGTGTTAAGTTAAATCATTTACAGGGTTGTCAGATGACTCAAGGCTTCTAGTCATCTTGTGATTCTCTATACTCAGGCATTCCGTCATCCACTCATATTGTGCGCTTCACAACTACACCCCATCCTCGACCCTCACCGATTGCATTTGTATTTGCCTTTATTTTCTTTATAAGTTTAAATCATCGCTCAACAATGCGTTCTTGTATTCTGTTACACATTTCACCATTTTTATCTATTGGTAAGAATTACCCAAGTAGTGTAATGATTTACTTGCCTGTTTTGCAATTATGTGTTTATGAAGCTCATTATACCTACAGGTGATGCCATAAAAATATAAAGAGCACCATAAGAGAGCACATAACTTATGAGAATAATACTGCAATTGTACATCCATATAATTAATCTTAAACTTAAAATAAATACAATTATATTATTATTATTATTATTATTATTATTTGGTCATTCATTTTTGTTCTTATTGAACATTTCCAATGTGATGCATTAAAAGAAAGACACAAGGTCATCATTAATCATTTCAGAATAACTGATCAATAATGTCTGAAATGTAAAATATGGAATTGAATAATACATAGACTGCAGAGCTCCTGGCAGAAATCTGGCACCTTGACATGAAAGCTGTGTGTGACATTGGCTTAAAAGCATTAAGGCTGCCAATAATATTTAAACAAAATGGCAATATGTGGCCTGAGTATATCAGTGTATTATATGAGTGAAGGAGAGAGATAAGGTTTCCTGATGTGTGCAATTATATATATATCTGTCTTTGTTGGTATGTTGTTTTTGATAGAGATCCTAGTGATTAGAGAAAGAAATACTTTATGAGAAAACATAAGAAAACATAAGTATTCTTTTCTCATAAATACTTATGAGAAAACAGAGTTAAACATTTTACAGGAACCCATATTAACCTCCCAAATCCCTGTATGGACTACATGGTAGAATCAAGCTATATATAATGATACAGAATATGCAATATACATTGTACAGCTAATATTATACATTGTACAGCTAATATTAGTCCTACTTCTCTTTTACCTACATGAAGGAAATCAGATGTTATGTTCATGGGGTCAACAGATAATCAGAATCGGGGATACAGGTGAGCTGAAAATACTATCTGATCCAAAATGGGACAAGCTCATCAAGACCAACATGCAAAGTAGACAATCTGAAAGATCCAAGAGCATCCACAGTAAACCATCTTTTTGTATAAAATAATACTTGTCGTGTGACACACAAATACAGGTTTCTTTTCTTAGACCTGGCGTTGCATGTTTTCACAGTGCCTGCATAGGGTTTTTTCATGCTTTCCATTTAGGCGTTTATTGTCCCATTTTTATTATTTCATACAGTATAATATTTAGTATATTGTTTTAAAAGCGATAATTTGCCTCAATTTTGTATACACTGTGTTTTTGAATGATCTAGCTTATATCTTATATGTTGCATGTGCACAAATTCGTCTTCCCTTGTTGTGAGTGTTTGCCGGCGCTGTGAAAGCGTAATGTAAGGCAGGTGTGAATCTGTTTGTACTTGCTGCTAAATTTTGTTCCTTTAACTCTAGATTGCTCTCTTTTGGGTTCTTTCCAACCCTAAAGCCGAGATGTGGAATGAAGTGAGTATTCAGCATGTCTATTGTATCTATTATAAACAGGCAATTCTTCAATATACTCGATTGTCAGTATGGAAATTATTGTTAAATGTGACATTTCTGTTGGTTGCATCATTATTTTCTACAAATGTGAGGATATGTATAAACAACTTTTAGGCAAAAAAAAATCATAAGAATAACCAACATACATAGTGACACACACACACACACATTTCACTGAAAGGAGAGTGTATACCTCTCAGGCCCTTCACAATAATACTTGACTTTGTCTATATATACATATAAACATACATATATGAAGTCAAGTATTATTGTGAAGGGACTGAGAGGCATACACTCTCCTTTCAGTGAAATATATAGCATATATAGTAGCTAGACATTAACTTGACTGCTGTGCTTGGTCACATGCAAAGATTATCCTCCCACATTGTGTGTTTTTGTGTGTGTGTGTGTGTGTGTGTCCGAGGGAGAGTGAATAAGAAATCATCCTAAGGACAGTGCATCTGTGTCGTCTAGGAAGAGGTTGTCTGTCCACGAGAGCACAATCTGCCTGCCAATGTATCATATACAGACAGAGTATGCATGCTCTTCTATCAATATAATGTGACACACTGGCATGTTAGTCTGCCAGTGATATGCACAAAGATAATGCAATGAATTTGGAATTTGGTGGTGTCTATCAATGTCAGTCCAAGTTAAATAGCGGGGAATGGTGAGTCAAGATGACTGAATACTTAATCACTGAGGGCTACTTCAGATCATAAACAGAAGATTATTGTTATGAGCATTTGTTTTCTGCCTGCCTTATTATCAGAAGCATATTTTAAGAGACTTATCAATCCATATGGTGATTTAAAACTAGCTTTGCTTTTTCACATTTAGGGATTGGAGTGGAGATTGGAAGATTTCCTGATCCTGGATCAATCCAAGGCTCAGACGGTGGACACCTTAATCCCAGTGCTGTCTGGGTTTCACAAGAGGAACAGTGAAGGAGTTCCACACTTTAGCAATCCCAGGATTGTAGCTTTTCGGCACCCCCAATTACTTCCCTTTTCCACCTCTAACATTTTATATTGCTCTGTTAGACACCCTATTACTTACAAATCAATAACACACCAAACCTGGGGAACAGGTTGATCAATATAGATGATCAATATAGAAGTCAAGAAACACAGTGGGTAGTATTAGAAAATAGCACAATTTAAGTTAAATCAGATTACCTATAAAAAATTTGGTATAGACGTGCCTCCTCCTTCGGCTCTGTTGTGTGTGATAATCTAATAATTTTACATATAATTTCCCAGCGGTTCTCTACCAAGTTCTTCTTGCCCCAGGGCACAAGCAACATGGAAGGCGATTGTGTGCAGAAGTAGAGCTGTAGCTCTCCTGTGGCCTGCAGGATGGGTCTATTTGTGTCTCTGTTCTTTTTCTCTTTCTCTCTCTCTTTCTCTCTCTCTTCTCTCTCTCTCTCACTCTCCGTCTGTCACTGCATTTTTTCACAGACTGTGCCAAGGCTTAGCCTCAAAACCACAGAAGAGAGACACAGTTAACTGGAGCAGTAACACAGGGAGTGAATAATTAACACTTTTCTGGTCCACCTTTTTTTAAGTCAATAAATGAATTTATGAATTCATATTTCTGAAAAAAAGAACTTTTCAACTACACGGTTGGAAAATAGATAGAAGTTTGTTGAGTGCCAGTCAGTTAAACAGAGCATTTCAGTCACCTGTGGTGTTCCTGGGCTACTGGGTTTTTAAGTCTTGGCTGGAGGCAGAATGGGTGGAGAAGAGTATGCACTCCATGACCGCTCCTCCTCATCGACTGCACTGGCTCAGCCTAGAGGAAAACAGAGCATATGAGAATACAATGTGGGAGGATGAGTAAACGGCACACTTGCCAGAGACACCACAAACACATGGGGGTTCCAACGTAATGAGAAGCCTTGATCATCAGCACATTTTGGCACTTTGCAGCTTCAGAGAAGTCAGAGAAGGTCACATGTAGAATTAGCATATATATGACGGCTGTTAAAGTTAATGTTTAGTTAAAGTTAACGTAAAGGTAATTAATTTCTTGTTAGATTCAAAGTTACTTTTTTATTGGTTGTTTCAATTGTAAAATATGGTACGCGGCTCCTTTAAGAATTACGCTCCGGTTGCTTTCCATATAAACTGGTGATATGTTTAGGTTATACTCAAGTGGATTGCATTGACAAAGGAAAAATGCGCTTCCGTAATACGGATTTATGAATGCAATGCATGTTCGTAAGGTTACCAGTGTTCGTAAGGTTACTTTGGAAATGTAATAGATTACAGATTACAAATGACCCTATTCAAAATGTAATAGTTAGTGTAACTTTTCAATTACTTCATAAAATTATATTTCAAACCCTCTGAAAAAGTAGGTTGTATTTTTCCAAAATTGTTTGACAGGGATTTCTGTCACACACACACACACACACACACACACACACACACACACACACACACACACACACAATATGTATATATATTGGCAGTGCTCCCACATAGATAGATAGATAGATAGATAGATAGATAGATAGATAGATAGATAGATAGATAGATAGATAGATAGATATGGTTATTTAAAAACATCATAGCATGTTGTTCAAATGGGACAGGCTGTAATGTGATGTGTGGGAGAACGTGTGAGGTCTGGCCTCATGATGTCTGATCTCGCCTCGTGTTGGGGGAAGAGCTTGTGGCAGCACTCAAATACGCTGCTCACCAATTAAAGTTAAACGCTGCTGTGAAACAACAGGTTGTTTTAGTGAATTGTTTGGTAGCAAACAATTTTTAAACCACAAGCACATGTGGAGCTACATAATTCTTACTGTTTCAATAAGAGGGCTGTAATGACAGGAAAGGAAATGTAGAGGCTGAGGAAGTTCCTGACTGACTTCATCACCATCTGACTTGCACACCCACATGGACCAGAACTGTGAAAACTTCGACCTCCCCTTTCCCACAGATACTTACTAATAACAGGTTAATCCGTGAGCCATTACCCAGAAAGCTGCGATGGTGCTGAATGTTCTCTCAAAGAGGATGGGTCATATGGGTCAGGGACACATCTACTGAATGTCTAAACGCTTTCAACATACATCTTATAGAAAAATGTCAGAATCTTTGGTCAGTTGAAGTTAAAACAGATATGAACCATTTGAAAAATATTTGACATACGGACGAGACAGTAAGAACATCAAAATTAATTTAAAGCATGTTAGGATGAAGCCAACGAGGAGTACCTTAAGCTAAAACAAATCTCTTTATCATGTTGGACTTGCCAGCAGACTGAGAGATATTGGCTAAGAACGTCAAAGTGTCTAGCATGGGAATGTTCCAAATTGTAGACACTAAGCAAAACTGATACCATTTCTTTTTAATATTTCTTTACTTTTCTTTTCACCATTGTGTATAGTTACGCCCTGCTACACTATGGAGTAAACTTCCCCAGGCACTAGTCTAGTCCCATCATAGGCACTGTGTTAACTCCGCGACCCTACTAAACTAAAACCCCTACAATTAATTTTACAGAAGCCACTACATGTCACCAGAGGCGATGAGTGATGAACAAAGACACAAAGACACTGCTTTATTTTTATTTTTTTTTTGAGTAAACTCTCCCTAGAGGTTTAATAGTGTTTTCTAAGATTGTGCAACACATAAGTCAGATTTTTAAAGAATGCTGCTCTGCGCGTATAAAGACAATCACCAGATGTTTAAAAGATGTCTTTGCTGACGTTAATCATATGTCAGCATTTATGCCAGAGTAAAAGATTTAAATACGTCTCTATAGAGAGACATAAGATTTTATATAATATTGTGTTATAATCAATAGATCAAACTTTCATATATTCATATGAAGATTCATATATTTAAAATCATTTAACCATCAAATATATTGTTTGTTTTTTGTTTATTCTTATGCTAAATAAACCACACAGATGAGTGCATATATAAAAAAAAACTACACAACATTTCCTTGATTGTAAAAAGTAAGAAAAATAAATCTCTTACTTAATAGCAATATTTTACTGATCCTGAATAGATAAAATACGTTCTATGCCCAGATTAATATCCATCACTCTTTGAAAAGACTCTGGCACTCTGAAATGGTTGGCTAGAAAGCAATCCACACAAACACATATATACAACACTGCTCAAAATACTTTTTAATGGAAACATTATAGCCTTGTAAATATTTACCACACACACACACACACACACACACACACACACACACATACACACACACATCACCTTTCTATTGCATGCTTTAATGCATGATGTTTTAGCAACATGTCCAACTATTGAATTTACATCAAATTTACATTTGCATTAATCTATTTAAGTGCTTAATTAATTAAAACGCATTTCTGGAAACATGTGGGAAGACAAACAGAGGAGAGAGAGAGAGAGAGAGAGAGAGAGAGCGCAGGGATAAACTCAATTTCAGACATCAGTCATTGCGCCATACCTCAATATGATTCAGACTTCACATAGAACATGCTGTTCCATTTGTAATCAAATTTCTGTGAAGCTTGTAAGCTCGACCAACCCTCTCTAAACATATCGCCATTTTTAAATGCAACCATTTTGGAAAGAATTTCTGGAAATCGTACTGCAATAATTTTTAATGACTTGATAGGGCTCAGTTCATTCTGTTTTGGTGACACAGGCTGCGGGGGCACGGTGGACGTAGTGGTTAGCACGTTCGCCTCACACCGCCAGGATCCGGGTTCGATTCCCGTCTCGGTCATGTGTGTGTGGAGTTTGTGCATGTTCTCCCCGTGCCTCAGGGGGTTTTTCTCCGGGTTCTCCGGTTTCCTCCCGGTCCAAAAACATGCACGGTAGGTTGATTGGCACCTTGGAAAAAAATTGTCCCTAGTGTATGAATGTGTGTGTGAATGTGTGTGTGTGTGTGTGTGTCCTGCGATGGGTTGGCATTCCATCCAGGGTGTATCCTGCCTTAATGCCCTTAGACGCCTGCTCCCCGTGACCCGAGAGATCGGATAAAGCGGTAGAAAATGAATGAATGAATGAATGAATGACACAGGCTGCAGGCAATTCAAATTATATCAAATCGTAGGCTTCAATAGAGGTTGGAATGGATTAATTCTGTTGACAATGTGCAGCATTGTATTTATGCTTATTTTAATAATCAGTGATAACACGTGAATATGACTTTTACAGATAATTATTGGCAATATGTGCTAATATTTAACGTGTTTGTGCTAAATTAATTTTGGTTTGAATAATAATGAGAAACAATATTTTGTCAAATAAACTGTGCTTAAATATTTGCCCAAAATATTTAACTGTTCATTTGAATTTACATTTCCACCTTGTACATCAAGGGTGAATCACCAATAACCCAAAGCCTTCCAATAGGCTTGCTTTCAACCTGGTATGTTCTTGAGTAGGGTTGGGTTGTAAACATAAACAAATTCCCAAGGTTCTTCTGTTCTTTAAATAGGATCTGGAAATTTCCACAGATAACACAGTATCACCACTTGTGGTCCTTTGTCTGTCCGAATATATAAACATCAAGCTGTTTTGTGGAAGCATTTCTACTTCGTTCCCAAAGGAGTGATGATCAATCTGAACGAAGCCA
This sequence comes from Kryptopterus vitreolus, assembly GCA_030449085.1. Lineage (NCBI taxonomy): Eukaryota > Metazoa > Chordata > Actinopteri > Siluriformes > Siluridae > Kryptopterus > Kryptopterus vitreolus. The sequence goes on along the minus strand of JACRUU010000005.1, from coordinate 18,378,750 downwards.
AGGACAGACAAGTGCCTACCATGGAGTTGGAAAACAAGCAGTAAAAGTTTACTTTTCTTTAGTAGGACCTTTTTCATTTAATTCACCAAAACCCAAAGTACAAATTGAAGCAACTCATGAAAGAAAATTATAAGTGCAAATAATGACCTTCTGCCTAAAAAGACACTCTCAAATGCTGCAACAGAAATGTGTTCAATCTTGTGTTCAACTTGTCGACTGTAGATGCAAAATTAGCCATGCTTTCTTAGAAGAGACATATGATGGTACTTTATCTTTACTTTTGGTAACAGTAACACTAGTCACTGGTGGGGAGATGCTACTCATTTGTGAATCAGAGTGAAGATAGCACTTTATTCTCAGAATGTTACTCTCCTTTGTTATGCAGCATAAGCAATAGTTCCAAAAAATGCTTGCAGTGCTTTAGATAAAACATAAAACATTAGCCTCTACCTCTTATATATATGTTTCTGTACAATCTTACACTAACACACACACACAAGCTTTTTGACAGTATTGAATAGAATAGAATAGAATTTATTTGTCACATAGTGAAATTAATTCTTCGCATATCCTAGCTTGTCTTTGAAAGCTGAGATCAGAGCGCAGGGTCAGCCATGATACAACACCCCTGGAACACAGAGGGTTAAGGGCCTTGCTTGAGGACCCAAGTGTGTCAGCTTGGTGATACCTGGGCTCAAACCCCCGACCTTCGGCTTGGTATTCCAAGGCAGTAGATGGCTGAGCTACACCTCTTGAGTGCTTGCATGTGTATTTGTACTCATATGGCTGTCATGAGCAAAAGATAAGATAGGAATAACTGGTGAGGAAGAGAAAGAAATGTAAGAGACAAGGGAGAGAGTAAGAAGAGACAGAGATAGAGAGAGAGTTGGGGTCTGAGTGAGATAAGCTCAAAACCCTTAAGGGCCAAAACCCTTAAGCTGTACATGTAATCACATCATTCTAAATTAGCAGACGAAACAGGGACCCTCAGATCCTTCACATTCCCTCCACATGCATGACAGGATCACATAACACAACTACCTGTATCTACTTACTCTCTCTGCTTCTTATGTAATCAGCACCACAGGAATTGCCAGGGGTTAGACAAGTTTTTGTGCCCAGATATCTTCACACTACATTTGCATGCAGAACGATATGAATATTCATATTCATATTCTTCATGAGCTGCATATAAAACAATCTCTAATGTATGAAAAGTCTTGAGGGCATCACAAAGGTTAAAGTGTTACATTGCTTTTAGAAGTGATTGCACTTTTCATAGCGTTTGGATTGTTCCCAAGATCCAAGATGCCTGCTGGTTGACACAAGATTATTACAGAATACAGAACCCAGTGCTGGAACTGAGCCAGTGTTCTTTAACTTCTGAAGAACAGCGTTAGAAGCAAACTTCTTTGGGGGAGGGGTGTAACTCAGTGTTTAAGGCGCTGGGTTACTGATTGGAAGGTCGGCGGTTCAAGCTACCACCCTTGCTTCCTTAACTCTTTGTGCTCCCTATGTATAATGGCTGACCCTGCGCTCTGACCCCTGCTCATAAACAAGTTGGGATTCGCGAAGAAAGAATTTCACTGTCCTGTAATGTACAGTATACATGACAAATAAAGGCAATTCTAATTCTAAACGTAAAACTTTGTATCCCTGATGTTATGTACATGTATGAATATAATGGCCAAACTTAGAGAATGATTTAATGATGTAAAAACAAGCAATCAAAATACTCACAGGCATGCACCACACACGTGCTCTCAACACACACACACACACACACACACACACACATACACATACAAATTTTCACAAAACATTTCTGCACTACCTGTACTACCTGTTCTATCAACAGACATCACACTTTTTAACAAATCATTTAGCAGATCATATATGTTTTTAGACAAATTTAAAAAAGGACTATAGCCTTCTCATATTTTACTATGGCATCAAATCAAATAAATAATCTTAAAAAGAATTCAGTTTAAATGTTTGATTCAATTTACAGTATACAGTTTATGCACCTGTTAAAATGGAACTTGTGATCGACCGATCTATCGATTTGGACCACTCATCTTTGCAGAATTATTGTAATTCTGCCACTTTGGATGGTTTTTGAGCATGAACCGCCTTTTTAAGGTCAAACTACAGCATCTCAATAGGATTGAAGTAAAGACTTTAACTAGGTCACTCTAAAGTCTTCATTTTGTTGTTCCTTCAGTCATTCATAGGTGGACTTGTTGGTGTGTTTTGGGTCATTGTTCTGCTGAAGAACCCAAGTTCACTTCAGCATGAGGTCACGAACAGCTTGCCGGACATTCTCCTTCAGGATTCATGCTGAATTCATGGTTCCATTTATCACAGAAAGTCTTCCAGACCATCGCACTACCACCACATTTTATTGATGTTTGATGTCCTTTTTTTGGTGTTACTTTTACGCCAGACATAATGGGACACATACCTTCTAAAAAGTTCAAATTTAGTCTCATCAGTCCACAGAGTATTTTCCCAAAAGTCTTAAGGATCATCAAGATGTTTTCTGGCAAAACTGAGACAAGCCTTTATGTTCTTTTTGTTCAGCAGAGGTTTTCGTCTTGGAACTCTGCCATACAGACCACTTTTGCCCAGTCTCTTTCTTATGGTGGAGTCATGAACAATGACCTTAACTGAGGCAAGTGAGGCCTGCAGTACTTTGGATGTTGTTGTGGAGTCTTTTGTGACCACTTGGATGAGCCGTCGTTGTGCTTCTGGGGTAATTTTGGCTGGCCGGCCACTCTTGGAAAGTTTCTATGTTCCATATTTACGCCATTTGTGGATAATGGCTTTCACTGTGGTTCGCAGAAGTCCAAAAGCTTTAGACATGGCTTTATAACCTTTTCCACACTGATAGATCTCAATTACATTCTTTCTCTTTTGTTTCTGAATTTCTTTGGATCTCGGCACAATGTCTAGCTTTCGAACATTTTTTTTTGGTCTACTGCACTGTCAGGCAGATGTGGCTAGAAAAAATAAAACACTGGGATTTTGTAGCTTTGGATTTTGTTTATTGGCTGTCAGCTTTAGCACCGAAAGCAACCAGTATTTGTATTTTTTAAGGATCCTCTTGCATCCTTGATTAATGCCCCAGTTCTGTCTACCGAAAACCACGCCTAAAGATTCATGGCGCAGCCATCATGCTCCACCATCAATATGGTGTTGTTTTGATCATGTGGTTTTCTTTGAATGAAACTTTTGGAATTGATCTCATAAGACCAAAACACATTTTGCCACTTCTATTGAGTTTGGATGTTTTTTTTTGTGAGGAAAAAGTCTCCCTTGTAGCCACTACACCCATGTGAATGTAGGAGATTGTTGTCACATGCAGAGAATAAACAGTACTTTTTATATATTTGTACAGCTTATTTAATTTTGCTGTAGGTCTCTATATAATTTGGCATTGAGGGTGATTATCTTGGTTTTCTCCCCTATTAACAGTAGCATGTGCGCTTATAAATTGATTGTTCATTAGGAATGCTCACTTGTTTTGTGTTTCTCTCACAAACACATGGTACAATCCATGCCATACAGGTCAATAGTGATTTCAAAGTGCCTGCCTAATATACAGCTGATTAAACAGGATATTTTACTTTCGATATTTTACAAGATATCAACCTACAGAAACAAAAGTCTTTCCTTTTTTTTCCTCTCTGCATGGTCTTGCATTAATATTAGTATTCTTCGTCTATCCCTGTAAAAACAGAAGACACCAATTACTATTGCTATTTTGAATTTCACTGAAGTAGATAACGGGCCAGTCCACTGGGAATGGTGTCAGTGTGATTGAATTAGATGATGCAATATGGGGTGTCAAGTGATCCCTGTGTGGCCCACTGATTCTAACTAATTCAGCTTTTTACCACCGAGACAGCCGGAGTTAAAGTGCAGTCATGCACAAAATGCACTAATAACCTAAATCTTCTATAGTTGCCATACTTTTTATTCATCGTCACTTATATATGTATTACATATATTTTATGTTTATAGGTATTTTGCATATGGAGAATTAGTAAGAATTAGTAAGTCACTTAAATTGTCTTCAGTAGGGAGTAGATTAAGTTATATAGGAAAAAACTAACTATAAAAAAACATACTCATAACAAAAATAACACAAAACAGTAGTGGGAGACTGAATAGTAGTAGTGAGAGTTCAGGTGGAGCTCTTCTCATGAGTGAAGGACAGGCGGGGATACTGCGCTTATATAATCCAGTTAAAATTTGCCTTAGTCACATGGAGCATTCAGCTCTGGACAGTGAGAGATATCCCACTGTTGCTTGAGCTGTGTTGGCAGCTATTCAGATACACACACACACACACACACGCTCATTAAAGAGTGAATTGTAGTTCACTGCCAAAATTTTACACCATGTCTCCATGTCAACTGTTCGTGCAAAAACAAGCTTTCACAGTTCACAAGTAACTAATAGAAATCTTCACTCAGAAGGCTTACAGAACTCTCTCTCTCTCTCTCTTTCTCTCTCACACACACACACACACACACACACACATACACTACCCTCTCTCTCTTTCTCTCTATCTCACACACACACACACACACACTACTCTCTTTCTCCCCCTCTATCTCTCTCTCTCTCTCACACACACACACACACACACACACACACACACACTTCTCTCTCTCTCTCTCTCTTTGTCTCTTTGGGGTACAGGAAAATAAGAGAACGTGGGCGAGCAGAGGGAACAAAAACGCCCAACCCCTTTAAGTCTCAGTGCAAGCTTCCTGGAGGCCTGTTGAGTTTCATTTCTAGTGAGACCGCATAACCTTTCACACACATTACCATGCATTCACAAACACATTCATTACTGCCACTGGTTGCCCACTGATGTCACAGGACCTTTTTCTAGCTAAATACTAAGTACTGGTTGGTATGCAACAAAGGCTGGTACCTATAAAGTGCTGAGTGAGCATTAAAAACTGAATAATGGAATGACTACACCTTGCTTTTAACGTTTAAGGAAAAGTTGGCCATCTGGTTAGATAACATACATGATTACATAATCAATAAACAAATCCCTGACACTCAGCTGAACGTACCAGTGCACTGCCTTGCTTATCAAGTGTAACATCTCTGCTGTTGTACTAAGAATTTATGCATCCCTGTCAGATGAGCTAATGATGAGATGCACATCTATCTGCTCTTCCAATCTTTTTCAACGTTCCCGATTCAAAGATCTATTATGAAAAACACTTTGCTTTTAACATTTGTGGAATTTTGTATATTCTTGAGGACTTCAAATCTCGGCATACATTTTGAATGCAAAAAATCACTTCAATCACTGCAAAAACCACAGATGCACTAACATGTTTTGTGACAGATCAAGAACATTCTTTCTAATATTTATCTCCAGAAAGACCTTCAAAAGTTTCTATACAATACTGTATAGACATCATCACCAAGTAAACTGCAAAAGTTGACTGCAATTTTTCTTTTACTTTTTCTTTTTTAGTGTGTCAGACCGCAGATATTGCTGCAGATCCCACCCACCGCCCACCCATCACTCATTTCAGAAGTTCCCGTCCAGGAAAGTCACAAAAGCCAAAGTGTCTGAAAAGTTTCATTTCTAATTTTGTATTTTGCTGCTAAGCCACAATCTTCAAGCGAAAATCTCCCATTTATACACAATCTGATTCAGAATTCTATTCTTCTTCTTCTTGATTTACTAATATTGTTCATATGTATGTATTATTAATGTGCCTTTCATTATTAATATTTACGTCTAACAAAATTTTGTCATTTATTGTAATTTCTGTCGAGTATCACTTATATCATTTACTGTATAGTGATTGAAAAAACAAACATGTCTATGATGTGTCTCTGTTAGTAAAAAAAACCCTATAATATTTTTCTTATTTTCATAATATCTCATTTTGGCAAAGGAGAATTCCTGTATGGACTGAATATTTAACAATGATTTTAAACGTATTAGGGGTTCAAACTGATATCTATGCACTCTCTATCACATCACATACACAGATAGGACAGCCTTCATGTCCTTGTCTTTTACAGTGTCTATGTCATAGGAACAGATTAGCCTGGTCCAATGTGTTCTCCGTGATAGAAAGTGAGAGCCAGAGCACAGCTGCAAGCATCCTCTCCATTCCTATTAGGCTCTGAATTACAGAGCCTGTCTGACAGCACCTGTAAATCACAGCACCAATTCCTGTCTCTGACTCAGACATGGCCTAAGGGTCATCACCACTGTGTGTATGCGTGTTGTGAAGGTGGAGGATAGGTGGAAAGGTGGAAAATGTCACGTTCTCTGGCCCCTCCATTTGTGCACATGTCATAACAGTGGTGAAATGGCAGAGTGGGTCTTAATAAAGATCAATTCTATGAACAGCAATGGTAGGGAATGGCTTAAGGTAAGGTAAGTCTTAGCGGGTAAGTCTTAAGGAACAACCGACATGCAAATCTATAATAATTATGCAGAGCCTGTTATTGCAGAGCTTCAATGTAATGTAATAATACACCATGATCTATTTTTGTCCCTATATCTTTCCAGATATATGTTGTGATACTATTCATGAAAAAAGTGATGCACCGTAGCTGTTTTCTGCAAATACAAGAAAAGAACAAAAGCAAAAATTCCATCACATGGCATAGTTATGAAGATGATACAAACAGTGTTTTAATGCTGTAATGTTCACTTCGTGTTAAATGAAAAACAATACCCAGAACACACAACCCAGCACTGATGCATACTCTCACTTGTGCACAAATTGAGTTTGGTAGCCACAAGGACTCATCCGTGAGACTACTAAGATTTCCATATTCATCTCATTATAAATACAGAATGCTGAAAATGGTAGCACTTTCTGAATAATTTATTAAAATGAGTAATAGCCCATTACTTCAAAGGATTAAGCTGCCTAATAGATTCTTTTTAATTTCGCTTCTTTAAAAAAGATCGAATATTTTGTCAGTGTATGATGATTGACAAAGTATGTAAGTAGGTGAGTGAAAGAAACATTTTGTCCTTCATTTTCTGAGAGGAGAAGAGAGAGGATGGGTTGCTCTCCCACATGTTCAGGCTTTTCTATGAAAAACAGTGACTCATGCCTCCGGTCTCTAGCTTTACCTGCACTCTCAGAGAACTCCTGTGAGGACAGAATAGAGAGGGGGGGTGGGCACGTGCATGTGAGTCACCAGTCAAGTTTACTCAAACTGGTCTGTTCTGACACAATAGCAGTCAACCATGAAATGCCCACACATTTTTGTCATGTAATTCATTGTAATGGGTCTGGCTGCTGGACAATCTGATAAGTGAGACACTTGACAATTTCACACCGCTTTGTGCCAGTATAAGAAAGGCGAAAAGGCTCTAAAATCAGGGACCGGCATAAAACCATGATGATTCTCAGAAGAGCCCTGTGAAAGACACAGCAGTGGGATGGCCGTGTGTCTGTCACAGGTGCATCTGGGGTGGGAGTATTGCTATGGTTTTAAAACAACACAGTACTGCTTGGGTTCAGAATAGCTCTACAGGGAAGAGTAAAGCTATAAATAAATCCTCTGTAGTACATGAACCCAATAGCATGGATACTCAAGTGTAATTTCTGTTTACATGAAAATGGTTAGCTGGTCATTTAGGATTATTACGTAGGTATAATAATCAGTGTGGAAGCTTTTATTACATATTTGAAAGGTCATTCTCTGCTGGGAATGAAGCATAAAATAGTCGTTAGATGGCATCAGGAGGTGAGGCAAATACAGCACAATACTGTTAGGAACTAGGCGTGGGTGTGTGTGTGGGGTTTGATCTGGTTTGGGGTAGTGAAACACCCCCCCTCCCCAACACACACTGCAGTGTTTACGCTGACTGCGTAATAGGTCACGTGTTTAACCCAAAGGGGGGGAAAAGGCGCACGCTGTGGCGCGTCACGTTCACTCGATCCGCTCCATTCATTCCTTCACTTCTGAACTCGTTAACGGTATTAACGTCAAGCACGTGCAGTCAAGGGGAGGAGCAAGTGAAGTCCAAAAAATGAGGAAAAAATCAGTCTAGCTGTGGTTTACATGTAAATATTTGCGATTTATTTGTAATAAGGCCGTCTATTTGGGGTTTGGAAAGGAACAAACTATAAATCCGGTGGAACGTGTTCTAGGACACGGTGTACTGTTTTTATTAGCGATCAAGAATGGCATTTGTAAGCCTTCTGCTTTGTTCTGGGGGTCGGGCGTTTGAATGTGGCGACCCGATCACCTCTCTCTCTCTCTCGCTGGGGCCATTCGCATCAGCCTCACCGATCTAATGAGGCGTGAATAAGTTTGCCACCGGGAGCAAAAGTAGAGTCGGAGAGTTGACAGTCCGTCCGGCTGTTGCTGGAGTGAAACCGATCCGCGTGTCCACGTGCTTTCTACATTTCCATCTCATTTGCATATAGAAGCTCGGCTCGCCTATCGCCCACGGCTGCCTCTCTAACCGAGCCTCATTGGTCAGCTCGGGCTGCGGAGACGCGAATGGGAGAACCCTGTGTGTTTGTTCCCGCCCCCGCAGACACGTTGCCTGGGGAGCAGGAACACGGGGCCGCTCAGTCGCAGCTCCGCAGCACGGAAAAGCACGAAGCTCAGCGACGCGCAGCTCGCCGTGTCCTGGACTTACCTCTGAAACAAAGGAACGCGCACCATTCCCAGTTATCCTGACCAAAAGGTACGAGCGCGGTCACAACAACAAAGCGAAACTGGTTTGACATTTGCAGTTTCTTTGGAATGTTCTTTGTTACAGCATGAATGTACACAGTGGGGAATGTGTAGCGATGAAAATAGAGTTTAGACTTGTCCACAGCTATGCAGTGAAATTCAGACTCCCCCCACAAAGTGTGTTACTGTATTACACAACGCTTTCTGATAACCCTGTAGAGCTAAACATGCTGGCATTTCCTTCTCTTTTTGTTAAAGATATCTTATGAACGCATATGTATTTCTGGAGTTGGATGAAATGCGGAACAAGAGACTGAAATAATCACAACGCTTCTATACAAAACATCAGTGTATATTGTGTTTTATCTGTGATTGAATCGCAGCCTACAATGACATTCTATCTGAGGGCTTTTGGGTCCAGGTGTTGTCATCCGGTGCCACACCCTATTAGTCCTACAGGTAATCGCTTATTGATGCTGGTGTATTTCGTGAATTCGTTTTATTCTTAGCCCAGTAGTCACGTTAAATGATTTTTTCACCTCCCGAGATCACCTTTCTCATCCAATGGCTTACTAAAAAGGCTATGAAAGTAGTGGAGTTCTGGGACATGCTACAATGTAATACGTTATCATTTGAATGTATGCGTTTGTTTATCTGAATGTTTTTTTTTTTTGTTGTTGAGTATCTTGAAACCCCTGTGTAAAGATATTTACCTGCTTCACACTTACTCTCATGAATGATAACATATTTACAATAGCAAATATATACAGAAATTCATTTTGAAAAAAATTTTCATTTAAATGTCTTGGGGTTTTTTTGTACAACAATTACATTAACAAAAAGGTTAATAATCCCATGAATGCTTTCAATCTGAATTAAAAGTCTTCCTAGAATTGTTTTATGTCCTTTTCCAAAACCTCCTTTTGATACTCAACACCAAATTCTGATGTTTGTTGAGAATCGCCCTACCACTGCTGGTCTTCCTTTCAATTATTGCTGGGCTCAGCAAGGTGAAACGCTATAAAGCCTTTGAAACGCCTGAAAGCTTAACAAATTTCACAAGCTGGGAACGGTACCATTCGTACTTTATTGCCTTTCAGAGGCCTGCTGTCACTGCCGTGTCTCTGCAGCTCGGTTATATAATATGCACTTTATTATTCTAGAACACATGCTCACAGATTTACTATCATTTTGGTTTCAGAAAAATGTAGGCTAAAAACGCATATGAGAGAGGGAAATAAATTACTGCTGACCCATTTATAATACTATGGATAAAATGGTTCAGAATGTTGTGAATATTTTCTAGGCGTTGTTTCTAGTTAAATTATCACAAATAACTAAATTTAAATATGTTCACATAAAGTCTCTATTACTTATTGGTTTTGAATTAAGGTACAAGAATATGAATTACTCTTATTTTTGTTCCTTTTAGTTATTCATATAGTAGACATAATAAGTAGCTGTCTCAGACCGACTCTGTCTTCCTTTTACCTTATTGCTTACCTTGAATTACTTAAACAAATTCCCCTGATAACATACGCTATTCCATTCTTACTTTGAGAAATGGTAAAATATTTGAATTTTTTTTTTTTGCAATTTGTTTTTTACATTCATTCTCATTAACAAAAAGTTTAATGATACAGTGAATGCTGAATGCTTCCAGCTGAAATAAAAGTCTGTCTAGAAGGTTTTTCTGTCCTGTCCCAACATCAGGGTTGAGCTCACATCTCCAAATGCTTTTAAAATTCTGCTCTGGCACTCTACTACACATGTTTTAGTTTATAAATGTCAGCATTGCAGCTCTATTAAAATGGCTGTCATCAGGGGACTATTGTTTCCATCTCATGGTGACTGTCATGGCTGCTGTGATCCAGTCTTTCTGAATGAGTAGTTGAGGCTCTTGGTGCATGTTTCATCCACCCGGTAATCATGAGGTCCCATTCTTGAAGGGTGTGTAATTGGTGTTAAAAGCCTCAAATCTGTATGCAAGTAATTTCTTATACACCAAAAAGTGACCATATACCTGTTTCCACTTTGATTACTACACTAACAGAAGAATAGAAGGTGTGGTCAGATTCCCTGATTAGAGTCAGTGGCTGATAGCATGTTGTTTGTTTATATAATAAAATGGGATACCTGGTGGATTTGGGATGCAACTGTGAGATATATATATATATACACACACACACACTGTTAGCACCTTATACACATGCTTAACCTTGGATTTTTTTACACTGAATGTTAGGATGTTACTCTCTTTAATTGGTTTCCATAAATGAGAATATTTTGAGCAATGATGTAGGAGACTGAAAGAAAATGACAAGTGTTTCTTTGTGCCTCTATATTTTCTGCCTGAATATGCCCACATGCCCACTATTTCATTGTATTAATTACGTCTTGGTTTGACTTACACTCTTATCTTTTACTCAGGCCAGTAATGAAGCGGCCGAGGATGTTGGCATCAGATTCGGACTATTCTGTTGACTGGCTGGCCAGTGATGATGAAGACCTTGATAGTGAGCTGGAAACTGAATGTGACCAGGAACAGCACACACTGACCACCACTTCAGCTCAAAACATCTGTGGCCCTCAAACCTGTAGGAAAAGCATTGACTCCTGTAACGAGGATAGGAGCTGCAGGAGCAGCCCCCCCTCCAGCCCAACCAGCTCTTTTAGCACTGGAGACAGAGAGCCCTCACCATCAAGGCAAGAAGACAAATCTGGCCACAGCTGCACCTTAGTAAGCCCTAAAGGCAAAAGCAGACAAGCTCAGAAGAGAGCATGGAGCTTTCCAGTGCCAGAGCAAAAAGAGAAGCATATCACAGAGAACCCAACAGAGAAGGACAAGCTGTTTGCATGCAAGGTGAGGCATGTTTTCTTTCAGGTTAATTCAGTGCAAGATTTTGAAGAGAAGGGCCCTTATCACCCAAACCCTTTCTCTTTTCCTATATAAATTATAGAAATATTCTCAGTTTTGGGTGACAGCCAGTTGTATTTCATTTAGATTACTACCATAAAACCAAGGTACTGGTTTATATTCCCAAGCCCAGATTGCTCAATAGTTTAGATTGCCCAGTCTTTTTAAGGACTTATATCATATATCAACATCCAACATTTCAAGTACACAAATATATATGTATTTAATTGTATGGCATGAAAATGAAAATTACACTCTGAAAATGTATTATATCCAGAAACAAAAACTATTTCTGAACCATGTCCTCAGGACATTTCAACAGTAGAGTTGTTCTCTGTCAGATTGTGTTAGAAAAAAGGACATTGAATGATGTTTTTTGTTCCACAGTGTGTGGAGTTGCAGTGCTATATTCACCCACTCTCTTCAATCCTGAATGGCCTCCGTTCTGGCAGATACAGAGAACGTGAGTAGCAGCTTTCTCTAAAAATTTAATTTTACATTGTTCGGTAGCAGCTGTTTCAACTGTACACAGTCCTCCTCCCAACTACTGCCTCAACAAGTCCATGCCACACTACCAGGGATCTCCGTTTTCCTGTGTATTAACTTACTTCTTATTCATCTTAATTCTTACCCATAGCCCATACTTTCATATTTGCTTATAGCAAGGGCAAACATGGACAAACATCCGGCCCCTTGGTCCCTTAAATCCGGCTGGTCCTGAAACTGGTACACAATTATCTAAATCACTGCCTGACTGCATTCATTTAATCTTGTCCTATAATGCCCGAGGTTCCACCAGGTGTCGCATTAGGCGCGGTGATGCATTGATTATTAAAATTAATGTCTTTTGTATGTTTGTTTGATATATATGCATCTGCTGCTGCCAAAAAGTTTGCCTATCCCTGGCCTATAACCTCTACACCCTGTTTTTCAATAGAACTATGCAAATTCTTACCTTCCCATCATGCATACCAAGTCCTGTTTTCCCAGATGTGCTTCTAAACTCTGCCTGAAAGTGCACTCAGCAACTTGACTATTACCGATAGTCTGCCACTTAGGATTGAAAGGCATTACAATGAACACCATTGTAACTTTTTAAATATAAAATTTCAAAATATTGTTTGTCAAGACATGACCTAGCTTATGCAGGAATCTGGTAATCTTTTAATAATTCTACTACAGTATATACAACTTCAAATGGAACAAATATCATAATGTATAAACTTTACAGTATATACAATAATGCTTATGGTAGCCAGCATACGGGAATACCACTTCCAAACATATCATACTGCTTATCTGTTAAGCTTGCCTTCCATATAAAACTAGGGAATAAGCAAATATTTTATATACATCATCAGCGTAAGATCGCAAGTAGAGCCATTGTAACTCGGGGACTTTCTGTATTTCTATTCTCCATCTATCAATTTTACGTTAGCAGAAAGTTTTCTGACGTTACAATTACTGTAGATTGATGTTTTGGGTTGAGTCACGAAAAAAAAATACATCTAATAGTCCTACAATTAATTACAGAAATATTAATTTTACAGCTTTTTATTACCATTACCAAATATTACCAGCTTTTGCATAAGTTTCTGACATACTTTATGGTGCTGGATAGAAGCTCTCTGTCCAAGGTTTATCAGTCCAGTGTTCTCAAACAAAGAGTATTTATTAAGTCATTTACCTTATCAAATGACCCTGAAAGTAATTATTTGTAGATTATATTGAAATCCTGTTTATTACATTAATCAGTTAATTTATTTCTTTGGAACAACACTTCACATTTCTGAGTATGTATTTATTAGATATGGTGTCATAGGACTTTGTGTTCTGGCCACTGATTGAGGCAAGCCTTTGTAGTTATCAAAAATTGATATGACCTTTTTTATTTATAACTATATAAAAATGTATAACTGGTCAGTGGACGTCAGAGAGATACACAGACACTACCACATAGTATGGAGCCCAGTAGGTGCTGAATGTTTCATTTTGTTGGCTAGGATTTAGCTCTGCATGGTTTGGTGGGCATGTAGGCAGGCTCTGAGCCAGGCGAGCATTCATGAGCAGTCGTACTGGGATCTCCGTCAAAGCCGGAGCTCCGCATGACCCCAGACTTCCTGGCCAAAGAGACAGAGAGTCTGCCCTCCCACTCGCTTCACAAGAACCCATCTGCTGCACAGGCACAGCCCAGCCTGTCAAATAAAAGACTAAAATTGAGTGTTAAAACCAAACCAAAAAATAAATAAATAATAAGGTGGTTTCCTTTTACAGGGCTTAGCACTTTCCAAGAGAGTGTAGCTATGGATCGGATCCAGAGAATAATGGGGGTCCTTCAGAATCCTTGTATGGGGTAAGAGCTGCTTGTCCTACATTCAGCCATATACTCATTGATTGGTTTCAGTTATCTATGTCACTCTGTCTGTAACATGTTCTATTACAGTGTAACAAATATGTCCTAAACACAGATACACTGACACTAATAGCATGCAATTGGATTTTTAGGAAGTTTATCAGGCAGCTTGATGCAGTATACAATAAACAAAATAATGCTCTTGCTCAGGAACTGTCCAGGTTTTATAGTCTACATTTTACTATTTGTTGTTCAGTTTATGGACCATTTTCCATCAGTACTTTTATTGTTTTTTTTTTGGGGGGGGGGGGGGGGGGGGGGGGAGTATAGACTATTGGTTTAAAGTTTGTTCCTGTTTGCTTGCCTTCCCTGCACTTCCTACATTCTTCTGGATTCACACAAATATCTCATCAATATGTGTTAGTTCTGTACCTATAAACCAGAGAATGTTGAATATTTCTGAGGCACAACTGGCTCATTTTGGTGTCATAGGTGTGTCTCTGCAGGCCTTCACTTTCTGTGGGAACTAAATGTGATGCTTAAGAAAGGGAAAGCGGCGACATATCCCTTATGGTCTCGATGGAGAGCCATTCAACACCGTCAGATCTTTTTCTATAAGGTCAGGACATGGAAATAATCCTTGCATCCAGTCGATTAGCTGTCTTGTAGTGAGACTAATGTAATGTTCTACAGTGTAGCTTTTGGGAGGTAGAAAGTCCTTTGTTGCCTTATACGACTTGCCATCTCAGTGTGAGTCAGAGCGGGTAATGGACACATCATTCTCAATTCTGAGAACAGTACTTGGCACAAAGCCTGGCTCTTTTCTTTGTTGCATTGTGCTGCACTGCTAAAAAATCCATTCTTCTTGAATTGCATTGTAATTCTTAGAATATCTATAATAGCAGTGCAGTGTGGGTTAAGTCCAGTTATATAAGCAGTGGTTCTAAATTCATTCATTCATTCTGGCTGGGTGATGTGGTTTAATTGAATTTACACAAAGTGCAGAGATGAGGTAAGGCAGAGTTGAAAGGTAAATCCACTGTGACAATACCCCTGATTTTTCATGCAAATGAACATTTCATGCAAATAAATTTGCAAGCTTCAGACCTACGTTGAATGCAGCCAAACCAAGACTCTGTCACTTGAATTGAATAGCCAGTGAATTTAAAGTGTAGAATCCCCCTTCTGTAGATCAGGGCAGGGAGCCAACATGGCCTCATCTGACCCGGCAGCTGCTGGAGAGAGAGACGAAACGGAAGAGAGGCCACCTCCCTTTGGGCACACACGGCATGGGGTGGCAAAGAGAAGCCGTTGTGAACCCCTCCCTTGGGTTTAAGAATTTTGCCAGCTGGCAGGCTCTCAGAGCAAGGCCTCAATGCTGGCATGATGATCAAATTAACTTTCCTGGCAAGGGTCATGTTGGATAATGCATCGTGTAAATTTAATAGGGCTAGGACAGGTAGAATGTCGTTCTATGATTTACACTAATCTACCTTAAACATCTGCTGAATCCTGTTGGAAGTCAATGAACAGCAGGTTGTATGTGGGTGGATGTTGAAGTCGGTGTAACTTTTCCTTAGGGCAACTGTTCTTTGTATGCGGCGTGGTTGCCAGTGTGTCACTGTAGGCTCATGCACCTATTTTTAGAGGCGAAAGAAACGTGCACTGTGCCACGTGTAAGCATAAACATGTATGCACTGTATTGGTGTCAAGATATGCTTTTGCATTCGAGGCTACCAGTTTTATTCAGGAAGAAACTGTCACACTGCCTCAGATTGGATAGTATGTCTTTGCTGCCCTGGACCATGCCTGTGGTTAGAAATCATGCCACATTTTAATTCCGTGTGCATGCTGGTTTTCTTTGCTAAATTTAATTCTTATATCCTGTAGTGAACGCTATGTTGACATAATCCTGAAAATGGAGGAAATGTTGAAAACCTGGTTCCCTAATGTAAAACCCAACCACCAAACTACTGCTGTGGAGCTGACACAAGAGACCACACTGCTGAAAAAACCCAAGGTAATGTGCTTTGCTATTTGCTGGCTTTCTCATATATTGGATGATTTTAAAGCACTCGCTTTAACTGCTTGCACAACATGCATACAACATACAAGATGTTAGACAACTTGGGTATCATGAAAAAGTGTGCAATAATAAACTAATGATTTAAAAGAGTAAGACATATGAAACATTAGAAAACAAAGGAATTATGTTTGCCAGCATTCCTAACCAAGACAGAGATGCTATGATATAATCCTAATTTGAAGCAGTCAAAATACCCATTATACATACATTAATCACTTACATATAAAAGAACAAGTCAAGCAGGTAAATGTTCAAAGCAAAGCGTGTTCTTAGAAATTTCTTGGAAATTTGGTTCTAAGCTAGTACACATTTGCATACATTTACATACCCAGTTACATATAGTTCTCCATAATTATTTTCACAGTGCCTGTTCAACAAATCAGCAACAACCTATGTTTCAACTGTATGTATGTATGTATGTATGTATGTGTATATATATATAATGTGTGTGTTTAATATAAATATTTAGATGTAACTATCTAATTTCATTGAACAATTTATTGTTTATTTCTGTCTACTTAATTAATTTCACTTTAACTGTGCGTTAAGTTTGTAAATATAATAGTCAGAATAAGATTTCTAATGCAAGTGTATACATCTACTTCCTAATAATTAAAAATCCTCTGTCTCTCTCTCTCTCTCTCACAGTTGTCCTCGCATCTGACCCCGATTTCCATTGGTCTCTTCAACTCTGGCACCACAGGTGCTTCTCCTGTGGTTGCTAAGGCCATGCGGGTCAGTGAACTCCTTCAAGCGCCTTATTCTGCCACCAGTCTGAAATGGCTCCACACATCTCCCATCTGCTCACCCACTGCTGAGCAGGGCCAACGCACAGTCCGGAACTTGCTAACAGCACGCAGGGACGAGGATGTGACGCAGGACAATTCGGTTTCCTCCTACTATTGACACCCCTGAACTTAACATGGACCCAGTGCCTAGTCAGCCACCCCCAGGAAAGATCAGTGCCCCATGCCTGGAGAGACTGCTGAAATCCACAGAGAGTATCATCAACCATAAAGCCTCCAAGGGAATGAACAATATGAGTGCTGACACTTTATCCTAGTCCATAGACTTTGGGTAATCCGAGCATAAACACCAGACACTCATGTTATGTCATGCCAGTGAACTTCAGCCCCCCACCCCCACCCCGGCGCAAGCCCCCTGCTCCATTTCAGCCTTCAGGGTTCACACTGAGCAAAGTCATGGTGAAGCCTAGCATCTACACTGACACGGCCCGCAGATATACATGCATCAGCATGTCACTGGTGTGGCAGTGTGTCCTCTTCTAATTTAGGTTTGTCAGCTTTGAATCCTCTCGGGTGTATTACAGTTTGTCTCCCAGATACGCCTGGTGAGGCAGAGCACAGCTGGCTTGATGTGTAGAGGCAGCATATTGGTATCTGTGAATAAAGGAAAACATTACTTCAGAAAGGGATGGGAACAGCAGGAGTAATGTGTTTTTTTGGGGTTTTTTTTAGGGAACACTTCAGAAATTCCAAGCGTGTCAGTAAACCCCATCATAGATGTAGATAAAACATGTGGGATGAATGTGAATTTTGCTTCTTCTTTTTTTTTCCTTCCGCTCCACTGGAGTAGATTGATGTGACTGTTACTTCATAGGTATAGATAAGATTTTGGTACAACGGTTCTACCTCAATCTGACACCATGTCAATGGTTGTGACTAGAACGAATAAGAACAAACGTTCACTGACATAGAATCAGAAAGAGGGAGCCTGCTAAGATCTAGGTGAGCCAATTTTGCCTGGAGTGCCGGGGTCTTGGGTATGAGCCTTTTTTTCCCCTGCAAGGAGAAGCTCCACAGGACTGACTGGTGCCAATGTATAGAATGTGAACTGCTAATTTTATTTTATTTTTTGTTCTTATGGGCGTCTCCCAAGTTTGAGGGCATCCAGTGCCTGTTATTTTGATGTCAAGCTGTGCCTGTACACTGGTTTTGAAGTGAATGAAGACCACCTTGGTATATACCTGCAACCTCGGAAAGACGGCTAGAATGAACCAGGCAGGAATTGTAATAACTCCTGGCATAAGATTCATAGCTGAAACGATTGCAGACTCTTTGCTCGAGTGGGACAGTGACATTAAAGTTTGCTTCAGATGGAGAGGGAGGTATTCAAAGTTTGTGTAAAAAATTTAAGGTTGTTAATCTACCCTTGCAAAAGTGGCCTTTACAGTGTGATATTTTATACTTTAAAAATAAATGTGGTTATATTTGTTTGGCGTATGCCTGCTGCTTGTGCTTTTATTTATTTTTGCACACCAATTTACTTTTAATGTGCACCTTTTTAATGTGACACTGAACTGTTGAAGTCAAGCTCGGCTGATTAATTATAAATTGCAAAACCTTTTGGCATATGAATGCAACAATCCTGCCCATCACATGTATTCATATACTTATATATTTATATATTACATAAATATTCTATATTAGATATCTATATCTCTCTCTCTCTCTTTTATATTATATATATATATATATCTATATATATATATATATATAATATATATATATATATATATATATATATATATATATATATAATTTTTTTTTTTCCCCCCCACACACATGCATGTATTCATGATACAGTGTTTATCAGGCTGAATAATCTCACCACAGCATTGAAACCAAATAGAATGTGACAAGCCAGGCACATACCAGATCCTTAAATTACCACGTACCAAACCCTGTAATAAAGCATTGGCCTTAAAAACTGATTTCATCATCAGTCATAGAATAATTGAATAGTTCAAGTTCAAGATAGCTCAAGATGAACTCTTCTTTAATATCTGGCAGGAAACATAACAGATGATAGTTGCACATACAAAATCAAAACTATATCCTATAGTTCTTTAGAATAAATCATTCACCAGGGTTTCTTTTTTTGTATTAAATCATAGCTACATCAGGCCGGTCTGTCAAATCATTTTTGCCTTGTAATTTTTAAATAAGTGAACAATTGGTGTATGTTATAGGAGTGTATAGAACCTTTTCAGCTTAAACAAATCTCAGGATGAAGACAGCGGTGTTTTATTTATGCAAGTCTAGATTCATTGTTATTTGTAATTTATTTGCGAGAACTGGAGATTGCAAACACAAACTAACAAGCTACACAAGTTAAATATATAGATTACAGACTGACACTGGGTTTGTTGATGCTTGTGTGCTCGATCAAGTTCATGTTCCACATTGAAATGACGAGCGGTCGGTTATGATGTTTTACCCCTTCGAAAGATCTTTCAAACCATGCGTTAGGCAAGTGAAGTGCCATTGAATGATGAGATCATTTGCTGTACATCTCTTGGGCACTTATTACACACATATACAAGCACATTTTGAAGAAACCGGTCTTGACTGTGGGTTCAGGCAGCCCTCCAAACTTGACAAGCTGAATTACTGACTAATAGTTCTACAGAAAAGATGTTGCCACTTACATGGGATTGACTTTTATTTTAATAATGTAATAGCACACACAATGTACACAAGTCCAAATGAAGCTAGTGCACTCCTTCGACCTGTACTCCTTGGTTCTCAATGTCCAAAGTCTTTTTTTTTTTTTTTGTGAGTGGTATCATTTTTTTTGGACAACCCTTTATTTATGCTTTGTCTTTTGTTCCAAAATAATTTAATTTGTCTAAAAAAATGTTTCTGTGCATGATGTATAGGAATAGAATAGTGACGACTGGAGTGCATTTGTTTTTCTGTGTAACTCTTGTTCCTGCTGCACTCATGTCGCAGTGTTCATTGACAGCTTGCTGTTCTCTTTGCCTCTTTATCAGAGGTGTCAAGTACCTTACCGAGTATCTAATTTAGAGTAATTATTTGTCAAACAGCTTTTTACTTCTACTACTTGCATTTTCACGCAATTATCTGTACTTTGTGCTCCTTATATTTTAAAAATAGCCTCGTTACTCATTTCGACTGGTTTTCATTCCGGATTGTCATTGTTACAAAAAAAACCTATCCAGATAAATTGTGCCATCCGGATAGAGTAAATGTGATGGTTGGATGAGATATAAACATATACCCTTCCGACACCCTATTGGTTTGTACGTGATCCATCAAACCGGCACACGACACATATCACGTCACACTCCAGCAACGATTATAAATTAGTGATTGTGATTGATGAGGCCTAAGCTTTTGTCCTTAATGCCATTTTTTTCCCCTTACATTACGTTAACCTTTATACTTTAAATAGTTTTGAAACCAGTATTTTTACACTTTTACTTAAAAGTTTGAGTTGATAGTCCAACTTCTACAGAAGTTTTTTAAACCCTAGTATCTGTATTTGTACCTGAGAAATGAATGTGGATACTTTTGACACCAGTGCTTTTTATCATGAGTCCATGAGCAAATCATGAAATCTTGTTTCCAGGGACGATTAAGTGCAGTTCCAAGCTCCACTTCCATCTATGTAATGTCAAATCACTTGTACTGAAAGATGACATGTAAGGTCTTTGCTATTGGTTTGCTAAGGTGTTTTGTAGCTTTGTGCATTTGTAGCCGAGTGTTTTTAAAGTACATTGAACACCTAAGCAGCAACTTAATTCACATTTCAAAAAGCCACACGGAGGACTTTTAACTGGAAAAACCGACTTGCGATTTTCAATACTGTATATATTTCACACGAATTGAATGAAAAATGAAGAAATGTACAACAAACACTACATTCTAAAGCTGTCCCCTGTGTGGACCTATGCTCATTTTTCTACCTTACAGAGTTTGTCAGGTAAATCTCAAATGTCACTTAATAATCATTACTCCAAATAGCATAAGCTTTAGCACTAGTGCATTCATCCAGTGTGCTTCTTTTCCGTTAAGCACACTGAAGCTGCTCCACACGTCTCAAAGCCATTTATTATATTCCAGCGTAAGATGGTTTTAATGAATGAAAATAAATGAAAAGCATTATTAAAACTGTATAATTGGCAAGGTCATGTAAAATTGAGCTCTGAAGGACGTAGTTAATGGTTTCTATATCCATAGAGGACACGTATATTTTAGAATGAGCAACTGAGAACTAGAGAGATGGAGTAATAGACAGCATACATTAAAGGGCTAGAAGGGCCGTCATTTATAGAAAGGACATGCAAAAGGCATTTCTGTTCACATGCCCAATGACAAGCAGAGGCAGAAATATGAGCTTGTGTGAGATGTCCTGATGATGGTTGTGTGATTCAGGGAGACAATAACTATGATAAATCTAAACTAAATATAAATAATTAAACTAACTAAATAATAAATAATTATGTTACATTTGGGGAGATTACTAATTCATGAATACAATAATGAATTTGCTTGTGTAACCAGCCAAGCATTCCAAAGCACTACATCAGTACTAATATAAATACTAGAAAATATTTGTATAATTTGTATTATTAAATTGGCTTTGATTTGTGTACCTACTGTGTCTAAAATACAAGGCCACATGGCTCTTTTAAAAGGAAGCATTTTTTTTCCTGAACATTTTTGCCGCTTTATACCATCATGGCTTTGGAACTGAATTTGTGCCTGTCTATTAATCATTTTTATATCTATAGAATATAAGAATAAAAGTACAGGAATAGCCTGTGTAGTTTGTTTATATTGTAGTATATTGTAGTATATTCAGTTCTGGATTACTTCCAGTTTAGGCATCTTATTTTCTAAGGGCACAATGTAATGTAATGATGTAATGATACTAATAACCTTTTGTGTCTTTGTTATGTACTAATTGTGTTTACTCAAACAGATGCATTTCTATTACAGATTATATTTTGAGTAACTTAAATGAATCTTTTTGTTGATTTGAATTGTTGATTGAAAATGTACTGTCAGACATCAACAAATAACATCTGACTTAATTTTTTTATTATTGCTATTTTTGTGAGCAGGATTTTGTGTAATTTACACTCAGAGAAAGCACTCCCACAGAGCAGCAGTTGTTACTGTGGTTTATACTTATGTGAAAGCAATGTCATATTTGCTTTAAATGATAGTTTCACTTGTACTATATAGAGAACCCTTTAACGTTCCATGATTTAGAAAATTGCTCAATACACTGTTAAGAGATTCAACAGGAAATTTGTTCTCACCATGTTCACATGGAGATAATGATCTCGTTTTTCTCAGAGGTCTTCACACCTCTTTCTGGTCTTCTTTTTTGTAGATGTACCCGGGGAGCAAGATTTATACAGTAATAATCACAGCATTCCCACCAGCCAAAGTGCAAACTGTTTTGCTTTTGTTTTTTGTGGGTTTTTTTGTGTAAGATTTGGTGTTTGCAGCTTAAAAGCCTACAGTGAAGAAACAAAGCCCAAAAACATAACACAGCAGGGGGGTTGGGTAACTTGACCTAAACAAGTGACTGACTGGAGGTAAAGATAAACAAATGCAAAGACGAAAGGCAGACATTAACTGTTTTGGGGTGATACAAGTTGCAGGTTAAAATGATTAATTAATGAAGTGCATTAAATTATTCATCATCAACTCATTTCCCAGAAGCAGAATGGCTTAATCAGAGGCATAGATATGATCACCTTAATACTTATCCTTTGCTTTCTGTCTGCTGATATAATAGACACTATGGTAGGGAGTTGCTAGTAAACAGATACTGTAGGCATTGGTAGTTCAACATCTGAGGTTTCCCCTTTCTTGTTATTAAGATTCCCTAATTAAATGATCATTACTAGTGACCTATTTATAAAGAACTTATAACTGCTCAGCCTGCTTTCAGAATTAGTAAACAGAAAGAAAACTCAAATGAGATCAGAAGATCAGAGTGTTTATTGTTAAACAGTACAGCAGTACAGCAGTAAACAGTGGCCGTATGTAGGCTACACAGTGTTTTTTATTAGAAAATATCGGATAATTATCTTGTGTGTGTGTGTGTGTGTGTGTGTGTGTGTGTGTGTGTGTGTGTGTGTGTGTGTAAAAGAGAGAGAGAGAGAGAGAAGGAAAGAAACGAGGTAGATATCAGTGAGACTAATTTAAGCAACTCTGCATTAATTGGTTGTACTCAGTGACATCAGCAGATTCTATGGTAACTATTATATTTGGCCTTCAAACTCTCAAACTGCAAAGGATTAAAAAGGAAACTAATAAACTCCCTGCAGCCATGTAAGACTAATTGTTGGTTCATGTTTAAAGGAATTAGGCATTAATTATGTGTCACTGAATGAATATATATATATATATATATATATATATATATATATATATATATATATATATATATATATCCTTTTACCTCACAGAAACAGGTAGTCCAGCAATACTCTGTGTAAAGAATGTGCCTAATGAATAGCATTGGTAAAGCTCCCCACCCACTGAATTATCAATTGCTGTTAATTTGTAAAGTTAGAATTATCCTCAGAAACCGCTAGTCTGGATATGTTTTAAGAAAAAACAAACCCTCTTATTTAGGAGCATTTAGTGCTCCGGTGTTATGAACATTTAATAGCCCTGCTCCTGAATTCTTAGTTTTTAATACATTTCCCAAGACAATAGCAACTCAGGTTTTTTAATTCTCAACGTCTTCATTGTACACCAGGTTCCCATTGTTTCTGGGACGTCACTTTTAATGCAGTTTTGTCTTCTGTGAAAATTATGTTTCGTATATAATATATTGAGTATGTATTGACATTATTACCACCTACTACTCTACTCTGTACTTTCTTGTACAAACTATAATCCAATATGTTATGAATCTTTACAAATCCTATTTGCAAAGTTCTGTAAAACCCTCTGGATAAGAATGTAGATTTTAAGCTACTCCACAATTTTACAAAAATGTATAGTATAATAATATGATAACAAAAGATATTGTAGGCTGCACAAACATTCTCAGTCTGATACATGTAAAGAAAGTAATGCTTTCAACCCAGATAAAGTGAAGAAGTGCAATAGCTCTCCAGAGACATAATGCTCTACATATCTTCTTGGAGAAAAAAAAGATCTTGACCATTAAGGGCAGAAGAAATGAACCACTAGAGGGCAGAAACAGTGTAATTCTGGAGTAATTCAGTGATTTCGTCAGTAGTTATCTGCCACAGCAGGCATATAAACACATTGACCGGCAAGGCCATACAGCTGTTCTGAGGTTATACTGAGGAGATCCTGGATAGAATGGTCCTTGTCTATAGATACTAGTCTGGCTTTCCCTTTCCAGGAAATCTTCCTTATCAAGAAAACAAAAGAATCTGACAATCTGAGAAATGCAGGTTGCAACAAGACAAACGGAGACTAGGAGAGTATGCTGCTCCTCTTTCCATGCATAATAAAGAAAGCCCTCCAGGATTTCATCTCTTCTTCATTATCATCAAGGCCCAAATATAACCAGTGAGTTTCTTCCATGAATGATTAAGAGGCCTGTGCCCTCTCTTACATGGATCAGAGTGAGAATTGTAATTTCCCCTGAGATCTGTGAACACATTATTAGTAAGGTTTGCCTCAGCACCTAATGTCTGGCCTGTACATTTATACAAGAACGGTATTTTGTTATTGTAAGCATATGAATCGTGAGGATGAGGTAATAACGCAAATCAAATATATGTTGTCTATGTCTATCTTTACAAAATGTGTTTGGAAATACTATTCAAAATGACCCTGCAGGTTATAGAATTCATTTAATCTTTTCATACTGCCTAGAAAAAGTGAAACATTGAAAATATACTTCAAATATTCAATATGAATTCATTATTCTGTTGTTCATTAGATGAGTGTATAGAAACAAATTGATGAAAGGTTTGTAAGATGGTAATCGAGGCCAAACACTAGTCACGGATTTAAAAATATATATATATATATGGAAATTCTTACTTTGTATTATTTAATCACATGTCAGTTTGGAGAATATGCATGGATAATAAAAAGAGAATTTTCAAAGACCAAAAATAGTGGTTTTACTTTACCAAGCTGAACTGCCAGGGCTGTGCATTACCTGAATGTTGTGCATGTGTGTATATACAGTAGATATTCCAACAAGGTCACAAAGTGATGTTTGTCTGTAGTCACTATAAATACTGCTGTCATTCATCAATCTGAATTCCCTTCCACCTGCATGCTTTTCAGACTACACAAACATGATTACAGAGCTCTCCACTCACCATACAGAGAGTATTGTTGGTGTTGCACATGACTATCCCTTCAGAGCTCTGAATATTCGTCTATTATTTACATTATACATTGGTGAGGTTGCTAGATTTGAGCCAGTTTCACCATTTTGCACTCTTTGTTTCTTGTATTTTGGACGTTGTATTTCTTACATGCTCTATGGTGTTATTACGACGTTGCCTGCCCTTTATTAGCTAGTGTATAATTTTTTTTTATTATTATACCTTATTTACATTGATCAGTGGTGAATTTTGGATAGCATTGTGTAGTGAACTGGACAATACTGATTATAGTTTGTGCAAAATGGCGGATTGTGTTTCCATATCCGGAATGTTTTGCCATTTATCATTAGTGGGGATTTCTGTTACCTGGCATTTTCTCCCTTGATTTTGGGAATATGTTTGTTTGTTTTTGTTGCTTTTCAACAACTTGGGTGCAACTTTGGTTTTATTTAATGATTGGCACAAGGCATCTTGAGCATGCTGGGTCCGATAGCTCCTATGTTGACTGTTGAAGTGGTAATCTCAGTGCTGATCGAGGCTAAAAGCAGTGACAACTGATAAGCACCCTAAAAAGCTCAGAAGGCCACTTGTTTGCCTCTAGAAAAAGGACTTAGTAACTGACAATGTCTATGTTTGGATACACACTATTGCCCCAAAGCTTTTACAAAGTTCAATTATAAGTTGGTAGGCCAAATTTGATAAATAGTAGAAATGCGAATTTAAAGAAAACAGTCCAAAAAGTAGATTACTTATCTGAAATGTTAATTTATTATTTCATACATTAATAAGGGAATTGCTAAATGACTAGCCAGATGGCAAAAATCTATAAACCTCATCAGCTTGTTCGGTTATGTTTTGGCAGGTGAATCTAGATATATCAGAAGGGATGAGACACACAATGTCTCTTGGCAACTCCTGACTTCCTGTGAGGTTTGTTTTTTGCTACATTACTGACAAAATGTATTTAAATAACAGCAGTGTATTCAATAAGAAAATATTTACTATGCACTGGCACTTAACTCACCCGCATCTAATAAATAAAAATGACGAATGAAATTATTGCTTGATATAACATTTTATTTATTAAAATTATGAAATTATGAAATTATGATATATATATATTTTTTTATATTTAAGTAATACTGCCAAATACTTTTGCACTTTTCCTCGAGCGCTGGTTTAAAGAGATAACATTTACTGGAGTTATATTTGACGTACTATCTTCGCTGCTTTAACTAAAATACTGTTTAAGGCCGCCACTGTCCACACTCACACCAAAGATGTGTTGTTTCGCATTTGCTCAGCAGAGGGCGACATTAACCAGACTTTCATGAAATGGTTCCGACACTAGATACCGACGTGTTCATGAGCAATACTAAACTGAAATATTTAGTGTATGGAAAATGAATTACCATTACGGAATAATCTTTTTGCCATTCAACTAGAGTGAAAGCTTTTATGTGGTATATGGAATGGAAAAAAAGCCATTCTCCCATTTATCAAATGACAAAAGCCCGGTTATCCAAGGGCTGTCGTTAATAATTGCTAAGCCCCAACATTTGCGTTGCGTTGTGGACCCAAACCTTTTGGATATTAGTCACTGCAGACAAACTGTGCTTGTGACTAAAAATGGTCAAATATAAATGACAAAAAGAGAGCAGCCATTGTAGCACTGCGGCAGTAACAGATATCCTAACACTAATCCGCCCATCCTTTGAACCTTATCCTGTTCATCCTGTTAGTATGTCTGCACTTGTGGTATGGTGAATCAGCTTCTGCCAGCAGCCAGGGCCTCTCCTCCAATTTCACTCAGTGTTTGTGGAAGATCCTCAGATACTTGCCTTTGCTGTTCGAGGACTGTAAAGTCTGTTAGAATTAAACTAGCAAAATATTATAGGTGAATATTATTAATATTACAGGTGCATCTGTTTGCTTCTGTTACCATAAAGCGTTGTGTAGTGAATGGTGTAAAAGCCGGAAGACTAGGCATGTACTAACATACATCAAAAGAAATGATGTAATGGCAGCTACATACACAAAGTGATATTAGGAATAGGACTCACACTTTAGGTGCTCCTACTTATAGTAAGATCCTAAGTTGACCTGTTCTATTTTGGTTATTGTGCCTCAGCACCAGCAAATAAAAAGCACATATTTATAGAATTACATAGTATCATGTATTAGTGTATGACATATTAACAACATTTAGAACACTCAGGGAAACAATGTGGGAGGACAAAAGCCTTAACTAGGAAAAATGCTTATTTACTAAATCGCAAGGATCGAGGCTGAACGCGTAAACGTGTAAACACGGCCCTGTGTTTGCTAAGTGTGTGTCAGTAATAACTTTCAACTGAATTGAACGCAACACGTCACTGTTAACGAGCCACCTGCTGTTTGTAAAAATATGTATTTAAAAAAGCATTTGAAAAATTTCATTTGGATCTGGTTGACTTTTCATTGATAAATTTACTATAGTAAATGGATTAGAAATTATTTTACTTCCTAACAAACTCAAAGTCAATAGATTATTTATTTTTTGGCAGACAAGACTTATACAGAGCAACGTACAACTAAGCAGTTCTGGGTTAAGGGGGGGTTTGCACATGGGCTCAATAGTGGCAGCTTGGTGGTGCTCGGATTCGACTTCACAACTGCAATCAGAAGATGTCTCAACATCCTCACCGCTGAGCACGAACCACCTCCTAACCACCTCACTGATTGCTTTTTATTTTTTTGGCTGATGAACAGTGAAGCAAACATACTCTAACCAAAAACAATTACTGACATTGTAATTAGTTCTCAAGTATTATAAATATTAACAGTTACTATTCACACAATCAGATTGTAAACTAAAAGTTCACTCCCTTAAATGAGGTGAACAAACAAGTACTGTAATAAACATATTACACATTTATTAAACTTTATACAAAATAATGTATATTACATCGAGAATCATATCTAGACTAGTTGCAGTTTTAAATACACTACTTGAATTGACAGCATATAAACTTATCATAAAACCGAAGGAAACTTAAAAATACCGGGGGTTTAAACAGGTTAATGTAAAATCAGATAAAGCCATGACCATACCAGCTAATAATGTTAATGGTCTTCAAACTGCAGTCAATCATGATTGCTTAATGGTGCAGCCACATACACGGCGCTAATCTCATATGTTCAGACCAAGCAGTGAAAGATAATGTACTGGGAATGCATTTTATGACTTTGCTTGTTTTGATGAATTAAGACTTATGGAACCCTCTTTTTTTTTTTTTTTTTAGATAATTACACTTCATCTCTAAATATACCATATAGCACCTCATTCCCAGAACAGAAGCATGTTTAAGCAACAAGAGTTTGCGCAGCATGTGAAATATGCCTTTTTAAAATGACAGGCGTTACAACACAGTTAGTGCACTGGTAAATGGTGGGAGCCTTTCCAGTACAGATACATGACTAAAAGCTGATTCAAAAATATTCTACAAGTCTACACCAGTGTGTGCATTTTTCAGTGTTCTGAGGCAGCACATTTTCCCTGATTCTAAAATATGGATCAAATCAACATTAAAGTGATGAATTGCACAGCAATTCAAGTCTCTATCATTTAGGGGGGAAAAACATCAAGGAAGGCTGATCTTGTTCAATGAACTTTATCTTTACAATAAATACTAAACATTCGCACTTGTGGCTGATTTTCACCTTACCAGCCCACCTCATGTTTAATTTATGCATGCATAAACATATACATACATGCAGACCAACATACAAATATACATACTTACAAACATGCATACATACATTCATACATGCATGCATAAAGTACATACGTATAAAGTATATACATGCGTACATATATGGTACAAACATTTGCATTACGTTTGTTTACAAATATTTGCTTTTATAGTTAGTTACAGGATGGTAGCTTTGGCTTTAAAAAACACGGCAATTCATGGCATATATTAGACAACATGATCATGTAAAACAGGAGACTAGAAGAGCATAGCATTTATTTTTAAAAAAGAATTTCCGAGAACTGAAGACACTTAAAAACTTTTCATGTTAACATTGCACTCAGATGCTTTATAAACATATGTAAAAATCTATTCTACTCCATAAGCGCATCAATTAAACGCAGCTTTAAAAAACACTATTTCAAGATCACAGTATTGGCACTCGCTAGATTGTTCTACATTATTGTTTGTATTTAATGTGTCCTGGGCATATGTTCACTAACCATGGCTCAGTCCCACTTTCTTTTAGGGGTTGCTGTCTATATCGTGGACTTGATCACATCAGTGTGGGTCTGAGACTGGGGTCTTATTGCCTGCAGAAGATGTGTTGTTTTCTGAGACTTCAGGAGGTGCTGCTCCTCTTTCTTGTCCTTAGTCTTCTTTGTGTTACTTCCTCTTCCTGATCGCTCTCACAATCCCTTGCAAAAAGGTCCTCTTGGAGCTCTTTTGGACTGTCCTGCTCACCAAACACACATAACATCAAATATAGTTCTGAATAAGAATATGAATATATTAACTCTAATGCTAACAGGGGTCAATAAAAAACCCTTCAAGAAACAATGTTTTTTTTTTTTTTTTTACATTTGGAAACCTAACACCAACATTTACTGTAAACAGCATACACCACACCTTGAGCTAACTAAGGCAAAAATGTTGAAGTACCTTAGCATTCTATTTTCCTCATCATCAAAAGGAGCATGAGATTGTTAGTGTGATCCACTTACCTGTGGTTTCTTCATCAAACGTGTCAAATGGTTACACAGGGCTACAATCCTGATGGAAAACTGTTAAAAAGAAGACCACAGGTCAAGTACGCAGGTCACATGATCACAAACTGAACGGAAATCTGTTATAGGTGATTAAAAAGGTCTCTACAACATGTTACGTTATTTAGAAAATGCAAATTAAGGAATGTGCGGGACAAAGGAATATAAAGTGAATACCTTCCACCTGCGACGAGCATACTGTCGTCTAAAATTCTCAATGTTGACCACAGACAGTCTGCGCACCAGAGCTTGTTTAGAGTCCTTAGGCTAGAGGAGAAAAAAACATAAATGAAAGAACCAGCTCACAAAATTATAGATGAGCCGAGAAACATGGTCTGAAATGTTTATTTTTCATATACGGTTAGCACAGAATTCAGTGAATAGAGTAAAACAGTCATGAGTGACATGATTGAACATTCCAATTCTTCAATTGATATATAAATAAATGCAAGTGCTTGTCATATATATATATATATATATATATATATATATATATATATATATATATATATATATATATATATATATATATTATAAATGGTTGAAATAGAAAGAAATCACTTCAAATAATAATTTTTCATTTTAACCACTGAATCAACTTTATTAAATAATTGAACTTTAAATAAACCTAAATTTAATAAGAAACAAAGCATCATACATATTTAACATCATTAAAAATACTATAAATACTTTAACAGAATTAAAAATACTAAAACAATTTTAAGTGCTGTATCCTACAATTTTTTTAATACAATTGCATTGCAATTGCACCCCTTGAATATTTCCACATTTCTTTAACTTTATATACACAAACTTTAATGTATTTTATTGGGATATTATATGATACACCAACACAAAATATTGCATAATTGTGAAGTGGATGGAAAATGATACACTGTTTTAATTTTTTTTTTTTTCGTATGAATACAAATCTTAAATGTGTGGTGTGCAAATGTATTCATCCCCCTTTACTCTGATACAATACAGTACAATCAACTGCCTTCAGAAGTCACCTCATTAGTAATCAGAGTCTACCTGTGTGTACTTAAATGCCAGTATAATTACAGCTGTTCTGTGAAGACAACATTAGTGAGCAAACTGCATCACAAAGACCACAGAACCCACTAGGCAGGTCAGGAATAAAGTGTGTAGAAGTTTAAAGCAGCGTTCGATTATAAAAAAACATATTCCAAGCTTTGAACATCTCACAGAGCACTGTTCAATCCATCATCTGAAAATAGGGAAAGACTATAAGCACAACTGCTAACCTACTGAGACATGACCATAAACCGAAACTGACAGGCCGGGTAAGAGGCCATTGATCCTAGAAGCAGCCAGAAGGCCCATGGTAACTTTGGAGGACCTGCAGAGATCCACAGCTCAGGTGGGAGAGTCTGTCCAAAGCAGCTGTCCACATGCAGCTGTAATTGCAGTGAAAGGTGGTTCGAAAAAGTATTGACTCAGGGGGGATGAATACACTATACCCGACACACCTTTCAGATTTTTATCTATAAAAAATATTTAACAACATGTAGGGTTTTTCTTCCACTTCACATTTCGCAATACTTTGTGTTGGTCTAAAATCTCATAAAGTTCCAATAAAAGGCATTTTGTTTGTAGTTATAACATGACAAAATGTGGAAATACTAAATACTTTTGCAGTGTGATGTATATGAGTGTTCCATTAGAAGTAGATCCAATTTACATTCATGTTAGGTATTTGACAATATTTGAATTAGACAATGGAAAAATATATTAACAATTATATATAACTGTCTTTTAGAATTATATTAGCCTTGTCCTGAAATGCTAGATAATTAGTGGACTAAATGTGACATATATTTAACTTTGATACTCCCTAACACTTTATTTTTGTATAGGCCAAAAAAATCTGATATTAAAATTTTTTTTTCTTTCAGTCACTCTCTCTATATAGTTTTGGCATTTGTACAAATAAATTACATAATAAGCTCAATGCAGTAGGATGAATATCAATATATATAATCACAAAATGTGCAGGGAAGGAAACATCCTAAAAGAAAAGTTAAAATCCCTAAAGCTTTAACAGAAATATTGCACAAAAATGATAAGATTTAATATAGACTTACAAATATGTATAAAAAAAAAAAACAAGCGTTTAAATTATTAGCCTTTAAAAAAACCTACTATATGTGCAAATGTAAGATTATATATTACACAATGCATTATTCATATATTTTTATATAAATTTGACAAACTGCCTTAGGGAAAACAGGAAATCACATCAGAATCAGTTTTGAAAGAATGACTCTGTGCTTTCTGTTTGGCTGCTGCAGTGTGAATCTTCCCCACAGGTTCTGCTCAGCATCTCCTTCAGAGCCTCATTTACTTGGTTGTTGAGATCAGGAGTAGAGCAACGTCCTCCATTTCCCACCTCTCCATTTAAGGAACTCATCAGTTCCTGAAGCCATCGCAGCTCTGTGTTCAGCTCCTCACTAAGAGAGCTTAGTTGAGCCTGTCTTTCTGAGTAACGGCTGCTGATGATGTCAAGAGTGGCTCCTGTAACTTTAATGTCTTCCTGAAGAGCCTTCCTTCGAGCCTCTGCCTTACGAAACTCATAACGGAGCTGGGAGAGGCCGTGTCCCACACTCGAACTCTCTTCTCTGTACCAAGCCTCTTTTTCATTATAGATAGAAAGAAGAGCTTCAACATCTCCATGAAGAGACTCTCGCTTCTGGGCCACTTCCTCCAAATTGCTATCAATGAGGGATATGTCGTCCATCACGCGGGCAAACCTCTCAAAGTTGGCGTATGTGTTGTTGGGTGGAATGCTGCAGTGGGATTGGATAGTATATTCCTTCAGGCGTTTGGCCTTCAGCTGACACGGTCCATTTTTCCTCTGAATTAAGCTGGTGCCTTCTGCATGCTCATGGTTCTTCAGACATAGGAACCAAAGGGAGACTGAGTAAGGGTGGATCCCGTGCAGCATTTTGGTCAATCACATAAATCATTTACAGGTTGAGGAGTCAGACCAGATGCATGATCAGAAGAATTAGTGCTATGGGGTTGCACGGATCACATCAGGCCGTAAGTTCTGTTAGTGTGGTTGCGTTGACCAACTCTTCACTGCATGCAGGCGGTAGGTAATAGTAGGAAGTTGTGTAACAAATAGTTTCAAGCAAGACTTCCTAGCATTCACTACATAGTCGGCTACATTTTGTCAGTCATTGTGATGGAGAAAAGTGATATGGGTGCTAACCAACAACCAACCACTGTCTGCCACCCACTGGCAATCTTTACAAATGATTATGTACTTTGAAAGACAGAATTCTATGAAGTCCAATCCTATAAATATCTTGTTCTGAAAAGGTATTTGTGCTATGTTTATAAGCAAAAAAATTGGTATTTGTATTGTAGGATTATTTGTGTTGCTCCCTCAACAATAAAAGTCAAATCGTGTTAGGGTTACATGTACAGTATGAATTTGTTTATTTTGTATACAGACTATCCACATGCACAACCTTCTGTACTTCTGTAGTGTTTTTGACAGTTACTGTGTCTGTTGCCTTCTTGTCCCAGGTTGTTTTTTTTGCACTAAATGTTGAACATGTGCACTTTAGTTGTTAGTTTAGAGCTCTGTGTTCCTTGTCTTAAGTTATGTTGTTTGCACCTTGTAGCAACGTTGTTTGACTTTTACTATGGACTAAAACAATTTTACATTTATGACAGTAATTATCATGTACCTATTTGTGTTTAGTTATTTTTGACAGTGTCAGTGTGTTTAAAGGCTTTTGAGTGTTATTCTGCTCCTGCCATGCAATATTCCAAATTCTATCAATTCACAATACTAAGAAGGAGTATACACATGTTTAAAATATTCAATGAAGAAACCACACAAACACAGAACTACATGCTGTGACATGCACAGTCATTCGAATGCTTACCTTTATCCATGGGTGGTTAAGAGCACTGTCTATTGCGAGCCTCTTTCTGTTAATCAGTAACGAAATAAAAACAGATTAAAAATAAGAAATGCTATGCAAAGTAGAAAAGTAATGCCCGTACAGCTAGTGCAGTCTAGTCATGACCAAACATAACTCCTGCAGGTTATCTTTCAAGCAAATTCAACTCTATTGCTTGGTGATGCAATATTTACATGCTCAAGCCTGTCTCTCAAAAGGGGAAATTGAGAACACGAACAGAACGTGAAAAGAACAGTGCTGGCAACAGACAATATTAATTCGCAGACAAGTTTTCTTACTCTTCTGCCTTGAACTCTCACCTCGTGTCTTTTGTCAAAAGCTGCCTAATGAAGCTCTTAGCCAGCTCGCTAGTACTGCTGAAGAATTCCATCGTCAAATTCATAGCTCACAGCGGAAATGTTTGCTAGTGTCTCCTGTTTAGACTCGCCCAGAAACGGGGAAGCACCACTCAGGCTAAAAGAGGTAAAGAAAGTGGATAAATGCTTCTACAGAGTTTTCTCAAAACAATAACCCACTCACTCTTCTGTACATTTAATTTTAATCAATTATATAAGAAGACAATGCAGATTAGTCTGACATTCATGCTTGGAGGTATACTGAATATTGCAGATTATGTTGTATTATAATAATTATATAGGCACTTGACTAATTCTAGTAGCGGATTAGTGGCATACAAACTAACTGTTCTAACAGTCACACCAGCCCATAGAAATAGCACTTCAAACTGAAAAACCACAATCCTCATTTCACACTTACAGAATATATGTGATGACACCAATACTCCTGGAAAGAAAAATAGGTTGGAAAAAAAACATGATTAAGGCATGAAACTTTAGACATGCCCATTTTATCTAAACTCAAAGCATCCACTACCAATTATGATTACTCACCACATGTCCGCTGGTAATCCCAGAGGCTCATAGTTGACTATCTCTGGAGCTGAAAATAGACCATAAGATACTTCTAAAGATATTTTAAATAACAAGCATTGCAAATTTAGCCGGAAATGGCACTGAACTTCAGCTGTTGTTGAACTTCATTATTAGAATGACAGTTTAGTTATGACGATGTCTGGCTCTTTCACTTTAACTTACCAACAAATTCTGGTGTCCCAAAAATATCTTTGAATTCAACCCCATCTTCGATTTTATGTGCCAAGCCAAAGTCAATAATTTTGATCCGTGGCAGTGGGACATTTTTGTCTAGAAGCATAATATTCTCAGGCTGAAATGAAAACAAATAAAAAAAATATTAAAATATGACAAAATAGCACATAAAACAATGTGGGCCAAATACATCTTACTCTGAAATAATTGGCCATGCCTTTCCAATACAAATAAATATATATATATATATATAATTATAATATAACTGTGTGTGTGTGTGTGGTGTGTGTGTGTGTGTGTGTGTGTGTGTGTGTGTTATTTATTATATGATATATATATATATATATATATATATATATATATATAATATATAAATAACACACACACACACACACAGTCAATTCAAATTATCTTTTGAACAACACTGGTTAAAGTTCTCTTCTGAATGCCATATTTACATAATAGGCATTTCATACTTGATACTTGTTTGTCGTTTGTTTTGTTTTTGAAATATCAAATTTCCATGATCTCAGTGAATTAGCAATATTTTGGCATTAATATCGGCTATGAAATTGCTTTAAAGCCCTTGTGTGGCCTAGTGAGTGAGAAGTTTAGACAAACAGGATGGAGATTATCAGTAAGATCTGCATGCTTGACATCCCTCATCATGTGTGGCTGATAACCTTGCATTGTGTGAATTTGTGGACCAAGACAAGCTGACAAAATCTACTCAAGAGATATATGATTGAGAGGTATAGGAATAACCCAAGTTATGAAATGGTACTCCAAACGAAGTTTAAGATTATGTAGCTAATACTCAGAAATTGCAAAAGTGCAGTAAATTTCAAAAGATCAACGTGTATGAATCATGAAAGAATCATACGTGTCCAAAATATTGTACCTTTTAAATGATCACATCAAAAACATTTTTCACAAGCCCCACACACAGGTGCAGGCTCCATTTGGTAAGTTACAGTTGCCATGCAACACTGCTAAACAGAACAAACCCTTTATATAGGCAAATGCAGAAATGGTCTGCTACCATGGCAACAATTCTATTTCCTATTTCCTATCTCCTTTTAGGTGTACATAATATAGTCTAATACACATAGGCTGTTTTCAAAGCATTATAGTTGAGATCTGAATACTGGCCCAGCCTGGTTTAGATATATATTAACAAGAAATAATAATAATACATTTTAACACTAAAAAGGATTGTTGAAGAACTCCTGTCCAACTGAAGCACATAAGATGGTGTGGTACAAAATATACACAGAGAAACCAGAATATCAGATAAGAAATACAGGTGCATGTTGGCATGTTTATGCCTGAAAACCAAGAAAATAAAGTAATTTTTAACAATGAGGTTTGACACAAATTATATGACAAAGCAGATACCTTTAAATCAAAATGTGCTATTTTTCTGGCATGCAGGTAGTGGACCCCATCCAGGATCTGTTTAAGAAATTCAGTGGCTTCCTCTTCACTCAGGGATTCCTTTTGGGCCAGGAAGTCAAAGAGCTCTCCTCCAGACACACTTACACACACACAAACACACACACACACAAAGATAGCATTCTTACATGATTATGTAAGATGAAGTAACATGAAGCTGTCAGTCTGTTTAAATAACAAAATAGTGTGAGACAATTTGACATTGCGACAATCTACAACGTCTACTCAGAATGTCTATATATACTCTTTGCAGTCTCTAATTTGATGATTTAAAATCTAAAAATTATGTTTCCGCTGATCTGCTAGGAAACTGATTTTAACCACAGATCTTATCAGAACTATCTAAGCTGATGTTTTTTGCACTTTTACAAAATTTATAAACTTTCTCTTTGGCAAATCTCTGTGACTAGACATTAATGCTTTTAGTTTATAGAGCTAAACAAAAGCTGGCATGTGGCAGCTTCTGACATTTCCCCACGGAACTGAATTAATTCAACCCATAATTAGTTTTAAGTGGACGACTGTTCACTTAGGAACACAATAGTGTATGAACAAACACACTTGGGGTTTTACAGGGATGCTAAAATTTTTAGTTTAGATAAGCCTGTGTAATTCATGAAAAATGCACAACAACCACAAACACTGTATCATGGGAGCATCCTAAAATACTTGCAAACTAGCATTTATGTACTAATTAAAATGAGTAAAAAAATGACTCAGATTAATTGGGCACAAAAAGAGAAGGAGCTGTCTGTTTGTTCCTTATATAAGGCACAGGCTTTGTGTGTCAAAGGCACTCACAGTTCCAGAATGAGAACCACATCGGTGCGGTTCTCGTACACGTCGTGCAGTGAAATGATGTTGGGGTGCTGGAGCTGCTGTAAAATTTTCACCTCCCTTTCAATCTCTTCTCGTCGTACTCCTCTTCGGCTCGATCTGCTTTGCCGCTTCTTTATGAACTTTGCTGCATACTCAGTACTTGTACTCTTTTCCTTACATCGCTTCACTATAGCAAACTGCCCACTGAAAGACAAAACAAAAAGACTGGTTTGAAATGATTTCACACACAGTAGATCACTAACTGTTAATCAGCAACAGAATCACAGAAATAGTTCTAGCACTAAAAGTCTACTGAGACGTGTTAGATCAACACTAAACCATTTGTAGCAAATAAGCTGTGGGTGTGACTCTTCAGAAACGTAGTACGACTTTATGTTAAAAAGTAAATATACTTTGTATTTGTGTGTGTTTGTTCTGGAACATGATGCTGTAATGCAAAAACATAAGCTGTTTTATGTAACAGATTTGTTACACGTTGTTTTGTTAATGTTAAACATTATACACTGAATTATGTATTTCTGTGTATAGTTTCTGAGCTGTTTCTGACAATGTCCATATTATACAAATAACTACCTCGAACTGAATAATGCCATTTTACACTGCTTATATTACACCATAGAGCCTGTGTTGAAATTCATTAGCCAATCTCATAACCAAAATGGGAAAAATGGAAACAAAACATCTCCTACAGAGTGAGAATTTGAGAGGCAAAGCCTTCATTTGGAGTAGGAAGAACACACACACACACACACACACACACACACACACAAGAAGAGAAATGCTTTCCTCCTACTCTCTTTACTACAGTGTCAAGCATTCTGTGCTTGCTTTCTCCTGACTCCTTACAACACAGCTTCCTTGTATTCAACATAACTGTCTGGGGCCAAGGAGGTCATCAGAATCGGACTGAACAAAACTAACTTGTACGACAGCAATTTAAAAGGAAACATGCTATTTTTAAAAAGGGCAGTCTTGCTTTATCAACTTGTTAAGGCAGAAGTTCTTTCATGAATAGTTTAAAAACAATGAAGCATTACTCTGGTACAGTAAACACACGTGGATATACATTGACCCGTTTTTATAGATATCCTGTAGGTATGTATGCCAAATCCGTTTCGGCAATGCCATAAACAATTAACTTTAGACACTAAGAAAGGATGGATTTTTGCCAGCACAATACAGTGTGTATGAGTAGGAAGCTGTATCAAAGCTAACCAAGTAGTGCCATGTTTGATTTTAAAGTGCACTCACTCAGCCCTTGTTCTATCACTCTATCAGGTTGCACTATTAAGGCATGAGTCCCATCAGTGCACACTCCAGATGGCCAGCTGGAGAATGTTCATTTCTTTATTAAACACAACGTAGACTGTCTCATTATTCCATACAGACGTTCACTTTTCAAGTTCCCTTATGGAAAAAATAAAATCAAGGACCGTAACGTCGCCTGGTATGGCGCAGCCGGGGCCCCTCCCTGGAGCCAGGCCCGGGGCTGGGGCTCAAAAGCGAGCGCCTGGTGGTCAGGCCTCCACCCATGGGGCCCAGCCGGGCCGAGCCCGAATGAGTGACGTGGGGACACCTTCCCGTGGGCCCACCACCTGCAGGAAGGCTCAATAAGGGACCGGTGCAATGTGGTTCGGGGGTCAGTGTCGGAACGGGTTCGGGCGGAAAGTGAAAAAGTGGTAGGGAAGAGCGGCGAAGGCAATGGGGATCTCGGCCTCGACGACCCGACCTCTGGACACAGAGACTAGCTCGCTTGTGCGGGAGGTTGAGAGATACCGGCTAGAGATAGTCGGGCTCACCTCCATTCACAGTCTGGGCTCTGGAACCATACTCCTCGAGAGAGGCTGGACTCTCCATTATTCTGGAGTTGCCTGCGGTGAGAGACGACGGGCTGGTGTGGGCCTGCTCATAGCCCCCCATCTTAGCCGTCATGTGTTGGAGTTTACCCCGGTGAACGAGAGGGTTGTTTCCCTGCGCCTTCGGGTTGGGGAAAAGTCTCTCACTCACAGTACGGATATCGATGATAGACCTTGTGTTTGTTTCATCTGACCTCCGTCCGTGTGTTTTGGACACTCGGGTGAAGAGAGGGGCGGAGCTGTCAGCTGATCACCACCTGGTGGTGAGTTGGATTCGATGGCGGGGAAGGAAGCTGGACAGACTCGGCAGACCCAAATGTATTGTGAGGGTGTGCTGGGAACGCCTAGCGGAACCCCCTGTCAGAGATAACTTTAATTCTCACCTCCGGCAGAGCTTCAACCAGATCCCGAGGGAGGTTGGAGACATTGAGTCTGAGTGGAACCATGTTCTCCACCTCCATTGTCGATGCAAGCCATTCTGAGCTGCGGCCACAAGGTCTCAGGTGCCTGTCGCGGCGGTAATCCCAGAACCCGGTGGTGGTCTCCGGAAGTAAGGGATGCCGTCAAGCTGAAGAAGGAGTCCTTCCGAGCCTGGTTGGCTCTTGGGACCCCTGAGGCAGCTGATGGGTACCGTCAGGCCAAGCGGGCTGCGGCCCGGGTGGTTGTTGAGGCAAAATCTTCGGGTATGGGAGGAGTTCGGAAGAGGCCATGGAGAGGGACTATCGGTCGGCCTCAAAGAAGTTCTGGCAAACCGTCCGGACATATCAGAAGGGGGAAGCAGTGCCCTGCCAAAACTGTCTACAGTGGAGGTGGGGAGCTGTTGACTTCAACTGGGGACATCATCGGACGGTGGAAGGAATACTTTGAGGATCTCCTCAACCCCGGAGTCATGCCTTCCGATGAGGAAGCAGAGGCCATGGGCTCAGACGTGGCGTCATCTATCACCCAAGCTGAAGTCACCGAGGTAGTTGAGAAGCTTCTCGGTGGCAGAGCAGCGGGGGTGGATGAGATCCGCCCTGAGTACCTGAAGTCTCTGGATGTTGTGGGGCTGTCTTGGCTGACACGCCTCTGCAACATTCGCGTGGCAGCTGGGGACGGTGCCTCTGGATTGGCAGACCGGGGTGGTGGTTCCTCTTTTTAAGAAAGGGGACCGGAGGGTGTGCTCCAACTATAGGGGGATCACACTCCTCAGCCTTCCTGGGAAAGTCTATGCCAGGGTACTGGAGAGGAGAAAATTCGGCCTTTAGTCGAACCCCACCCCGGAATTCAGGAGGAACAATGCGGTTTTCGACCTGGCCGTGGAACACTGGAACCATCTCTATACCCTCTACAGGGTGATGGAGGGATCATGGGAGTTTGCCCAACCAGTCCACATGTGCTTTGTGGATTTGGAGAAGGCATTCAACCGTGTCCCTCGCTGCACTCTGTGGGGGGTGCTCCGGGAGTATGGGGTCCGAGGCCCTCTGTTGAGGGCTGCTCGGTCTCTGTATGCACGGAGCAGGAGTTTGGTTTGCATTGCCGGTAAGTAAGTCAGACCTGTTTCCGGTGCATGTTGGACTCCGGCAAGGCTGCCCTTTGTCACCGGTTCTGTTCATTATTTTTATGGACAGAATTTCTAGGAGCAGCCAGGGGCTGGAGGGAGTCTGGTTTGGGGACCACAGGATCTCGTCTCTGCTTTTTGCAGATGATGTTGTCCTGTTGGCTCCATCAGGCCAAGACCTTCAGCATGCACTGGGAAGGTTTGCAGCCGAGTGTGAAGCAGCTGGGATGAAGATCAGCACCTCCAAGTTTGAGGCCATGGTCCTTAGCCGCAAAAAGGTGGTTAGCCCACTTCAGGTTGGTGGAGAGCTCCTTCCCAAAGTGGAGGAGTTCAAGTATCTTGGGGTCTTGTTCACGAGTGAGGGGAGGACGGAACGGGAGATCGACAGGCGGATCGGTGCAGCCTCTGCAGTAATGCGGTCGATGTACCGGTCCGTCGTAGTGAAGAGGGAGCTGAGCCAAAAGGCAAAGCTCTCAATTTACTGGTCGATCTACGTTCCTACTCTCACCTATGGCCATGAGCTTTGGGTCATGACCGAAAGGGCAAGATCCCGGATACAGGCGGCCGAAATGAGCTTCCTTCGCAGGGTGGCTGGGCGCTCCCTTAGAGATAGGGTGAGAAGTTCAGTCACTCGGGAGGAGCTCGGAGTATATCCGCTGATCCTCCACATTGAGAGGGGCCAGCTGGCGTGGCTTGGGCATCTTTTTCGGATGCCTCCTGGGCGCCTCCCAGGGGAGGTGTTTCGGGCATGTCCCACCGGCAAAAGGCCTCGAGGAAGACCCAGAACACGTTGGAGGGACTATGTCTCTCGACTGTCCTGGGAACGCCTCGGTGTCCCCCCGGAGGAGCTAGAGGAAGTGGCTGGAGTGAGGGAAGTCTGGGCATCTCTGCTCAGACTGCTGCCCCCGCGACCTGGTCCCGGATAAGCGGAAGAAGATGGATGGATGGATGGATGGACGGACGTTCACTTTTTATATTAAAATGAGCATACTTGTCTAAGATTTTCCACACAGTCTGATTAAACACAGTGGAGTCACACAAGGAAAAGAAGATTAAAAAAGTATTTCCTGTGTTTCACACGGGCCCCCAGCTAAGAGAGGTGTGATCATCTCAGTGCTTTTATGGTAGATCATTTGATTTTAACTCACTAAATACACACCAGTTTCATCTTTGCTTTAGATGCTGCTAAGGTGATTACAAATATAATACAAGCAAAGCTTTTGATTGTCACTTTAGATGGCATTAAATCTACCATTTCCCACTCTGTTTATTTATAAAGCGTTGTTTTCAATACAGCTGTCGGAGGTTTACATTTCTCATATGTTAGCAATTCTATCAATTTAAACAGCTAATGCACAGGGATTTATATAGAGGACCTTACGCCCAACATAGGCCTAATTATACAAAGATTAAAATATGTACATTCACTCCAATATGGAAAAATGG
This sequence comes from Kryptopterus vitreolus, assembly GCA_030449085.1. Classification (NCBI taxonomy): domain Eukaryota; kingdom Metazoa; phylum Chordata; class Actinopteri; order Siluriformes; family Siluridae; genus Kryptopterus; species Kryptopterus vitreolus. The sequence continues at coordinate 18,336,591 of JACRUU010000005.1, read as the reverse complement.
GTGAGGCTCTTCCTGGTCAATATACGTATTCCAGAGAGATAAAACACACCCACGCTTGCACTCAGGCATTGTACAGTTAAACAAAACATAGTGGGCTGGAATGTAAAGCCCTACGGCTGGCCGTCATTCATAGAGTCTTGGGAAAACAAAAATATTGGGGTCTAAATCACTGACCATGTGAAATGTTATATGCATCTGTTCTATCTAGAGCACATCTACCCCAGAGAACAGTGTCAAACATCGTGCTAGCTGACCTGGCTCAGAGCAACAAAACAGAGGAATAAAAAAAAAGTCATTTGATTTGTGTGAAGCGACCCTTTGCAACAAAGGAGATGCAACCCGAAGGATCTGAAACAGAATAATGTGTTTGAAAAAGTGCAATAAAAATATCATAAGCTTTTGCAAGCTTTTCTAAGAATGGCCTCAAAGGTCACAGAACCAGCTACACACCCTCAATGCCTCATAAATACTTGGGAGTTTAAAATCACACGATTCCAGCTTGTAACACGTTGATGACATTGACATCGACATCAACACCTCCACCCTTCCAGGAAGACCCTTAAACCAACCAAAAGTATTTTGTAGACGTGAATGTTCAAAGGAAAGCTAAGCTGGTAAAAGAGGATTTCCATAGCAAGCATGGCAGCTGACTTTGCTCTAAACCTCCCTGCTGCTCTTGTATCACTAGTCTTTCCTCTCCAAACAGCTGCTGTTTGTTAACTATGTCAAGGTCATATGCTTGAATGGAGGGTGACATCCTAATATTTACATGTAATATATAACTTGAACCCAAAGACTGAAGGGCAGTAAAGTAGCATTAATTTCACAACACAACTATGTCCACTTCAAACTTTTACTTAAAAAACTGATTTAGAAATAGAACAGTACCTTGAATATTAAATACTTAAAATACTAGACATTTGCGTTATTTGTTTTGAATATTCCAAATTGTCTTCTTATCCTACGTATTATATCCAAAGATTTGTTGAATATCTCAGGCTCCACTGTACACGACAAGGAAGGGGACATGGAATATGACTTGCACAAAATGCTGGTTTAAAGATGACAACAGTTCTCTTCCTCCTATGCAATTATGAAGCAAAAATAAAGTGCTGTTATGTCATATTGAGAAAGTCATGCTCAGAAGAACACTTTACTTTGGCTGTCATCTCTGCTGCAACGCTAATCTTTTCAGCAAGGGTCAAAAATCCCACACAGCTCATTATCCCTCCCATGCAAAATGTACTTCACTCACCATTCCGCAGCTGCTCTATACTCTGTCCTAGCGTGTTGCTACTTCATCTCAGCACAGCTTGATGCTGTTGTACTTAACAATGACGTTTATAGAACAAAACAGTTAAAGAACTGTTCCCAGACTAACTCTTGTAACAAGTCCAAACATGTAAGAAAAATGTACAAACCTACAATGGTACACAATATTACCTCCTACATTTTTTCAGACAAAATATAGTAATTTTTGTAAATTCTAAAATAGAAATAGCATCTTTTATTTATTCAATAATCCTAGAGCTCGATAATGCAATACATTTTAGGACACAGATATGGCAAATTTACCATATTAACAATCCAAAGAAATAAAGAAAATCAAGACAATTTGTTCTGAGATGTCATAATACCATTATTAGAACCCCAATTTGAGGTACCAAAGATAATAAGGTCTTTTTCAACCTGCAAGACATGTTTTTTCTTATCATTCTTAGTGCTAGGAGATACTGAGTATATCAGCAATAACAATTTGACAATATTGTGAATATAGAATATTTCAAGTATATTCAAGTACATAGAATATTTCAAGTACATTGTCTCAAAAGAACGCAAAACATTCCCAATATTTCATTCCTTTCATATCACTGTGAAAAGGTGAGTTGGGCAAGGGTCTTTTATTTATTTATTAATTTTTTTACACACAACCAAAATGGAGATGACAAACACCACCAGTGTATAAAAAGGTATGAAAGCGAATGATGAATAAGTCTCCTAAATGCATGTTGTTTTTTAATTGAGGCAATTTTATTATTTAAAAGCAAATGCAACCTTCTCTCTCTCTCTCTCTCTCTCTCTCACTGGCTCTCTCTCTCTCTCTCTCTCTCGTTCTCTCTCGCTCTCTCGATATATATATATATATATATATTATATATATATATATATATATATATATATATATATATATATATATATATATCAAAAAAGGCCCTTTTTGTTTTCCGCAAACTTGCCAGAATTATAGGTAAATGAATTTGCAAATGAAATTAATATATCAATCAAATGTGTATTTTGGAGCTTCAAATTGTTTCAGATTCATTTACCTATAATTCTGCCAAGTTTTATTAAAATTGGTCAAAATTTGACCAAACATCTGCAGAAATAAAAAGTGTATAGTTTTTATAAAGTATATAAAATATAACAATTATATTCTAATAACCATTTTTTGATTTTTTGATGATATCAAGAAATGCAATTTATATATAGATCTAATCGTTCTACATAAACTCCAAAGACTCTCTGAGATTTTCCTTTGCTAACAACCATGTCATAATCTCCGTCAATGTGTTGTCTCTCTCTTGTTCCCCATTCACATCATTTTCGCATAAAATCACTTGTTTGAATTGAATATTGAAGCACTTGATAACCATTTGCATGACCATATACACTATACTGGCTACCACATGACTGGTTGATAACGGTATGAATAGACATGTTGGTACACTATTACGGTACTAACTGCTAAGTGACAGCAACAGCCTTATGAAAAATGGTGACATTTTCCGGTTGCCAAACAAACGTATTACAAAAGCAAAATATAAAACAAAGAATGTTTACCAATAAATTTTCAGCCGATCACGTCACTTAAATGCTTTGTACACCACTCATCGGCATCTTGGAAGAGGTGTGTAAAACCACACTTTCCCCCCACAACGCACGGCTAAATGATGCATGAAGTGATGTGTTCAGCAACCCCACATGGAACACGATGAAAGACCTGTTGTGTTTCCAATATGCTATTACTTACGGACATCTAATCTTCTAGTCTTTTATACTTTAATCAATTCACTTTCGTGTTTATCTGAGACACAGTCTGCATGATTCTCACAGATATTTTTGTGCAACCACATATGCTGTTTCCTCTTTCATTTTAGGTGTCGAGTGTTTGTACACAGCAACAGTTACACTAAACTTGACCATAGAAGATCTGGATTTTTCAGCATGCTTAAAAATTGACACGTAGACGAACACTACTACCCCATCTGTGGTATAGAGATCACTCAACAGAGTGATGATTACTAACACAGCCCACTTGAAAGATGATCACATGTAACTACCCTTATACTGCAAATGCAAAAACAAAACCATTCCAGTGGGTTCTGATCTGAAATCAGATTTAAATTGCAAAAAAAAAAAACTATGATGAAGTGAAAATTAATGGTGAAAAGCATTGAACCATACAGATGAAGGCATCTCTTTCCATACTCAGAGCAATAATGCACCACTTCCACAACAATATCTTTACTCTGAGAATAGTGCTCACTCTTATGTGCCAAGTAAAATATTGTTTGATACTATGTTTAATGATTCAGATTTGAGCCTGTCCTAGATGACAGAGAGAGAGAGAGAAAGGACACCCACCCGTATGGCTACACCTTTCCTGAAAGCTAACAAGCAATTCAACACTATAACCCCACTTCCTCACTTCCTTTCTGGATAGATTTATAACTACTGACTGTTGAAAAGATGCCATGTTTTTACCAGATAATATCCATAATTTGAGTGACGAGAGCTGGCTTTGCCTGTTGGGCCAGCTTTTTGCGGGAGTGAACTTTACAACAGAGACCAAAAATACTAACATAGGGAAGAAACAAAGAAAGTGTCTTTCATTATTGTCGAAAATGCTGGATATGAGTGTTTACTAATGTCATAATAGCACTAGCAAGAGCTACAATAAAAACTACACTACACACACACACACATATATATATATATATATATATATATATATATATATATATATATATATATATATATATATATATATATATATATATATCATATATGTCTGCTAACATTTCTGTGTGCTCCTAAAGTTCCTTTATCATGGCATCTATGACTGCAAATCCCACTGCAGATGTTCTCATCTCCAGCCTCAACAAACATCTGTTAGCCACGTCCCCACACACACTCAGGAGAATCATAAAGCAAATGCTTGCAATATGATCAACATTCTTACAAATAAAGCGTCCACGTCCCTTCTGATAAAGCAACATTTGAGTCAAGCAAACAATAATTTATAATCATACGCACCTTCCAAGCTCCTCTCCAAGTTCATAAAAATCCTCCACTTTCTGTTGCTTGAACACAGCCATGCTCAGTGTCCTCATTGATGACACTTAATTCTTGATAAAATTTGTGCACAGAAAAGGGCCTTCAGCTCCAGTTTTCCAAAGTCGGTGCAGGAACAGAGATTCTGTGGAAAAAAAATGCATTCATGTATATTTTCATGCATGTCTGAAACAGCACACATAGCATACTTAGCTATTAAACACACACGTTCCAGCATGTTACTTGCATTCCATCACATTTGAGAGGTGGAACCTCACATAAACATCTTACTCGAGGAAATTCAAGTCACTTTAATATTTTATAATCAGACTTAGTTTCACCATAGATGTTTAAAATAAAAGGAAATAATGTCATTTTTACCCTCAGAGAACATGACTGATTGTCAGGGTGGAATAAAAAAAATATATAATGAATACAATTTATGGAATTATGAGAAGATGATGTGCTGTTGGGGGGTAAAAAAAAAAAAAAAACATGTACGTGTATTAAACTAGTAACTCATCGTTGATGCAATCTTTGGCCTGTACATGGAGTATACTTGTGTACATGATTCAGACTGGCGTAAATTCATTAGCCGTTTTTAACATTCAATATTATTTGCAATTTTACTTTTAATTTGGTTGTGCAACATTAAGACCATGTGAGTAATATCTAATTTGTCTGAAATTAAACAAGTGAGTACAATGTCAGGAAATAATTGTAATACTGTAAACAAATAAATAAATAAAAAACACTGCGTTGATGATGAGTTATACAGGTTGGTATTAGATTATTAATCAGTATAAGTAGGTCATTAAGTATGACAGTGTGCTGATAAAATGTAAATGTTTACTTTTTAGGCAGTCACCACTCTGTTGTGGCACTTCACGACCAGCTGTATTAAGAAGTGTGCCGTAGATTTCTCCGTAGCCGGTGTTATCAATAGCGCGTAACGTTACGCCAAAACAATGTCACGCCTTCACTCAACCACAAAAGTTAAAAAGCGCTCAAACTTTTCAAAATAAATATTCCGAAAGTATCAAGACAGTTGTCTTACCTTGATACTTTACCCTGTGCACTTTTTCCCCGTTTCAGGGGTAGTGTACAAGGCGCACTAGTGAACTCCGCTCCCGCCACAGACGCGCCTTTCGCACCGCTCGCGCTTCCTCACAGAGTAACTGACTTGAGGACACGCTTGTGCATGCTTTGCATGGCGTGCTCTGCGCATGCGCAGGCTGTAAATAGCGACTTCTGTACCATTATACTGAGGTCAGCCACTTCAATAAGAACATAGCTTTAATGCCTATAGTATTCTGTATTAGACTATACTTATATTAAATCTCTGTAGTATTGTAAGATAATGAAAAAATAATGATAGTGAAATTACGAGTCAGTTTGCTTCAGATGGAAAAAAAGTAGTTTTTCCACTAAAATAAGTGTAAAACATTATTGGTTATATAAACAGTTTCAAGACATTTCCAGCAAACAATTTTAATAAAGAACTTGTCACGTCGGAATCAAATTTGACAAAAGAAAATACTGCCACCTACAGGAGAAGGCTCGACAATAACATTATTTTCATTATACTAATGAAAAATCTTTCATGTAGAGAACATTATAAAGTGAGTGGAGAGGTATTCTCCATATAGTGAGCAAGGACATGACTATATTCAGGATAAATAACAGGAAGGAACCTGAGGTGAACCTCAAGGTATTGTTCTGCTGCAATGTTATCCTATTTTCAGTTTCCTCTTTGGACTGACCTGTACAATCTCCTTCCGCTATACAACTCTTGAACAGAAAAAAAACAGGCACATAACACACTCTACAAAAAGCAATGAACTTATGAGGATGGAATTTATTGATCAGGTCATATGAGCAGATAAACCAAAAAAAAAACCAAACAACAACAACAACAAAAAATGATTACACAATGAAATACTTGATTCATTTAAATGCATTACTTGATTTCTACATGGTTTCATATAAAAGGAAGAATAGATACACACTGAAGCAAATATAGCAGTGCAATGCATTGCTGAACAATGCGTATAAGACATGCTAGCTTATTCAAGGAAAAAAGTGAAAAAAACAATGCTAAAATCATATCTGCTTAAATGACAAGGCCTATATGCAATTCACATAGAAAAAATATCTAAAAGACAAAATTAGGAATGTTATGATTCTGGCCAAATATAATGGGCAGTGCACTATAAATGTCCTTAATACAAACTGAAATTATTACAATGTCGGGAATACAAATATGAAGAAATTATTTCAAGTACACTTTGGAAAAATTCTTAGGTCTCATCAAAACCCTACCAAACAATTACCAAAAATCAATCCCATTTTGAGAGACCTGCTCCCAAAAAAAAAAAAAAAAAATCACAGCTTTGATTTCAAATTAAATTGAGTTATTTTTTCTATATCTAAAATTAAATTGGGAGGGAATGACCGCTTAGATAACCTATAGAAAAATACTGGTACACGTCACAGTAAACTGGATGTAATATCCCTGATACGAATATGCATATCACAAATTGAAATTAAATGCTTTATGAATGTAGAATAATAAAAACCCATGGAAAATAAAGCCAGCATTATAATAGGGCAATAGGGTGACATTCATTGTCTCATCACACAGGCCGTTAAATTTCATGTAAATAAATGTTTTAATTGAACGCAACACTATAAATAGGCAATGCGTCTAAGGACTGAAATGTGTATCACTGTTGCACATAAAATACTTTATTCTTTTTCTTATTGCTAATCATCTTCTTAAGATTATCACTATTAATTAAGTGTGGTTGCTTGTAAAACCTCAATCAGTACCAAAACTCAGTCTTGCCAGTCATGTTAAATGTTCATAGATTTTATCAATACATGGAAAATTTTCAGTTTTCTAAATTTGTTGCATTCCAATTCAATAGGACAAATGGCAATTTATTTAAAGAAAAATCCTGAACTAAACACTTGGAAAAATACACAAACGCAAACAGCACTGGATGTATGACTGAATCATGACAGATGAAGACTAGTCCAAATCCAGCTGCAAACATCACTCAAGCAGAAAATAAGCAGCATGGCTCTGACAGACTAAATGATGTGCATTGTCCAAGGATTGTTTTCCAGCAGCTACGTGTCACCACATGACTGTAGACAAAAAGTTTAACTGAGATACTGAAGAGATCTTCATACACACAAGGAAAGAATAAAGTCGGCTACTTCTTGGTTCAACCTCTAGCATCTTCAGCTTCCCTGAACTGGGTGAATGTCCCGAATTTAAAGTGATTTAAGTGCTTCATAAAGAAATGCAAACAGCAATAGGAGTACCAAGAAAATTTCGGACAATCAAAACTTGGAATATTCAATTGAAAAATTGAAAAAAAAAGTGAATCAGTGTAATAGCGTCACCCTACAGGTGTGTGTGTGTGTTTTTCAACGTATCCCTCTGTTGCTATGGGTTTTTTCCTAGTTTTCCGATCTATTAAAACATGCAGGCTTGCTACTCTGAAATGACTCTAAATTGTGTGTGTGTGTGTGTGTGTGTGTATGGACAGCCTATTCATGGTATAACCAAGTATCAAGCCCATAAATTTCATCATAGGATATGAATCGGATAATGTAATGACCAGGCTAAAAATGACTAAACATGAATGAAGAACAGAAAATGTACAAAGCTAATATGAGTATAATATAAAACGTAAACAACTGACAATCAAGTGTAATTTGTGTACTCTTGACTGTGATAACACTGGTGAATGTGAACTGCATGTCGAGACTGACAAAAAAAATTGTGGCCTGGTTATAGTGATTTGTTACCTAAAAATAAAAAAATACAAATTCATAGGTTCAACCGGAAATGACAAACTCTTGAAAAGAATGGAAAGCTTCTTTAAGACTCGGTTTCAAGTCAAAAGACTTCACCATACATCCAAATCACTTACTGTGAAAATTTAAAACCTTTAAAAATGGAGAAGATAAAGGTTTAGGTGTCCTCCTCGTCATCGCTGATAACCGTGCGCCCATCTTGCGAGGTCTCTCTCTCGCGCAAAAATGTCTGGCGAATGGCTTCAAGCTCTGTGAGCTCAAGTCGAACCTTTTCCAGATGAAAGGTCCGACGGTTTTGGATTTGCCTTAAGGGAAATGGGTTCATGTCCACAAAAGCCATTTGCATCAGCTTTCTGCAAGAGAGAAAATAGCTGAATGTTAATAAATCTAAAACATCAGTGTTTGATGCATCTCAACAAATAAAATCCCATAAAAACACTCCACCTTGAGTCTAGAATTGTACGAGTGAAGTATCGAAGATACTTAAAGATGGACATGGGGTCTTGCAACTTCAAAAACTCTTCCTCTTTGCATTTGAAGAGAGCGAGGGCGAAGCGAAAGATGATCTGTTAAAAAGTTAATAAGAAGAGAAAGTTAGGTGTGGTGAACTTGTGTCTTTTGGAATCCACATATGCGTCCTAATAACAAATCAAACATTTTTGAAAACAAACGCCTTCAACAACTCTTCAAGGACATCTATTATTTAGTATTTTTGTGGGCATAAATTATAACGGCCACAAAATATCAAATCCTTTTCACCCCTTAATACAAACTACCAAAATAATACACAGAAGTCCTGAAGATTCCCCCAGGCATATATTAAGATTAAGACTTTACTAATAAAATGGAAAGGGGAAAGCGAAGAAAAAAAGGAAGCATTCATACCCCAAAACATACCGCTACATCTAAAACACCGCAGGAGTATTCTCATGAAATTCAATACAAGAACCACAAGAAGATACATTTCACTTAACACAGAAGGAACAAATCCCCTAAAAAGAACAGGAATTGAAAATGTTCTGACCACTGATCAGGCAGCATGACTCTTGATAAAATACCTCATGTCTCAAACATGTTAGGGGTTAATCATGTTAAATAGAATTTTCCATGAAGGCACAATAAGTCATATATATATATCTCTATATATATATATATATATATATATATATATATATATATATATATATATATATATATATATATATATATATATATATATATATATATACACCACACACACACACACACACACTACATATACATACTGTATATACATACATACAGACATACACACATACATATACATTTATACATATATATAATATATACACATAGATATATATATCATATATATATATATATATATACACACACACACACACACACACACACACACACACACATCACATATCACACATACTGTCTATACATACAATACATATACATAATATATACATACATACATACACATACACACTACATATACATTTATACATATATAAATATATATCAAATAAATATATATATATATATATATATATATATATATATATCTTCAATTATTTAATCTTAATCTATAATCACAAATCTATGGTGAACATCTGCCATCTGATGTGAGTGAACTGATCATGTGAATAAATAACACAAATACTTTACACAGAGAAACGGCTGATATAAAATTAAAGCACAACAAAGTTTCAGCCACACCTTGTTTTGCATTGGGTTTAAATTGCTGTCATCAGCAAAACCTGAATGTGCTCATTGTAGTTTATGAATTTGAAACATTATTGGAAATGATCTCCTCGTTTTATCAACTATACCTGCATATACATTAAAACAAAGATTGCCAAAGATATTGTTGTTTTGTTTTAGAGTTTTTGTATTTTGTTGATGACTTTTAATGCTTATTTTAAAACACATTCCACACTAAATGCATACCCCAAATATAAAACATGCAGGTTTTATCAGGCAACTTAAACATTCATCCACCCTCCCTTGCGTCTGCTCCCGTTCACAGCGGATCAATGTACTTGAGTGTTCCACATTTGGTTTGTTTTTACGCACGTTTTACGCTGGATGCCTTTCCTACTGTTAGCTTAAATATATTGGAACATTTATTGCAGCTCAAAACAAAAAATGTATCATGTTGCATAAGAACATGGAAAAATTGTATAGCACTAACGACTAAATTGCATCATTTAAGTCTGGTCAGTAATGGCGTGTTGGTCTGTGTTTTCAATAGCGACCATTTACGGCCCAGTTATTAACATGCTCTGAGTGGCAACAGAAGCATCACTCTAGCATGGTTAGGCCACTAACAAATGGAACAGCCGAAGCATTTCCTGTAGTCGCCCACCCCTGCATAAGAACATGGAAGAAAGTTGCAGCATAACATAAAAAAATCCAACCTACATTTTTCGGGAGTCGTTGCCAGACACAAAAGTCATAACTACCAGATGTTACTATATTAAAGTAAATGTATATAATATTTAGAAATAAGGAAAAAAGTGATATAACTGTTTCATTGAACACTTGTAATGTAACCGGGTCACGTAGCAGCATTACTAAGACAAACAATCTGCCCATGCTCATTCTTACCTTGGGTCCCTCATAGAGAAAAGCATCCCAAATCTTGAAGAGAATGTCACTGACCACACTGTCCACAAACACCACCAGGAACCAATTGAAGGTGATAAGTGAAAAGTCTACTTTATGCTGTTCAAAGTGAGAATGAAGTCTTGGCAGCTTCTCATTCATCAGGTCCTTAAACACACGCTGGTCAACCTGCAGTCCAATAAATATTTTACATGCATTAGACTATAAATCTGACATTATTATTACAACGTTACTCAAACGACAATTGACTAGTTAGAGTTATATTTGTTTACAATGAATTATTTGAAAAAAGGTTTTTACTAAATGATTTTTTGGAAATGACAGGAATGCTAAATCTTCCTCTTACTAACAGAACACATGAGTTTAAGAGCATTGGACATTATTAAAACGGCACAAATAAAATATACAGCCTCTACATTAATGGAATAAGTACAATCAAATACAATTTTCCAAAACCAACAGAGCGACGCTGGAAGAATAAAAAGAACAAAATAACTGACACAAGATTAAAGCAAAATATAAAAAGCAGAATGAGAAGTCATTTGTTAGACTCATCTCCAATTTCACATTCCTGCTCCCTACTGTATTATTATTATTATTATTATTATTATATATATATTATTACTACAGCAAAAGCATTATACACTAGTGTTTTACATCTCTCGTCATATTTGTAGCTTGCCAATTTGTTCAAGTAGATGGAACAAGAATTGGAACAAGAGCTTTTCCCTAAAACAGAAAAGAAGCAGACTTTATGTAATTAAGGAACATTTGGTTGAGAAACAACCATTTTTTAGGTAATACAATATTATAATATAACGTTTTTTTTTTGTAGGTAGAAGCAACAGCTAATCATTGACCTGCTGATATTTAGTATTACAATGTTACACTGCAGCAAATATTTAGTTCATGGCCCCCAAAAAAAACAGCAATATAAAATCATGTATTTATAATGCAACTTGCAAATACATTATTACACCATAGCAATGACATTATTCTGTATATCGGCACATTTCCTGGCCTTAGTTATGACACCCAGTGCTAGCTTCCTGTTTCCTCCCAACTGTGGGCAGTACACCATTTTCTGACTTTTACTACACCATGCACCAAGAGAAATCGAGCCATCACAAGCTTAATATCACGATTAAAAATATTACAATCATACTAAACACCTCACTTAATTACATTTAAATAGGAAATTGTTCTGTGATAAAGAAAACTGCACAAAACAGGTAAAGAACAAGAGGAAAGCTTACCAATTAATTATAGTCATCTAAAAATCACAATTGGAAGTAGTTCTAAGATTTTTCCAAAGCTAAAATAGTTAATAATAGTACCTGTGAGCCGAGTAGAGTCTTGGTGTAATAGTCTCGTGGCATGAAAACTTCCACAATGGTGATGAGACACCAGAAAGCCTCCTCCTGCTCCAGATAGAGAAGAGCAATTGCTGCTAGCCTAAAAGGATTCAGGGGGAAATAAAATCAGAAACAGTTAAATAAGGTTAGAGCAACTTGATTTTCAATATTTCAGCAATATAAGAATAGAGTTGGCTACATTACTGTTACATAAAGGCTGCTATATACAGAATGTTATACAGCAGTCTTGTTTACAAGTGTGTTTACCTGTTAAGTCCCTGACAGTATCCAATATCTGGGTTTCTCCAAGAGAAAGCCAGCAAGACATTTCTAAGTTTCTGGATGCCATCAGCTGCAGGTGAGGCATAGTGCTTGTTATTGGGCAGCGTACGCAGCAAATCCAGCTCTATCTGTTTAGAAGCTGGGTTAGGTTTTTCCCTCGCTGTGCACAACAGACTCTCATAATAATCTGGCTTCTGGCACTCACGGATCTTCTTCACATGAAAGTTAACACAACAGCTCCAGATCCTGGAGCGATGGCCATGAGGAACGCCACAGCGAATTAACGCCTTCAGCTCAGGAGAGCGCACCAGCTCCCTGTTCATGGTACCAGTTAGATAATTTTCCCATTTCACTCCAACAGATACTTCCTGGTCCGTCAGCGAGAGAGACCTGAGCTCTAGAGCTCTGACTTTGGCAACCAGCTTCTCTTCCTCATCCTCCTCCTCTGGAACTGTTTTGAAGCCATATACGTCATACTCACTAAGAAGAAGAGAAGAATTACCTCAACACCCATGTCATTACATGTCATAACATTGTTCATAACAGAGGTGTATTTATGTATGTTCCTCCTAGTTTTGTTTGTCTTTTAGACAAGTTATACCTTAACAGTAATAATGGTAATTTTTTTTTTTGTGGTTCCTGGAAACATTCTTGTTCCTCCACATATAGCCTCATTATCAATGTGCGTGTGTCTGTGTAAGAAATAAACTGAAAATGTATTATTATTTTTATAAAATTATTATTAGAAACTATATAATATGGGGCTGGATTCTCAGCATCACAGAAGCAGATGTTTGAACAATAAAGTAATATTACTCTACCTGACAGGATGGGGCTTGAGAATCATCTGCTCCTGTTGGTCAGAGCTCTCCACCTGCAGAGCATCTTCCAGCAGTCTAGATATGACGTCTCTGCTTGGGCCCTGATCAGATGAGGAGCACACCGGAGTCTTTACCTCCTGCAGGAGGACCAAGTACTTACTCTCGACCTGGCACAGCTTGGCCTCCAGAGCACTGTACTGCATTGAATGCAAGAGAATGTGCAAATGAAAGAGGGCAAAGGACAGAAAAAAAAATGTCCCTAAACAGATGCTTCAGAATGGGAAGAGGATTTCGGTACAATATACTGACTCACAAAAGGCAAGCATGAGTCTTAAATATACCAAAGAGTTCAAGGTTCTCCCTCCTAAATCCTTTCTGTCCTGGAAAAAACAATCACACACAGATGTACACTCACTCACTTTTGCCTCTAGAACCTTCTCTCTAGTTTCAGCATTCCTCCGTAACACCGTCAATTCAAGGATTTCTTTGTTCAGAAAATTATTCTGGGATTTGTAGCCCTGAAGACTGTCCTGAAACAACAATATAGGAATGCTCATTATAAGAACATGCTACACACCAGTGGCTGGTATACATTTATTTTTATAAATAAAAATAAAAAAATTTTAAATAAAAAAATAAGTGATTTTTTTTTAGGATAACTTCACAGCAAACTCTTTTTTGATAAAATATAGTTTTTTAGAAGTGTTTGGATAATGTGCTGGGCCAATAGTTGTCAGATCATCTCTAATGCATACAGAAGATGTGCCTCAAACGGTCAAAATAACGAGTGTCAAAAAATGCCCATGTGCCCTGTAGATTTTTTTTTTTGTCCCAAAAATATTGCCTAACGAACTCGCTAATGCAAATTTTACATTTGCTTAGTATACGCTCAATATCTGCTACCACATTTCTGTCCTAAATGTGTGATAGTCAAATAGCACCATAGTATATTATGTAGTAAATATAAATAATACAGTGTGAATTATACAGTAATGGAATCAAAATTAAATTATTTATCACCATTTATTACCTTCAGATGTTGGAGCTCATGTCTATCCCGTGCTGAAGGAGAGCTGCACTCAGTTGCCTCAATGCTCACGTCATTGGTCTCCTGTGACAGTTTTATGATCACTTCATCTTTGGCCTGGATAGTCTCCATTAGCATACCCAACTGATCATTAATTTCCCCCACTTTGATCTTTAGGCTCTTTAGCTCCTGCTGCAAGCTCTCTTTCTCCAGTGCGAGTCTTTCCATGTGACTACAGAGAGCCTGGATCTGGTCATCTCGCTCAGCCAAAGCCCCAGCCATGTCCATCTCTCCTGGCCAGCGATCACACTGAGCAGTCCTCAGAGTCTGCTGGAGGAGACGGACTAACTCCTAGCAAAAAAAGAGAAATTGCAAAAATTAAACTAATTTCATGACTGTAAGTTGAATGAGCTGACAGAAATAACAGTGACTCCAAGGCTTACTTTAGTCTTCTTAAGTCAAAAGTCATGAGAATACAACAAATTTAGTTGAGGGTGTGCTGACCATTTCACTTAACACCGTCTTGTGTGTATAAGTTGTGCTGACTAAGAAAGTAAAACACTTAAACTAGAAGGGTCAATGGTCATGCAAGGTCTCATGATCAGGATCAGATTACGGTAACTACACAGTACAACGGACATACTAGCAGAACCTGAAAAAGTTTACTTATAAAACAATATTTAGAAACAATTTATAAAAGAACAATTATAATGCAAATTAGTGAATCAGTGAATTAGATGTAATTTTAATAGCTTTCTGAATATAAATATCACTGTTGAGTCTGAACAAATTTCCCTTATAAACTTATAGCATAATATATAATATATAATACCCAAACATACTGTGTATTATGGGTTACATAAGTATGAAATATAATTATTATAATTAGTGCGTTTACATCACTTTTTCCACACCTGTCTAGAGCTTTTACACAGTGCTGTTTGTGTGTGTGTGTAACAAATATATATATATATATTTAGATAGATATATATAGATAGATAGATAGATAGATAGATAGATAGATAGATAGATAGATAGATAGATAGATAGATAGATAGATAGATAGATAGATAGATAGATAGATAGATAGATAGATAGATAGATAGATAGATAGATAGATAGATAGATAGATAGATAGATAGATAGATAGATAGACACACACACGTTCTATTAAAAAGTTTCTTTTGCGACTCTGATAAAAAAAAAAAAAAAAAAAAGCAATGCATGGCCAAATCCAAAACAACGAAACAGGAAATTAAGCAACATTTTCAATTAAACTTCACCCAAATAAATTCTAATCATGCTTTCTTTAATCTCTGATGGTGGAATCAGGGGACACTGGGCACAAAGTCAAAGAATTCATTCAAAACGGTGTTAAAGCCTATTGAGAGGAAACCACTGACTCGTATGCGTATTTTAAAGTAACTAGTATAAAATTCAGACAGAAATAATCAAATGCAAGAGAATCAAACCTAGGATCTGATTCAATTGTTTGTAAGTTGCGGTTAAATGTGTGAACATATTTTTCACACACATACAAACAAAAAAAAAAATCACAAACACAAACAAACTCGCAGGAATTCCCCATCTTGGCTAAGCATAAAAGAAATTAGGGAACTGGCAGGAGGATTCAGAAGACAGTTTAAGTCACAAAATTTTAGATCAGTGTTCATCACAGCATGGGAAACATGAGTCCACTGCGTTTATACAATTACGTTCACAAGTCAATGACAGGACTGAATAAGCAAATCTACATGAATATGCCCAAATGTACAATACGTTATACAAGGCCAAATGTATGTCTTGCTTGTCATTGCATGCTGTAAATTTTCCCTTCACATGAACTAAGAGGCCCTAAATTTGTTCCAGTATATCAATATGCCTGTGGACAGTCGAAAAGCTCAAAAAGCGTTATACTAATGCAATAAAGACAAAGGACCTTTTACAGTAAAGGCTTATGTCTCAAAACTTAGTTCAGTATATTGCATGCCTTCACAGTTTAGGGTTTCTAAATTACAATCCTTCTCTATTCAGTTATCTTCCTCCTGTACCTTCTGACTGTTGAGCTCCTCTTGCAGGAGATTCTGCTCCTCCTGCAAGTGAGTTAACTCTTCCTGTTGGCTCTGCAGACGCAGTTGCAGTTCCATGGTCTTACTGCCGTTACACTCCACTGGTGATGTTTCTGCACTGCGGTTTGATTTAGCCAGGTTCATCTGGAATGGACGCTTAATGCGTGAAGAGCTCCGGAAATCGAATGTGAACGCCGAGCCGATGGAATCTAGGACAAGCAACAAAGCATCGAATGTTTATAAAAAGAACATTGTAGGCATTCGTTTAAAAACTTTAAACCTACAAGCATCTCTACTATGCAGTGCTGCACTTCTAGACATGATGAAAAGAGAAAAGAGGAAATGGATTGTATAAATATTAGTTTTTCAGAAGCCAAATTAAGAATGAAAGACGGCTCTTACGTCTGTGGAGGTGCGAAGGGCTCTCACGCCGCTGATTCTCTGCAGGAGGTTTGTGTTCTGGAGTGTCCTTAGTGGGGTGATCCAGCATCTCCCAATCCTCATTGCTGGGTGTATAAAACACACTGCGTCTGCTCTCTCCCCCTCGGTTGGGCCGCAAGTGAGACATACTGTTCCTGATAGCGTAGGGAGGGAGGGAGGGAGAGAGACAGAGAACATAAGTGCTGTAGTCAGTACAAGAAGCCGTCATGGGTGAGATGCAAAATACATTGACTACAAAAATTAGCACAAGTTTCTTGTTTTTTTTCTTTGCACATGCTGGACAGATACATGCAAACACATTAAGTACTAATGGAGTACGTTAGGTTAGAGTAAGAAGTTAACATTTTACATTGATAAGAACAATATGCAACATACAGTATCAAAATTTTGCTAGAAACCAAAACTTTGAAAAGATGCATCCTAATGTGCGTCATCATGGAGGTGTGGAAGAGGACTCCAGGGGCAACCTGTGAAGCTCTTGTTGAACTCCATGCCCAAGAGGTTTAAGGCAATGCTAGAAAATAATGGTGGCCACAAAATATTGACACTTTTGACCCAATTTGGACATTTTCACTTAGGGGTGCACTTACTCTTGTGGCCAGCGTTTTATAGATGAATGGCTGTGTGGTGAGTAATTTTTGAGGGGACATAAAATTTACACCGTTATACAAGCTGTACACTCACAACTTTACATTGCAGCAAAGTGTAATTTCTTCAGTGTTGTCACATGAAAGGATAAAATGTGCACAAACATGTGAGGTTTGTATTAATTTCTGTGGTATATAAATAAATATACATTTTTAAAATTTGTACTTAAACAGTAATTTAACAGAATCATGAATTACATTATTTCTATGAAATAAGTGTGTTTATCAAGTGGTAGAAGTGGATTAATTCTAATATTTCTTGTTCGGTCACATTTTAAAGTCTACCCAGATAGGAGTGGGATTGTTTACCTGGGTATAATTTCATCCTGACTAATATGTCAGTCATCTAATATTTCAGGTCGTAGCAGGTTCAATGTAGTACACAGCCATTGCTATTTATAGCTTATATTAACCGCCCAAATTGTTTTTCAGTTTAATTAGATTTATATCTAGTATAATACAGACTCTAGCAATCCTGGGTCTAAGATTATTAATCTGCCCCATATATTTACATACAGACCAGTGCAAAATCTGTTCAGCATCATGTAGTAATAGTAAAATTTCTCATTTCTGTGTAGTCATTTTACAAAAAGAAACAATGAGCAAAATATCCTTCTTATATTCACTGTTCTCTTTCACCAATCACAAAACTAGACAAGCATTTGTATTTGCCCAGCACTTCTCACAAATTGTGATAATACCGTTTAGGTATGCAAATTAATGGAAAGAGCACACAGTCTATTGACTGTTTAAAATTTTATAAGGGAATTTACAGATGAGATGGGGATCTCATCTGTAGCATGGGTCATGCAAATTCCCATATTATGAGGAAGCGTTTGAATATAGGTAAGGGAAGCTTTTTAACATTGTAGAAAAGTTTTAAAAATGTAAAAAGAAATGAATCCATATACAAAAAATTAATGTGTACAAATGTAGTGGCAATAGAACCTAATAGCATGGTATCTGTCAAGAATGCACTTGTAAACAGAGCTCCTTAGAAGTAGGACACGTATTAATTTACATGTTTTTTTCTCTCTTTCTAGGTGTTCTCATAATGATTACAATGCAGAAATGCTTTGTCTCAATTTTAGCTGCTACCCTTGTCATTGACAAGTCATTTGACAAACACCAAGAGTCCATATGTAAGTATAATTTAATAAGAATTATATGCTGAGATCCGTATATATCCGCAAGTTCTCACCTCAGCTCGTTGCTCCATTGTCGAAGAGAG
This sequence comes from Kryptopterus vitreolus, assembly GCA_030449085.1. NCBI lineage: Eukaryota > Metazoa > Chordata > Actinopteri > Siluriformes > Siluridae > Kryptopterus > Kryptopterus vitreolus. The sequence continues at coordinate 18,317,936 of JACRUU010000005.1, read as the reverse complement.
AAATTAAGGGTTGGGTTCCTTGCAGTCTGGAGTCCCACTAAACCGTTAGCATATGCCTCCTCTGTGAAATCATTGCGCACACTCTCCATAGTTTCGTTAGGCATCTCAGGGGGCGTGGAATCTGAACCACAATGCAAACAATTAGAGTTCCTCTTGAAAGGCTTAACTGAGTAAACAGTGATAAGTAAATGCCACACCTTAAACCTTTTCGAGAATTGTGAGAAGAAATATGAACCATCTCTAGAGAGTGATTTGAAAGTCTAGACTACCGGGCCGATGGACTGTCAATCTGATGGTATTTTTAGACTGTGTTTTAATATTCATTCATTCATTCATTCATCTTCTACCGCTTTATCCGATCTTCCATCGGGTCACGGGGAGCCTGTGCCTATCTCAGGCGTCTATGGGCATTAAGGCAGGATACACCCTGGATGGAATGCCAACCCATCGCAGGGCACACACACACACACACATTCACACACACATTCATACACTAGGGACAATTTTCCAAGGTGCCAATCAACCTATCATGCATGTTTTTGGACCGGGGGGAAACCGAAGAACCCGGAGAAAAACCCCCTGAGGCACGGGGAGAACATGCAAACTCCACACACACATGACCGAGACGGGAATCGAACCCGGATCCTGGCGGTGTGAGGCGAACGTGCTAACCACTACGCCACCGTGCCCCTGTGTTCTAATATACCAGCATTAAATGTATTTTTTGATGGGGACTTCAAAGCACTCTGAATGAGAGTGTCTACTAAGTACCATACATTTGACTCTAAATGTAAACTGACGGAAAATACTAAAATGTAATGCATGTATAAATGTTGTACAAAAAGACCTAAAGTCCAAAAGTCTTTTCTGCTGTGTATTCTTCAGAACATCCTTTATCTCATTCAAGCTAATCATTATGAGATCGTATTTGCATACAGAGAATGCTCTAGTGTGTTAAATATTAAGCCACTTGATGCAAGCAAGGGCATATTTGGTTGAGACACTTCTCAATTTCCCAGTACAGAGTCCCAGTACAGCAGCAGTGAGCGGAGCAGCAGTGAGCTGAGCAACAGCTTGCGACTTTCCCACATGCTGCAACACTGTTTTATAACATCAGAAAACCTGGAGCAACTCCGCACGCTGACATAGAGTGAGTGTGTATGAGTTTATTCGTGGCATGAATACAAACAGCCTGCACTGCTCATACACATACCAGCATCTTTGGCCACCAGGCCCGTGTGTGGAAAGTGTGGAGTGGGGGAGCACAAGCTGTCTCGGTTGCCACATCCTCGTGTGTTACTGAACTCCCATCGCTTCTGCTGTAGCTGCTGAAGCCAGTATTGCATCACCTGCCTGCTGGGTGCCTGCGCAAACAAAGACAAATGAGCGGACTGAACTGAAATCTACAGCTAAAAAAATCCTCCAAAAATAAACAACAGAACATGTGTTTTCGATACTAAAATGACAATTATTTATCTAGATGACACGCTTGTGCAGCAGGTTGTGCTTATGTGTGAAAATGGATATTGCATTTTCCCAAACACATACACTAATGAAAATATAATTTTAAGAGAAAACACAGTATAGTATGAGTAATAAATACAGACTGGTAAATACCTAGTATAAACTCAATTCCGATTGTAATATTGATCGAAAAAGTATGCATTGTGCCACCTGGCTCTTGACATGGGCATTCTTCTACTTTTGTTTTGGTTTCTTCCTCTAAGAAAAACATTATTAAAATAGAAGCCCTCTTGATCTTTCGATATTTTCCAGACAGATTTTATCAGGACTGATGAAACAGTGCTTTGCTGTGTCTACTTTTAGAGGAACACAGTCAGGTGTGAGCATGAATCTGAACATGCTAGTTTCAGTCTCGGTTCTAGTTTAAGCAGTGTTTAGGGGTAAAATATATGACCAAATATATGAAATCCTCAAGAAAACAAGAGATAATTTAGTATAGAATGTGCAAAAAAATTTCATTTCACAGAAAGCAGAGCGTTCAAATTTCCTTAAAAAGAAAAACAACATAAATAGGTCATGTTCAGGAGGCTTTTACATCAGAGCAAACACAGAAAGGAGTGGAATGGGTAAACAATAATGAATGTTGCTTGGGTACTGTAAAAAAATACTTTTTGAATGTAATCAATTTTGTGTATCAAGTATATATTAATATACATTATATTAATATAATATTTTTTTTACATTTTCCTCTCTCTCACTATCAATAAAAATGATTTTTGAGACTACACTTAAAATGAAGAAATTTAGTTGAACCATATAACAGCTCTTTGGGCCACAATGTCGATCTTATGGCAAGATGGATGCTCAATAAAGCTCTTATTACTTTAGCATGCAAGGAAACAAGTGGCAGATAGTTCAACACAACATTCAACAACTGTTTTAATGCCTCATTCTTCCTCATTACTAGTTTTTTTTTTTAGCCCAGACTCTAAAAAAAAGGCTGCCTTCATGCAGGTGTGTGGGGTTTTGGTTTTGTGTTTTCATTTAATTCAACCGTCATAGTACAGATGCATAAACACTACTACTGCGCTGATGTAAGCTTTGATGTCCATTGCTCACTTACAAATCTTAAGCTTACCAAGAAGCCAAATTCTTGGCTTAAATTTGACCGCTGAATGCTAGCATCCATAAAAATAGTTTTTTTTTTTGTTTTGTTTTCAAATTCAAATAATGTTTCCCTTTATTCAATAATAAAGAAGCTTCACTTTCTGATTCTACTTTAAATGTGTATTTACACCTCATGTTATATAAGGAGTACTTTATAAAAACTTACTTTATAATGTAGTCTGTGGATTGCTCAAGACACAGACACATGCAACCAAGAGCCTTATATAAAATATGTTTCATTACCGCTAAGATAGCACTCTAAGACTAAATTTAATAGACTGTTTACAGCACAGAGGTTGGTGGTTAAACATAGTAGAACAGGAATCACACTGAATGCACTCTGTACAAGTTATTTAAAACAGTAGAGGTTATATTTTCTAATGAAGAATATAACTGCCAAAATGATCTCCTTCTACCTCTAAGCTTGTATCTACCATCTAAGTGTGGCGTTTAAATGTCCATTATTGATTATCCTCATCTTAATCCAGGACACTGTATTGGTGGATCTGGAACATATTCGAAAACATTTGGCACATGATGAGGATCCACTGGAATGGGACACCAGCCCACTGTACAGAATTGTGCACATACGTTCCCACCAAGAGGCAATTTCTGAGTGCACATAACGCAGGTTTTTTAAAGGAAACTGTAGATTCAGTATAAAACCAATGTGAGCATTGATAAAATTCTTTCACATAAAACAATACAAATTCATTGGCTGTCCAGTTTAAAATGTTAAACACTATTTACTGAGCTGATTTAAAAGCAAAATTAAACAAGACTACAACACATCAACAGTGCAGCTGCTCAAATTTCTAAAGCAATTTTGCAGCATTTGCGTGGTAAATCAAATCCGTTTCTCTGTACCCTTTTAAGGAGATGCAAACAGATGGAGTGACTAAGATATTCCTTTTGAGTTTGCTGAGACTGCAAGGATGCGATATTAACTCTTTAAGGGGTATATAACCAAGGGGAGACACACGCAAGAGGTCTAGACATGGCAGGCAGCCTCCTACACTCTATTTACTAGTGCATTATATATATATATATATATATATATATATATATATATATATATATATATACACACACACACACACACACACACACACACACACACACACACACACACACATGTATGTATGGGATCCTACATGTATGTGTATACAGTGTTGGGAAAGCGCCACCACCACCACAATTATACTTTATTCTAGTATGGCATAAAGGCATATTCCCAGGAGTAACTTTTTATCAATAACTGTAAAGAATTACTATTACATTTATTTTCTAATTAAATTAGGTAACGCGGTTACATGCATCTAGTTACTCCCCAACCCTGATTATATATATGTGTGTGTGTGTGTGTGTGTGTGTGTGTGTGTGTATTCTGATAAGACAAAGCTGATTTTTATGAATTTTCATTTGTATGCGTTTGTTAGAATTGTTGCATGTCACTGTTCTTTCTTTTAGTAAATAACAGATAAATAGCATACCGATATGTTTTCTCAGAAACCATGAACTGAAGTGAAAATTAGGGTAGGATCTGTACCTGAACTAAACCAACAAAACCACTTATAATGATGACCTATTTCCCCACTTTCAATGCCCATGTGCGGCAAACAAGAAACCTTTGGGCTTGACTGTATATGAAGAAATGCATCTGACATTTTAAAACTCTCAGTAAACATCTCAGCAGGTTAGCACAGGCAGCTAACGGACTTGGGCACGTCTGGAGCTGATGTGTTGTTTACCTTGAGGAGGAACTCTTTGCCTGCTGTGCGGATCTCAAACTGCCCCTCTTCTCCCTCCACTTCGTACGTAAACGAGGCGTCGGCGATTTCGATGTGGCCAAGAGGAAGAGCGTCTTGAGGAGTCTTGAAGTAATACAAATAACACTTCCTTTGGTCGTAGACGAACCAGCGCGTTTTGTATCCCTTCAGAGGCCCTTTGCCTGCCAGTTTGTTCAGGTAGCCGCACAGTACGGGCACCTGGTCTTTCACGCCATCGCACTCGGCCACGTCTACGGACTTGGCCGCGAGAACGCGAGAGCCCCTGGCCGTACTTACGGCAGCGGAGTCGTCGTCCTCCTCCTCCCGCATCGTTCTCCGACCTTTTCCCTTCGGCGGATGCACAGTTGTGCTCTCATCCACATGACTTGCCATCCATACTTGTGCTGCGGCAAAGACTTGCGGGAAATGTAGTGCGGAAGAAGCGCAGGACCTGCAAAACCGTGCCCTACATTACTAACGAGTACGCATGCTTATGCGACATCCCACACCCCCTCCACACTACTTTGTAGGGTGTCTGCCCTCTGCGATGGAGGATATTTGTGCATATGCGTGGGCATAATCCCTGATTTGTCAACATGTTCTGAAGGAAATGTCCTTTAAGTATTCTATACGCATTCCTTATATGTACATATTGCTCATAGAGAGACTAACACACACACACACACACACACACACACACACACACACACACACACACACACAAGATATATCTTGTGCGTGTGCGCATGCGCAACAGAGGAAGGTAACTGCTCGGGTCTGCTGACTGAACTACTGACCAGCACATTAAATCCAGGCACTAACAAGTTTCAACAGGTCATTTTGTATACTCTCTCAGTTTTCTGGTATCTTTTATTCCCTGAAAGTTTCACCCAAACCAGCAAAATGTGCCTTGAATGAAAACTAAATGTACCGACTAACAGTCCCGACAGACAGCCAATACTATAATAAATATTTTTTATCCATCTTAAATATATAGTTTATTTTTCCTTCTATAATACAACACTTTATAAAGTCAAAACATTTTTAATCGTTGAACGAATATTTTATACAGAGGACACAACAATAAAAAATGTTTTACAGTAGAGACCGTGTCGACGTTAATCAAACTAACCATTTTGCCAATAGGGGGCGCAAAGGAACCGCGTAACATCTGGCTCTCAGGCCCAGTAGACTGCAGTGTAATCTTTAAAACTGACAGTTACCACCCAACATGTTTCCTTTATTATCTACTATAAAAAGAAGAATTGTTTTTGTTAATGTTTTCCCCTCGATGTTCTATATTTTGTACTCTGTATAAAAATATCTTAGGGTTAGAGTACCGACAACATGTTTAAATCAGCCATGATAATAAAATGGTAATGATACATGTAATTGTATGTATTTTTTTTAAAATTAATTTTACAGTTGAAAAACATGGGATAAGCCTTTACAATGCCCTCATACCAAAAAGAACCTTTAAAAAATTTAATTCGCCAACAAATGATGCAAAAATCTTCGGATATATTTTTTATGTATGTATTTCCCCCTCAGTGATTGAAATTGTGCTTTGTTTTGATCAGTCCAACTCTTTTATTTCCAGCATGTCATAGGGTTTACTGGCAATCTCCATTGCTAGTGCAGAAACTGTTTATATTAGAACTGAGACGTTCAGGAAGGGAAACACTTTGGTTTCCTGTTTCGCAGATGTCTCTCTGTAAGCCTAATGAGTGTAGCACCTGTTTGATGTCACTATTGCAACTAAACTTACATTTATTTAAAGAGAAACACACACAGACACACATACATGTATTCTGCATTCCCGAGAAATATAAAGGAATCGAACAGCATTTTGCTAAATGATGCTTTTTATTGTGTTGTTATTGTTGTTGTTTTATTAAATTTATTAAATTCTATAGAACATAAAATATTCATATCCATTTTCTCCTCTGCACTCTGACAACCTTTTTTGTTTGTTGGGTAAAGCTAAATGCGCCGCCGAGCCATAAAAACATAACAGCTTCAGTATGTTCAGTCTCAAATGGTAAGTGACCTTTTAGAAATGTCACACCTTTCAGAACTGTAAGATTCTCAGCTGAACTAACACCTCCTGTCTGTCACTAATCTCTGGCATTCGTTAAAAGGAAAATTGAAGCAACAGTGACCTATTTAAGTAACTAATCTTTAAAAGCATACAAATAAATACTTTTTAAATAGATGATTTCATTAGTGTTGTTTATTTCATAATTGAACAAATCAATTGAAAATTCTATAGGATGATAAGCTACCCTATAGACAATGTGCCTCATTGCAGTTTTTGACTAGACTTAAGCGGAAAGTGGAAATTGATGCTGTGTGTTAATGTATGCAAAAAGTAAAGCTTACAATCACATTAACATGAATCACTGAGATTGTTGACCTTAAATGATTTCGATGAACAATAGAAAAGGTGAGGTTTTGCTAAAGTTCAAACTTTCCAGTAAAAATCTTTAATGGGGTACAAAACATGTGGTGTCAGATATTCGTCATTTTTCTATATTTCCCGGATCTCTCCTGTTTAGCATGTTGTCCATTGGGAATCAGTGTATCATATGGTGATTACCTGATGTGAATCATAACAGAAGTGTAAAGGTAAAATCCAATGAAAAGGAATTCCATGCACCTGGTTGGAGGTTGGAGTAAAATTTGTTGTAATTCCATTCTTAATGTCTATACTGCTTGTATGTGGGCCTGATGCATGTCTAGATCCTCAAAGGGTTTAATGTGAAACCTCTGACACATCAGCTATGACGAGTCTGAGTCTGTGTGTCCCACTCATAGAGGGAAAAAGGCAGGTCACACACACACACACACACACACACACACACACACACACACACACACACACACACACACACACACACACACACACACACACACAGGCTAGCCATGATGTATCACCTCCTCATTACAGTAAACATTCTAATGATAAATGTGTATGTGTATGTGATTTTTGATCATAAATCATATTTGTTCAACTTGTTTACATGGTTACATATATATGTAGACTTTTGCTGTTTAGCTTTATGCAGTTATATTTCTTGCTGCTTGTAAAAATCCTAAATATTTACCATTGCCAAAAATGTCATGTCCAAATCTCAAAATCTCTTGATTCAGTGAATAATCTTTCTTGTGTATTGAAACTGTCACATAAAGACTGTCTTTTTTACACAAAGATTCATAGTGAAGATCATTTGAAATCATTTTTCTACGTTTGATTTTTCTTTTCGACACCTGTATATTGTGTAAAAATCCGCAGATCTACTGTATAATAAATAACAGTAAATTTATCCTGCAGGAAATGACGGGTATCATCCATTGCTTAGTTGCTGCATGTGAAAACACAGAGACCACAATTCTTTCCTCTGTCTGTTCAGTTCCATTTCTCTTCAGGAAACTTGAAGCTGGTGAAAACCCTCAGATCTACTTGTGCATGTGTGTGTGTGTGTGTGTGTGTGTGTGCGTGTGTGTGTTTGTGTTTCCTTTTTGTTCTCTCATTCACCCTGACATGAGCTGTTAGTTTTTTTTTTGCCCCTGAATTTTCCAGTCCCCATGGAAGATGTCTAATGTAAATGTCAGCACTGTATATCAATGGTGTAACTGTTTATACACCCTCAGTACGCCTTTTCTTTCCTCTGAAGCAGCTGTGGAGAACATCTGTCTTGAGCAACATGAGAGTCAAATCACATCATATGCAGCAACGGTCCTCGACAGGTAAGTCTTCATCGTCCAGTAACAGCTTCTTTCCTTAGTTTATTTATTTAAAAAAAAAAATAATGTATCTTTTAATTTTGGATGGTTTTCAATAACCATTTAATTTACCCCTTTTGCCATATTATTAGTGTTTATTCGATGCTGAAATATGGAATACAGAAAATAAAGGAATTATTTTGCAATATTTATAAAAACCCTTATTATATTTTGATAATGTGATACATTCAAGAATCCATTGCTTATATGTTTGCCTGAAACCTTACTTTTCACAATGAGTTTTGGTAATCAACAGCAGCTGACCAGCAGTTACGATTAAAGTAAATGTTTAAGAAATAATTTATTAATCTCCTAATGTTTGTGCTTATCAGCTCTGGGGTGCAATCAACACCACCGTGGACATTGTTGTTGCAAAGCTCATTTAAAACCCATCATTGGTGAGCACTCAATGGAGCAGAAGAAGCCACACAGGATCGCGACCTACCTGCTGTTTTGCATGAGGGTAAACTTTATGTGCCTTATAGCATATTAAGGTTGAGCACAACCTATGATATAATGATTTTAGAAATTATTTCACAGATTTTTATTAATGCTAACATTTTACTTTCATTCTCCATTAGCATTATTTGCTGCTTTAGCAAACATGGCCAAGCCACAAATATGAGCACCAATACATTATAAGTAATGACCTCGAGATATTTAATGATTTTATGAATGTTTCACTGTAATTATTTCATTTAATAGCTTTCAAAATGTTTATCGTTTTCTTAGAATGCTATTTGTAGTCCATTCGATAATAAACTGTTTACAATCGGCAATATAAAATAGGGCTATAATGAATGTGAATAAGTGTTAAAAATATTAGAATTACTAATAGTGAAGATAAATGTTACATTTCAGTATTTCATTATCATTTTGTAACTTGGTATGGCAGTTATAGTGGCCATGTGCCTATTTCTAGATTGTACCTGTGTGTGTGTTATCACCAGTGTATTTGATTCAAAGTACATTCATTAATACAACTTAATAAATAAACATAGTATATAATAATTGAATTTGTGTGAAATCAGAAGTAAGTAAGCTTTTTGATTTATGTTTACTTTCAAATATATTTTTCAATTTATTTAATTTTGTAAAACCATTACTAGGGTCCGTATGGCCAGAACTAGTGTAGTGTAATTAAAAAGAAAGTAACCGCTCTCTGTCTTAACCAATACAGTCAAGATAAACAAGAATAAAGGGCGTTTTGCTGCAGGCTTTTTATACAGGAGGCGGAAAGTAGGCAAATTAGGGCGCCAGATCCACTCTCTAGAGCTTAGGGAACTATGTGCTCAGAAACAGTGTTATATACTTTACCCTGTGATCGTGTTCAGGATCGCGTCAAGATGGAGCAGATGCAGCCGGAGAACACCACGAGCAGACTGAGGGAATTGGCCCTCAAATGGTTCACCGAGACCCAGGCTCCGCTCATCCTTCACAAAGGCAACTTTCCTGCCTGGTTCCAGGGTTTTATAAGCAGAAAGTAAGTCATCGAAATATGGATATTTGAAAAACACTGTTGTTTTGTTGGTCATTAGAAAAAGGATTTTATCTTTACAATATAAAATTAGACATATTCTAAAGTGAGCTTTAAACTTGTGAACAGGAAATTGGTTCGATTTTCAAATCTAATTTGTATTTGTGTAATTCATTTGAAGCGTAAAAGCTAACACATTCTTGTTTTGTGAATTTGTGAATATTTTCAAGGTCAGCCGGCTATTTGCCACCACTACCACTTTTCACAGTGCTTGAGGCAATCTACAAACTAATCTATCAAGGAGTTTTTGTTCTGTGTAATAATGGCATTATAAAAATGTTGTTTCAAAAAATTCCATTGGCTTGTATTATACAGGGACGCAGAAGATCATCTGAGAGATAAAGAGCTGGGCTGTTTCCTTATTCGCCTCAGCGATAAAGCAACTGGATACATTCTGTCATATCGGTGAGCCTCAACATATCAACCGATCGCACGCTCTAACAGTAGAGTCCATTCAGCGAGCAAAGGCACTCCATTTCAATTGGCTCCTCCTCTGTACTTTTTGCAAAATAGTCTGTAGATAATACGATTTGCATTTCCTATATGAAATGGAGGAAGTTAATGTGAAGTTCTCTGTTAAAACATAACCTCTTATCATAATCCTTTCAATCTGTTTTTATTTTTTATTATTTTAGAGGTCGCGACCGGTGTCGTCACTTTGTCATCAACCAGAATAAAGAGGGCCAGTTTATTGTTACAGGAGACACCGAAATGCATGATACCCTTACTAGCCTCATCGAGTATTATAAGACCAGTCCGATTGAGCCATTTGGTGAATACTTAACAGTGTCATGCTTTGAGGTACACTCTTTCATTTTGCTTGCACATTGAAATGTATTTATGCACAAATTAAACTGCATTTCGAATTTGTTTTTTGTTTTATATGTAAAATATGTTAGCAATGGGAAAAAAAAACATCTGACTGAGCGATGGTGCCTTTAATGAACTTGCAGGTGCCTACGAACGATCTCTACGATGTGGTGCAGTTTGAGTCTAAGGCAAAGTCGGGGGTGAGTGTCGAGGCAGTAAGAAAGATGTGGAACCAGCGAGCCGAACAGGCAGCCCAGTGCCAGAGTGCTCCGGTCTTGCCACCTAAAAGCACCAAAAACACCCCGGTAGGTATAAGTATAAATACAAATCGTCATAGAATTGTTTTAACATCAAATCAAATACAGGAAACATATTCAAACACACAAAGTACAAACACAATATTACTTTTACATAAATGTTATTTTATATATATAGATATATAGATATCATGTTTGCTTATCGTCCATTACTTACATAACCTCATTGGTTACTATTACCTTACACAGGCGATCCCTCCAGTTCCAAAAAGAGGCTGCCCGATAAAGGCTGGCTCCCTGGAGGAAAAAAGCAGTTCAGAGAGCAAGACACTACTGTATGCCCAGCTGGAACAGGCCAGGCCTCTGGAAAGCAGAGCTAGTGATGCAAGATCTGTACAGCCGAGACACTGTGGAGCACTGCCAGGTTTTGCCCCATCCGATGTTACAGTCAAGGACATGTCTGCACATGGAAAGGGCACTGTTTACTCAGAACTTTCAGACTGCAGGAGTAAATCACTCCCCTTACTGGATGATAATGCGAAGGAAGATCATTTGTACAAGCTCAGCAACTTCACAGTAAACCCACCTCAGATGTCCCCTGAACTTCAACGAGAGAATGCTAAGAAAACCAGCAGCCACGAGATGCCAAGCCACAGCCACAGTCTGGATATGCTAAGTGATCATTCCTTCTATCAGCTAGCTGGCCAGTTTGCCAGTCGAAACAACAAAGAGCAGCAGGAGAAGAATGACGCTACCTATGCTGAAGTGCCTTGTGAACCCAGGGCAAATCATTTTCTCTTCGAGAACACTTATGAGCAAATTCCTGAATCAAGGTCTACTTTAAACTCAGAGGATAACTTTGTTCATGGAAACACCTACGAGACACTACCAGACTTCAAACCCAAGCCAAACGAGTCCGCATGGGGCTTTAAGGTGAGTGTATAGGTTACTGACTGGTACAATGCATGCATACACAGGTATATTCTATTATCTTTAAGTGTGTTTTCAGTTCAACTTCAGAAAATCGATATAACAGTATATCTTTGATCGCATCTTATCAGCTATGCTTTTAACCTTACCTGACATTTGCTTAAGTCAATGAATAATAAGTTCTTAAACACTGTGTAATAATTAACTCATTGCTTCCTGCAGAGTGACAAATGGAAAAGGCTTCTCCCTGAAAACTGGAAGAAATGATCGAAGCTTCGTCCACTATATCAACTGTTACATATGCTGTAAACACACAAATAATGACCGTTACACTAAAAAAAAAGTTAATTGCCCTTATTTATGTTAAGACTATCATGATTAAAATGCAGATACAGGTGTGAGTTTTATTCTTGTGTTCTTGTGTCCTGATATGATAGTTTTGATTTGTGTAGAAATATTTAATTGTATGTTATTCTTTTGTATTTATTAATTTAATAAACACATCCAGAAAAAAACTGCGTTTGAGGTAGCAAAAATGGATTTGCATTTTCTTGCAGTATGGCATCACACATGACCTAGGTTAAAACGACGCTCCATTGTAGTACTTTGCTTAGATCCATGGCTCACCAGATGACATTTAAGAGATGTATCGGACCTGGCAATTTCACGATCACAGAGGAAGGAAAGAAAGAATGTTACAATTACAATGTTTGAATTGATTTTGGATGTGTGTTTTTTTGCTGATTTGTTTCCAAGCACATTTTAAAAAGAGAAGGGATAAACAATCTTGATAACACCTTATATTTTATTCTCTGTTCACTGCTTTGTAACATAAAATTGCTGAGACAATCTTTTTTTTATTTTACAGAAATAGCATTCTAAAATGAATTGAAAAAGAACCAATACTATATCATGTTTACCTCTCTTTTAATGTTTATAAACAAAATTTACGGACAGAGAAACGCCATTTGTGCTTCAAGATATCAGATGGTGTGTGTGTGTGTGTGTATATATATAGATATATATATATGAAGGCAATGTGGCATATTAAACATTTATAACACTTTATCCTCTGCCCGACTTGAATGACCAGTTCTTTAAGCTATTAATCCATATTAAAATAATTATATAATTTATCGAATAATTTCAAAAGCTCCATCTGACCAACGCTAAGTGTTTCAGGTTATGGTGATCGAGACTGACAGTAAGATTCATGTGGGGAAGAGCCCAGCTAGCTCCCGCCTCTCACTCTCATTAGCATGAGCACTGTAGCTGCTGGGTTGCAGTGCACCGTAAATCTCCTGATAGATGATACTATTAGTCACAGCCAGTGTGTGTGGGCTGAGCATCATTCACGTGACCCTATTGAAGGAATGTGACGGATGTGTACCTCAAGTGTGAGACATGGGATCTCCAGGTTTCTCCATTTGTTTTAGTGAATGTTAGAAAACAGGTGAAGATGTGTGTCTTAAATGTGCCCTATTACAAAATACATAAAAAAACATCTGAGAAAGTGGCACGCATGGAAACACTGATATGTCGAGAGTGGAACATATCGTGCAAGCGACAGTTTAGAGAACAAAATTACAGATGTCATATTACAGAAAGATGCAAGTAAGAAAAGGGGGGGGGGAAATTTAGATGTATAATTTGTATGTTGTTTCATGTAGTTTTGTGCACAGTTCCAATGAAGCAGAATGTTTTGCTGAAACGTATGAAAGAATTGGTAGCCGAACAAATTCACTTCCATTAAGGGCCAATCAGAGCACTCTATATAGTCAGCCAAATACTTCACAAACAAAATCACATTGTATTCCCTATTCATATAAATGATATCTAGCTTAACTCTGTAAGACCCAAATATTGAAAAAATGAGCAAAAAAATGTTGGACCTCTCAGATATTGTTTTAGGAGACCTCTGATTAAGGAATTAAATCATTTTCACATTTTTTACTTTTTAATATGTTTTTAGGGAAATGTAATACTGCAACGTTTGTCCGAGTTGGGAGCACACTTTTTGTATTTGTATAGCACAATAAATACTGGGGTAATACAGTACAAGTTGGCAAGATGACCGGACCTATAAACACTTCTTCAATTCAATATCATTGTGAGGACAAACAATAGGAATTGTAGTTTTGAGGGCAAAAAAATTTGTTGACATATTTTAGGAATTGTTAAGTGATTTGTTATTCCGCAACAGTGTGTCTTAAAGGGTTAAAGCCGTCATAGTGGACTAGTCAACGACAGGAATCACAAGGTTATGCGGTTATTTCAATAGTTATTGAATTATTCTTGTTTGTCCTTTCAATACACCATATGTATTCTCCTGAAACTTGCATTCTGTGAAAATTCATTCTGAAGTATTATAATGTACATTTGTTCTTAATTTAATTTAATTAAATTTCAAACATTATGTCTTCCTAAAACTGTATATTTGATGTATGGCATACCTGATGTATTTTCAGGCTACTGAGGTTATTTTAATTTGCGGTCTTTTCACATTTACTGATAACTGCTGATACAACGCTGCATAAAATGTTTTGTATGCTATAGGATTACAGTTTTCTTCCATTGAAACTAAAGGTTTAAAACTAGCTCCATGGTAGAACAATGGCCTGCGAGGTCAATGGGTTGAACACATATTTTGCTAAGGTTGATGTAGAACCTGAGTGATCTAACCTACCCACTAAACACCTCTGAACTGCACCCAAGGCCTCCTCATCATTGCTTGACATGAAAAGTAGAATAGTGGACTACATCTGGAACGGAATACTCAAAAACATATATAGGTACACACATGTATTGTTTGTAATCTGAGGTTAGCCCAACGTGATTCTATTAGTCTTCATTGTGCTTTGCCAGCAAATGATCTTACGTCATCAACCATGACAAGCTGTCAGCTCGGTAATTTACAGCATGGTCTCAAGTCACCAATAAAAGCAAGGCAATGAAAGGGGCAATCAATAGGACCAAAGTCAATCATTTATATCTCTTATTTTTTGTGTGATGAATAACATAAAACCCTGTTTACTGTATATTTGACAGTTGCTACTGAATGCATTAAATATATGTGATTTAAACAAATTATAAATATCAGAAGCTATATATGGATGGTTTACTTTACTCTTCACAGCATATTGAACATGTTTATGATAATAAATAATAAGTGTGTTGTGCAAAAACTTCAGGCCTGATTATAGTCATGATTTACATCATTTATATTGTATGTCAAGAAACTGTTTATGACTGCTCTTTCTCCTTCATTATTTACAGTTATCACAAGCACTTGAAGCAAAATAGCATTGAACAAGACCTTACAGTAAAAGGGCTATTATGCTGTTTACAGTGACTGAAAACATATCAGTGTGTACTATAATTTCATCACACATGTACATTTAAATAATGGATGTAATGCATGGTTAGGATTTAGGACACACTGACGTGCAATTATTGTTGTTGTGTAGAAAGGATTTACAATGGGTTTGTGCTGAGGCAATGTTGGATAAACACAGAGACTAGACTAGACCTCCATTATGAACTAATAACTCAGACATTCACAGAGATTTGTATTAAGCTTTTTACACATTCATCATGTAATACATCAAAATATAGAATCTGTGCACATTTGTTTTTTTTCCTCTAGGTACATGACAAAGGTAAAGTCTGTTATTACACATATACATTTACATTTGCAGCATTTAGCAGACGCCCTTATCCAGAGCGACTTACAACTGAGCAATTGATGATTAAGGGCCTTGCTCAAGGGCCCACTAGTGGCAGCTTGGTGGTGGCGGGGTTTGAACCTGCGATCTTCCGGTCCAGAGGGCATCACCTTAACCACTTGGCTACCACCTAAATAGATCACACCTCGTGTGATCTATTTATTATAAAAATAAATAGATCACACGAGCATTGCTCTTCAAGTAGCTCCACTTTCTCAACTGTATTGAGTAACAACTTGCTCAGATTCTATCTATAGGCAATGTGTCAGTTCTAAATTGCATGTCTTTTTCTTAGAAAAAATAGAGATTGCGAGATTACAGAGATCCAATTAATCAAAGATAGTATGAAACAAACAGCCGACATTTAAATAAAATTATAATGCAAATATATGGGTCAATGACGCAGGAAGCGAGAAATGGCAGAGGCTGAACAAACAAAGGCACACTGTACATATTTCCTTATTTGTACACCAGTCATGTAATTGTTAGCCAGAAAATTTTGCCTTTTTGGAAATATGATTTGGAATTTTTAATTACTTTGTTTTTTTATAAAGATGTCTTATTTTGACTTATTTTTGTATTTTATTTGCATTATTTAAAATGTCCAAACTACTTCTTTCTTCCTTTTATGTTTACATATTGGTCGGTCGTAGAAAGCATTTCACTGCATGCCGTACTATGTGTATGTGACAAATACAATTTGAATTTGAATGATTTTTGTCACAAACAAGAGAACAAAAAGCAGGCATTAAAAACATTCATTCATTCATTTTCTCCCGTTTTATCCGATCTTCCCTCGGATCGCAGGCCTATCTCAGGCGTCTTCGGGCATCAAGGCAGGATACACCATGTATGGAATGCCAACCCATCGCAGGGCACACACACACTCACATTCATACACTAGGGACAATTTTCGAAATTGCCCATCAACCTACCATGCATGCAACTCCACACACACATGGTGGAGACGGGAATCGAACCACAACCCTGGAGGTGTGAGGCGAACATGCTACCAACTAAGCCACCGTGCCCACGCATTAAAACATTTTAAATTAAATTAAATAAACACCAATGGCCTACAATGGAAAAATTATTCTCAGCAAATAATCACAGTCTAGCTGCTACTGAGCTGATTTTAAAAGCAGCTCTTTTGAGGTACCATCCTAGACTATCACAATCATTAAATTGCGTTAAATTAAAAAAATATTGCAAAAAAAACACACACAAAAAAAAACAACGTAGCACACAGGGAACAGTGTGTGTATGTGTGAGTCACTAACACCCTGCTTTGCACTACGGGCTGGTGAATCAATGTGCTTAATGGCTACTTTACAGTCCAGCAGGCTCGGTGGCTGTATCAGAGTCGAACAGAAGTCATCCTATTGGGGGATCTAAATCAACAGCTGCTCCGGATGAGGAGCGTAATTAATGAAGCCGCATCATCAGCACTTACCTCACCCTGCAGATTTTAACACAGGCCTCATAAAGGGAGCTGGAGGTAAATGCAGCAGGAATTAATTGCATATTAACACGGGATTGCTTTCCTCTAATATGTGCACATTGCTGCACTCTGACTCCACACTGTTTCTATGTGGTACTGTTTTGACCATGTGAACACTGCTGTTTTTTTTTTTCCTCAACATTCCCAATCAACATCAGTGTTGACACAGACAATTCACCGAGTTGTTCTGGTTCCTTCCAGCACACGGATTATTTGTTTCATCTTTGTGGCAAATCCCGTTTAATGTAAATCCTTAGAAATGTTTCTAATTAAGCATCCACAAGCTCTCATGATGTTCTCATTTACTAAAGTGTATTATGAATTATGGTCATATATATATACTATATAGCTAATACTATATGAATAACTGGTTGGTACAGCCTTATGTGAACCATTCCCACATGGCAGAAAACCACAGTTATATTGGATATCTCTGCAATCTATAGAATAACGATTTCTATTTACTGGAAATGAGTCCAAACATCTCCATCTGGCTGTGGACCAGGGTTCCTTACATATGACATCAGTGCCTGACCTCACTACTTCTCTTGTTGCTGAAAAAGCACAAATCCTCACATACATTGTGAAAAAATCCAGTGGAAAGACTGAAGTCTGTTCTGACAATTAAAGGCAGAAAAACTCAATATTATATTCCATTATTTTTGATGGACCATCCAAATTTTAACATGCTCTATATTTATAATGCACGATATGGTCATAATTGTGGCCAAAGAAGTCATTTGTAAACTAGATCTCTATCAATAACTTTCAATGTTTCATCAATCATTGTGGCTGCAGTGGTTTTGGAGTATCATTCTGGGTGGATTCTTGCCTCATCCTAAATATGTCAATATGTCAAGTACAAGCTCTAGATCTACTGTGATCCAGAAAAAAAAATAAAACGCAGATCGGTAACATAAATGTATGAAACGTTTCAGAAAACTAGAAAATTCCAGCAATGGCTCCACCTGGAGCACACGCACACTAACTGCATGTTCAAACACACGTCTAAGTCACATTTTGTCGCCCCTCCCCCTCTCACAATTTAAAATCCATTATTATATCATTATTACCAAACCAAGAAAAAAACATTTTTCTTTTGAATCCCATTCTGTTCTGTTCTTTCAAGCAGGCGAGAGCAAGTAGATATAAATCATCAGACTAGCTTATATAGCCAAGGACAGTTACGTGTGCATCTCAGAGCTCAGATTTACCGCACTTCAGTGTGTGGGTATAATAATGCTGCTGGATGCTGAGGCAGCACTGCTTCTAACGATCTAATTCAACTTAAAAAGTCATTACAGGTTATACAACAGGAGGTGCAAAGGAATAATAACTGTTCTCTGCTGAGAACGCCGGCTGATGTGAGCTGCAGGACATGGCTTTTCTATTGCATAATGGGTTCAGCATGAAGAAAGGCATGCAGCAATCAGCAGCAATATAATGTGTTTGCTGCAGTTTGTGATGGTGGTTTTAGTTGCCAGTCAAAACTATTATGCATGTTAATATTTAGCCGTTAAACCTATATAGTAATACGTAAAGAGATCCTTTTCACACACACACACACACACATATACATGTATATATATACATACATATACATATATATAATCAGCGGTATGAAACAGAGTCACTCAATCAACATACAGCAGAAAACGTTTTATTCAAAGTTAAGTCAAATGCCCTCTATTACATTGAAGAGACTGAAAGGTGGTGCTAACACACATTAGGTTCAAACTGGAACAAGAACGCAAGAGCACAGTAAAAATGTATGGTTTCCAAATGGCTGAATGTAAGAAAAGATGACAGAGCCCTTGGTACAACTGGAGAAGAGTTTGATATGATTGTCGTCATGCTCCAGTCCTATAAGCAATAAGACAACGAAGAGAATCAGATACAGGAAAAGCAATTTTATAGCAGAGGGCAAAATTAATGCAACTCATGCATTTTATGGAGAAAGATTGCATAGCTGTATAAAAGATAAGACTTTTTGACTGTGATGCCAGTGCTGTGCTTTTAGCCCTCATTCTCTCCCTCTCTCTCTCTCTCTCCTGTCAATCTCTACACCCTATTTTTCCTCTTCGTCATTGTTTCGTCCATCACTCCACCACAGCATTCTTAATTCTAAATGAGAGGAGAAGACAGGAGGAGAGTGTCCGATATATTTAGTGGTGCTATGGACATTGTACGATAAAGAAACAAGCATAACACCATATGTCCATATAACAGTGGAGTCTTCCAACGAACACCACATGCTTATATGAGTTTGTCTGGGGATGTTCCGCCCCCAGGCATTTCTTCCTTTCACTCCGAGAACTGCAGAATCTTTCCAGCAGGAAAAATAGTCATGCGTTTTCTCAACACTCCTCGTTTCAAAGTGTGCTTCCAAAAACTCCAAAATTCAGCTCCCCCAAAATAAGTGAGTGCTGTTCAAATAGGACCAAGAGAAAACTCTTCAGAGCTGTAGAGGACAGGCACTGCTATGGTCTATATATTGTATGTGTCCATGTTTTTTCAAGAAGGTGTTAAGAAGGATTCAAGTTGTGGTCAGAGACGAAGTATCTTGGTCGATGTAGAAGCCCTCTCAGATTCGTATATGGAAGGTGCTGCATGAGACAGAAAAAGAAAGGCATCAGAAAAAAAATTTAATGTGCTTGAAACCATATAAATCTGAAAGCTGACATTTAGTTCCAAACATAAGACAGCGTCAAGGTTCGGAAGACTGATAACCACATGAAAACCTGGAATGAATTTTGGAATCACCCAGTCCACCACCATTAGTGCTGACTTCCAATTATCCATATGTCTGACTACAAGACAGGTATGATGGGATAAAAAGACAAATTGAGAAAAAAAAAACTGCGAATAGGAACAGATGGCGTTTTGATTACTTTTGTACTGAGAATGGCTCATTATATTCATATTGGGATTTAAAAGAAAAAAGTTAAATATGAATTTTGACCTAGAGCAAAACATTAAGTGGTGCATTTGATGAGTTTAATTAAATCATAGTACTTTTTCTTGAGTTTATTTTTTTTAGGATTTTTTTAAAATAATTTTTAAACACAGGTAAGCTAAATAATAGACTGTATGTACACATGTTCAATACTTTTAATACCTGGTCAAGATAAAACCTAGCCTGATAGCTTTAGTTTGAATAGAATAGCTTTTATTGGTCACATATACACTATTGCAAAGTCAAATTGGCTTGGAACCTGGAGTCAGAACGTAGGGTCACCCATGATACAATGAATTGCTCCAAAAGAAAAAGAATGTCAATCAATTGGAAATTTGCAACCAAGAGGAGAGATAAATGCTTTTCATAATCCATCCCGAGGTCAAGAAATGTGAGTATGCACGATAGCAGTATCAGATGCAAGGGCTGGGCAAAAATGTTTCCTAAAGGGCAAACGATATAAACTGGCAGGCAGAAATGACTGCAAGACGTTACAGTCAGGAGATTGGCAAATGACAATACATGGACATATTGGGAGAATTCAGGAAAAAAATCAGGAAATGGTGAAATGACTCAACGCAAGACAAAAAAATTTACATATTACTTTGCAAAGGCCAAGCATAAAAAGAGAGGTATATATGCAAATACGAATGATATAAAAAAGTGAAGACATTTGTTATTAAATCTACACATGAATTCAACCAAATACGCATATGGCACAAATGATAAACAGGGAAATGTGTTGATGTCTTTCTGCGAGCTGCCATACCACGCTTGTTGCAAGAGGAATAATAGTAGGTAAGCGAGTAAATAAATACATAAATCCTTTTAGTGAGGTATAATATCTTTTGCTGTTTTACACCATGAACTCCCTGCATGAGACTTGATGCTTGATACAACTCATTTATGTAGAAAATAATTCCCATATGATTTTTATGAATTAGTTCTGGCCTCTGTAGACATGTGGAAAATGCTAATTGCAAAGCGATGACATGTTCAATAGTTGTGTATTAACAACAGCAGTAGCCGTGTTTCATAAGACATGCCTGATCCATTTATTCTTTGCTGCAAATCCATGCCACTTTCTGTCTGTTCCAAATTTCAGCAATATATATGAAACATACTTGGACTGACATGTTCAAAAGTGTCGTTGTATGAAAAGGAAATATGCACTTCACATCAGTCTACGCTGCAGAACAATAAACAAAACTATACTAGACTTCTGTCACTCCCATTTCCTCACTGGCAGTGGGGCACAGCTGTGGAGCTTGTAAATGTCCACCAGAGGAACGGCTGCCTCATAAAAAGCACTGGAACACATCAGAGCTGAATTACAGTAAAGGGGCTTACAGGTCAGAGTACGTAAGCAGACTGAGCTTCTAGCAAAGGTAACACAGGGATAAAAAGCAAGAACGATTGAGCCTATCCTGTGCTACCATTTATGGATGTTATACACACGAGGCTTATTGACATTTAAGTTAACAGGAAACAAGACAGATTTGAAATGGTTCATTTTCTTTTGATTCATACATCTAAAAAGAAGAAATACGTAAGATAACACAGGCCCAACCTCAACTATAAGCGCTTTCAGCTGACACATAAATTACAAAAATGTTATAGCATTTAAAAAAATTTTTTTCCTAATCAATGGCAGGTCCAAACTGGAATCATATTTTATGACACATTTAAGATGCTTAGTTTTGAGAATATAATCTACATGCAGGATAAACATCTAAAGCTAAAATGCATCCACAAATTGCTTGATCTCTTGATGATATTTTCAATTTTGTGGAACAAATGTCAAACCGTGTTAGTGTGGATCCCTCGTTTAGCATAATTTATCGATTTAAAAGTGTGTGAAAATATTTTAGAATTTTAGAACTTAATACAAATAGCTACAAAATCCAGGTTTTAAGAAAAAATTACTCACATGTAAATATATTTATGAAACGACTGATTTGCATTTGATTTTGCACCAAGAAAAAAGTTTCAAAAGTTAAAAAGTGGCAGCCTGTTGATGGGTGTTGCTGAATCTACTTTAGTGCAGTGCAGACTTAGTTGCATTACATGACAAAAAATTCCATATTACATGGCATTATATATTTTGTCTTAATTTAAAAGCTATGTGTTTTTGTGTTGCTTTATGAACTTGTTCAGATTGATTACTTTCAGGCTATAATAAAAATACATTTGCAAATTTGTAAACATATAAAATTGTCAAGTGGCAATTATAATCTTTGAAGTGTATCAATGGAGGTTTAAATGAGTAAGTCCTGTTATATACACACAGATGCTCTTATGAATGATGTACAAACAGATTTGCTTGGTGAGACCCAATGCAGCTAAATGCATATAAACCTCTATATGACCAGTTAGCATGGCTTTATTGTAAAAAATAATAATAAAAATGTGCCATGTGATGTCAGTATTACCAGACAATTCCTCACACCGCAAAAAATATCTATGCACAGTATAAGGAAAAGTCTTGGCAGCCTGTTGTACCAACAGAGTGGCAATAAAATAACAGACATCACTCATAACCATTAACTAACATTTTGTGTCCACCAACAGAAATTATATGACTCAGACAGCATTTGACAGCACTTTTACTGCCATGCATATGATTCTGTACCTTAAAAAATCAGGAGCCCTGGTAATCATGTTTTCAAAGTCAGCAAAGGAGAGCTTGCTGTCTCCATCCAGGTCAGCCTCCTCGATCGCCTTCTCACACACCAAGTTCACCTCCTCGGGAGTCAGCTCCTCCTTTGTCAGCTTGTTCAGAGTCTTTTCAAGGTCCTCCTTGCAGATGTAATTATCCACGTTGAAATCTGCACATGATAAAGAGTAACGAAAATGAAGTTAATCATTGCATTTGGTTGAACCTCTATAACGCTACAGCATCATTATGAAGAATGTGAAATGCATTACAGATTATTAGGCCCACTAAAGCCACAACCCTGGAGCACTTAAACTGTTGTAAGGAGACATTATGAAATTTATGTGCGCTAATGAAAGAAGGCTCTACTACCGTATATTTTAAAAGCATAAATGGCCTTTAGCTCTCGAGGGGCCATTTCACTCAGAACTGAGAACATGTCGACAAAGTCATTGAAGCTGAGGTTTCCCATGCCATCCTCAGAGAAGGACTCCACAATCCTGTCACGAAATGGATTTTCCTGCAGGACACACATAGATTACATGAGTGTAACGAATCACACGCTGAACGGGTTTGATGTAAGAGCACTGATGTAAGATATTCGTCAGTGCAGGATAATGGATGCTGAACCATAAGACAGAAATGTTACAGTTATGGCATGTATTACTTGCACTGTGTAAGTGTAGACATAAGCAGCGAGCAAGACACATGCATAAAGGAGAAAGGCTGAAAGGATGTCTATATATTTCTCACCAAGTGAATCTCAAATGGCTCCTAGTATAAATGCCTTTACAATGAGCTGACTCAACAGTGTTATGAGCACAACAAAAAGAGGCCAAGGCTATAGACTGAGCTCTGGCAAAAATTTACACCGTACTCTGAACAAACACCCTGTGCTGTTCCAAAGGTCATTCAATTGTTATGTCCTATAAGATAAGTAGGTATGGCCCACTTTCCCAATTAGACATTTGTCAGTAAATAAGGAATAAAACGCAATTTGTCCAAATATAACAATGGAATGGTGTGATATGGGTACACCTATGATTTGCATTTCAAACCCTGTCATTGTCATGTTATTAAAAGATAACCAATTATTAAAAATAATGTCTTCATGTCATCAGCATTCTGATGTTAGCAGTATTACAGTAAGTACTTGGAGGACAGGATTATTTTTATTGTATGTTATAGACTGTAACGCATGCAAGTGGCGAGAGATAAAAGCGCATTTATAATTTAATAAATCCATCCATGATATGAGAGGGAATTAAACATTTAAAAGATATGACAGGCAGGAGCTGATGGCAAACACGTCTGGAAAAGTCTGGAATGTCCACTCCAAGTTAAAACTTGTGGCAAGCAATTTATGCAACTCGCTAGATATTTTGATAAATTATAGCCATTTGAACACATTTAGAAACAGTTCAACACAGACTGGTTTAAATATCTAATATAATACACAACAAACTCATTATAATACATTACAACCAGGAGAACATTTTCATAGAAGTAACATTCATGACTGATAGTCTGAGGTCATTCAGAGGAACCAGTGAAAGCAGTAACTCGTGTATAATATGTGAATGTTCCACTAAAAATATTCAAGTACAGATCGAACGAAGGGTTGTTGATAGTGAATCAAAGGCAGTCCGCAAGGGAACAGCAGTGGCGCAAAGAAGCACTCCAACTCAGTGATGTGTGGTGAATCACATCGCTTGAACATGAAAGGCTAATTAGCAGCCAGGCTTGGGCAGAGTGTGGACAGAGATTTACGTTTATGAAGTCGAGGAAGTCTTTCGGAGGCTGTGTGCTGTCAAAGGCACATCAATTGCAGTTTGAACAGTCTTCTTCGGTATGGGTGGGGATTACAGTACCTCTAACAGCACAACATATATACAATACAGAACTAACACATCACTAGCAAGGATCATTCTCAATGATAATAGGAGATCAACAGGAAATCAGAGAACATGTCAAATGCAATAGTAATAAATTACATTTTAGCACAATAGTTTTAGTTTTTTATCTAATTAAAACAAACCCTAATGTAGCCTTTTTCTTAAAACAAGCAAAAACAATGCTTTTTATGAATGTGTGTCTTATATTAATACAAAAAACTGAACCATTAAATACTTAAACCGTGGACAAGCTTCTGCAAGTAAAGAAGTTTTGCACTGAACTCAAGTTCAGGGGCAAGCATATGCCATAAAAAATCCAAAAGTGAGAACTGATACTGGACAGTTTCCATAAAAGTCAACACACCTATCACATTCTGTGCTATATTATCAAAACAACAAAACCAGTGTTTCCATTAGTATATAGTTTCAGACTATAAAATCACATGTCTGTGTAATGGTATAGTCCAGATGATTAAACAAATATTTGGAGTACTAAGACTCTAGTAAAGCATTAATGGATGTTGGGGTATAAAAAGTAGCATTACCTTTAGCTCTGGCATATTGACTATGAGGCTTAAAGGGACTTTAACATCAGGTTCATTTGTGTAATCCATGGGAACTAAATGTGGAGCCAGTTCATGGTATCTTCCATGTAACCTGTAAAGAGAACAATAAATTACAATAAATGAATAAGTTCATTTTTCTGCATATAAATGACACTTTCAAATGTTAACCTTGTGATTGTTATAATGAATTATAAAATATCTGTACATATAAACACACAGGGCCATTTTACAAGAGAAAGGAATGGACATTAATCAACTAAGTCTGATCAATTGCAGCATCATTCGAAGCATAATATGCAGATAATTATTTTTGTGCAGCAGTAATGTGCTCGGGAATGGCACAATCCATAGCTATATACAGGACATCTATACAAATAATTGATCTTCCAGTGCTGGTATTTACAGTATCAACTATCATTTAGATTTAGAAGCAGATGTCTCGTGGAAAGCTGTGAAAAATGCAATTCTCATACATTTGAGAAATTCAATTATCAATGACCCAAACATTTTACTGGCCGATGGGGAATGTATTAATGTGATTGGCAAAAGAGGCAGATTTCACAAGGCTATTTTGCTCACGTATAGAGACTTGGAACACTTCCAGAGTGCTGTGGCCTGATGACATGGCAACAAGAGAAAGAGAAAAAGAGGCTCTGACATTAATGAGATGGGCAAAAATACATTAGCACAAAGATGCTTCATAAAAATCAATGTGGGAAAGATACGAGTGCAAGCCAGCACCAACGCACCAAAGTGCTGAATACCAAACCTTACTGCTTCTGATTCAACAAAACCTAGAGTAAATATAGGAATCTAGGAAATAACATTCTGTGCTATGACTTTTTATCACTGTGAAATGGCAATAAATTTGATACTGTTTAAAGTTGACAATACTTATTTTTTTATAATAAGTTACAATTAACAGTTAATAATAAATTGAAGATGTTTCCTAATAATAATATTTTGATCAGAAATCACAATCCAAGTCATGCCAGGATTATAAGAAAGAGAGGAAGAGGCTGCAGCATTAAAAACAGCATTTGGACCCAAATCAGGTCACTGAAGATGGCAACCTGTAATGATTGGTTCTGATTGTTTCCTAACCCTGCATAATAGTGTCACCACTGTGCTAGTGCGTCAGCTGGGCAGGAAGAAGTGTGTGTTTTATGAAGGTCATAAAGTACAGAACTCCATTAGGTTGGAAGGTGATTGTCCATTTTGTTTCTTGTGCTCCACTGGCCCTGTTATCAAACCTAATCTCAGTGTCACTGTAGAGGAATGATTCACCCAAATGAATCAAATGAGGCTTGTCTTTTCTTGCGTAAGAGCTAGGGAGATTGAACCACCATAATGAATAGTAAAAGGCACGGGAACATTAACTTACTAAGAGATATTGATATTCCACAATATGGTTACTTTTTCACTTGGTTCCTTCTTAGCTTCAGAAAAACCACTACTACACAATGGTACACAAAGTGTGCTCGAAGAAATATTTTATTGTGCTGAATATAAGACATACTGAGCTTAAATGTTAAATATGAAAGCATAACAGCATGAGAGCATGAGTCCGGCAGTCCAGCAAACAATCTCCCATGCTAGCATGACAGAATTCCTTGAGAATGGCTCTGTGCAAGGAGTAATATAAGCAGCAGGTGATGCAGCACTCTGAAGACAGGAAATAAAAGCCAGTAATGGCTTACTGCTGAAGAATAAGCCAGACCTTTAATAGCCATTATAAGCTAATATATTAAACATCTCATTACCCCCATCCTAAGGAAATAAATGCTAAGTTTTCTTTCACAAGCAATTGTTTCGCTAGTATATCACGCAGCATCCATACTACTAATTCTAATAGCACATCCATTCTTCACTTAGAGAAATACTCATTTTGGCAAGAGCTTTTTTACCCTTGGCAGGAGCAGCACTCACTGCCAAATGTATGTAATGATGTATGTTTATGTTTGTGTTAATATATTTGATGTATATATTTTATGCAGTGCTGTAGATGAGTGTGTATGTGTCTATGTGTGTGCGTATGTGCGTGTATATACCTGCTATTGAGGTTTTTGTTTTATTTTGTTTCTTGATAAATAGACTGACATAATACATTTAAGCAAAAATGGCCAGCCTTTTGTATGTGTATGTATGTATATATATACAACATTCAATAATAAGCAAAACCACTATCAGTCTCTGCAGTGGCCCAGTGGCTTCTACTCTGCTGATCTGTTTGTCTATACCCTGGATTTTTAAAGGCTGCATTACAGACAAGCTCCATATAAATGTCAATCACAATTCTAATTAAAGGCCCTGTTACTGCTACTGTATGTGCACTACTTGCTAAATCTTGTGTGATTGTGTGTGTGTGTGTGTGTGTGTGTGTGTGTGTGTGTGTGTGTGTGTGTGTGTGTGTGTGTGTGTGTGTGTGTGTGTGAAAGAAAGGCAATATGGAAACCTGGATCATAACCCATTGTAATATAGTGGATGGACGCTGCTTGGTGTTTATGTTAATAAAAGGTTCAGACCCGCGTGAACGTCTCTTTTACGCCACACACTGTATTATCGCATGATATTAAAATTAAGAATAGAATATAACAGCTTTTATTTGTCACATACATTACAACACAGTGAAATTGTTTCTTCACATATCCCAGCTTATTTTTGGAAGATGGGGTCAGAGCATAGGGTCAATTTATGTGAGTGAGCTGCCCCTTTACTCTGCGCTGTGTTGGCAAATTAAAGAGACCAACAAAGAACAAAAGAATAAAGAAACAGTGCATCCACTCACCACTTCCTAAATTTCCCTGAATTATGTCTACTAGCTGTGCATTCACAACAGGTATGAGCTCCTCACTATATTACCGGATATTACCCTATGTAACCTTACAGAATTTTGTATTATGGAAATGCAGTATTCTTTTTTGAATGTGTTTGTATATCCCAAAACATAACCGGATAGGTGTCCAGAACATAATTCTTATAGGAGCCATGTACCATATTTTACTGTTGCAACAACCACTAAAAAACTAACATTGAAATGAACAGGAAATTAATTAATTAACAAAACATTTATATTAAAAGAATAATTTCCATATATTTATATATGTTTATATATATATCCATATATATATATATATATATATAAATATAACTACACACACACACACATGTGTGTGTATACATATGTGTGAGTGTGTGTAGTTAATTTCCATGAAATGAAAAAAGATGATTTTTAATCGACTTGTACTTAATATCCAAACCGTAATTCAGAAAAGGAAAAGAGCAACAGTTCTCAGTAATTCGTTTATTTGACTGTAACCCTACACTCTACCCCATCCCCCACTACCTGCTTTTAATTTCTTTGAGTAGTAACTTGATCTTTCACCAGCCCCGATTAACAGCACATCCTGAAATCTGAGAGCTATATGTCAATTACATTAGAAAAATAAAGGGAGCGATTTGTTGAACGTCATCTTGTTGTGTGGAGAATAGAACAGAAGCAGTCATCATTGTTACACTTAGTCTTATCCTTGGTGTCTGCAATAAATGAACATAGGTGAGTCGTGTGGGGGATGTGTGGTTGGGTGGTTGGATGTCGACCTATAATCACTAGATTAGGTTCCAGGTCAGGTGCGAGGCTTGCAAAGTGATCCTTGCCTAGGTGAGAACACCAGTGCAGGGGGTGAAGGGTTTCAGCGAAAGCAGTGCTGCTCCTCTCTGTATCATATTTAAAGAGAGCTTCTAATAACACACTCCTACCAAAAGAGCTAATTTGATACAGTGGGAGAATGGGAATATGTTTTCCACATAGTGAAGTAAATTAAGCAGAGGCTTAAACATGCTTAATATTTCAAAGCATGTCTCAGATGGTGTCATATAATGTTTGTTGACAACTGACTAAAGCACCAGAGGCTATAACTCACAGAGGCTATAACTAATGAATGTCTTGTTTAAGTATGCTGTAAAATAGTGGCAGATCAATAACTCTGACAAAAATAATGTCTGGTCAATAAAGGAGCAAAGGTAAGAAGGTAAAAAGACAAAGTTACCAATATCTACATACAAGCTAACAATCAAAATGCTAAGACGTTGCTTTTTTTGTTTGTTTTTATTGATTGTGATACTGACCACAATCAATAATAGATGTTGTCACATCTCATTTCTTGAAAGTGCAATTGCATGGGTTGGTTGAACAGACATCACAATCCAAGTACTATATATTATATATGGTACTATATAAAGGAGGTCTGTCCATAGATTAAAATATTTAACCGTGATTAATCGCACAACTGCCATAATTAATCACACATTAATCGCACGTTCCATAAATGAATACTTTTCATGTTTTCATTTATGGTACGTTTTTCTGATGTTATAATTATATACATTTCAATAAAAATATTTTTCTTTAACAAATTGATGAATATTTATTTCATATTATATTTATTTCACTCTGGAAATTATCCTTTAAATATTCATTTTTTGTTAAATAATTAATTTCTTTTTGTGGTTGTTTTAATTGTCAGATATGGCACGTGGCTCATTTAAGAATTATGTTCCAGTTTTGATTGCTTTCCATATATTCCATACCGGTGATACATTTCTAGGTCACATATGCTAATATACAGTAATATGGTGAGTAGCTATAAGGAGCAGGAGCAGATCACTCACAGAGAAATCCATTGTGCAAATCACGTGTTAATGCAATTAATGCCATTAAAGTGAATTTGTGTTATTAATGCCTTTCGCAACCCTAATATAAAGTATATTTTAAATTACATAGAAAGCATGGGTATTTTGAAGGTGCCATCCGATTTATTTTATCTTTTAATTTACAATTTATATGCCGTCCCTTAGAATTTTCACCCCATTTTCTCTCTTATTGTTATTTTACCAATTTACAGCCCCTATATTTTTCCTGCCTCTTATCTAAAACACAAATGCAGCAAGCATATTTACAACGTGCTACTTATACCGCATGACAGGGCAGGGTAACAACACATCAAATAAACTGCTAACTAACCTCTATTTCAAGCTCACAGGCATCTACATGTCATTGTTAATAATGATCCGGACAGCAAGCATAGCCTGTTTAGCTCTCTTGGCATGTGGCCACAGAAGGCTGTAACACAGCAATTAAAACTTCTGATGATAGGCCAAGAGATGACAAGAGGTGACAAAGGAATAACATGCCACAATGGTTAATGTACACATGCCTGTTTATACATATGTCACTAGAAATCAATACAAAGTTATTCTGACTTTATCCTTCTCTATGACAAAACAATTCTAGTCACTTTCTTCCAAAATTCCTCTTCCCTCATTTATAAACGGATAGTTTGATAAAGCTGAAACATTTATGCTATGAAAATTATATTAAATCATATGATATAACCTTCACAGTTGTTAGATATACACTGTACATACATATATATATATATATATATATATATATATATATATATATATATATATATAATATAACTAATAACATAAATTAAATATATGTTAGCTCATTAAAAGTTCTCTTTAACAACATCTTTAACAACATTTTCTGGACAAGTATATTTATGTTGAAACAGCAACGATTTTATTTAAATATTTAGCGTATATGTGAGGAAACCTATCTATACATCATGTCATGAAGTCATGAAGTTTTAAAAATTCACTATTGAGTAAATTACATTTAAAGTGTAAAAAAATTTAAATTCCGGCATTTAAATAAAGATATTTTTCTGAAGCAATATCAGCTGCATCCCCAAATAATTTACAACTGAATTATTTTTTTAGTGTTTTAAAATTGTGGTTCTTTATTTGGTTTAAGTGCAATTTGCAATGCCATTTTACATGTAGATTTAAACACTGTTGAAAATCAAATAAACTGTTCAAGCAATGTTTTTTTTTTCATTTGTAAATAGACATAAAATTGGTGGAAAAAAAGAAATTGTGGTAAATTTGAAAATTCATCCAGTAAACGGGAAGAAATAAAAATATTCAACAAGGGTATTTGTTGCTTTAGTTAATATAACAAGCATAGAATTGTTGGCAAAATAAGACGATCATCATTGCATGACAAAACAGGTTTATGATGGATGAACAAAGCATTACTTCTCACAAGAAATATAAAACTATTTATATTGAAAAATGTTTGCTCAATTTGTTTTATTTTTTACAGTGCACTTTGCACTATAAAACTTATGTGTAAAGTAGTTTTCTCTCAACAGCGCACTGGCTGAAAACCCTGCATTGGAGCAAGTCAGCAAAACCTAAAAGAGGCACAAACAGAGCTGTGCAAAGTGAAACTTTGTGTATTTGCAGGACTTGTAACTAAGGCAATATCGTATAAGCTGTTCAACCAATTACACGCTTGCTGCTTGCTGCCAGGTCTTCTGAGGGGGAGATTTTGATAGCTACACATGAAAAAAAAAAGAAAAAATAATCACACTCTTGCAGAGTGTGGTTATAAATTGTGCCTGGCTTGGTTGTAATCCCTCTTTCCCACTTTACTAGGACACAGTTATACCTAGTCTAAGACAAAAAAAAAAGTGCTCCTGGAGACTTTTCAGTGGTGCAGACAAGAATAATGCCATGACAATATATATATATATATATATATATATATATATATATATATATATATATATATTATATATATATATATTATATATGAATGGTTCTGCAAACTCTTTGATTAAACCAATAGCAAGTCGAAATTAACTATTTTGTCTATCAATGACAAACACCTACCAATGTAGATGCTTGTCTGTTTGCTCTTTTTGTATCAGGCTGAAGTAATCCACATTATAGATGTTGTGATAATAAAAACACATACTGGATTCAGACAAACATAAATAATAAGAGAAGTTCCTTTACAGCAGCAATGTATAGCAAATGGATAGCTTTTTAAATCAGAATCAATCAATTCTGTAAGGCATACTGTTTTATTTATTATACCAATATTTCTGTCAAGCAGAAACACAATAAGTGGACTTGGTCAAAACCTAAATTATAGCCCTTCATAACAGAGTTCAAAATAAAATCCAGGCCTGTATTAGTTCACTTCAGACAGAGCACTACAATCTAAATGAGCACAAGTTGTGCACTTTGCAAGCAGACATTTACTGACATGGATCATTTGCCAGGTATATTTCTGAGCTACTGACCGAAAGGTGGTGAGTACAAATCCCATGTCCTCCAGAAAAGCAGGTCTAAGCCACTAAAAAAAGCTGTTAATACTCAGCTCAATTGTAGGTGACTCTGTATAAAAGCATCTAGCACATGAATAAATGTAAATGCCCTATCTCATCCAACAATGTAAAGCGATTACCACTTACAAGATCAAATCTGGTGGTAAATCATTCTCAGCACAGATGGTAAACATAGTGTGTATAACACTGGTAGGAATGTTTTTTGAAAACATTTCCCAATAACTGCTGAATAACAAATCACTCACTAACGGAAGAATGAATATTGAACAGTAGATAAAGATTAATGAAGGTCTAAATAAAAAAAAAACTAAATAAGGAATAAAACACAACAGGACATGTGGGGAAAAAAAAGAATCAATCATAGAACATCATGGATTGTACAAAGTGTGCAGAGAAAACCATGACGACAGACACTGATTGTAAACTGCATATACAGATGTAGTAGACAACATCAACATCATCATTATTTGTTTTATCGCCTTGCTGTATTTTTTGTATGGTTTAGCGTTCACCAATACACAATGCAAACGAAATACCTGCAACATGATTTTTACAAAACAATGCTAATCATGATACATGTAGAGATATATAAAAATATAGATTGGTAACCCAGTTCCAAACATGACCCATAAACACCCGCTTTCATTGGAAATAGCTTACCGAAGGATTTCCTTGCGTGTAAAAAAAGTGCAGTCCTGAAAAGACAGAAAGGAAACAAATCTTATAAAATGACACACTCCCAATGCCACAATGTCCTGAGACCTTCACCGACAAGTATGTTAGCTAAATAGTTAAGCATGCGACACATCAGTTGTGGCATTTGCAACGCCTGAGCAGAACACTAAACACAGCAAGGTTTAAGATTTCTATCTGCTGATAATGTTGTGTCTGCACACTCGCACATGAAACCTAGAAATTCTATCATGGCTGTAAAGTTGTGTCTGTTTGTACGCTATAGATAACACACAGCATTGCTCTTACCAACCATGTGACTCAATATACCGTTGACTGCATATTGCCAATACAGTATGTACTGACTGTTTTATTAGCTAATGATTTATCTCCCCTTTATGATGTTTACCCGGTGTTTGCCTGCATACTTGGCTTATACAAAAAAAAATCCATGCCAGAAATCACTGGCGATGCTTGTGAGAGTGCTTGAAAGATTAACAGCATTAGCCTTTAAATAATGTTAATTGCTCATTAATCTGAAATATTAGGACTTGGGTCTGTGCAATGTGAAGCAAGGCCACAGAGGCGAGAATTATTAGCACACTGAATAGATGTCCCGTGTGTAAATTATTACCAAAACACAGTCCTCATATCTAGTAATGATTACATGCCGAAAGATGAAAATGGCTTCTTGGCCAGCAGCATATCTTCTAATCAAAATGGGCCGAATCCTCCCTAGGGTTTCAATTCAACTCAATTCAGTTCACTGAATTTTTATTTGTATAGCACTTTTAACAATAGACATTGTCTCAAAGCTACTTAGCACAGATAATAAGGTAAGAATGAATAAAATTTGCACTTTATGCATGAAAGTTTGTCCCTAATGACCAAGCTGGTGGTTACTGTGGCAAGGTAAAACTCCTAGTGTTTCATGATGGTTGGAAAACTTCTGCATTTATTAATGCAGTCATATTGAAAACTGTATATAAATACACCTCATACTTTCATGCTGTGTATAAAGTTACACAGTATAAAGGTGTTTTATATACATTTTTTGTATATATATATATATATATATATATATATATATATATATATATATATATATATATATATATATATATATATATATGAGATAATGTTTTTGCTTTTAGGTTGTTGCCTTGAAATTTTGTGTCCGTTCTATGTCCTGCAATTTGTACATCATAAAGTTTTATATATTGTAACTAAATGCAATAATGCAAGCATGAAAAAAGAACAAAACCCCCAAAGGAAAAAAAAAATATATAAAAACCCAAAGGAAAATGGTTGAGACTTGTCAAGCTGAAGTGATGTCCAAGAAGTCCTCTGGTGATAAATACAGAGCAGGGACGGTGGGAATGTTTATTTCACTCTTAGACAGTATATATATATATAATATAATTAAATGGATGATGCTGTGTTCAGTAATCTTAGATGTCTACAATATTTTACAAGTATTTGTAATATAGGAAATCTAAATGATGCATAAAGAAAAATAAAAGAATTGTTTCCTCCCTCCGTCGTCTTGATTTTCCACTTTAGACCTTTATTATTCCAGGAACCACAGCTGATAAATTTGTAGAGGTTACCAGTATTACTGTACAAGCTGAAAGACAATCCTCAAAGATTAGCTCAGTATTAATAATAATTAACTGGATTTCTTCCAGGTTCATCCAAGGAGAAGGTAAACTAGATAGGTCACTAAAATTATGGCAGTGTCCTAAGCTTTAGATACCATATAAAAACAGAAGAAAACTACTGTACACTACTAAGAAATGGTCAATGTTGTGTTATGTAGCCTGAACGGTTCTCTTGGTTTGTTCCACGATGACATGATATATATATATATATATATATATATATATATATATATATATATATATATATATATATATATATATATATATGTCACAAAGTGAAATTATATGGTTTGGGGATATCTACAATTCTATGGTAGTGTGACATTCAGTGACTAAGATTAACAGGACAAATAAACAAAACCATCATAAAGTGGAAATGCAATTGTACATATCGTGCTATGGGTAAGACTGAAGATTAAAATGGATACCTATTATTTGGTTAAAAATATGTAATTAATCACAATCACTAAATTCATATTTTCAGAGATAGTGTAGTTTTTGGTTTGCAGCCTTTATTTACTCAGACACAAGGCATCAAAGACAGTGCCTTCTTAAAAATCATTTTAGTTTGTTAGATGCTTTAGAGGAAAGGCCAGATGAACATGGTGGCAGTGAGAGCTACGCATTGGTCAAAGCATATCGGAGCATCCTGTGCTGCAGAAATTGCTCAGTTTAATCTCACTCAAGTCGTTCGAATTCCAATGTAAAAATAAAAACAAATGTGCCTTATTCTAGACAAAAGGGTTGTAATCATATACCGAACCTGACTGCTTGTAATTACAAATTAAAGGGAGAGAGAGAAAAACTAATTTAACTTGTTATGATAAGGACTATTAATACGCATCTCTCTATGCAGAGTAGGGGTTATCTAGTATAAGGAATGGAATCAAGGGCTGTATCTATTTTTATTTATATTATAAATATAAAACAGGTCAGGTTGTAGACAATATCCTAACAGCACCTACACATAAGAGGGATTTTATACTTCTCTAGTACTGTAATTTGTGTCTCTTTCCATTAACAGTAACAGTTAATATCTCTTAAATGTAACCCATGCAAACTTGCTATATTATTATTATTATTATTTTTTTTTTTTTTGCAGTTGTCAGCAATCCTGTAGGCAATCCTGAGGTCTGTTTCTGAGCTTAATTACTGACGGGAAGAGCTCTTACCTGATAGGCGTCTAGCTGTTCATCAGTAAATATCGTCTGCTTATTACCCATCTTAGTCGAGTGATTTTCCTGTCGTAAAGATGCATCACATTCGGAGTTGGAGGAGTCCTGGCTTTTCTAGGCATTTATGGCATGTACACGGTGTGGCCGGACGGAGAAAAGCGTGACCGCGCATAGAATTGCAGACCTCCGGCTTACTTATGGATGTTTGCGATGCCAATAGCACTCTCCATAAATACTTGAGTGCAAAGTGATCCTCGATCCTCCCCTACTCGAGTGTAGAGGTTCATGAATAGCAGAATAGCCTGTAGGATTACTCACACTCACTCCCGTTTCAGCACCCACTGCTTTACACAGCTGCTCACATAGCCAAAGATCAGCGGAGAGAGGGACGCGGCACATTAAAGAGAAGAGAAGTTACACGGAGAGGACGCTAGGGGGTAGTAGTAAGTAAAAAAACATATTTACGCATTTCATCAAATGCAATGTAATCTAATCTATGTTACTCTATCATTCAAAGTTTGGACACGCCTCTTTACTCGTGTCAATATTGTGTACATTAATGCTGAAGACACTGCAATTATGACAGAACAAATATGGAGTTATATTGTCAACAAAAACATGGTACATTAATTGGAATATTTTATATTTTGGATGCTAGCCACCCTTTGCTTTGATTCCAGCTTTACACACACACACACACACACACACACACACACACACACACACACACACACACACACACACACACACACACACACACTTTCAGCTTCAAGAGGTAGTCACCTGATAGGTCAGGGTTGTCCAATCTTTTCCACAAAGGGCCAGTGTGGGTGCAGGTTTTCATTCCAACCAAGCCAAGTCCACCCTAAAATTGACCTGCTTCAATCTAATGATTTTCATTTTCAATGCCTATCAGGTGTGACCCTTAATTGATTGGATTGAAAATCTGCACCCACACTGGCCCTTTGTGGAAAAATTGGACAACCCTGATTCCACCCATAGGTGGTGAGTACGTTGGCTGCTTTTTTCCGTAATTCAACCCGAACCATCTCAATTGGATGCAGATCAGTGATACTTTTAAAGTCCGTGAGATTTTTTAAAAGTAATGATGGCTTCATTGCTTTTTGTTATTTAATTAACATGTTTATTTCTACAACATGGATTAGTTGTATCAGCAATAATACTAATTCAATTGACACTGCATTTACCACTCCCTCCGCACAAGACAAATGATTGAACATGCTTAGAAATGAATGCCATGTCGTGATTTGTCTTTAGTTAATTATTGTATTATTTTTAAGGCATTTTAAGGGATTTTTTGGATATACATATTTGTTTTTGCACAATAACACAGCATGGCAAATATACACATTTGTCGAACTAATTAAAAAGCATATTTAGACACTATTTATAAAGCATCAGCGAAGCTACTGTAAACTATAGGAAATTATTAGTTTATTTTCAAACTGCATATTTTTTTTATAATTATGAATATAGACGTTCATTAACTTTTTATTATTTATTTCAAGAAAATTATACCGAACACTGATTTATATATATATATCGATATATAGATAGAGATATATAGATTATATATATATATATATATATATATATATATATATATATATATATATATATATATATATATATATATATATATATATATATATATGTGAATATATGTATATGTATATGTATATGTGTGTGTGTATATGTATATGTATATGTATATGTATATGTATATGTATATGTAATATACCGTTGTAAAAGCCTGAGGAAAAACTATGCTGCGTACTACACTAGCGCTCTGAGTAGTATGTACTGTTCTGTCCATGGCGTTGAAGGGGATCTGACGTAGGAAGGGTCCTTCATATCACCGTAGCAACCAAGCAGCGTGGGTGCACGTAAAACATGACATTAACTTCCGGGTAAGGTAAATAAATAAATAAATAATAAATAATAATAATAATAATAATAAAAGAACAGGCTAATCGTGTTTTGTCAAATGAATCAACCCGGAGCGACATGTTTACTGTCCACATGTCAGCAGGATTTTGATGAGATTTATCCTGAAATATGAGATGACAGAAAACACGAACAAGCCTGACGCGTAGTCCTGCAGCGAATCAGACCAAAGGCATGGTGCAGCACTAGCGCACTGTCAGAGTTCACCAGCAGGAAAAAAAAGACATCAGATCTTCTACTGCCTTTCTACACTAATGACTACATGAATTTGGGAAAATATGGATGCAAAAAGAGATAAAGACCATGGTAAGTACATTACCAGCCCTTTAATTTGATGCGGTAAACGTGTAAGATAGGCAGCGTGGGCGTAATTACAGCGCTTTAGCTCATTTCTGTGGCATGTTCATTTAATACACTGCTGTATAACTGATACTTTGCTGTATAACTGATATTTTTATGTTAAATGAAATTATTCGCCCTAAACGGACATACACCATTTTCACTCATACCTATATATATATATACATACATGCATACATGCATATAGCTCCTTTAAATTGGTTTATCGCAATATGAATCCTTATAGCCAGGGTCATGGTGGACACATAGTCTCTCCACATGCATACACACTTTCCAAAGAGTAGTGATAATACATTCAGTTTGAACAGTTTACACATGCAATCTTTTCTCTGACCTGGATTACTATGAATACTGAGCAAGATAGAAAATTGGAAAATGGGATTTCCACTATACCTGCCCTTTATTCTTTCTTTGTTTTGCAGAAACAGAGTGTGCCAAGATCACTCCTGGACTCCTAAAGTCCCGAACTGGAGAATTTGATTTGGAGTCCATTTTATTTCTTAAACTGCGGAGTCTAGGTAGGTTTCATGGTGGTGTTATTATGAAATTTGGCTACTCTGTTGTCTCTCATGTAGACAGTTTATGTGGGGCTGCTTGCATTGTAGGGATATATGATCTCGGATGCATTGGAGAATGTATAAACCTGGAAAGGCTGGACCTCTCTGGGAATAATATCACAAATCTAGCACCTCTTGCATCACTCCGAATTCTGCTTGTACTTAATCTGTCAGCTAACAGGATTTCCAACATTGGTAAGTGAATATAATGAATGAGTAGTCAAATGTAGTGTGTGTTGTTACAATGGTGATAATGACTATCTAATAAATATTATCATGTTTTGCCATATTTGAGAACCCCTCTCTAGTTGTGAAAGTCTACAGAGCCTAAATATGGCCGGAAATCTCATATCCAGGTACTTTGCTTTTTATACATGTTAATTTATTACCCACACTTCCCTTGTTTTCTATATGAATGTATTCTTGTATATTTTAAATACAGCATTGATAGCCTTCATGCTTTAAAGACTTTACGGAATTTAGAGAGTATTAGGCTGAAGGACAATACCTACAATTACACTAATCCAGGTCAGTTTCTCAATTTATTCTATGTACTTTAATCCAGAGGTTGTTCTTTTGCTCACAATCGAACTCACTTTTAACAGTTTGCAAGAACCCAACATACAGAAACACAATCCTTGAAATCTTCCCAAACATCAAGGTGTTTGATGGTGAGGAGGTTTTTGTATTGAGACCGCTAATAATAATCAACAAATTGAATACCATATTTATTATCCAGCCAAATGAACACGCACATAATTGCTTTACTGCTGTAGGGGAACGGGTGGTTGGACGTGGTAGTGATCTCTACCAATTATGCAAAGATATCGACGACACAATTAAAGGTACTTCTAACTGTCCAAATGTCTTGTATTCACTTGTAACGTTCCCAGTAGTTTATGTTTTGCTAATGTAACTACAGGGATCATATGTGCAATACATATTGATCAAACTTTATATGAAAAAAAGGTTAAGAACCCTTGTTATAACAAATGGAACTACAAACAGAATTCAGCAAAAATACTCAAATACATATCGCAATCATAGTATTTGTGGTGTTTAATCCAGTTGTTTTAATGTGAAAAATTTTATCATTTTCAGCAGGCATGTATAAAAATGGCCAGCTGCCAGACATGCCAGACTGTAAGCCATGGGTAGAAGAGGGGTTTTGGGAGATAAAGCGATCAAATAATGCCATTGTTGAAGAAGCCTACAAACAATTTAATGGTAATAACTTTTATTTTATTTGACATCTTTTATATTTCTGCCACCACTAGGTTTTTTTTGTGTTTATATGCTCTGTTAAGGTTATACGTATGTAAGCTGTCATAGGAGTTGCTAGTTGCTTAAAACAGTTTTTTTTAAGGATTATAATGCTTTATTTTCTATTACCTTATTCTCAACAGATGTTCTTCATGAATGCAGGCTGCTAAACAGAAGAGCTGCCCATGCAATCTCACAAACTGAACGGACACTCGGCCTCAAAAACCCACCAAAGCAGTATTCAGTTTGAAATAAATGTACATTGCCACAATGAAGTACCTTGTTTATTTGTATTTTTCATTGATTAAAAAAAAAACATTTGTTATTACACCGCTATTTCTATTTTTTTTTTTTTAAAGATCCACATGCTTGACACACCAGTGCCCGAACTCTTGAATATTCAGTGCTTTTCATTACTGTAACAAAGCCGACCTTAAAGACTTGATACTTAAAATGTTTAAATTGAAAAAAATATTATTATTACACGGTATGGTATTGCTTATAACAATGCTGTCCTTTACACAGCAACATGTCTGTGCAGTTATGCTTGTAGATATTGGCTGTCCTTGTATTTCTTATGATCCATTCCTTATTGACTTTTTAATGTATGTTTTGATTAGAATTGAACATTCCATTTGGAATTTTTACATCGTTTTATACTTTGCCTACATTTTTCTGATTCAGAACTAATCCATGGTTTGTGATGTGCTCAGATTGATAGCATATGCTTTTACTAAAACAATGTCCAGTTTTTAACACAAATAAAGTGGTTACTAAAAACAACTTTATGAATGAATGTGTTTTTATACATTTAGAGCATCCATATTCCTCATCATTATCACAGTTTATACCCCTAGTATTTACTGGATGGCACATAAACTACATATTCCTTAAACTGAGCCAGTATTCTTTTACCCATTTTAGAGTCAACCAATATTTACAAGCTTTACTTGTTTTGTAAACTACTCAGATACACATTAAAGTAAAATGGCCATTTAACTATATAACCTCACTAACGCAATTATTAGTGCAGGGGTGGCCAACTAGTAGGTATTACGCCGAAGTAATTTTACAGTTTTGCATCGCCATCTTGTGGCTGTTTTTATATAGCTTTTAAAAAATTAAACGCTAATAATTTTTTTCCAGAGGGGCACGGTGCTTACGCCGAAGTAATTTTACAGTTTTGCATCGCCATCTTGTGGCTGTTTTTATATAGCTTTTAAAAAATTAAACGCTAATAATTTTTTTCCTGTGGTTTAGTGGTTAGCACGTTCGGCTTAGTGGTTATCCGGGTTCGAGTGGTTTTCGCCTCGGGCATGTCCCGTCTGCCATGTTTGTGTGGAGTTTGTTCTCCCCGTTCTCCCCGTTTGCCTCAGGGGGTTTTTTTTCTCCGGGTTTTCTCCGGTTTTCCCCCGGTCCAAAAACATGCATGCACGGTAGGTTGATTGGCACCTTGGAAAATTCCCTGTCCCTATGAATTTGTGTGTGAATGTGTGTGTGTGTGTGTGTGTGTGTGTTGTGTGCGTGTGTGTGCCCTGTGTGGGTTTTGCCCTGTGATGGGTTGGCATTCCATCCAGGGTGTATCCTGCCTTAATGCCCATAGACGCCTGAGATAGGCACAGACTCCCCGTGACCCGAGGAAGATCGGATAAAAGCGGTAGAAGATGAATGAATGAATTTTTTTCCAAGACATTCCGAGGCATACTTTTTGTGTGTCCTTGTTATAGAGAAAGTTCATAGCGGGACATTTATGGCATTTCTGAATGAGCTAAGCTTTCTTGCCATTAACAAAACAAACACCTAT
This sequence comes from Kryptopterus vitreolus, assembly GCA_030449085.1. Taxonomy (NCBI): domain Eukaryota; kingdom Metazoa; phylum Chordata; class Actinopteri; order Siluriformes; family Siluridae; genus Kryptopterus; species Kryptopterus vitreolus. The sequence goes on along the minus strand of JACRUU010000005.1, from coordinate 18,276,249 downwards.
ATGTAGATGACACCTTAATTCTAAGGTTGTGTTGACTGCAAGGGAATAATATTTGTATTATTTATATCTAAGAAATATGGTCATTTTTGAGAAGATAAAAGACATTTTAATTTGTCATTAAAGAACGTTTTTTTAATGGTTTTCACTTTTCCTTTTTTTTATAATTACATGTTTAAACTATTTATATGTAACAATTCATGACAGGATATTTTCAATATATTCCTGCAGTACATCAAGCTCTTAAATGATAGGAGTACTACGGAAGCGCATTAAACACACACACACACACACACACACACACACACACACACACACACACACACACACACACACACACACACACACACACACACACACACACACACACGTCATTCATAGTCTATCTCGTTCCCATGTTTCATAAATACACACTTTTATCAGAGCACCATTTAACCATTTAACTATCAGAGCACCATTTAAATAAAGTTGTGGGTGTTGCATTCATCCGTTTATGGATCCATTACTTCACTTTTTCTAAGTCCACTTATTTGCAATTAAACAAAAATGTGAATTTTGTGTAAATTAGAATCATCTGTACATGGTATAATCAAACTTAAATTATTAAGTGTTATAGCACTATATTATATGTATAAAGTTTATGCATTATAAAAATGAGAAATACATGGTTAAAATACATGGACAAAATTCATAGCATGCCACATCATCCCATGCATTTCCTCTGCAACATGTTTTGTCTTTCACCTGTCAAGCTGAAAAATAAGGACTACTCAGCGTCGCCACCTATTTCGGTTCCGCCCGTTAGGTGTCGCCACCCCACATGGTTTGGGGCATGTTTTTTTTTACGCTGTATACGCCGTTCCTAACGCTCCCATTTATCCGGGCTAGGAGAGTGCCTACTGGCGCTGTGAAGGCACTGGGTTGAGCAACTCTAATGGCTGGGGCAGATTGAGCAATTTGGGTTAAGGGTTCGGTTCGAATGCCCTCTAGTGGCAGCTTGGCGGTGCTGCGATTTGAACCTGAGACCTTTCGGTCCAGAGTCCAATGCCTTACTTACTGAACTACCACCTCCCATAAAGCCTTCTCCGTGTACCTGTCCTAAATGACCCGATGTCCCATAAAATGTAAGATTACGTGCAAGAACTACGTAATGAGGAAATAACCTGCAATTGCACTGTGACATCCGATCCAGTAGGGGATGCGAGTCTGGTGCTATTATATCCGCACGTCTAGGCTGTTTTCATGCTGGTTGCCAGATTGTTCCCAATCCTTGTTCTAACGGTGCAAGTTTTCTTTCTTTTTTTTTTTTATAAGATATTTGAATATAAATGTGTACTTATCTCATTGTATGTTAATATTAATTTCAGAATATATCTTACAGACAATAGCTAAAAAAACTGTTTTATTGGGTTACCACCAGAACCAAGTCCCCAAGCAGTCATGCATTGAGTCTGCCCCTGTCCATGACCTTACAGAAAAGATAATGTCTAAGTTCTGAGCTTCGCTTAGAACTTAGACACTGTTAAGCCACAAGGAACATCTGATTCAGTTGATATCTGCTCGATTGTCATTCGGTCGTAAAGTATGTACATGTGTACATCTTTATTATTGCCTCGGAGACATGGTAAAAGAAAAAAAAAGACCTCGAAATTGTTTTAAATGCAAAGTTAATTAATATGGTTCGTATTATTTTATTGTGCTTATGCTAATTCTATGAATTTCACTGGTGCACTACGATGCAAGTAGATGTGATTAGGATTTTCGCAGAACATGGCAACGCGTGGCTGAACTACACGGAGAATGATGTGAGCGCGCTGGTTGGTTTTTTTTTTCGGCTGAACACTCAGAGACGCCTGAAGCAGCTCCGGGAAGATGGCTGGGAACGCGTGGAGGTCAACGGTATGACTTATATTCTGTAGCATTAGATGGAAAGTCAAACTAGAATGAGAAACCTCCTGGCTAACCGGTGTAGCTTTGGTCTAATGAGAAATGTCGGTAGAAATGTGGTAAAGGGAGGAGTGTCTTGTCTCTGGGATGCCAGGACAGAGGCCTTTTGTGCCTGTGCCCTTCATTCCTCTCACACTGATCACAGGTGTGATGGATTCCGCCCAGCTGTTATCTACTATACATGTCCTAAACATGAACTTCTGGTTAACGTGAATGTTATAATGTGTATTTTTTTTGTACCCTTAGAAATGTTTTGTCTTCTTTTTTTTGTCGTCTAGCTAAAAGTTTGCTATTTTTTCTGTCACATACCGGCAGTATTAGCAAAGTTGCTAACGCATGCAGTCCAGTGACGTTTTCCCTGCTCAGCTCTTATACATGATCATACCACTGTTTACACAACGGTGAAGGATATCATCCCGAGAAAAGTTTGCTTGCTTTTCCGAGGTTTATGAAGGTGTAAATAGATGCACTTCGTGGACGTGTGGGCCAGAGATAAGCGCAGGAAGTCGTTAGTTGTTTCTTCTCTTTTCTGTATGTCATGGTCAGGGGCAGCCTCATGGCATGACTGCTTGGGGATTTGGTTCTGGTAGTAACCCAATGAAACTAGTTTTGTTTTTTTTTTTTAAACAAAAAAAAAAAAAAAAAAAAAAAAAAACTAGTGTCTGTAACCCTTATTCTGAAAGTGAGATTAACATAAAGCATTTAAGAATTTGCACCTCTTAAGTCAGCTGACAAGTGAATAGTTTAATAAATATTGATTGATTAATAAAGATAGAATGGGGCAAGGTGGCTTAGTGGTTAGCACGTTCGCCTCACACCGCCAGGGTCCGGGTTCGATTCCCGTCTCGGCCATGTGTGTGTGGAGTTTGCATGTTCTCCCCGTGCCTCAGGGGGTTTTTCTCCGGGTTCTCCGGTTTCCTCCCCGGTCCAAAAACATGCACGGTAGGTTGATTGGCACCTTGGAAAAATTGTCCCTAGTGTATGAATGTGTGTGTGTGTGTGTGTCCTGCGATGGGTTGGCATTCCATCCAGGGTGTATCCTGCCTTAATGCCCATAGACGCCTGAGATAGGCACAGGCTCCCCGTGAACCGAGGGAAGATCGGATATAGCGGTAGAAGATGGATGAATGAATAAAGATAGACTTAAGGGTTACCTTAAATTCACATTCAATTCAGGTTCTTCAGGTTCTGTATATAGAAACATTGCTTACAAAATTCCACAGGAGCACAGGTGGGTGTTTGAAATACTTGCATTCACTGCATATTTTGTTCATCAGTGCATTCATTCATTTGTGCAATACGTTTTGTTTGCACAAAATAGTACAAGACAAAAAAAAAAGTAAGGTGGAGACATGAATGCTTTGATGGTAACTCAAATAGCTACTCTTTGTAACTATGTTAAGCAGAAAGGCATCTCCATACAAATGAACCAGGGGCAAATAACTCTTGAAAGCCATGAACTGATTGAGTCATTCTTATTTTCCAATCTTTAATCATCCAGTTTCAGTGAGACTGTGATTGATCTGTGACATTGGAACTTTACAAGGTATGAGAAGCTGACAGGTCTTTTTTTTTTTTTTTTTTTCATATTTTTGGAGCCCAATGTTTAAGTGCTTTATGTTGTGACGCGGGGCCTTCATAAAACATGGTTAATTTCATTTTTGTTGTAGTAATATTTAAAAAGAAAGAATAAGTATTACGCTTGATTGATATAATCTTATGTTCACTGTTGTACTTTAGTGAAATTTAGCATAAAGTTGTGTTCAAAATAATAGCGGTGTGTTAAAAAAGGTGAATAAATGCATTGGGAACACTGCCCATTAAATTCTAAATCACAACATACAGAAGAATTGATCAAATTTGTTATTACTTTACAAGAAATGGAGGAAAATAAGAATATTAGGCTGTTCAAAAAATAGCAGTGTCTGCTTGTTCATTTAAGTCAAACATTTACTTTATAAACTGAAACAGTCTTGAAGCTTTAAATTTCTTGTAAATCACTGAACTATCATTTAGTTGTATATCCAGGATTTACATGGAGGTACTCCAGCCCAGGATGACTGCACAACACATCATAATTCATTTGCATTTCTTAGTCTTGCCGCAGAAACAGCATTTTTGACGTCACCACACCCAGTTTTGTATTTGATTAAGGTCCAGGGGTTGGGATCTACCCTCCATAAGGTTAATATTGTCGGTCTTGAATTAAGGTGCTGTCTGCCTACTGGTGGTGTTTAGGCTTGTTGTCTCGTTAAAACGTCCATTTCAAGGGCATTTCCTCTTCGGCATAAGGCAACATGAACTTTTAAGTATTTAAATGCACTCACACTGAACCACGTACCCTGAAATGCAATAAACAGGCCCAGACCGTAGTATGAGAAAGATCCCCATATCACGATGCTTGCAAGATTATTCTTTTGGGTATAAGGGGGTGCAGGAAGTTTGTCAGACGACCTCCAAACACTGAATTTATTTTGTGAAGATGGTGATGCAAGCATCATCATATGGGGAGCCTAACAAGACTACAACCCTAAACATACCAGTAAGCAAACAGCACCTGGAATAAATGATAGTTCAGTGATTTACAAGAAAGCTAAAGCTTCAAGATTGTTTCACTTTATACAGTAAATGTTTGACTAAGTAAATGAACAAGTAGACACTGCTATATTTTGGAACAGCCTAATATTCTTTTTTTCTTACATTTCTCTTAAGTAATAACAAATATGTTACATTTTTCTGTATGTTGTGATTTAGATTTAAAGGGCAGTGTTCCCAATTCATTTGCATGCAGTTAAATAAAACTATTTTTAACACACTGCTATTGTTTTGAACTGTATTAGAGACACAAGCTTAGTCCTTATTTTTCAAAATGGCATTTTCATGTATGACATGGAGGGCATAAATATTTTGTTTTTGTTGATCAGTTAGATCAAGTAATTGAACTAGTTGTCAAATATGTGCATACCATGTGGAATTTTTTGAAGGTGCATTACATTTATAAAGTTAATGTCATGACATGCATATTGATTTACATGCTGCAGCTACTTCTGTTCATGAATCAGATGTGAAAGGTTGTTTGATATGTTTTATAGTAGATGCTCCTTTCTTCATTGCCGCTTTAGAAAATATGTTGTGTTCGTGGTGTGCTCATTTCCACAAGTAATTTCTGTCATTTTAAACATCTTGTCACTGTCTAAAATGTTAGTCACAACACAATAACATACATAGTATGCATGAACAAATGTAACCAGCATTATTTGTTAATGGGAAATTCTAAGACATGGTGAGAATTTTGTCTCTCCTTTGCTGTGAGAAGAAAAAGAAAAATCTTCCTTTATCTCTTCCACTGTGCATTCCAAGACATGTCTGTGCCTTTCTCTAATCATGTTTCTATTTACTCAGTATCACACACTGTCAATGATTATGTAAGTGCTTGACTTGCCTCTCAATCTCTTGGCTTGAGTGATATATTGAGTCTTGCTCCTGTGCCAATGTTCTATTTCCTCAGGTATCTCGTGTCCTAGGGGCACTGACGAGCCAGACACAGCCCAGAACTGTAACCAGAGGGGTAAGTCAAAAACAAAAGTTTGGATTATTTCATGAGTCTCATGATTCCTTAACAGTAAAAGTTCAGCTTTCTCAGTTATTTAATTTCTATTGTACAACAACATAATTCAGAACAACCTGTGAACTGCAAGAGTGTAGTCATGGGAACTGCCTGCCCGTGTATTCGGAAACTCTTCACAGAGGCTGCACAATATGCTGCATAATTTATAATAGTGATTCATGGTGGAACAGCATTAGTAGGCTTATCAAGATAGTGATGAGTTGTTTGATTTGAAAAGTGTCAGACAAAAATTGTCAGATTGTGCAAGCTTTATCATTGTAAACCAGTTGTGAATTCCCTAATCTCAAAGGTGTGATTGTGGTCTCTTGTTGGTTAACAAAATACAAAATGGAGCTGATATGTAGACATGCATGATTTTTGTCCTGCCATACATTTTCTGTTCGTTATTATTTACTTCACTATTGATGATAAATTAAATGTTACTCCTAAAGCCACTATTATTGATCTGTCTAAGGTTTTATGTGTTATTTAGCATTTACATTTTTTATAGCATGCAGTATGCACACATTCATTTCTAAATGTTTGTGTATGGGTGTTTATTTCTAAATAATAATTGGGGAACAGTCTACTAAAATGTAACAATTGGGTTTTTAATGAAAGCTTCATTTCTCTGAGGTCCAAATGCTTGAAGTCTTTCTTTACCCCCCCCTCTTTTGGTATTTTTGATTCGTAGCTTCAGACTGTAACACTAATTCCAGGAGATGGAATTGGTCCTGAAATCTCTACAGCTGTAGCAAAGATATTTGAAGCAGCTAAAGTAAGTGACATGTTTGTAATTTTCTCCTCCTCTAACTCAAAGTTTGTCTGTCAATGTTAAATGTTTATTATTAAATCATTTCAACTGTATATATTCTCATTCCTGAATTTATCTTCCTCATGTATAGGGGTGCAATAAAATTAAATACTCTTTTCAACTATCTTTTTTGTTAATCTGCAGGTTCCCATTCAATGGGAGGAGAGAAATGTGACCGCTATTAAAGGACCTGGAGGAAAATGGATGATCCCCCCTGAAGCCAAAGAGTCAATGGACAGAAGCAAAATTGGATTGAAAGGTACAGCCAAACACCGTGTTTATAACATATAGCAGTGGATATAATCTTATGCTTGAATGTTCTACTGTTATTGATTATGTTTAGGACCTCTAAAGACTCCTATTGCTGCTGGCCATCCATCCATGAACCTGCTGCTTAGAAAGACATTTGACCTGTATGCCAACGTGCGCCCCTGTGTTTCCATTGAGGGCTATAAGACTCCTTACACAGATGTTGACTTGGTCACCATCAGAGAAAACACTGAGGGAGAGTACAGTGGTATAGAGCATGTGGTATGTAATTTAAATTCCTAACCTCACACTTTTTCATATTTTTTTTAATTACTTTCATACCATTTATAATAATTGTACTTTTATTCTAATTGTATTTTGACCATTGTAAAAGGAAAGGAAATATTATATCAGTGATGTAAAGCAATGATAATATATTATTTTTACATCTATAGATTTTGTCCCAGGTGTAAATAGTCTGTATATTCACCGAAATGTATCACAATACCCTGCTTTTAAGAAACGAACTGATTCTTCATTTTATAAGTTGATATATTTAAAAATGATAGCTGTAGTTTGAAGTGTTTGTCTATAGGGGGCAGTGTGTGCACAGCGTGTTGAATTTTCTTTCCTATTGGATGCACTTCAACTTTCATCCTGGTAAAACTATAAAGAATTAAAAATGTAAAAAAAAAAAAAATGTAATTTAGTCAGTTTTAGTTTGTGTCAGCAAACATTGGGTGTTAAATAAAATAAAAACAAAGTCTCATTATTCAGGGTTTTTTTTTTGGCAATAGAATCGATTTGAAATTAGTATCATGATATTTAAACTAGGTATGGTATTGAAGTCAAAATGTATAAAGTTCACACATATTGAAACCCTGCTTTGTTTACCTCAACAATTAAGTGTTTGTGGTTCATGGCACTACACTTTACACCTCTGCTGTCTGTTTACTGTTTACTTTTGTTCATGGGCAAGTGAGTGATTTTTTTGTACATGCTCCACTTTTTTCCCCAGCCCCTCGTTGGGATAATACACTTGCTTTATGTCTAAATTTACTCTCCTTTCCATTGTATACCATTAGCTCATGACTCATTAGTCAAACTCCTTACTACGTTCTATCCCTAGCATATCTAATTTGTGTTATGGTTAAAGTAGGGTGTGTTCATGTCTATAGAATAGCATCCAAACTATCACAGTGGTTGTATATGGGTCATTTTGAGTCAGACTCAAAAAAACTCTTATTTTCTTTCCAGTTCTTATCCTACTTTTAGAAACAACTCGCTGTTCCTGAAATGTCTGGAAAAGTAGACCTGTGAGCAGTGTATCATGTCTGGTCATCTCAGTAGCTGTTAATGCATTTCTGTTTCGTTGTGGCAGATTGTAGATGGGGTGGTGCAGAGTATAAAGCTGATCACAGAAGATGCCAGCCGTCGCATTGCCGAGTACGCCTTTGAATATGCCAGAAATAATCAGAGATCCAGTGTAACAGCTGTTCACAAGGCCAACATCATGTGAGTTTTGTGTGTGTGGATCTCAGAATGAACTCATTTTCAAAATTATGTTCAGAAAGAAAAAAAATTTTTTAATGACTTTTTGTGAACTTTTGCAATGCCTGTGCCATCTGATAAATGCCTATATAAATCCTTCAACTTTTTTATAGTTTTCTCCTGTCTGTTCTATAGGCGCATGTCTGACGGCCTGTTTCTGAGAAAGTGCAGAGAGGTGGCTGAGAACTACAAGGATGTCAAATTCACTGAAATGTACTTGGATACAGTGTGTCTGAATGTATGTAGTTATTTGAGAAGCAAAATGTATGATCTGTTATTACTATAGCAATGCTACGTTCAATTCCCGTCTCGGCCATGTGTGTGTGGAGTTCTCATGCATGTTCTCCCCGTGCCTCAGGGGGTTTTTCTCCGGGTTCTCCGGTTTCCCCCGGTCCAAAAACATGCACGGTAGGTTGATTGGCACCTTGGAAAATTGTCCCTAGTGTATGAATTTGTGTGCGTGTGTGTGTGTCCTGCGATGGGTTGGCATTCCATCCAGGGTGTATCCTGCCTTAATGCCCATAGACGCCTGAGATAGGCACAGTGACCCGAGGGAAGATCGGATAAAGCGGTAGAAGATGAATGAATGAATGATTCTAATAGATAACACTCTCTTTCATTAGTGTTGTATGGATACCTTGACCTGCAGATATGTCAACCTCTGTATTGTGAAGCTGTAGAAAAATAGGAAGGTGTAATTGTGGGAACTTCATAACACATGAAGATGTCGATAATGTGATAATTACCTGAATTAAGTCTTTCTACTCCTTGATGCTCAATAGACCACAGTCTATTGTTAACCCATCTTGTCATAATGTCACCAAGAATGTTTTCTTTGAACATGACTTCAATTGTAGTGTTTCACTCAATCATATCTTGTGTTCTGTTTATTTTATTATTTATTTTTATATAAAGATGGTGCAGGATCCTACTCAGTTTGATGTGCTTGTTATGCCCAACCTGTACGGTGATATCTTGAGGTGGGTTTACATTTCATGGTGGTCTATGGGTTTAATTAGAATTTCTCTAAGTGAAAAGCATCATGACTGATATAAATATTTGTCTTTTTAATTCTAAATAAATCTTTACCAGCCAGCATAGTGTAATTGTAGTATGTGGTGATTTTCTTTCTTTTTTAGTGATCTTTGTGCGGGATTAATTGGCGGTCTAGGAGTCACTCCCAGTGGAAACATTGGGGCTAATGGTGTTGCCATATTTGAATCGGTATGTGACTGTTTTTGTTGTTCGGAATATTAAGACAAACATTTCTCTGTTGTTCTTGTCAAGCTCTGTAGTGAAAATACCACAAGTGACTGTTTTTCTCCAAGGTACATGGAACTGCACCTGATATAGCTGGTAAGGACCTTGCCAACCCTACTGCTCTGCTTCTGAGTGCTGTGATGATGCTGCGGCACATGGGACTGCATGGCCATGCCAAGAAAATTGAAACAGCTTGCTATGACACCATCAGAGACAAGAAGGTACAGTATATAATCTAAAAGATAGATTTTTTGCTAATCCTTTATTTTCTAATATGTACTACTGTTGATTATTCCTTTATTATCCTTATTATTATTATTATTCTAGGTTTTGACCAAAGATCTTGGAGGAAATTCCAAATGTTCGGAATTCACAGCTGAGATTTGCAGACGAGTGCAGGACATGGACTGAACTGGATGTCACCAATTACCTGTGATCAGGTTCCTGCCCTTAAAAGGCACAAAAGAATTGCCTTCATCTGTATCTGCGCACAATTATACTACAAAACCTATATGTATCTGTTGAGAGAAAATCATTGAATGTTGATATTTTGGTTTTTTTTTTTTGTTTTTCACCTTCAAAGCATAAAATCAGTGGTCAACAATTAGATGTCAACAGTATAAATGTGTTTTTTCCCCTGTCAAATGAACTGTATAATCTAAAATGTCCGTTATTTATTGACTGAAGATTTTTTCAGGTCCTTTACATTTTAACATAACCACTTTGTCACTGTTCATGTCAGGTGTAAACTTTCAGTTTAAGAGAACATATACATTAAAGTTAATGATATTTTGAATGTTTTGAAAGTCTTTATTTTGTACAGAATGATAAAGTAGGGTATATTAAATGATTGTTACACAATGACCTGTATTAAGACAATGATCTCAGATGCATGATCTCCATGCCAGAGAGTGTCACGGCTACAAAGGTCATCACGACTCACTAGGATTTAAACAGTTGTTCCTTGATGTCCAAAGCAGCAATTGTGTTACCACTGCATATGTATCAAACGCATCATAATTTATCAAAGAACAGCACAATTTTATTCTAAGTAGCACTTTAATGTCCCCTATGATTTTTAAGTCTATTAAAAATATCTTTTGGCTCATTAAGAATGAAGTCTCGCTAAGAAGAAGGCAGTTTAACATGTTTCTAGATTCAGAGTGTCAGACCTCAGTCACAGATGGAGATATGTGCTGACATTTCCTTTCCCTAGCGGAAAAAAAAACCCTGTTCGAAAGATCTTTCTATTTACCTGATGATCTAACTCAATTGGTCTTGATCAGTGAGGTCCAATGGTATTGACATCTGTGATCTAGTCTGCTCAGCCAGAGTTAGTTTTTCATTCACTGTAGAATTGTTCTATTACACTGTGGTACATCTGCAGGATAAATGGTCGTCGCAGTTTCATTGTTGGCCCTGAAACTGACATTTATTAGTTGCCTGTTCTGCAGAATTGAACAACCCAAGTAAAGTCAGTACGAAGGCAGTACTTACCTAGTTCTCCTCCAGAGACTGAGAAGTCTTTCGCTACAATTGTCCATTTCTGAATACGCTGGGCGTTAGAGTGGGCCTTGGCGTTGACCCTGTCAATGCCCTCCTGAATGACCTGGTTCATTACTCGATCTTTCCCTCCAATTACATCAGAAACCTTTGTTGCCTGGATACCATGTTTTCTAAAGTATTCCACAGTGTCGGGGCTAAGGACATTGGTGGGCTCCATGGTTTCAAGATCGGTGACACACTGAGGCAGATAATTGAAAATTTTCACTTTAGTTAGATGGTGTATTATTTATTTTAATTAAACAACATACATATGAGTACAAAATGACTGAACAAGAGTTTTTCATTACCTTAAGTGTGAGCAGCATTGACAGAAATTTTCTCTTGTCCCCAATTAGCATGGCATTACTGATTATAGGCAGCTCCTTTTTAACAGCATCTTCTATAGGAACTGGAGGGACATTCTCTCCACCAGCAGTAATTATTAGCTCTGAAGGCAGAAACTACTGCCTCTTTATATTGGTCAACGTTATGGACATAAAGTGTAAAATATTTAAAGTGCAAAATTGATGATATAACTTGTTAATAAATCATGACCTACTTACCCTTTATCCTTCCGGTGATGTAAAGGAAATCATCTTCATCCGTTTTGCCCAAGTCTCCAGAATGCAGCCAGCCATCCTCATCCAAGATTTCCTTGGTTTTATCCTCCATGTTAAGATACCCCATAAATACATTCCGGCCCCATAAGCACACCTCTCCAACTCCATCAGTATCAACGTTCACTAGTTTACATTTGCAGCCAGGAACTACCTTGCCACAACTACAGTTAAAAGTGAAATTCCCTTTGTAAAATTATAGATATATAACAATACTGTGCAAAAGTTTTAGGCAGGCAAAAATGCTGTAAACAAAGAATGTTTCAAAAATGGAAGTGTTAATCATTTACTCTCATCAATGAATGTCATCCAGTGAATGAAGAAAAGAGAAATGGAAATCAAATCAATATTTGGTGTGAATACCCCATATAAGGCAACACCCTTTGTCTTCAAAACAGCAGTAATTCTTCTAGGTACACATGCACACAGTTTTTGAAGGAACTCGGCTGGTAGGTTGTTCCATCTTGGGGAAGTAAACACAGATCTTCTGTGGATGGAGACGTTCTCACATCCTTCTGTCTCTTCATGGAATCCAACACACTCCATGATGTTGAGATCAGGGCTTTGTGGGGGTCGTGCCATCACTTTCAAAAGATTATATTCTTCAAAAGGTAGCAACACCAAATACTGATTTCATTTAGATTCTTCTTTTGTTCGCTCACTTTTTATTTTGCAAATTGACAAAAATAAACAAATCATTATTGATATTTCTGAAAGCATTCTTTCTTTACAGCATTTTCCCACACTTGCCTAAACCTTTGCACAGTACTGTACATATACACTGAAAGGACAGTTCATGTTTATCTGGGTAAACTCACCTTGACTGCTTGTGAACTACTGGACTAGACATAAAATGAGGCCCACTGCTTTCGCTCATGCCGTAAGCCTCATATACCCTAATGTTGAGACCAAGGAAGAACTGGATTGTGTCATTTCCAAGTGAAGCCGCACCAGAGAAGAATTTCTCACAGCAAGAGAAGCCTAGCTCTGTGCGAACCTTGTCCAAGACCAGCACATTTGCCAGGGTGAAGAGAATTGATTTTTCGTCCCTATTATAAAATTATATTTGCAGAAGAAGAATCATTTAGTTTTACTGCACAATATCTGCACAAACTGAGTTTGATTACCTTTGATTAGCCTCCAAACCAACAGCCATGGCCCAAGTCAGCATTTTCTTTTTTATGTATGGAAAGTGTGAGAGTTCCTCTTTTATTTTCTCCATTATTTTTTCCCAAACACGAGGGACACCCATATGGGATGAAGGGGTTGTCTCTTTTAAAGTCTGAATCAAGCTGCCCTAGAATAGAAATGCATCATAATCTCCACATTACTACATTACATTATAAGAAAGTAAGCAGGGGATAGTTGGTGGTATATTGCATTAATAATGTATATAATAAATTCGGTGTACCTTCAAAGCATCAGGCTGTGCAAAATACACTAACTCCCCCCACTGAATCCCTGTCCACAGGTCATACATCTGAGCAGCAATATGACTGAGGGGGAGGAAGCTCACTATAGACTCCTGTTTGATCTCAGCAGGCTGCATGTCTCCAGCCCTGCTCACGTGGTGAGACGTCCATGTAATCTAGTAAAGTCCACAATGCAAAAGGTTGCTTATCTAAAAGATTACATTATTTATAACAGTATAAGTAAAAACATCAAGGGCAAACTTTATACTCCAGAAACACATACACATTCATTTAGAAACTCTTTGAAGTGAGCAAAAGACCAGATCTTGTCCATTTTGTATATTTGCATTGGGGAGGGTTTACCTATAAGTACAAAGTACATGGTGATATGTATGTAAATAGAATCATTTACAGGGCACTGTCCACTGCACAGCCTGTGAGTGATTTCCAAATACCATACTACCAATGTATTAACCCTGTTAAAGTGCAAACCGTTTTCTGTCATTTCATTCATTCATTCATCTTCTACCGCTATATCCGATCTTCCCTCGGGTCACGGGGAGCCTGTGCATATCTCAGGCATCTATGGGCATTAAGGCAGGATACACCCTGGATGGAATGCCAACCCATCGCAGGGCACACATACACACACAATCACACACACATTCACACACTAGGGACGATTTTCCAAGGCGCCAATCAACCTACTGTGTTTTACATGTTACTTACATGTTTTTGGACCGGGAGGAAACCGGAAAAAACACCCGGAGAAAAAACCCCTGAGACACGGGGAGAACATGCAAACTCCACACACACATGGCCAAGACGGGAATCGAACCCGGACCCTGGCGTTGTGAGGCTAACGTGCTAACCACTAAGCCACCGTGCTCCCTTTTCTGTCATTTGACAAAATAAATAAATAATTTCTATATAATGCTTGAACGTTTGTCAAAGTATTTTTTCATCACTTCATTTCTATAAATGAAATGTTGATCAATTTTTTGTTGATTTCTTTGTTGATCAATCAAGAGGTAGGTTGATCAATTGTACATGTTTGGTTACAGGAATTTTGTGGAAGATTGAATTGTTTCATGTGCAAAGTGAAGCCTGATTGGTCAAGTCAAGTGGGTAACAGATGCAGGTGGAACACTTGTGTGCTTAATTAATCAATTAAACAAACCAAACAAATTAGACATCCTTGGGAATGTGGTTGGGCAACACTGATGAAAAGAGAGAGGAAACCAAACAAACCACTGTAGTGCCAAGGAGTCAAACAAAGCCAAGAGAAAAGGAGATATCTGAGGACATCAAGAAGAAGATGGCGACAGCCATATCAATCTGGGGATGGCTATAAGACGACTATCTCCATGAAAATCCAACTCTGTCCATCCACTGTAAGACAAATCATCTACAGTCTATAGAGTTGCAGACCGCTCTGGCAGCATCTGGGGTAAATGTACATGAGTCAACAATCGGATGCAAATTGAAGAGACGTGACATTTATGGGAGTATTGCTAGAAAGAAGCCTCTGCTCTCAAAAAGAACAAAGCTGCCCATTTCTTTGCTAGAAAGCTTTTGGACAAATCAGAGACCTTTTGGAAGTCCAAATAAAATAGATGTATCTGGACATAATCAAAGTTGCCATGTTTGGAGAAAAATCAACAGGAAACATCTCCTAACAGTGAAGCATGGTGGTGGAAAAGTGAAGGTCTGGGGCTGCTTTTCTTCCTCCGGGATAGGGCGACATCATATTATTCACTTGAATTCTCATGCCTATCAAGAAATTCTTGAAGAGAATCTCCTGTCATCAATCAGAGTACTGAAGCTGGGACAAAAATGGGTGATGCAAGAAGACAACAACCTCATGCATGTAAGAAAATCCACCAAGGTCTGGCTTAAAAGAACATATTTCATTGATTGGCCGAGTCAGAGTTTGGATCTCAAAGCAATTGAAATGCTGTGGCTAGACCTGAAGCGGCCAGTACATGCCAGATATCCTCCAACCTCTCTCAACTTTCTGAGTTCTGCAAGGAGGTGTGGGCAAAAATCCCCAAAGACAGATGCAAGACGACTGGAAAGTGGTTACAGGAGACATTTGGTTGAAGTAATGCTGGCAAAGGGAGGTAACACAAGTTACTAAATAAAAGTCACATACGCATTTCTCATACAACAATTCAATCTTTAATATAGTTTTTTGGCTACTTGCAAAATGAATGGTAATATGTTGGATGAAATTGGGAAGAGTAAATCATGTACACCTACATTGTCATGGCTGAGCATAACTCCCTTTGGCATGCCTGTGGTTCCTGATGTGTAGATGAGCACACAGCATTGATTGGCTTTCTGACCACTGATGATGTCATCAAGGGTCTTGTCTGGAATCTCCAGACCCAGACTCATGAACTCCTCCCACTGTCCAGAAACACGCTCATAATAAACAAGTATGATCGCCATAAACACTGTATATGACAAAGGTTTTATTCTTTAACTTACCGAATACAGATTGGGTAGTTTCTCCAGCAAAGTACCAGAATATTGCACGATGGCTTTTAAATGGGGCAGATTATCTTTTATCTTTGAACATAATGAGCCATAACTATAACATTTATATATAAGCTTAGACAACATGTAAAGGATAATATAATCATATTACCTCCAAAATTTTTTCAAGCTGTTTTTGATTTTCCACCACAATAATATTTGCTCTCGAGTCACTGGCCACATAATGACAGGCTTCAGGAGAATTAGTTGCATAGATCCCTGTCATTATACCCCTGACGGAATAGCACACACTCAATAAATACATACATTGCTATAGAGTCCATTTTTCAAGTGTGTGTGTCTCTCACCCTGCAAAGACAGCTCCTACTGCAGAAAAGAACCATTCTTCTGAATTGAATCCTAAAATGGCCACACTATGGAACCGTTCCAGTCCCAACTATAAATGTATAAAGTGAAGTTTACTTAAAACCATCAGTGAATTTGATACTACAGATACAATTTTATCATAAACATCACCTTTAGAAAGCTCTTAGCAGCCATCCGACAGCACTGATAATATTCGGAGAATGTAATCTTTTCCCATTTGCCTTTTCTTTTAGTTGCCAGAGCAAACAAATTGCCATATTTCTGAACTGAGGTAATAAACATCTGATGCACTGTGATTGGCTTCTGTGGACAGAGGTCATCTATTCTCAGTTGCACTGATCCACTCGCATCTGTGGTCCAAAGGCACTGGGCTGGAGCCACAGTATCATCTGCTACACACTCTCCCACACAAATTTTGGGTTCTATAATAGGGCAGGATTTATTATTAGATATGGTGTATAATTTTGGAATTAAAAAAAAAAAAGATATTTTTTTTCAGTATACTGTAATGACACTGATGTAAAATGATTATGCCAACTAGACAACAAATAGAAATAAACAGCCAAAGCTGTATAAATCAACCCATAATGGATAATTGGCTTGTTTCATTACCTGTAATCTGTTCTTCTACAATCTTTGTGACATGTGTCATAAGCCCCATAGATGTTTGCTCTGAGCTGAAAAACAGAGAGGACACTAACCTGTGAGAGTAAATAGTGCATTGGCGCACTGGGGAATCACATGGCATGGAGTCAGCATTGTAAGCTCACACAATGTCAGGCTTATTTATTCAGTGCCAAAGTATGTGCATTTTTTTAAAATGCAGAGCACACATCAAAAATTGTATATCAAGTTCTTTTAGGCATAAAGCGCATCTCCGTAAGTTAACCTTCTTCCAGAAGAGGATTGGCATGTTGTTTTTTGCTTACATTCTGGACATTGATGACTGGACTCCTTTAAGAAGTACTTAAGAAGTTATGCGGATTTCTTTTTTTCCGATGACCAACATGTGTCGCTGAATAAGGCCCCTACGTAGCCTAATAAATAGCCTTTTTATAAATAACATATCTTCCATTCTTGTCATGTCAGGGTACTGATGATAAAAGACACTGATGTTCTCTATTCATTTACCAATACACACTTTTGGTTCACACAGTCTTTGCACAGCATTATCCTAAGGGCAGCATATTTTAGAGTAATGCTATTAAGCATGAAATTCCAGATCAGCAGTTACCGGCCTTATCCTATCCCACACCAACAATTACACCATAGTCAAAATCTCTAATATCACATTTTCCCCCATTCAGATGTGAACATTTCACAAAGCTTCTGGAGAGTAGCCCTATGAATTTTTGCATTGTACTGCACCTATACATTTGGCTGATTAGGTCATTGTATGAATCTGGAAGTGTACAGATGTTTCTAATACAGTGTTCCATGAAGGTATGCATCTGTGGTCACATGGGGCAAAGAGAATGCCACAGGACAAGTGTAATGCAGTGAGGATCCTTCATAGGCGCACCATGTGGGAACTTATAAATGAGCAAGAACAAGCAAACATAAATATGCTACTAGTTCAATCTTTTATCCATATACTCTTTATTCTTCAATTCTTTCAAAAGAATTTATTCTTTCATTTTCTTTCATTAATGTACATACAAAAGTTGTTTGTACATTAATATATTTCTAATATATATTTGGTGAGAAATGCCTTTTCTGTAGCTGTAAAAAAATTTCACTTTATTATTTTGTATCATTTAATATTGTATAATATATAATACATAGTGTCATTTTGTAAAAATAATAAAAGCACATAAAAATAATAACAAGAGTACATACACATACGTGCATTGTTCCTCCTTTAGTGTGTGTTCATTATTGTCGCAGGATGGCTGCTGAGATACTCCACTGCTGATCATACTGAATGCTGTGCTGGTATGTGCTGCACGGCTGTTGTCCTGTTCATGGCATAATGAGGAAAAAACGGTGACCCTCCTCCTTTCCTACTCAACCTCCATTCATGAGAGAGCATCAGTTGCACTAGTGAACAAAGTCACAATTCTACAGTTTTTATTAGGAAGCAACTTCAGTGACACAAAAGCTGACTCATAGCTCAGCAAGTTATATGCATAAGGAGATTTTCAGCAATTCAATACTGTACTTAATGTGTCTGTTATTATGTACAAACTGACGTTTGCTTTCTGAAGGTTCTTTACAAATACGTTAACATTTGTTTTATTTCTTTATTCTATAAAACAATGTACAAAAAATTGGAAACAATTGTAGATTGGTTCCGTCTAGGTGTCATTTAGTTTGAAAAGTGTGTACATTATGCCAATACTGATACCCCATCTGTTGTGCATTCCTCACAACCAGTATTTCCAGGGTAGATGACTTCTTATGTGTTGCTATGAAGAATCTGTCACAATACCCTACATCACTAGAAAGGGGCATGCCCTGATATTTATTGAGTACTGAAATAAATGAGTGTACTGCACATTATAACTCTAGCCTTAGTATGTGTGTTTTCTGACCATACACCTGCTTTGGGGATTGTTTTTGTTTATAATGGACTATACTTTTTGAAAGCTTAACAAATCTTACAATGTTAATTTACGTTCATGGCAAATATTTAAATAATAAAATCAATAAACTATTAATGTAGTGTGATGTGGCACAATTGTAACTTGTAAACAAGATAACATGTTTAAATGTTTTAAGATAACTTACTGATGTGGAACAGATAAGATCCAGGCATCACTTTTGCACAAGATGTCTGTCCTGAAGACTCACCCATGGTCTGGTCTCCTTACAAAACGGTATCATATCAGCAATAATAAGCTTTCATTTTCTAAATTGTATTTTTGTTTACTCGTTATTAGATTTATAATCAAATAGAGAACAAGTAAATAACAAGGGAACAAGGGATTTTGCTTGGTGCATCCTATCAACAGCTAATAGCAAGCTCCAAAGATCAATGAATACCCGGATTGCAGTGAGACATTACAGAATTTCTTTCATTCTTTATTGTTCATTATCATTACTGGATGTGATCCTATTTTTTGCACCCAGGGGTGTAATATCAGTTAATATCAGTAAATACCGGTACATGACAATAATATTATTTTTACTCTTTAGCGCCCCCTAGCAGCAGCTCAAGTTATTTGAACAGAGGCTGTGCTATAAAAAATTCATGTTCCTCAAAGCTCCAGAAAGTTCTACAGAATCTCCCGTGTGTGCGTGTATATAAAGCGAAGCGACCGTATTCACTCAGCCACACAAACTCAACCCACCAGGCAAGCTCTAGCAACAAAGGGATCAAGCCGATTTCTCAAGAAAAAATATAATGTAAGTAGTTTTTTTTTCAGTTGGGTCGTATAATATTATGACGTGTACAGGAGAATATTAATAGCTTTTGACCAGCAATTTTCACTTTTCACTGGGAAATTTTCACTGGGAAAACTTAACCATAAACCAGTGATCAGGTGTCCACAGGAGCTTGCTTATTCAGGGTTGTCTGACAATCTAAACAATACCGTGCATTTAGGTCGAACCCCTATTTTTAAAGGTAATCTGGCTCAGTGTGCACAGCCGGATAATTTCTGCTTCTGTTCTGCAGCTTTGCCAAAATGGTGCGAGAGACCGGCTACTACGATATTCTCGGAGTAAATCCGAAAGCCTCTGCGGATGAAATCAAGAAGGCATATCGAAAACTGGCCCTAAAATACCATCCGGACAAAAATCCAAATGAGGGAGAAAAGGTAAGTTGCTATGTCGCTTGTCTTGTGTCTATTTTCATCTCCATGTGGCACTCGGAGGCAGCTGACATCGACAGGCGCGTGTGGAACTTTCTGGAATTGCCCCGAGTGGTTTAAGCTAAGCTAAGCTATGCTATAGACCTGCAGCCGACACAACACAACGTGATATAACTTCGAGTCTACTTATAAATATAACAAATTAAGTTTTATTTTCCACTTTGCCTACATTTTTTTGTTAAGTCTAAATGTTGAATATACCTGCTGAAACCAATATTCTGTCCGGTAGTCATCCCCCCCCCTGCTTTATTTAAAAGGGTCAAGGCATCTTTCCAAGTGCCTTACTAAATAAATAACTACAGATTTTGCATATTCAGTAAAGTAATCAAGAAACCTTTGAAAGCTCTGTCAAAAGTATGGCTTTTTTGAAAAACTGGCAGTTTTTGATACCTGGTTTATTCTGAAACTAATTTTGAGGATCTTGCTTTATAAGTGCCATTTTTGTACCGATTTTTGCTTTACAGTTCAAACTCATTTCACAAGCCTATGAAGTGCTGGCAGATCCTAAAAAGCGAGATTTATATGACCAAGGAGGTGAACAGGCCATCAAAGAAGGTGGCGTGGGTGGAGGAGATTTCTCCTCTCCAATGGACATCTTCAACATGTTCTTTGGTGGTGGAGGAAGGACACAGAGAGAAAGAAGAGGTAGGTTATTCTTCCATATTCTTGCTTTGTCCTAAAGGATAAAAGTTTTGACCGAACCTGGAAACAAAGTCCATCTATAGCTGAATATATTAAAAATGTATTCTAATTAATTGTAGTATTACCAAAATCACCTAACACTGCCGATCTGTATATAGTCATTATACAGAATAATCCAAATCAGTATTTCAATTGTTTCAATGTTCTAAATCAATATTTTTTTTTTTTACATTTAATAGGGAAAAATGTGGTCCACCAACTTGGTGTCACACTTGATGAACTGTATTGTGGTTCCACAAGGAAACTAGGTCTTCAAAAGAATGTAGTCTGTGAGAAATGTGATGGTAAGCACCAACAAGCTGCATTAAAGAGAATGGATTTAACTTTAACTAACACACTAAGTAATAAACAAAAACTATGCTTGCCATTTAGTGTGTCTCTATATGTGCTTTTGATCATAGATTGTGTGCGTCAAGTGACAAAGCATAAAAAAATCCTGTTACTAAATTTACGACTTCTATCCCCAGGTTACGGAGGAAAGAAAGGGGCTCTTGAGAAATGCTCACATTGCAAAGGCAGAGGAGTACAAATCCAGGTTCAACAGATTGGACCAGGAATGATTCAGCAGATTCAGAGCATGTGTTCAGAATGCAATGGACAAGGCGAGAGGTTCAGTGCCAAGGACCGATGCAAAAACTGCAATGGGCACAAAGTGGAGCGCAAAAAGAAGATTCTTGAGGTGCACATTGACAAAGGTACGTTCCAAGGGCCAATATTAGATTTGATTAGCTTATAGAGACTGGCTGCAAAATCTTGCGCAAAGTATTCACTTCCTTATTATTATTATTATTATTATTATTATTCATTCATTCATTCATCTTCTACCGCTTTATCCGATCTTCCATCGGGTCACGGGGAGCCTGTGCCTATCTCAGGCGTCTATGGGCATTAAGGCAGGATACAACCTGGATGGAATGCCAACCCATCGCAGGGCACCACACGCACACATTGCGCACACACACATTCATACACTAGGGACATATTTCCAAGGTGCCAATCAACCTACCGTGCATGTTTTTGGACCGGGGGGAAACCGGAGAACCCGGAGAAAAACCCCCTGAGGCACGGGGAGAACATGCAAACTCCACACACACATGACCGAGACGGGAATCGAACCCGGATCCTGGCGGTGTGAGGCGAACGTGCTAACCACTACGCCACCGTGCCCCCTTATTATTGTTATTATTTATTTATTTATTTATTAAAGGTATGAAAGATGGCCAAAAAATCACATTCCATGGAGAGGGTGATCAGGAACCAGGCTTGGAGCCTGGTGATGTAATCATTGTCCTGGACCAAAAAGACCATCCTGTATATCGGAGACAGGAAGACAACCTACTTATGAAGATGCCGATAAAGCTGGTTGAGGCTCTCTGTGGGTTCAGGAAAACAATACAAACACTGGATAACAGAATGCTCATAATCGTCTCACCTCCAGGTACATACTGCTTTGGTATCCAGGTTAAATCCAATCACGGAGTTGGTAGTAATTTTTTTCTGAAAATGAGTTCTCTTTTTTTTTTTTCTTTTTTTTTCCCCAAGGCCAAGTAATAAAGCACAATGACTTTAAGTGTATTCAGAATGAAGGCATGCCTGTGTACAGGGATCCATATGAGAAAGGACAGCTCATCGTTCAGTTTGAGGTTTGTAACTGTCATTATGTAATCAGTTTTTAAAGGGTTCTGTTATCATTTGTTTATTTTTTTTTTCCATTGTACATTACACTATAGGTTGAGTTCCCAGAGAAACACTGGCTTCCAGAGAATATGTTTTCCAATCTGGAGAGCCTGCTGCCTCCTCGGGATGAGGTCATGCTGACTGATGATGTGGAAGAAGTGGACCTTTGCGAGGTGGACCATGAGTCCCAGAGGAAGAAATACAGTGGAGAAGCGTATGAAGAAGATGAGGGTCCCAGAGGCCATGGAGTACAGTGTCAAACTCAGTGAAACTCATTCACTGGATCCATTAATAAACCTCCTTTTCTGTGTAGATTTGATACCAGACTTGTTGAATTTGAGTGCACACCCAGTCGTATTTTCACTGGCTAGTCCATGAGTAACAATTTGATGGAATGAAAACACTGGGTCTCAATGCTTTCGCCACCTAGAACTTCTCTTTATACTGAAGTATGTGACACGTTTAAGTGGAAAGGATGAATACCAACTAATCACCTCAACATGGTGTAAAATTGCTGTATAATCTATATGTTGCTGTATTTGATTTTTTTTTATTGTAGCAACATTTATGCTCATCTTTGAATGTATGTTTGTGGCTGTGTGCATTCTGTTCACTTTTATGGGCTTCTTATTTATTTGAAACTGATTTATTTTTTTTCTCCCACATGAAAAAGCTCAATACAGAAAAAGGGTATCTGTATGCTTTCTATGAAGGTAAGACCCCTTACAATACCTGTGTATCAAAGGATTTTTCCATAAATAAAACGTACCATTTATTTTTTTTTTGTCTGTTAATTTCAGGATCAAAAAGCTAACAATTAGCAAGCATAGCATTTATTGACAAGAAGCTTGCAATATTGCCCTTTGCTCCCCTGAGAAATGTAGGTAATTTTTCAAATATTATATGTAGATGAATTTAGTGTGCTAATTAACAGGACATCTATAATAGCCCTATTTATAATTAACTAAAGCTGATTTACAGCCTTTTCTTTACCAGTCTGTCTTCTCTGGCCAAAATGTTTGTTACTGGGAACTCAAGGCATATCAGAAAACTCATAGGACCAGCTTTACCTGACTTACAAATTGTTGATGTTGGAAACTCCCTTAGTAAATTTTGAGACTATTATATAAGTTTTTAAAAATAATGTTTATTCTATAATTATATGTTTGATTTGATGTGATTATGTGTAATGAGGCATTATTGAGGCAAGTTCTTTTGATAAAACTTACTTTTTTCACAAAGACTGCTACAGCAAGTGATAAAATTCAAACAGAGAATGAGAAAAAATGGCTCCTAGATCAGGACAAATTAAAGTAGCTTCAAAAAGTAATGCTTGTATTATCAAATAATAATAATAATAAAGACCCAAAGAATCTCAAAAATGCGCTGCTCAGACTTTATTCAGAAAAAGTGATACAGTAGAAATAATCTTCCACCAAATAAATCACTGTAGTGGCATTTCACTCATTGCAATCAATGAAAGATAAGGAAACAGGAACAATTTCTTTTTATTCAAAAGACCCATTTTGATTATTTTCATTAGTGCTTTCTTCGGAAAGAGCAACCTGTTGAAATACAAAAACGATTGGTTAGATGTTTGCCAAATAACTACAGTGTAAGTCATTGGTTATGCTATTATGCAGGTCAGTACAATATAACATCTAAATAGGTTTAATTTACAACTATTTTAAATGGCTTAAGCATGTAACAAAAACTCACCTTCAGTTAGTCTAGCCTTTCCTCCTGTAGGCTGACAGAGCACTGTGGAACACCCAACACACAACACCACGGTCTGGGCATGGCTGAATACTGTTGTGATTTTATAACAACCTGCAGACACATGGTTAATTAAGCAAAAACTTAATACACTCCTTTCAAGACACCAATTACAACAAAGAAAACATTTTTGAACAGATAAACATGGCCTTGACTTTATTAAATATGACAGAAACTGTGAGTATATGAAAATGTAACAAAATGTGATGGTTAAATGTATTGCTTATTATTATACGTTACAGCTCAATTCATTAAGTCAACGGGTTCGTATTGTTACGTCACAGAGTACATTTACACTTGTCCAGCTGAAAGATGTGACACCGCCAATCAAATTATTTGTATATAAACTATGTTTGATAAATTCATACACAACGTATCTCATGACCTATTGGGGTATAGTATACCTGGGCATTTCACGTCCATGAAGTAAGAGTTTGGACTCTGCACAAGTCTCTTCTTCTTATGTTGCCTCCTCTCGATGTCGAGAGTGGGGTTTAGTAAGTCTTTAGCCAGCTGTTAAACACACACAGTGATCAATAACAGTCTCCCATTCACAATAATTACAATCGACAGCACTTATGGATATGATGAAAAGTGTTAAGGTAATCAGACAGTTGTTATTTTTTTAGCCGCCTGCTAATTACGTCACAGAGTTAAATGAAAAACCGGTCAAAACCAAATGGCAGATGATAAAAGTTGGACAATTAATTTTACTTTATACTATATTTATACACTACATTTATATTCATGTACACAATTTTACAGTTTACATCGAGGTAGTGATAAAATTGGATGCGATGATTCTTTTGTTGTTACATAATAACCAAAAGCACTGATCAATTATTTTAAAATAAAGTTTTAGAATAATCGTATTGTATAATAATCGTAATAAAAAGCCCGTCAAAAAGCGCACATAGCTGCATCCTGGCACATGGAAAAAGAGAAAGAGCAGGCCCTCGGAGCTCTTCTTAAAGACACCTAGTGAACCTACAGCAAAAGTTTCACAAACGCAATTTCATACCGCTGTTCATTTTGTAATGAAATAAAACACAAGAGGAGTCGAATGGTGCCGCTGTCACTTCCATATGTTCCCGTGAAACAAACAAAAACAACGTGCGTACTTACAGGCATGCTGTCTCTAGCAAGCGTTTTCTCCACGACGTTTGCAGCTCGGTGTCTGATTTCCAAAGTAGAGCAGCTCTGGGTTGCC
This sequence comes from Kryptopterus vitreolus, assembly GCA_030449085.1. NCBI lineage: Eukaryota > Metazoa > Chordata > Actinopteri > Siluriformes > Siluridae > Kryptopterus > Kryptopterus vitreolus. The sequence goes on along the minus strand of JACRUU010000005.1, from coordinate 18,251,202 downwards.
ACTCACTTTATACAAATCCCCTCAATTCAGTCTTTCTATTGTATTGAATGTGAAGACATGCCCAGGCATGCCGGTGATGACTAACCCACACGTACATTAAAGACCATTAAGTGCCATAGAATATGAAATGTCCCAGTATTTCTCAGATTATGCATGGTAATTAAGGTATAGAATGTGACGGGATGTACTGTGAAGAATTCACAGAGGGAATTGTTGCCTGAATCCTTTTACAGAATGGAAAACGTTAACCACTGAAACTGGACACTACGTTCTTCTAGGAAGAGTTTAATAAACACCATATTAACATATCGCTAATTTTGTTTTTGTGGTTATTCAATACTATTTAAATCTGTTTATTATTAACCTTAGATTATTTTGATTGTGAATCCATTTTACAGGTACTTGCGCGGTGGAGGTTGAATGATAATATACTTTAAAAAGTATATTTATCTAATGCTGATTTATATTACAGATGGCACCACTGACAGAAATGCTGTTACATACAATTAATTGACAATTTCTGGCTGACTTATCAACCCTGTTGTATAATATATTTTAGCATAAAAATTTTTAATAAAAGAGTACAAATCTTTAGTGTCACTCAAAGACCTGATATTCCATAATATGCATCTTAGGCCTTTGACACTGTAAGGAAATATCTATTGATATGGAGGTAATGCATCTTGACATGCGATGTTTATTTAACTTTCTGTCAATAATTTGTAGTTAAATAACATTATGTGAATCTGTTCACTGGCCACTTTAAACTGGTCGTCTCACACTGCACAATTTTACACCGGTCACTTTACACTTGGTCACTTGACACTTTTACACATTATACACTATTTTTATATATATATATATATATATATATATATATATATATATATATATATATATATATATATATGTGTGTGGTGTGTGTGTGTGTGTGTGTGTGTGTGTGTGTGTGTGTGTGTGTGTTTTTTATTTTTACTATATTTTTATTTACACTTATCGTCTTTCTTTACATTTATTTATAATTTATAATACATTATTTATAATGTATATTTACATGCCTGGACAGTCGTTAAAAAGCATTTCACTGCATGGCGTACTGTGTATGTATGTGTATGTGTATGTGACAAATATAATCTGAAAATATAATCTGAATCTGAATCTAAAATCTGTTCATCTCATGCTACTCATCCATCATTTATGTAATTTAAAGGTGGATGTAATGAGACACACATTTATATGAAAAAATTTTAGTACATGGCTTTTAGTTGGGTACACGTGCACTGAATGCAATCCTATTGCATCCTAAAATGTATTAAGGGGCAGATTGCAACTTTGAGAGCATTTTTTAAAATTGTTATTATTAAATGTGAAAATATTAAAAACATTGGTGTAAAAAAAAAAGAGTAGGGCAGATCCATGGAAATACGATTTGTTTTGGGCATAGAGGAAAACACTAAAGAGTAATAATGCTAGTATTAGTCACTAAACATGAAATATGTGGGTTTTTTTTTTAGCAGTTCATGTCAAGCTTTAAGAATTTACATGAAAATGAGAAAATCCTGTCAATTCCATGTAATCAAGGGAGTGAATGAATGGAAGGAATAAAGAAATTTGTTAAATCCAAGCTGCTCCCCTCGGGCCCTTGCTCCAAGGGCGGAGTATCATTGCTGACCCTGCGCTCTGACCCCAGCTACCAACAGCAAGCTGGGATATGCGAAGAAAAGAATTTCACTTTGCTGTAATATATATGTGACAAATAAAGGCTATTCTATTATATTCTAAAGCAGGGGTCACCAACGTGGTGCCCGTGGGCACCAGGTAGCCCCCAAGGAGCACATGAGTAGCTCTCAGGCTTGCTATAAAAATTGCACAACTCATCAGTGAGATGCATCTAAAATGTAAACTCGTTACTCGATAGTTAGTCAGAAATCACAAGTGTATTCACATAGATAAACGAGTATCATTAATAATTAATAATAATAAATAACTAAAGGCAAATTTTTATTTCAGAGGAGTATTTCAAACTGGTAGCCCTTTCTATGACTCAGTGTCCATGTAGTAGCTCTCAGTTACAAGAAGGTTGGTGATCCCTGTTCTAAAGAATGCTGAAACAAGTGGAACAGTTAAGGAAGTCAGAAATTTGATGTTGTAAAAAAAAAAAAACACACACACACACACACACACACACACACACACACACACACACACACACACACAGATACAAACCTGTATTATCCAAATGGGGTTTAACATATGTAAACTATTTGAACTAATTTAATTTGTACCAATTTTATTGGTCACACAATTTAACCAAAGATAGTTATGTACAACACGGTGGCGTAGTGGTTAGCACGTTCGCCTCACACCACCGGGTTCGATTCCCGTCTCGCCCATGTGTGTGTGGAGTTTGCATGTTCTCCCCGTGAATCAGGGGGTTTTTCTCCGGGTTCTCCGGTTTCCCCCCGGTCCAAAAACATGCACGGTAGGTTGATTGGCACCTTGGAAAAATTGTCCCTAGTGTATGAATGTGTGTGTGTGTGCCCTGCGATGGGTTGGCATTCCATCCAGGGTGTATCCTGCCTTAATGCCCATAGACGCCTGAGATAGGCACAGACTCCCCGTGACCAGAGGGAAGATCAGATAAAGCGGTAAAAGATGAATGAATGAATGAATGAATGAATGAGTTATGTACAACATACAATTTTGAATTTGAATCCATAGTGCTAGCTACTTTCCTGGTTGGCAGTGAATGCTAGCGCTATTGAATTTTTAGCTTGAAGAATTTCTCTTAAAAGTAGAAAATCCTAAAAAATTCACATATCAGGCGAGTAAATTAATGAAGGATGGAAGGAAATAATAAAAGATAAAAATAATAATAAAAATATTTGTTAAAGTATGGTGAAATAAGTAGAACAAATAAGTAGAACATATCTTTAGAAAATAAATATTAAATGTAAAACACACACACACTACATATGTATATGTATTCTAATGAACTAACAATTTAATTAGTTAGTTTAATTTCCATTTATTTTTACTGCATTTTAATTGATTTATCAGTTACATTACATGTGATTTATTACATTTTGTTTTCATAGGTATTACAAATTATTTCTATATTTTATTTAACCAAGCAGGCATTTTATTTAAAATTGCTTTAAAATGTTAATAAAAAGCGGTAATGGTAACAAATGATCACAAAAAAGTCCTTTTTTGTACAAGTTGTGGTTGGTTATTTTTTTAAATCTGCTTTAATAAATTTTAATAAAATGTTTGATCATTAATATTGTACCACGTGAGGGGTATTCAGCATAATTCAATAACTGGCAACCCCCGCAGACAATCACTTCCTTATAGTGACTGTTCCACGTGAGGAAATAAAAAAAAACACACCCGAAATTTCCAACCATTACAGCAAAGATACAATGATAAAATTGAGCATTGAGGACAACGATTTGGTAAAATATATATAAAACGTCCTCGTCTTTCCTCCTAACTCATAAAGGATTCATACTGTTCAACGCTACAGGCTATGTAAATAACAACTAATTTGTACTATAAATATTGCATTGTTATTTGCACAATTGAGATGTCATTTTACAGAATCCCTGTTTGGTGCTTATGCAAAAAGACAGATAAAAGTGACAAAATATGATATAACGAAACTCTTATAAAAATCGTATATATTTTATCCAGTTAGTAAAACAACAGGAGGCGCAGCATATTAAACCGAATCAATTACAAGGAGCCGATTCGATAATATGATTCTTTATATACAAATTGACTCTGCTCAACTTGGTGCAGAGAGATAACACATCAGATTGTTTGCTTTTTCCATGTAGGCAACTTGTGAGCAATAAAAACAGCTCCAGGAGGTGTAAATAAATTAAACTTTTAAATCAGTGAAATATTTACAGAACTTACAGTTGTGGGTTAATGACCATTCCCAAGGACCCAGCTTTGGCATCTTGGTGGTGCTGGGATTCAAATTTGTGACCTCCCAATCTAATGTCAAATACCCTAACCACAAAGCTAACCCCTGCAAATATGCACCAGAGTCAATCAGAAATTATTCTTTTTTTTCTCAGTAGAAGTTTCATTTAAGAAGGCATTTAATAGAAAAGTTGATACATGTAAACACAAACAGTATCACTCCACTTCACATCATATATCTTAAGTTGGTTATATTAAAATAATTACTACTGGCTGTATTTTTGCCAAGGTAAAATGCAATGCTGTATCCAAATGCTGTATTTTCACTGTCAGACAAAAAAGAACTCAACTTGTCTGATTTAATTGAATCGATATACTGTCAATATATTAATTACATTGTATTTTAATGGAGCTGCCATATAAAAGTATTTCTCCACATTTTTTCTCTACAGTTTGTACCTGTTGAATCACAGACAAGCTGAAACTCAGTACAACTGCACTCTTGCCTATGAGATATTAACAATCATTCCATTTGCATGGCACATTGTTTTCCAGTTAACCATTATTTTGAATGTTTGTTGTTGTTTGTTCCGGGAATGTTTTGAGGACAAATATTGTTCAGCTCCCTTTTTTTAAAATGTATTATTATTAATAATAATAATAATAATAATAATAATAAGTAGTAGTAGTAGTAGTCTCATTATTATTATTATTATTATCAACATCATCATCATTATAATTATAATAATAATAATAATAATAATAATTATTATTATTATTATTATTATTATTATTATTATTATTATATTAAATCTGGGATCCGAAATCAGAATCAGAACCGACTCTAAAATGTCTACAGCGACCATCCGCGCACCATAGAAGGCCATTGACGTCAGAGACAAAAGTCCCGCCCTCTAGTCCTGTCTTGTATGAATTAGTGTCAGTGGTATGGCCAAGACGCTCACTGCGATCACACGTTCACGGTAGGAGCTCCGGTGTGGCAAATGGCTAAAACTTACGATTACCTCTTCAAGCTTTTGCTTATCGGAGACAGCGGAGTTGGAAAGACGTGTCTTCTGTTCCGATTCAGCGAGGACGCGTTCAACACCACCTTCATTTCCACCATCGGTCAGTTCGCCGGGTCGGGTCGGGTCGGGTCGGGTCGGGTGGGAGGTGCACCATAGGGCTCGTTCAGCTTTAGACTTAGGGCGTTTCTGTGTTCTATATAACATACCAGACCGGTTTGTTGTTTCATACCGCGTATTCTTATCTGTAGCTCATGTGAGCTTGCGAGGAAACCGTTAGCGATAGCCAGCAGAAACAGGAAGCTGGTTTATACTATGTTACAAAGGCCTTTGTATCCGGCTTATTTTTAGAAAAGCAGGCATGCTGGCATCTCCTGAAACATCTTGAACAAGGAATGTAAACTATGGAAATTCATTGAAAGAGTCCAAATGATGCACACGTGCAACCGATCAAACCTCCTTAAAAGGCGATGCATTTGTTCTTTTTGGCAGCAGCAGATATGTGGCATGGACTACAACAGAAGTCAGGTGAAGGCTGGTATTTACCTGCCAGTCTACAGTGTGCATAGTATTACATCAACAGAGCGTTGAAACGGTTTTTGGTTATAAAGTAGCACCATTTTGGAAAGACCCCAAACGTCATTTCACCACAGAACTGAGATGTGTTTTTTTTCCTAATAAGGAAAATCAAAATTTAATATCTGGTGAATTGCTACTGTGTAATGTACAGTTTTGGTCTGTGAGGTGTTTAGTTTCTTTCATTTGAATTTATTATTAATTGATTTAGCATACGGGTTGACGACCTGATTGTCACCCCAATATTATCTGGTTTTGACCGAACCGAAGATAAACTCAGGATTTTTTTTTTCTACAGCGTAGCAAATTTTATATTTCCAATTTGTATTTAATATTATATCCAATAATTATATTATTGTCATTATTCAAAGATTAAGTGGTTGTTTGTCTTTTAAAATGTAAGCAAAATACATATTATGCTCACATGTCAAAGTTAACAACAATAGACTTCTGATTTCATGGTAATATGTTGGTCATTTCTAAGGCCTGTTGTGCAGGGAAAGGCCTTCTGTCTCACAGAATCAGGCCTGTCCTTGAACACAGACCACACTGTTTAAAGCCACCTCTGGGCCTTGTGACATTCAACTTGTTCACGCCTTCATTGTACAGACAATGCAGTAAGCAGAGGCGTGATGGGCAGCTACTTCCATGTGCCAGGAGGTGGTTGACCCCGGCGTTGGCCATAGTGCAGGCTTCCCTGCTAACTCCCTGCAGAGCATGGGAGATATCCACCAGTGCTTCCTCTGACTCACTTGGTGTGTTTATACTTTGCTTATCTTGTTCAGGTTATTCAAAATGTGACCAAAGTATATTTATTTTTATCTATATATGAAATTATCTTGATACAAACAACAGGCAGATAAAGTTAACCGCGTAAGTGTACTCTTATGGGTGCTATTTGTTTATCCAGTTAATCTGACCTTTCATAGTAATAAACAAACAGCAATACTCATCTGCATGCTTTTTTTTCCGGTAAAAGGAAAGCCAGATAGCACATTACCTAGCTAGCCACTTCCTCTGGGTGTCTCTTTTGTTTTTAATCCTAACTTCTAATTTTTTTTTTTGTTCATAAGCTTTGTCTGGTATAAATCAAGTGTAACATCAGTCATGTTAAGTCTGTCGCCTGTGATGAAGCCTGATTTAGCAAAGAGTTGTTTTCGGATTAACACAAGGTTGAAGTTTTGTGTCTGATGTTTTCAGGAAACTGTGGTTTATAGCAGGGTCTGGTAACCACCTACTCTTTTCCTACAACAGAAAGATTGTATGAGGTGATGGTTCAGCAATAGTCATAGCTGTAGATTTGATCAGAGCCTCGGATGTAAATATGCTGGACTTTCCCACTCCGCAAATGAGTCATTACGTAGTGTGTTATAGTACATGCTTGCACCTCAGGAAATGGCGCAGCCTCCTGACTTAAACTGTTTACGGAAAGAAGTTTATTACCACGCTGAAAATCTGAGTTGTTTCACACAGAATGTACCCATGTATTTGTACTGTTCTTTTTTTTCCCCCAACTTGGAAAAATTTGACCAAAAGCAGAAAAAGATTTCTGTTTCAATTGCTGTGAGCTTTGCACCGGTGCTGCTATTCATCCTGAGGATAAGACGTTCCATGAAGCGTCCTTGTGAATACATCCATTAGTTATTGTTTATCTTTGCGGAGCTTTGCATTCATCTTTTTTTAAAGGGCACACATTAATATTTCAGCATGACTAGAAAAGCAAACATAGTTTGACATTGGAATACAATCAATTGACAACCACAAAGAGCTCATGTACAGTCGCATTTACCATGTGGTGTAATTGTTTCTCTTATTTTCATTTTAGGAATTGATTTCAAAATCCGGACAATAGAGTTAAATGGAAAGAAAATCAAACTCCAGATATGGTAAGCACTACAGCTTTGCTATGTACATTATTAGGTGTTCTGTTTTTTGTGCTTGTGTGTTTTTGTAAACACTTAATTGCACCTTAAGAATAAATGGTACATTTAAAAGTAGTCTTACATGCCTGGTAATGTACATGTACATATGAGCTTGTTGTAGACATTATTGTCTGTGCATATAATATAGTTGTCTTTATTTATAATGCGATTCACGATGTATAGTCATAGTCAGACCATAGTCATCAGAAACATAGGGATCTACATACATCTATACTGTGGTAATTGACAGAGACTTGGGAACATAAGTTGATAAAGTAATACTTTATACATTATACTTTTAGGAATGAAAACGGTCTTAAATTTTTTTTTCTTAAAAAAGCATAGCTTACCATGTTACGGTACACTGCAGGTAGCTGGTATGACGAAAACTACCGCAAAGTCAACAAAAATAAACATTTCAATCATTAATCAATTTACCATTTCTATGAAGTTCATATTGGTGTGTATAACACCCATCAGTAGATTTATAATAGTGAGAGAAATGATGTCAGGAAACAGGCTGGTCTTCCTGTTAAGGGGTCACTGTGCGTATAAGCCTGACCCAGGCTTTCTGTGACTAATTCTAAGGATATGCACACAATAGTGCAGTGAAGAGTATGTCTGCCCTGTTTACAGGATGTGTAGGATGGAAACGTTGGGGTTGGGAAGGGTGGGCCTCTCTTAGAACCAACTAGGCACTAAGACAATCCAGGAAATCCAAGAAAGGTTAATGATGACCTCTGTTTCTGCTCCATATTGGCCTGATTTCCAATGCATGCACTGTTTTGTTATAGGGACACAGCAGGACAGGAGCGATTTAGGACTATTACGACAGCATACTACAGAGGAGCAATGGTGAGCTCACATCTTTATCATCAACATACGGTTAAAATATCTGTAGGTAAATCTGTCCTATTTTTGTCTGTGTCTCTCTCTGCTAGGGCATTATGCTAGTGTACGATATCACAAGTGAAAAGTCCTTTGAAAACATTAAGAACTGGATTCGCAATATTGAGGAGGTGAGTTTTGGGAGTCACAATATTTGATATTCTTTTTTATTAAATTCTTAATTAGTGCTTAAACACTAAATCTTCTTATAGTGTTATTTTCATTTACTCAAATGATCAACTGGACAGATTATTGTCTCAATAGTTTCAGTCTTGGTGAGTTTAATGTGACACGTTTACTCCTTTCTCTAGCATGCATCATCAGACGTAGAGCGGATGATTCTTGGAAATAAATGTGACATGAACGAGAAGAGGCAGGTGTCTAAGGAGAGAGGGGAGAAGGTACAGCTTTTCATGTTTTACTTTCTCATTTGTCATTCACTGGAAAGTCCACAATAAATATATCATTTAAAGATATTATGGAATATTATGAAATTCCATTTTTGATGTAACACCATTATCAGAGCTCTGACTACTGACTACTGGTGCATTATCTGATCGTACATTGATATGTTGTGAGAATTCATGATTATATCTGGCCATTTTTCTTTTCTTTTGTTTTTTTTCTTTATGTCCATCAACCGCACACACCAAAGCATGTTGCAAAAATGTGAACTTTGTTTCATAAGAGATTAAGAGAAAAAAAACGAATGAATTGTAAAGTGAAAATAAGCAATTACAGCTGCAATATGGCAATGAAATGCCTTTAATTTGTTTTCCTAAAGCTAAAATCCTTCAGAAAGGGGTTTCATTTTCAGCAATAAAATAATAAATATTCTCTTAAAAAGTAAAAATAGCACTCATGAATTAATGTGAAAGAACACGGATTTAAGTGAAACGTTGTCAGCTTGGTTTGGGTTGATATTTTGAGAAAGTCATTCAACGTTTCATTGTGGTTCTGATGACAATATATATCGGATTAGTTTTTGCTTTCATATTTATAAATCTAAATGACAATTTATGTAGCGGTAATATATCTAGTGCTTTCTGTACTCAAACTTGCATTGTTCCTGACCTTTGTTTTATAGTTGGCAATTGATTACGGAATCAAGTTTTTAGAAACCAGCGCAAAAACCAGTATAAATGTAGAAGAGGCCTTTTTCACCCTAGCAAGAGACATCATGGCCAGACTCAACAGAAAAATGGTAAGCCGTGCAAAGTGCAGCGCTATTCATTGGAGGATCGCATGAATAAAGCTACTACACATTGCATTTTTATTCTTGTTATTGGTCCCTTCTCCTCCTCTTTTCCTAGAATGACGGCAGCAATTCCGAAGTTGGGGCACCGATTAAGATTACAGAGAAACGCTCCAAGAAGCACAGCTTATTCAGGTGCACGCTCATTTAACGGACTCTAAAGAGTGGAACGCGACTATGGACTTGATCTCTCTAGCTGCAAAATCAGCTGGTATGGAAGGTCATTTGAGCCTCTACTGAGAGGTGAACACTCGTGTTCTTAATGAACAGGGAGACTCCTGATCATATAGACCAACTGTCAAGTTGGCAAAAAGGACACTGGAGGGGTTCGAAGTTCCTAGTTTGTGAAATGTCTTACTGTTTCTTTTGGCCTTTTTTGTGATAATCAAAGCACATATTTGAGTTTGACTGTCATTTTTGTATAATATCAAAGCTTGAATTATTCCTTTTATAGAGCCTTTATTCATATTTTATAAAGCTTTTATAAGCATAACATAAGTGTTATACTGCCATTAGACATGGTTTTAGGCAGGTGAGTATATCTAAAATCTATACGTACGACTAGGAAAATTGTGTATAATTAAAGGGCACCTTTTTAAAGACTAAAATGAAGTTCGGGGGGTCTAGGGGTTTGTCTCACAGGCACATAACCTATGTATAGCACTGACAGAGATCCTGCACTTCCCGACAGTGTGGAGACTTCAAATATAGAACATGACAGCTAAAGAGCATGATGGGTAAAAGCATGCATGTACAGTCTGTCCGTGTTTCTTGAAAGAGGCAGCCAGTCAAAACAACTGATTGGGCCAAGGGTTCCAGCTGTGGTCTTGTCTGTTGGACAGTCCAAAAAGCTTGCTGATTCTCCTGCTGAATGACATTCAGTTTAAAGTATACGTTAATAGATGGGTTTAGTCAGTGTGTGTGTGAAAGCAGGAAAATCACTAAACTGTGCTGGATTATGGTTCTGCATAGAGTGAAGGGTAGCATTATTTACAGGTATCACTGGTTAATTATTTCACCTTTCACTGATTGGCAAAGGTTTGCATGTCTGAATAATAAAAAAGAAAAGAAAATCTGTATTTGAATGTATAGGAAAGCCACTAATGCATGCTTTTATTGTTGTGTGTATAATGTGCTCTTAATTTTACTTGTTGGCATTCTTGCTGCTATGTATATTAACAAAATACCACCTATTCTTATTGCTGTTTGTTTAAAGCCCAAATGACTTTTGGTTTACACACACACACACGTCATAACCTGTGATATCAAGTAGCTCTTTGAAAGAAAATACATTTATCAAATAGACAGCTCTGTAATTCCGTGTGTGCGTTGTGTGTCAGTTTGTGTTCGGGTGAATTCACGTCAACAGTTTTATATTCTGTACCCAGTTTTTGTGTCATAAGTAACAGTTATTTCAGTGCTCTTTAGTAGCTGAAATTTGAGGCTGAGTACAAATAGACATTTCGGGAGAAGAAGAAAAAAAGAAGCAAAAATAGACTGACAGATTGATTCAGCAAGAAAAAGTTCTTGCTAAGATATTTGTTTCCTCTTTCCAGCCCAAAACATTGAGACCTTGGAAATGTCTGTACACGAGCCAGTATTTCACTTGCACAGATACTGCGGTAGCGTCAACGCTTTAGATCTTACCTTAAAATACACGCAAATGTAGCATAATTATTCCAACCTTTGCTGTTCAGATGGGACCATTGTGATCAGTGTCATGATAGGCCGCACATATCTGCAGCCTATTGTATTCATTTGAATTGATTTTTTTTCCCCCTAGTGTTCTACCATCTGTTATTCCAGAAAATAAATGTTTCGTAAATTCGCCTGCTCATCTGGTAGGCAAATGATTGTATAGAAGGAAAAAAAAAGAAGAGCGTGTAACCTCAAATTTCTGGTGTGGTTTTTATTAATTGTGTAACATTTTTGTACCACATAACCAAAGTAAAATTGCATAGCAGTAAGGTTCGTGTGTGCTTTTTGTTTTATCATGTAATATGCTTAATCAACACTAGAGGGTACCATTGTGCTTTAAGATCATCTGTGCACAAATGCTTTTGTGCACGCCACCATTTTCAGACAAATTACTATTAAAATGTTGCATGTGGACATTCTTCACAATTATACACTGGTCGTGGAGTTCCATAACTTAACAAATTTAATAGGACAACAAGAATGGGGTTACAGCAAATTATTAATATAACACTGAATATGTTGACTTAAAAAAAAACAATATTAAAACACTTAATCCAAATGTAGGGCAATAATATTAATTTTTACTTGCAATATATAAAGTCTAATTGCTATAACGTTATGTAGTATACATACAATATGCAGAACTGTACATTGGAAATGATTATTTATTACATAATCACACATGTAGGGTTATCTACAAAACACCAAACAATTCTTACTTAATGTGAAATGGTTACAAGACTGCAACACTGCACCTGTTTTACTGTAATACTATATTCTTAATCCCTTAAAATATACCATATCATCCAGGGTTTCTTCCTACTACCCAGTTGCTGAGGAAAATTCTGACCGCAGCTCTGACGATGGATGAATTAATATTTCATTTGTCTTGCACAGACATCAATCTCTTATCATATTAGCTGCTCCCCTGATGTCAGATTTCTCTCTCTTTTTTTTTTCTTTCATTCATCCTTTTTCCCAAATATTTCTCCAGAGCTCTCAATCGAACTGCCTTGTAAAAGGCTGCTTTCACTGCTGGAGCCTCGTGGCTTGCTTGTACTTCCCCTCAAAGCTTTGAGACATTTTGTGTTCCAGCTCTTGGATCTTCCAGGTGGGAACATTCTCTCGTCGGGTAGCAGAAGATGAAAAGAGTCAGAAATTTCTTCGTGCATGTTTATTCTCCCATCCAGCTTCCCAGCTGCTTTTCCCCAGATTTGATCCGTCTTTCTGGGGTCTCTTTCTTCTGTCCTGCCCACCGTATTTAGCCGTTCCTCTAAGCCTTTCTCTTTTCTGTCCTTCTGTGTATTATTATTATTCCTTCCTCTCTGGCCTTCTTGACTTCTCGTCTCCAGGCTAAGAATATTTGGAACGCTTGGTCTCAGCTGACCCTCAGATTTACTTGCTTCCGTTGTGGGTTTGGGAACATGGATGTTTGGAGGTGGCTGGCCGAAAAGACTAGGCTGCACTTTACACTCGGAGCCAGAACTCCACCGCCGTGAACTCGAAGCTCTTGAGATTTCCTTTTGAAGAGAATTGGCCTCTTTGGCTCTCTGTATTAAACTTTCTTGGGCCGTTGAACTGAACAAGCTGGTGCTTCTAGACCTTTGAACTAAAAATGATGATGATGCTTCCTTTGTTGCTTTGTCCTCTTCACCTTGAGCTACACATTTCTCAGCAGAGGCGAGCCAGTTGTTCCCACATGAGTTTGGACAGATCCTTACCACTGGAATATCCACCTCTAATTTCATCCCACAATCATGTGAATAGAGTGTAGTGGTGTTTGGTGTCTTCTTCACATTTGCCACAGCCAGTTGACTTGACTTGGCCATTTCCTTCTCCTCAGGAACTACACAGTCATCCATTTGGCAGCAATAAATGCTGTATCCATCATTGCTGTTAATGCTGGCAGCCCGGAGGAGAGACGAAAAGCCACTAACAGAAGATGCCCGTGATTGTGTTCTCTTCAGTTCACAATGGTCGATTCCAGCCAGTTTCTCTAATGCTGCCATCATACGTGAATAGATGTCCTCCAACTGAGCTAGTCTCAGATCCACAGTCTGCAAAGCAGCCTTCATGTTATTCTCTTTCTCATTTACCTCCTCCAGATGCATGGACATGTTTCCCACTCTGTCATAAAATTAAATCGATATAAAAGTTCAATTCGTTGCCAGGTGAGTATCAATTAAACTCTAGTATTTGTTCAGTCTATTAAAGGACCCAGTGATGAAAGAGTATCAATATCAAATCTAGGTTTACACTTTCTATCAATATTAGACAATCAATTAACATACATGATTAAAATGCTTTACAGATTTGATTACCTTTCAGATGTCACCCTTATCCTTTCATCATTTGAGGATTGTTGCTCATCATCTTTCTCTCTGAAGTATTCTTCCACACACTGCTCCTCAAATTCATACAGGCACCTTAGCTCCTCAGAAGTTAGGATAAGCTCTGGGAAGAAATAAAGAAAACATGATTTGTCAAACCAACATAGCCATGTGCTCATCATGTAGTTAACCGTACCAACAATGACTGTCACTGACAGTTATTGAGTGCATAAGTCTTACACAAGCTCAGTTTCTTACATCAGTTTTTAAATTTTTTTTCCACAAAAAAATGAGATGACATTTATTCACTAAACTCACTTAGTCCTTTGTCTTTTTCGTCCAGTTCTCCCTCTTTTTTCTTGCTACAACGGCAGCAGATTCGCCGAATGAGGATGTAAATGTGGCTGAAGATGATGAGAGGAGGAGGAAGCACTGGTCTGTCATGGAAAGTCATGATCAGCTGATACCGCTGGAACTTCCACACCTGGTTTGAGATTGACTTCACCTCAAAGAATGTGTTACTGTTAGGTATACAAACATGGTGTATAATTTACAATTGGATTCTCTGTACATCATTTTAATCAGCTTTGTGTTCTCAGCAGTACTTTTTACTAAGAGTGAAAAGTCCATTTAGTCTTTAGTGACTTGTACACTCACTTGAAGACGGCAATAAGCAGGTTGACAAGGAGGATGTTGGCCACTAACAAATAGCAAGCCATGATAGCAGGGGTGAGCCAAGCACCAGGAATGCAGGGAGGAAGCTTCTTTCCATCTTCATCATACATATTATCTCCACAGGGGGCTGAGGGAAGACCTCAAATCTCAGTTCAGAATAGCACTCTCTAAATTTCCATTTTGAAACAGAATTAAAAATGGTGAAATATTATGTAATGTTTACATACGATTTATTTCCATTGCATAAACTGCAGATCATTCCAAAGCAGAGCATTAATGGAGCAGGGAAAAGGAAAGCATATATTTACTATAAAGCTTATCAAAATGAAGAAAAGAAGAATTGGAAAGTAGAACACACCACACACACACACACACACACACACACACACACACACACATCAGTGGTCTAGTGCTATATTTACTGAATGATTGTAGTGAAAATATACATCAATAAGTATGCTAGTTTGTAGAGAGAATTATTGTAATTGGTTCCAACCCTAAACTGAACCCTAAACTGCAAATCATAGTAAACCAATATTTACACCGCAAACCCAAGAATTAATGAAAGGTCTTATAAAGTGTCTTAATTAACAATATCATGGAATTCTTAGTAAGGACCATTCTATTCTATATTAAGGATTCTATTCTATACAATACACGTAGTAGTTAAGTTAGAGGAAATCACAGATAAGACTGAATATCTGCCCTGGAGGCAGGAAAAAGAATCTTACTATCAATTCTGGTCTTACGGTCTATTGAATCTGCAAACACCTCTCCATAGATCATCCAGTAGGGCATGTAGAAAATGTTCCGGGCTAAACGCCAAGTGGGCTCTTCGTCTGGGTGGAGAATGGCCTGCCGTGCGACCCCAAAGCTCATGAGGACCACCAACATAATCACTACGAAGTATAACATGTCGATCATCTGAAATGTAAAGCCCACAGCAATATTGTAGGTTTTTATTAGCAAACAAAAATATAGCTTCTAATGTGGTCTTTTTTGACATTCTGAAACATTAATTCAGTCTGTAATAACTGGAAAAATATGAGAAATTTGCTTTCTTTATTTGCATGACCTATCATTCCTTACCATCTTGCCAATCATCATGACATATGGTCCGAGGTACTTGTTGACTCCAAAAATATCCAACACACGAATATACCAGAATATAATATCCACACAATATATAACGCGACCATAGCCCATGTAAGGTTCAGGTTGGAGTCTGAGGAGGAGACCCAGCAGAAATATAGAGATGGCAACCAGGTCTGTGATGTTCCAGTACTCCTCCAACCACACATTTATCTTTTGCTTGAGCTTACCCGGCTCTGACATCAGAATCTAACACAAACGACAGAAAAAACAATTTACATTCACTCTATTTGCAGTCCTTTTAGAACTGTCTATAACAGCATATCCATTTGAACGAGACAAATACTAGTACACTGTTCATAATGTATTCTGAAAACTAAAACAGGAGTGCCCCCTGCACGGCACTTTTACAAACAGACAAGAAAAAACACACAGACTCTACTTCTTCAAAACTCACTTTACATAATGGTTATATTAGAACTAATCAGTCGGCCATATTTTAATCCTTTTCTGTGTCACTGTGACATTTCTAGTTCACCATGACATTTAATGCACTTGCTGCTTATACAAATCTGTCTTCTCAGCTAAAAGATGAAATGCACTCGAATCTGATTCTGGCATGCATAACACTCAGTCATCATTCCTGTCACCTAAATATATAAGTAACCTGCGTAATCAAAAGGGCAACCTATAAACAGCAGCATCCAGTAAACATGTGACATATGGCAGTGATGTGAAAAATAAATGTACATGCCCTACAAGTGAAAATAACCATGAAACCTTTATGCATGAAAAACACATATTTGAAAAATAAATACAGTACATGTAAAAAAAAATGGAGAAATCCATAATCTTAAAATATGTAAATAGGAGGGTGTTTTTGTGGGAACTATATTGTGATTGTTGTGCTAGAGAAAATAAAAACCTCACCTGTCTCACTTTCTCTAAACCGAGTGTCAATATGTAGGAAATGACCAACCATTCTTGTATTGATGGCCAGCGTTCCATCTTTACCAGGACAATATAATTGTACAGCATAAGATACCCAAGGTACGAGATCTAATACAAAGAAATAGGAAGCAAAGAGACATCATATGGAACTACTGTTACTATGAAACAACAATGCTTAACAGAGTAATACGTTTAAATAGTTTTAGGCTTACTGTATTAAACCAAAATTTGGTGAATGGCGCATTGTAGAACTCATAGATCTTTTTTCCAATGGGTACATGTCTCGGCTTCTTACTGCCATCTTCTTCATCGCCTTTTTTGGAATGTGTATCTGTGGCGGCATCCTGAAATAACATTGGCCATGTTGTCGGAAAGATTACAATATTTTGATAAAATATTAATAGGAATACAAATATACATATTATATAAATGTTTTATTTAGTATTAAAAACTAAAACAAGTGGGGCACGGTGGCTTAGTGGTTAGCACGTTCGCCTCACACCGCCAGGGTCCTGGTTCGATTCCCGTCTCGGCCATGTGTGTGTGGATTTTGCATGTTCTCCCCGTGCCTCAGGGGGTTTTTCTCCGGGTTCTCCGGTTTCCTCCCGGTCAAAAACATGCACGGTAGGTTGATTGACACCTTGGAAAATTTGTCCCTAGTGTATGAATGTGTGTGGGTGTGTGTGTGTGTGGGTTGGCATTCCATCCAGGGTGTATCCTGCCTTAATGCCCATAGACTCCTGAGATAGGCACAGACTCCCTGTGACCCGAGGGAAGATCATATATAGCGGTAGAAAATGAATGAATGAATTAATAGGAATACAGTATTCAAAAGAAACAGATAAAGGGTTCTGAGCAAATAATTGTTCAAGGATTCTATAAGGTGTAAATTTTCTATGGGTTTTCCTTTAGAAGCTTCATTCATTCTTAGTAACTGCCTGGTCAGGGTTAATGTGGTTCAAATTAGGTTACAAGTTTGTAATAGTCATGTGAAATCTCTGTAATGAAGCTGTGGAACTGTTAGGGGCTGAATTCACAGACTGACAGTTTTATCATTTCATCTTGTGCTTTTGTTAGGATTCCTAATTAATAAAATGTACTTCCTGTTTAGGTCACACCCCCCTTAATGTTTTGCTTTTACCTGAATATAAATATCAATAATGCGACTTGGAAAATTAAATAGATTTTGATAATGATGTTTTGTTAGGCCCTAACTAGCCAAACAAATACATCTTACTAAATGGGATATGTTAGATAGGACAGGTGTTACCCTAGACTTATTCTCATCTTCCTTGTCCTTGGCACATGTGTTGTCATCAGAGACTTGGTAGGTGTCATCACCCACACGGAAGCCGAGGAGTAGAATTGAAGGAGGAAGGATAATACCTGCAATCACCTGAAGAGATGCAGTTTTATGATTGAGAAACACGCAACTGCACTGTACATACTGTTAATTGTTGTATAATGGCACATTGTCTTTTCACATAGAACACAAAGTTGCCCATTAAGTAAATTATTATATTAGAAGACTAGCCTTTATTTGTCACACATACATCACACACGGGTCTTGAACCCCCAACCTTCCAATCAGCAGCCCAGCACCTTAACCACTGGGGTACCCCCTCCGCAAGCTATCATATATTATATTATATAGCTTGGAACACAAGGGTGCTCATTAAGCAAGTTATTACGTTTGATTAGAGATCCTGTTAGAATTAAGATAGGCCTCACACTAGTTCTCTAAACACACATTCCTACAATAGTTGTCTTCGTTGTCTATAGGATATTTACAATGTGAGTATGTGTGGTATATGGAATGTCTTTGTCTAGGCTCACAAATCTGTTTACCATGTTTTACTATCCAATTAGGACTAACTTTAGCTCAAGCATTTTTTATTTACAGTTTATTTGCTCATAAGTTTACAAAGCCTGGAAGAATTTATGATTTCTTAGTTATTTTTCAGGGAATATGTATGATCCCTTTTCTGTTTTATATAGTTCAACTACCTTTCCCCATGACCCACAATCCAGAAATATCAGTGCAGCACTGGATTAAAGATGCAAGGGTCTGTCAGAAACTCTTTGACCGTTTAGACACACACACTAATTACAAGCAAACAGATCACAGGTAAGGATGGTTATCTTTAAATCCATTTAAACCCATTTCTGTCCATTTGTGTGCATGTTATCCGGCCAAAATCACCAGGGTATGTAAACTTTTGATCAGAGTTAATTGGATAGATTCTGTTGTCATTATGATTTAAAAAGAGCAAACACTGTTGTTTACTGCTTCAGCCAACCATTAACCCATGAGAGAAAAACATTTTTGGTGTTATCATTCATATTCTCTGAAAAAAGCCAAGAAATCATAACTTCTCCCAGGGTATGTAAACTTATGAGCACAACCGTATATTTGTCTGCTATCTGCATTAAACTGAAGAGGAATGTATGCGACATTCTGCGTGCTGTGTGATTCTTCCCTGATCAGAAACGGCACCACAGGCATTCATTGGATGGAAATCCTGTCCAAGCATTACCTTTTTGTTTGGGCATGATAAAAATCTAACAGGCCTGTGTCGTAGCAAAAACTCTCACCTTAAGTCCAGGATTTTTGCCAACCCTCAGGCAGCCCATCCACATGTCAGTAAGAAGCATCTGGCTGCATGTGTGTGCAATGAAGTCTCTGTGTTTGGCCGCCACTGCTAGTTTCAGACAGGTGGAGTTACTCCAGTTCTTAAGCTCATAGGTCAGCAACTTCATGGCCACCTGTTCATCGTGCTTGTATGCCTGATCCAGAAGCTCATAAGCCAAAATTCCAAACTCCCTAAAAGGGAAATTCGATGCTAAAACATTTCTAAAACACGCAAACAAAAAAACAACAACTATAAAGCAGTATCCTATGGCTTCCCCAGGATACCAAACTATGACTAATCTTATTTTGTTTCTCCTCATCAGGGACACTGTGTTTCTAAGAGTCATGAGACTCACATTCAGATGGGGTACCACTCCACATTACACATTCTCAGATACAATATATTAACAATTTAGAACAGCCAAACTTACTATTCGCAAGTGGATGTGAGAGCAAAGGACCCGCAATTAATACACATCAATATTTCGACCATTACACATTATGCATAGGTTCAAACCAAGCTAAGGGTTGTGAGATATAAAAAACACCCACAATGCATGCTTCTCTGTAAAAAAAAAAGAACCTCAGTAACTCCTAATCCTAATTTGGAATAGTACTCACTTGGAGTTGTTATCTAGATCTTGAAATATGTCATCCACGAGCTCACTAACAGAGGATTCATGGGCCATGGCTTTATAAAGTTTACAGGCAACCAAGGCCTTAGCCATGGCCTCCTCTCCCCTCTGCCACAGGAACAGAGCCATCTTCTGCCTCCTTGTTAGCACAGCCCAGACTATCAGCTCATGGAATGGGTACTGGAAACGGCTGACCTCAGGGTCGTCCACATCGATGTCCACCTCCTCCTCTTTCTTCTTTTTCTTCTTACCTTTCTGATTTGGTTCATCATCCTAGAAGGGTCATCGATAAATCTATAAGCAGTTATAGATACGGTACAGAACAGCTAAATGAACAGCTAACTGTTCAACAAATAGCAAAATATTGATAATACCTCCATCCCAAGAAGTTTTAGAGCCTTTGGCTGTAAATATGAGAGTGAAGCAAGTTAGACTTTTGTGTGCTGAGATTATACATATAAAATCCTGCTCCTCCTACTCACCCTTTTAAGACCATAAAAGTTGTTGTAGAGAGCCCGGAAACTTTTTCTTGTGTAGTTACAGCGATACGCCCCTCCCATAAGGTACTCCATCACTAGGCCAATGTCAATTAGTGTAATTTGATAATCGGGTGGAAGGTTACCCTAAAATTTCAGACAAGATTGGTGTGATTAAAATGGCATACTTGGCAATTAGAGACTAAACACCACAAACAACAATGTAATAAAAAAGGAAATTTTGGTGTACATTTACACTTATTTAAGAAAAAAATTGGAGAAGCATTTTAAAATAAATGTAAGGTGAGCACAAAGTGAATCTTATCGTCCTTAAACCACTTAAATATGTTAATTTCTCTTAATAAACACATGTAAAGTAAAATTCAGGATACATAATTCAAGAGACAGGTTTTACTACATAAATAACACAATATAAATTCTTTCCATTATTAAAACATTTGAAGGAGTAACCCCAATTTTGGGCCAGTATGTAGACATTTTCAACATAGTAGAAAAGTCAAACACTTACTTTTTTAACATCTCGGACTACAGCATTAAGTGTGTTGACGGGTCCAAGCTTCTGAAGATTTTTTTTGTAATCAATAAATAACAAAATGGAAATAATGGCAATTAATTAAGCCGATGTGACATCAGTAAAAAAAATAAATTCTGAAGATTAAAAATGTCAATTTCATATACTCTTGTGCAGCTTTTTCAGTGGTGCTTACCGTGTTATATAACTCCTCTAGCCGTGGGATGGTGAGGAAATGGTGAATATTGACCCCATTTTCAATCAAGAGCTTAACAAAATCTACTCTGTCCAGAACCAGTGCGTCCATCATCGCCTGCTCTAAGGAGTTCACCTGAAGAGGGCACCAGTCAGCACGTGTCACATGTGTGTCCAAAATACATGGCTGTTTGACTATTTATGATTTGCTGCTATTTTACAATTCTGAGGGTCATGACCTATCACAAGAACATAAGTACAGTATAGTATGGTCCAGCATTTTTACCCAGTTGAGTAATTCTAGCTTTCGAGGATCCAGTTCCTCTTGAATATCTCCCCTAGCCTTCCCACCTTTGCTCTTCTTACCTCTGCCCTTTGCTGTGCCCTGGGAGGCTGCAGGAGAGCTTTTGGGTTTCACGGTGGATGTGGCACTAGCTACTGCACTTGCAGGCTATAAAACCAAAGCAGTGTGTAAACACCACTAATTTGAAGCACAACAAATGTATTTATTTTGCAACAAACAGCACATAGGTAGGTTAAGAAATGCAACTAACTGGCAGGTTGTGTCCGTAGACAAAAATTTGGTTGCGTGCTATATCCACCCGATTCCAGGCAAGAGCCAAACTCAGTTGGTCCGAGGCTGAAGCATTTGTGCCTGAGAGAGCATGCGCAGATAAAGTGGACACAGGATTGGCTAAAATACCTCATTTTAAAGTGGCTGTTTTGTGCAACATTTGGCAAGTACCTTTCAGTAAAGCCGTTAGAATGGCCATCTCGATGTCTTGCTGTCCCTCTGAACCCAATCGAAAGACTGTAATCTACAGTGGAAATATTTATTTATTTTTAAAAAATGCAATAGATCATGTCCAGACACTTCATATAAATAAAAAAGTCAAGTAAATGAATGAGTGGACTATTGAAGGAATTAATGAAGGAAGGAATGAATGTGTGACTGTGTACATTATAAATAAATAAATTATATATATATATATATATATATATATCTATATATATCTATATATCTATATACAGTCATATATTTTACTCCAAAATATTATGAACTATATTGTGTAAATTACACAATATGTCCGATATACATTTAAATGAAATAAAATTCACATTTTCTCCATGTTTGAGGATCTTTTTGATATCGTATATATTTATTTATTTTTTTACTCTTTTTAAATGACCAGTTGGACATCCATGATATCAGTTAAATATGTAAAGCCTGTTCATTGTCATCAGACATTAGTACTTATGGTATTATACTGGTAGCAAATCTCAGGCTTTTTACCAGTATTTGATGCATTTTAACATACATTCAGAATTAGAGACAAACAACAGCATGATGTTCTTTTTGTTCTTACTATGCATCACATAATGAACATACTGTATGTATGTATGTATGTATATATGTATATACATATATATATGGTCTCTCTTCTATGTTTTGTTTAGGTAAGGAATGTATATTGTTGTAGCAGGTGGTGCTGCACTTATCCTCATTATTTTCTGTCCAATTACCATCTGTCAAATCTGCTGCAGGAGTGAATATATTGTTACCATTGACTGTCCACTCGACAAAGAAGTTTGAATTATTTTACTGGACAAAAAATACTACATAAATACTACAAAAAATAATAAATTGGATTTCTATCTAGAATTGAGTGTGTATAAAACAGGACCATTCTTGTTAACAAAGCCCTTCTTAGAGTTTAGTCAATGGCCTTTCTTAAATAATATCTCTACAGTTGCTTAGAGGGAAGTTTCACATGTGGGTAATGACCCAGGAGTTAAAGTCACTGACAGACTCTAAACTAGCCTAGACTGAAAACAAAAAAAAACAAATAGTGGCATTAACATCATTACATAATTGCTTGTCATGTAGGAATTCACTATTCCACAGGGGAAAGCTTTTATTTATATTCTATTTGGACAGAAATGTGATCCACACAAAGTATACAACATAAACTATAAGAAAACCCTTTAACCAGCAAATGTATAGCAAATGTGTTTAAATATATTAAACACAATAAACATGATTGGATCATAAATGCATTTGTCTCTGAGCTTAGAGAATAACATCAACCTGCTAGTTCTTACTGTCTAAGGATCTGGGCTACATATGAGCTATAATTAGCCCAAAGATGTCAGAATTCTTATAATGCAGCATACAGAGATTGGGAACAGATGAATGGAGTAGAATTTATTCACAAATGATCACAGGAAGATGATGTTTTTTTTAACAACCTAATGGAATGTACACAAATGAAAAGGGACAGTGAAAATCAGAATAGTGTTTATTTTTAAAAAGTTGAATGAAATACAAAACAAAAGTTTACAAACAACAAACAACTAGTGAAACAGTTCATTCATCGCAACATGCTGCTATTTGATTACAAACCTATTTACAGTTACATAGTATAGTAAGATATCTATGGTATGTGTATGAATAACATTAGTTTACGGGTAAAAGACCCAAATCTCTAATACCTTATACTTTATAGTCAACTTCCTATGAATTATCATGTATCTTTCTAATGTATGATCTCTGATATATATATATATATATATATATATATATATATATATATATATACTCTACAGAAGGAAAAGATTCTCACTCTACCCTACATATATCAGCTATCAAAAATCACTCATTTGATTTTTCTTACAATTATGGTATTTAGGCAAATAAATATCACTGTATAACATTTGTTCTTTACTGTACACACAATGTAAATAAAACATTTTAAATGTTAATTTTTAGACTTTGTCCAGCTAATTTTATATAGCACACATACTCACCAGTTCCCTTCTCTTCATGCACTCCATAATCAAAAGAAAGATCTGCTGTGACTGACTCTTGCTGTAGTTAAAAGTCTTCTGAATGCTAACCATTAGCTGGTCTCGGGCATCATCACTTATTGTCCTGGAAATAAAAAGGATGTTTTATTTTGCTGATTTGTTATATTCAGCTATACAGTCGTCACTGTATTGATTAAACACTACCCTTACCCTTCATTCTCTGAGTGTTTGTGGGCAAAGGAGAGGATGTCTGAGGCCCTGCCACTGCCATCACACACCACTACAGGCACAGGAGGTTCCTCGCACAAACTCTCCAGTACTACAGTGATCATATTTGGGCCTCCTTCTACAATCAGGCATACAAGTGGCACACCCTGACCTAAACCTCAAGCACAGTAAAAAACAAACTAATTTAAGTTCAAAGCAGTACAGTAAAAAGAAGCCACAAAAGCATATATTGGACAAGTACATTATATTGTGGTATGACATGGCTGGCATGTGATGATGTGAGTGGTGACAGCTGAGCATCCCTTTGCTGTCCCTGCCTTATTCCAAATCCTAGGCATAGGATGACAAAGGGAAACCCACAGGTCACAGAGAAGATTCTTTCAGTCTGTACAATGTGATATAAGATAATATACCTGCCACCAACCTCTAATAATGCTGACACCATTTATACTCTAATAAAACATAGCCATAACAGACATCAGCATTGAGAAAATCAGTGATGCACTAGAAGCAAATAGAATAGCATGTATGGGTTGCCAGAACATGCTTACGGGTGTTAATTTTCTGGAGTGAGATGTGCTTCTCCAGCTGCCGACGCAGTTTGACCTCTGCCCCATACTTCCCACATGTGCCATTATCACAGAGTATGAAATGAGAGTGGCTGCTGTTGAGAATGGCCAGCTTGCTCAGAGGGTTCGACATTGTCTGGTAAGGTCTGGTCACCTGGAAACAACACAAACACATTACTACTAGGTTTGATACCATTAAACCTTGGTATCAAGTATATGCGTGATAACGCTAATCAATAAATTGTCCTCAAGCACACATCTCTTCCAATGAGATCTTCTTTGCTCTCTAGGATTCCCCATGGTGCAATCCCGATGGCACAGACCTTCCCTCTGGATTTAGAGCAATGGTCTTTCAAGGCATCTCCGACATGGCGAATCACCCCTGAAGAACAGTGAGCAAAATTATAAATAGTGTCATTATGTACAGTGTTTGTTATTCCTGACTGATAAACATGCCAACCTGTGTTAATTCCTGCAGTGAAGATCCAAGCTCCTGTAGTTACTGCAGCTTTAATCAGGCCTTTGCCAAAAACCTGCTTCAGTCTGGGCTGCAGGTCAAAATTCTGTAGGCCTCCATGCACAGAGATGAGGAGTGTGGGTAGTTCTAGATGCCATTCTTTAACCATTAGGTGCAACATATTGTCTGGTTTAGTGTCGTGAGATACTCTGATGTACTGAAATAAAGATTTTGACATTTGAATCGTTTAATATTGTTAAATTGCAATAGTTTAAAGAAGATTTTCATCATTAGACATATTTTAAAACAGTATTAAGGGTCTATATAACATATATACCATATAACATGCGATCACACTTTTAAAAATGTGAAAAAAAGATGTACCATGGCTTTGTTTATGAATCCCCCTCCTTGAAACTCGATGGTGCCATAAGCATCCGTACAGGATACCAGCGTGTGTTTGAGCGCAGTCCATTTCTCTTGAGGGGCGTTTACCTGCACTAGCAGGTCCTCCCTTTTTTCATTTTGGATGGCTTCATGCTGGGTTACCAACTGACCACAGGCACACCTTTAGTGGAAAAAGTTGTTTTAAGATGGGTGTATGTAAGTTATAACGCTTTAAAATGCCAGTCTGGGAAAATTGTTCATCTAATTAACTACTAATTATCATCACTGCTATATCAAAATACTTTTGCATAGCAACAGAAAAAGTCTAGTCCTTAATGTTAACTATCTGGGTCTATGCAATACTTATTTACAAGTATAATATATATTTATATACTGCTTGTTGCGGAAGCAGTCCTATGGCCTCTTTTACCCAACCACATACAGCTGCAGTGCAGCCAAATACCTTATATGCCTGTGATGAAGAATTTATTTTAAAATTCATGTGTTAAGTCAAATACGTTTACCAATTTGAATCCTTAGATGGAATGATGTGAATACATTCTCTTTTCTGAAATGTCCTCTCTATCCAAGCTTTAGGTCCCTGCAAAAAAGAATACAATAATAAATAAATAATAAAAGTATCATATCATATTTTAGAATATTAAAATTGTTATATTTAATTCACTATATAATGTCCAGTTACAGCTATTTATAATTCTATTAATCTCAATTGAATGTTCTTATTAGAACTAAATCTTATCATAGTAATGACAAAACTACTTTATAAGATGTGATGTATATGAGGGTAAAAATTTACCTTCCACATTTTAAATATGTATGCAAAAAAGAAAGAAAAATGCTTTTTTGATAGAATTGTTTCCAAGTTTTACACAATTTCTAAAAATTTATTTGTTGATTTGTGGGAAAAAGTCTATAATAATCGTACGTTGCTACAAATCATTATTTCAAAAGAGGTATTGAAAGTATGAATGCAGGATAGAGAGGAAATGTGAACTGCTAACTGCATTCAGGCCATATTTGGTTTGACCTGAAATTATTAGTGCATAGCAAATTAGACCTCGGATCTACTCTGCACATTGTCATTGCCCTCTTTTCAATTTCTAAAAAAAAAGAGAAGAGATTCAAGTGAAACAAAAACTAACTTTTTTTTATGGACATCAGTGTCTGCAAAGCCAGGTTTTTGCTCCAGTAACTCACTGAAAATAACTTTCCTTTTGCCCGGGCCTTTCTTGTCAGTTCAGTCCTAATTAAGATGAAGGCCTTTGAAGCAAAGCTCTTCTGTATATTTAACGAAGAGGACTGGACAAGCAAGTCAAAAAGAGCTAGTTATAAACCCATGCAACCATGACTTACCCCCTGCTATTTTATTGTGTTAATCCTTCATCCATAAACCAAGAAAGAAGCCTAAACTCATTTTTTTAAGCATGTTTCAATGTTTA
Source organism: Kryptopterus vitreolus (assembly GCA_030449085.1). NCBI lineage: Eukaryota > Metazoa > Chordata > Actinopteri > Siluriformes > Siluridae > Kryptopterus > Kryptopterus vitreolus. Next base: position 18,224,478 of record JACRUU010000005.1, on the reverse strand, counting down.
AAAATTATGTAACGCTATCCGATGCTTGTTTTTGCAAACACTTAATTAATTCATATTTTAAACGAAAGTAATGATTTCATTTAATTACAAAAATTAAATAAATGCTATTTGAGCCTTTTGGATAAAATGCAATTTCAGTTGGTTGGCTAAAGCCAGCAAAAAGTTGTTAATGATCGAATTGATTTGTGAAATACTGTTCAAATATGATATACACTGCATCAGCGATTCTGTTCATGTCTCAAGTTGTAAATATAAATTCCGATAAAGCAGTTTGCCATGTATTTATATATTACCATAAACACATAAACAATACTAAAGCAAAACCAACACTTACTTGCAGTATTAATAGTTCTTTTTTTCAGTTTCATCAACTGAAAACAAATCCTACCTGTGCAGCCTATCATGAAAAAGAGAAAGGAGAAATCGAGGCTCTCCGCTTTCAGCATCAGTGTCATCTTTCCTGCGCCTCTGGTCAGGGCAGACCAGAGTTCTCTCTCAGTGTGTCAGCACCCACTGAATCCGACTGGACATGAAACTTCACCACTTTATGAGGGGCTGTTCATATGATGAGCATGTGAGCAGGCTCTTTGTTCACAAAAAGTCTCATGATTCCAGTTCAAGGTAATCCTTTTGGGAGTCCCATGACCCCTCTCCCTGTGCCTACAGGGTATTTTCATCCCTTGCTAGAACAAGGAGAGCAGCAAATCTGCTTTGATAGTCTCACCCCCCTTCCCCCTCACACACCCCCTCCTCCTCCCCTCCCTGCCTTAATCTTCCAATTCCTGTGACTCCTTTCTGTGGATTTTCATCTTAGTGAAGCAGCTCAAAGACAGAATTTGTAATGGGGTAACCACTACAAAAGAGTTGATGTACCAAATCAAAGTGGAGAAGAGAAAAATCATGAGAAATAGCTATGGACACTATAGTGAGGGGATCTTTCTGATGTGTCACGATCCTCCATTACTTTCACTTCAAAACTCATTTGCATAATTGAGAGAATTGGTCCAGGCATACTAATACAAGAAAAATCCTTTCGTTAAGAAAATGACGGGAGATTAGGTCACCTGTTGCAGACTGCAAATAAGCTTTTTGATTAAGAATGTAACGGTGAAGTAAAACTTACAGAGTGCAGTATGTCTTGACAACACATAGCATTTGTTTCTTTAGGTGACATATATTAATATCCTGTAAATATGAACACAGCTGTGTTTTGAAAAAAAAATTGATTTGATAATAGGTTGATCTAGATTAAACTCTAGTGGGAGACTTTGGAGTGATGTCTTAGACACTGCTATTTCCTATTCTTTTTCAGACATAGGAAATACTATTCATTATGAGTTTTTTCTAGTGAATTTGATGATAGTCACAGTCCACAGGCTACCAATGATAGCACTGTTTTAGTGGTGTGTTCACCCATAGTGATTCTCTTTACTTCAATTTACTTTTAACAGTTTTCAACAGCTCAGTTTTAAAAATCCAAATCTCTTTAAAATCATGGCCTTGTTTGTTTTCTGAGAAGAGAAGGGGGGAAAAAATTCTAGAGCAGGATTGGATTTTGTTGCTCCATACAAATGAATAAAGCCTATAACAAACCTGGCAACATTCAAC